>JAJSOF020000013.1:143432493-144097493 GCA_025594305.2 Periplaneta americana
TGATGAAAACATTTCAGATTTTTCGTGAAAAATGAATAAAACATTATACTTAAGGTTTAAAATGTGACAGTAATTTCGTGAAAATTTTGTGATTTTTTTTTTTCGTCATGTAATGTCATACACTCATACAAAAGGTAATTAGCAATAGACTAATCTTATGACCACATTGTATTTGCAATATTCATTGCGAAATAAAGTTAATAATAATAATAATAATAATAATAATAATAATAATAATAATTTAATGCTAACGATGACAGTAATAAGAAGAGCCAAATGTTTTTGATGAAAACATTTCAGATTTTTCGTGAAAAATGAATAAAACATCACACTTAAGGTTTAAAATGTGACAGTAATTTCGTGAAAATTTTGTGATTTTTTTTTTCATCATATAATGTCATACACTCATACACAAACTTAATTAGCAATAGACTAATCTTATGACGACATTGTATTTGCAATATTCATTGCGAAATAAAGTCAATAATAATAATAATAATAATAATAATAATAATAATAATAATAATAATAATAATAATAATAATAAGGGCCTCCACCGTGTAACGCAATTTACTATAGACTGCATAGTGTTTCAACATGGGAAATCAATTCTTTGTAAATACTATCTTCCTTTTATGTTTTACATGAAAATTCAACAAAGGAATTTTTTTTTCTTTTTCCTTTAGGAAAAATTGTCATTTTCTAAAATTCTCTTATATGCCTATTTGAAATTCGCGACAAATTAACTGGGGGCCGCCACTGGGAGTTGTTAACATGGTCAATCAGCTTTTTTTCTTTAGTAGGTTATTTTACGACGCTGTATCAACATCTCAGATTATTTAAAGTCTGGATGGAATGAAGGTGATAATGCCGGTGAAATGAGTCCGGAGTCCAGCACCGATAGTTACCCAGTATTTGCTCGTATTGGCTTGAGGGAAAATCCGGGAAAAAACCTCAAACAGGTAACTTGCCCCGACCGGGATTCGAACCCGGGCTACTTGGTTTTGCGGCCGTCACTCCACAGGTGTGGACTGAATCAGCTTATTCCCTCCATTTTTAGTAATCAACTTTGGAGTTTGTTAAAAGTGTGGGAAGGTTATATTTCTTCCTTGAAAATCTGAAAATGAGTCGAAATTCAATGAGTGTGGACGTGAAGTGGCAGATTTATTGGAATGTGGAAGAATGACTAGAGATAATATCTACTCTATCCTAAAATCCACTGATATAAGTACACCTATTTGGAATAATTAATTTTTTCCTACACAAAATGTGATTTTTAGTAAGTTTTCATAACAGAAAAGTTGTTTTATAATTCACAGTTTTAAAGATAGTCAGATTGGGTTTGCAGTAAAAAACTTCATTTTTCACAGGAATTTGGTTTCTGTATAAACACCAGGGGTTTTGACATAATATAAGGACAAAAGTGAAACATCTCTTTTGAAGGAGTGTCCTTAAACGTTTGGTAGAACCTATACTGTATTTTAGTACATTTTGTTTTTTCAAAGTCTGTGTCCCTAAGTTTTTTTTAAGTAATAATATTTATAATAATATTAATTTATTCTGATGAAATTAAGGTGATCAGGCCTTCTCTTCCATTTAGCCAGAAACAAAAGAAGCTGATACAATTTTACAGACTAATATTTAAAGAACACCAATAAAAAAAAATTAGGGAAAATTTCAGTATACGGATTCCTCATTGACAATTATATTTTAAAATACTAAAAAGAGCAGATTTGTCTGCGTTTGTCGACTGCGCATCACCATCTTTACGAAAAAGCACCTTTCAGTGTCAATAATTTATTTTGTGTGCACAAGGTTGGAATTTTGAAGTAAGAGGGAAAGGAAGGAATTCGTGTTCTGAAATTTATCCGACATTTATATAGTCATACAAGCACAAGTTGAGTAAAATAATGCAAGTACGCCTAATCTCAAATTTAAGTTATAGCAGCAGAAACATTTTTACAGAGAAAAATTAGAAATGTGCATCAATTAAGAAAAAAATTAAAATATACCATCTTCTTCCCTAAAACAGTATAAAAAATGAAATAAAAGATGAAGTGAAGTAACCAAGATTTGAACTAGGGACCCTAGTCTAAGTAGTTACCCGTTAGGCTACGCTGACTTGTATCAAATTAACTGAAAACTGACGACACAGCTTTAAAAAGTCATATTTAAATCGCTATGTCCGGTTTTAACCTGAAGTGTTCAAGTCTTCTCCCCAAATCCAACATTGTGGCATAAGTTTTATGAAAATACCACCTTTCCACACTGCGGCTACAGCTTTTGAGTTGAATTCTGGAGGAAAGTGGGCTTTGGATTCCAATTAAATTGTCTTTAACAGAAAGTGGAGTACAACACAGAGAACGGGTTGTGATGCGCGACGACGAATGTGTTTGTTCTGTGGACTGCAGACAGGAAGGGCGGTGGCCGCTCCATTAGCGATGCCTGCGTAATCGTTGTCATATCAACCTCCCACTAATTCCATTAATACCACATCTGCTAATTCGGAACAAAAGAGCAACTACAGTACTCTATGGCAACGCCAGTCAGTTGTCTTCTACTGTCTCCAGTAATCCATTTAATAAGTAAGTCTATTTTAATGGGAGAGAATGGTATTTTTTAAAACTTTTTTTCCTATTTGGTGTAAAACAGGCATGTCAATTGATGCCCACAGAAGCAAACGCGCGCTTTAGAGCCCAGGAGAACCTGAGCGCTTTACAGCGGAAAGGAAAGAGACAGACGAAAGAGGTGGTATATGCCGCTTGGTCGAGCTATATTCAGGGATGGCCAGCACAGATTCAATATATAAAGGGAAGAGACCTTATTAAAACTGTATCCATGTTAATTTTTAGATTTGCCTGAGAAGTATAAGTGCATTATAAGAACTTAAGTTTTAATTTCAATGCTCATTTTTCACAAGTTTGATTTTTTTATTCAAAAGAAATATTTTCTCAACTTTTAGTATAGAAAAGTGAAATTTTCAGGTATAGGCCTATTTATTTAGTAGCCTTACAGAATGTTTTCGTAAATCTAATATACCGTATATACGTATTACTGAAGATAGTGTATTGAAAATTTTGAAAATATTCGCATGGAAATTGTTTGTAAGGAAATTAATTAACAAAGCAACTACTGTTACATCATAAGCAAAAGATACGTGCCCATGTGTTGTAAAAATGACAGCTCTATAGCTTCAGCAGATTTCGAGAAAATAATTTAATGTTCTGATGATAGGAAGTTGCTCACAAATATCACCTTAAAAGCATAATGCGATAAGAGCTTTGTTATGTAGCCTAATATTAATTACACTTAAAACAGATACAGTACCTAAGTAACTTTGTTTTGTACTGTAATATTGTTTTGATTAGTTTATTGATTACTTTTGTAAGGCTAAAGATACCATCAATATAAATTCCAACTTATCATGTCATACTCAATCTCTTTCTTTGGAATATCACTTTCTTTATGAATGATGTGTTTCAACCACTTAATACAGTATAATATCATAGTACTATGGAATTTAAGTGAATATTCCTTCTTAACTCTCTATTATGTTATTAAGATTTAAAACACAAGTGCAATATTAAGAAATCAGTGTTAGTACGTTTGTTTTACAGACGATATAGATAATATTAAACAGAAGGAAGACATATAAAAATAACAACATAAAATTAAACGTTCCGTTTAAAGTTTGTGCACCACTGTTTTCTTAATCCAACAGGTTGCTTATTTATATACACAATCCTTCCTCTTTCCATACTTAGCGCTTGCTGCCCGCGCACGACTTCAAGGTCAGAAAAATGCGGTTGCTTTGACATCACTGGTGTAAAATATTAATTTTTTGTATGTAGAGAGCTCATAGCTGTGGCAACTCAACGAAATAAAAATATTTTGAAAAAAAAAAAATTATTTGGGGGCCCAAATTTGAAAAAAAAAATATACCCAAAGCAGGATTGTACTAAAACCGATATATCGAAACCATTTTTAAAGATAGATTCAAATAATGTTTTGCAATGTATTTGCAAAACCATGTTCTACAAACCGTCTGTAACAGAATTTTTGATATTAGTCCCTACGTTTGTAAAATAAACAATTAAAATTTAATAACAATTTTCTGGTTTCCTTTCTTGCAAACAAACGGACGTATTTTTAAAATTAAATCAATTAACAAAATTCTGTTACAGAGAAAAGTTTCCTAATAGCCTAAAGAATGTGTGTTCTAAATTTCATGCATGTATGTTTAATAGTTCAGAAATTATATCCATTTTTGTCTGGCAATGTAGCAAAAAAATGAAGTTACCGTAAACCGATAAAAGTGGGCGTGTGATTTAAAAATCCATAGCGCAGGAAGTTTAAAAATGACGTCTCAACATCCGATAAGGGCACAAATACCCATAAAATGTTATGCTATGCATTCCACACATATCACAGGGTATTTTAAAGATTTTTTTGAAAATTTACTAATTTTTCACCAAAAAATACCATCCTCTTCCCTTATGGTTATTATTATTATTAACGGTCGGAACTACACAGTCCTTCAGAAACGACACAACATGATTAAGACCCGGATGTTGATAAGAAGAAAATCTACTTGACTCTGAATGCAGTTACTTTCTAAAAAAAAGTATCAATAAATATGCAGGTACGAGAGATGCAATTGGACTGCTACGGACAATCGGCGAAAGATACATAGAGAAGAATAAAGAAGTGTATGTAGTATTTGTGGACTTAGAAAAGGCATTTGACAGAGTGGATTGGAATAAACTGATGGGGATCCTAAAGAAAATTGGTGTGGATTAGAAAGAGAGAAGGCTGTTCAGTAATTTCCATATGAAACAACGAGTCAAAGTCAGGATAGGAGAAGAAATGTCAGAAGGAAATTGGGAGAGGAGTACTACAAGGATGTCCTTTATTACCTACCCTGTTCAACATCTACTTGGAGGATTTAGTAAAGAACTGTTTTCAGAACATGGGAGGAGTGATAGTAGGAGGAAGGAGAATAAAGTGCATAAGATTTGCTGATGATATGGCGTTGTTAGCAGAAGAGGAAATGATACTAAAGGATATGCTACTAGAGCTAAATGACAGCTGTGAGCAGTATGGAATGAAGATAAATGCCAACAAGACGAAGAGCATGGTCATAGGAAGAAAAATACAGAATATCTTTTTTTAGTAGGTTATTTTACAACGCTTTATCAACATCTTAGATTATTCAGCGTCTGAATGAGATGAAGGTGATAATGCCGGTGAAATGAGTCCGGGGTACAGCACCGAAAGTTACCCAGCATTTGCTCATATTGGGTTGAGGGAAAACCCCTGAAAAAACCTTAACCAGGCAGCTTACCCCGACCGGGAATCGAACCCGTGCCACCTGGTTTCACGACTAGACGCGCTAACCTTTACTCCACAGGTGAGGACAATACAGAAGATAAACTTGCGAATTCTAAATGAGGCAGTAGAGCAAGTGGACAGCTTCAAATACTTGGAGTGTACTATAAGCAGTATAGTCCGCGTCACCGTTTTTGGCGTGTGAAATAAGTAATTGGAACGTTAAGTGCGAGTGTTCTACATTTTCCGCAGTCAATCTGACAACTGTGTTTGGAAAATGGCTAATGTAACGTGTATAGGAAGCGGTACCATTCTCAGCTGCACTAGCATCATCCTTATAAACTGAGCACTGTATATCTATGACACACGCCAAAAACATTGGCGCCAGCTGTAACATGAGCTGCTGCCAGGAAGTCAAAAGGAAGGTAACAATGGCAAAGGAAGCTTTTAATAGAAAAAAGAGCATCTTCTGCGGACCTCTGGAAAAAGAATTAAGGAAGTGAAGTGTTTTGTAAGGAGTGTGGCATTGTATGGGGCAGAAAGATGGACGTTACGACGAGGTGAAGAGAAGCGAATAAAAGCATTTGAAATGTGGATATGGAGAAGAATGGAACGTGTGAAGTGGACAGACAGAATAAGAAATGAAGCTGTATTGGAAAGAGTGGGTGAAGAAAGAATGATGCTGAAACTGATCAGGAAGAGGAAAAGGAATTAGTTGGGTCACGGGCTGAGAAGAAACTGTATACTAAAGGATGCAATGGAAGGAATGGTGAACGGGAGAAGAGTTCGGGGCAGAAGAAGATATTTGATGATAGACAACATTAAGATAGCCTATATGGATCATATGAGGAGAGAAAGAGGAAGACAGAAAATAGGAAAGATTGGAGAAAACTGGGTTTGCAGTGAAAGACCTGCTCTTGGGCAGAACACTAAATGAATGAATATATTTTCTGTAGTAATGTCACGAGAGGTCTGAGATCTGCCGATAAATCCACGAGCGAAGCGACCTCGAGTGACATTTATTAGGACTATTTCATGAATAAAATAAAAATTTAAATAATATATCCCTAAAATTCGATCACAAAATGTTAATAATTGTATATTAACGAATACTTAACCTATTCAGACATTGTGAAGTTGAAATACTCGTAGATGAATATCGATTATTGCAGTAAAGAAATTCGATGTTATTATTCAGTAATGCCAATTGCGAAAAGCGAAATACAGTTTTAACAATGTTAATTACATGTAATGCACTTTTCTCTTATTATTATAACAAATACATTTTCATTATCTGCTGAAATCATAATTTAATTTAACAGTAACAGTGGGGACAGCTATATACCAATGCTTATGTATTCACAGCGAGACATGTTGCTATACAGTGAAGCCATCTCTGTATAGATAGGCCTAATTAAAACACGAATTTTTTATTACGCCATACGAAAGGCAGTTTGATCAGAGACATTATTACTATGCAAGGTCTTTGAGTTTGATATGCGATGATGTTACATAAATTTGAACGTCTATTAATTGTTTAATTTCAATACAAATGTTATAGGCTACAATTTTATAGGTTACGTTACCTGTGGAAGCAGGACCAATGCCAGCTGTGCCTTGTTTCGACCGTTACAATCAGTGCTACACGAAAGCATTTTTATAGCTCGACAAACGCATTCTCGCTGTAGTGTGTAACGGAACTAAAGCTGCATCTACACAGTTCAATATTCCAATCGCGTATGCGTGCAATCTGGGAAGAATATTGAAAGAATCAAGTTTAAAAGGTACGTTCAATTAAGATGCATAAAGATTTTTGTGTCTACATGGTGCGCCGTTTTGAACGTGGTCACCACTGCGTAAATATATTAATTAATATTAAATATCAATCTTGCATTCATTGCTTTAAAGTTGAAAGAAAAGTTTAACCGTGTAGTTGCATCTTAATGTATTCATGATCATCAATTTACAGGGAAACAGTTGGCGACAACGACTAAACAAAAGAACGACGGTGCGATAAATTGATAGCGATAAATCTAGCTGCAGAAATTATCGCAAAGTCTGACTGTGATTGGTTGGAATTCAAAATTTCATTACACTTCATTGGTCGAAAATGGAATGACGTCATATAAACGAAATAGTCATAATAAATCTGTAATCTCTATTTTGAATATTGTTCTTCTAATTTTATACTCATATAATTAGCATCAGATGTAATCAATTTGTAATTCAATAAACAAATCATAATCCATTTTTATTGAATAACTCCTTGCCTCTATAGCCGACCTCAAGTCTGACTAATTCACTCCCGAAATTCTTTTTGTAGCTCGCTCCCCAATAACTCTCACAGACTAACGCTTCCCCTAACCCACAACCTCTATCATAATTGTCTTAACTTAATCTAAGAATGATAATCTCTTAAAAGAAAACTTGCCAACTCATTCGCTTTTTTTTGTCTTACCTCACTAACTCACTCCTACAAACTCAATCACTCCCTGTCAGTCTATGTCTCCTGATGATCGGACTCTCTTTGTCTCCCTGTGGACGGCGTGCTTGTGAAATGACGCCTAACATTTCGTTACGCAACGTCAGTGATGCAAATGGCTCTTACGCAACATCTCGTCCGCCCGTCGTTCGTCTTTTGTCCGCAATTCGCCGAAGCTGCTATACCGCGGAAGGCATCCATCCCACTTTCTAATCCAGCATAACCTAGGCACATTCCGTGTCCATCTTCAAATAATGGTAAATATCACAACCAGAGATACAATTAGAAAGACAGGCAGACAGGATTACAGGCATAAGACTGCAAATATCACGATACAACAAATCACACCAGCACAAAATGTGATCGGGTCCGATGTCTACAGATTCTTTTGAGACTTCCGGTAGAGAAGGTGTGGAGAGCTACTTTTTGAATACAAGTATTACTTGACATTATATTTCAACTGTTTCTTCATTTCCCAAAAGAAGTCTCTCATCTGTATACAGGGTGTAAACGATATAAACTGCCAAAATTATATATATAGGCCCTATATATATACAGTACACATAAGTCTACTCTACTGAATAAAATACAGTAGAAACTCTATTATCCGTGGTAATGAAGAGGTTGAACTGAACGGTTAATCGAAAAAATCGGATAATCCATATCATAAAATATTTTCGTAAATTAAGTGGATAGTAGTTGAACTTTTTTAATTTCCTCCGTGCTCTTGTGTTTAACACGCTAAGTAGTGAATCAGTATTTCTCTCATTTAAGTCTGGTTGTCGGCGACTGGTTTTTAAGGGGCAAGGAAATTCCTTGTAATGGATGCCAGTGGAAAGATAGGAATAGTACATGTCTCGTGTTGTAGGTATACGTACCTTATACATTTTATTGTTGATTTTTATTAATTCTCGCAGAATTGTAACATCAATCTCGTATTCTAAGGTGAGATGAGCCACAGTTTTTCTTTCTCCAAACAACTCAATTATTTGCACTTTTTTCGGTACTTAGCACAACACGTCTTGCTTTGGCACTCGTGGAATATATTTTATATACAGTAGAAATTGTACAGTACGAACAGAAGTTGTACTCGAGCAGTAGACCATATTGTGCAAGTGTCAAGGCTTGTAATAACACTCTCGAGAAAAAAATACGTATGGTACTAATATATCGTACAATAGTACTTCATATGTTTCTGTAGGAAAAAAAAAAAGAGGGCGAGAAAGACAGTCTGATAATCCATCATATCCCACCTCCCTCAAATCCATTTTAATATTATCTTCCCATCTAGTCTCGGCCTCCCCTAAGGTCTTTTTTCCTGCGGTTTCCCAACTAACGCTCTATATGCATTTCTGGATTCGCCCATAGGTGCTATTAAATTTAATTATTTCTTATAGTTTTATTTTTAATTTGTAAAATTTTAAGATTGATTGATAATTTAATTATTAAATTTGTTTAAATTTCGACTGAACGTAAATATTATTGCCAATGACCCTGCACCCAACACATACCAATACACAACAGAATAACAAATTACTGCTTCAGTGTACATACCGGGCAGAGTAGCCTAATTAATGACTGTCTATTCTCTTTTCCAAAAAAGTTAGACTCACAAAACATATTCTTTTTTTTTGGGGGGGGGAACTATGACAGTTACAGAAAGACAACATTTGACTTTTTCTTTCAGTTATTTAAGTTCTCTACCACCAATATTTCTTTTGGCAGTTTATATCGTATACATCCTGCATAGTCTCTTTTCTTTAAACTGGACTGAAACAAAAAAGCACTTGATGTTAACAGAAGAGAAGACGATACTAAGGGATATACCACTAAAGCTAAATGACAGCTGTGAGCATGGTCCTTGGAAGAAAAATAAAGAAGGTAAACTTACGAATTCTAAATGAGTCAGTAGAGCAAGTGGACAGCTTCAAATACTTGGGGTGTACTATAAGCAGTCACATGAGAATAACAATGGCAGAGGAAGCTTTTAATAGAAAAATAAACATCTTCTGCGGACCTCTGGAGAAAGAACTAAGGAAGAGACTAGTGAAGTGCTTTGTGTGGAGTGTAGTATTGTATGGGGCAGAAACATAGACATTACGACGAAGTGAAGAGAAACGCTTAGGAGCATTTGAAATGTGGATATGGAGAAGAATGGTACGTGTGAAATGGACAGACAAAATAAAAAACGAAGATGTGTTGGAAAGGGTGGGTGAAGAAAGAATGATACTGAAACTGATCAGAAAGAGGAAAAGGAATTGGCTGGATTACTGGCTGAGAAGAAACTGCCTTCTGAAGGAGGCACTAGAAGGAATGGTGAACGGGAGAAGAGTTCGGGGCAGAAGAATATACCAGATGATAAACGACATTAAGATACATGGATCATATTAGGAGACAAAGAGGAAAGCAGAAAATAGGAAAGACTGGAGAATGCTTGGGTTTGAAGTGAAAGACCTGCCCTTGGGCAGAGCACTATGAATGAATGCGTTACTACAAGGTATAACAGAAATTAACCCTTAAATTGGCAAAACTTCACTTCTCACACTAGTTTATTAAACCGTGTCGGACTGTAAAGAAAACAACTATCGCAATGTCCATATTATATAATATGTTGTCATCATCAGCATCATGGATTAAGCCTTATAAGGCTCGTTCCGGTCTCATTTTTTTAACACTGTTGAGCCCATCTTGTTTTCGGTCTACCAACATTTCTTCTACCTATTGGGTTATAGTTCATCATCAGTTTTGGTATGCGGTCTACTTCCATTCTTTGTATATGTTGTTTCCAATCGTTTCTATATTGTTTTATTCTGTCTATTAATTTAAAAATGCTTAGTTCCCTCCGTATATCTCCACTTCTTTTCCTATCCAATAAGGTGTAACCTGCTACAGATCTTAGAAATTTCATCTCTGCTGCTTCTATTCTTCTTTCTTCTTTTTTAGTTAGGATCTAAAATTTAGACCCATAAAGCAACATTGGCACTGCCATTACCTTATAAAATTTAATTTTTGTTTCTTTTCTAGTACTTTTTAGGGATCTATTAATGACACCGCATACATAGCTGAATTTATTAATCTTGTTTTGAATATCTTCATTATTCATATATGTTGTAAATTACAATATTATAGTATTGTGAAATTTTGGTTAAATTTAATTTTCCTACCATTTTTTCTATTGTTCTATTAAAATTACAGCATATAGCCTATTAACCTGTTGTATCCTATAGGATACTTTGTGAATTTAAGGGTTAAAATTGAATGAGGCAATTCTGGACAAGAAAGTTCAGACACGTCAACATTTAGAAAGTAGGTCTAATATTTTTAGAAAACAAAATATTTTTGCGTTTGAAGTCTTAGAGAATTTTTAAATTACACCCTATATATTTTTTTATATCTTCTGAAAGAGTATAATTTTATGCAGTACTTCATTTGTATTGTACAAAAACATGATGGTAATGGTTGCTATGGTAACAACTTTTTTGATATAACATTTTGTTAATCCTTGAAATCAATATAAATCAAGATGTTCTTAATAGAAAGTGAGAGAACTGAGAACCTGATGATAATGGGATATGGCGACAAAATATGTGCACAACACTTTTTAACGAAACTCGTCCAAATCAGCCATCTATTCCTCAGTCAGCTGTGAGTAGAAACAACATGGGCTGGTCAGAGACATAAAAGGACATTCAAGACCGTACACTGACAACGACTAGAAACAAGACTTTTGCTAGTAATCAAAGAGACACCACATTTTTCTTGCCGTGAAACAGAATCTACATTAGATATCTCGAAAGCAATAATTATATGGAGAATATTGCACAGTTCGAAATATAAAAATTGGAAATTTATCCTTTGAAGAGGTGGAAAAATTCAAATACCTGGGAGCAACAGTAACAAATATAAATGATACTCGGGAGGAAATTAAACACAGAATAAATATGGGAAATGCCTGTTATTATTCGGTTGAGAAGCTTCTATCATCCAGTCTGCTGTCAAAAAATCTGAAAGTTAGAATTTATAAAACAGTTATATTACCGGTTGTTCTGTATGGTTGTGAAATTTGGACTCTCACTTTGAGAGAGGAACATAAGTGAAGGGTATTTGAGAATAAGGTGCTAAGAAAAAATATTTGGGGCTAAGAGGGATGAAGTTACAGGAGAATGGAGAAAGTTACACAACATAGAACTGCACGCATTGTATTCCTCACCTGACATAATTAGGAACATTGAATCCAGACGTTTGAGATGGGCAGGGCATGTAGCACGTACGGGCGAATCCAGAAATGCATATAGAGTGTTAGTTGGGAGGCCGGAGGGAAAAACACCTTTGGGGAGACCGAGACGTAGATGGGAAGATAATATTAAAATGGATTTGAGGGAGGTGGGATATGATGATAGAGATTGGATTAATCTTTCTCAGGATAGGGACCAATGGCGGGCTTATGTGAGGGCGGCAATGAACCTCTGGGTTCCTTAAAAGCCAGTAAGTAAGTAAGTAAGTAAGTAAGTAAGTAAGTAAGTAAGTAAGTAAGTAAGTAAGTAAGTAAGTAAGTAAGTAAGTAAGTAAGTAAGTATATTGTACAGTATTACATATAAACTTTATAAAATACACCTTAAATTGAGCAATTACAAAATAATGAAAAAATCGGGACTTTTGACGTCCCGGGGTAGTTTATTGAGACACCGGGACTGTTAATTAAAGACCGTACCCGTCACGGGGAAACCGGGACGAATTAATTGGGCCTACTACAACCTGTCAGCAAAACAACTGACTGTGAACTTGAAGAGCCTGGGTTGAAATCCAAGCTGAGTCAAGGTTCCGCAGAACGGCTGTGGGATTCTATCTATTAGTCCCGTTGAGGGGAGAAGCAGGGGATGAGAACTGTCCTCGCACATACTCCGCTTGGATTGGCCCATTGTACGACTCGCCCCCGAACTCCCCCTACAGCCTGCACAATCTTTGTTTTACCTTTCCGCGTAGGCATCACTGCGGTCCTTCAACCCCAGGACTCATAATAGAGCCTCTGGAGAGAGTTCACGGTATACAGCACTACCAGCAGCAACTAATGGCCACATACATCGGGGTTCAACTTCGGTGGCGACTGGCAGCCGACTCTACGCCTACATGACGAAATGAGTCCGAGGTTCAACGCAGAAAGTTACCCAGCAATTCTGCTTCAATTGGTTGAGGGAAAACCATGAAAAAAAACCTCAACCAGAAAATTTGTTCCAACCAGGATTTTTGGAGTTCACACAGCCTTCTATAAAATTAAGGGGAGAGGATGGTTTTTTTTTGTGAAAAATGAGTAAATTTTCAAAAACAAAAATCCTTTAAAATACCCTGTGATATGTGTGGAATGCACAGCATAACATTTTGTGGGTATTTGTGCCCTTATCGGATGTTGAGTGCCATTTTTAAACTTCCTGCGTTATGGATTTTTAAATCACTCGCTCACTTTTATTGTTGTTTCCGGTAAATTAAATTTTCAAAAAAAAAAAAAAAAAAAAATTTCTACAGCTCGACCAAGTTAAGTCTGCGAGCCGAGAGGGGAAGTTGAAGGCAGTTCTGTAGTGAAAGGAGGCGGTAACGAGAGGAGACCAGTACAGTCTCATATGACAGCAAAGTTTTCCTATTGTGCTTCAGTTCATAGAGCGGTAACAATTTAAGACGCTTTGAAATAGACTGTACTTCTACTTCTGCTTGACAGTGAGGTTTGGCGTTCTGATTGGCAAGCTTGGGCGTAGGAGAGAAAGTTGCTGGGAGACAGCGTAACTGTTGCCTTTATCTGAAGACAAGGACAAAAATGCGTGCGCTCCATAGTGTATTTTAAACGATGTGCACACGTTGAAATCTGAGCGTCAAGTGACCTATGTGGCAACTGTGTTTTTCCTCTACATTCCATCCCGATATCCCCACTCGCAGACTTGACTTGGACAAGCTGTATAAAATAC
The DNA here is from genome assembly GCA_025594305.2 of Periplaneta americana. Taxonomy (NCBI): domain Eukaryota; kingdom Metazoa; phylum Arthropoda; class Insecta; order Blattodea; family Blattidae; genus Periplaneta; species Periplaneta americana. The sequence goes on from JAJSOF020000013.1 coordinate 143,446,258, forward strand.
CCTTTGATATATGTGGAATGCATTGAATAACATTTTGTGGGTATTTGTGCCCTTATCTGATGTTGAGACGTCATTTTTAAACTTCCTGCGCTATGGATTTTTAAATCACACGCCCGTTGCTATCGGTTTCCAGTAACTTTATTTTTTTTTGTTACATTGCCAGACAAAAATGGATATAATTTCTGAACTATTAATGATACATGCAAGACATTGAGAACACACATTCTTTAGGCTATTAGGAAACTTTTCTCTGTAACAGAATTTTGTTAATTGATTTCCGTTTGTTTGCAAGAAAGGAAATCAGAAAATTGTTATTAAATTTTAATTGTTTATTTTACAAACGTAGGGACTAATATCCCACGTATGGTGGGTCCCTATCACCACGGCATGGCGCGTCCTCAGGTTGCGGATAGAGGAGACGGCCTCCAGATATGGAGGGTAGCTGCGAATATATTGAATAAGCAGTCGTGGACAGTCGATAAGGGGTGGTCCTCCAGCTTGGGGGTTGGGCGAAGGGCTAACAACCCATCACCGTAAAAAACAGCTTGTTACGAAACCTAACAATAAGCCTCGGAATGGGACTGATTCTCCGGCACGACCACAGCAAAGGAATGCATATAGAGTGTTAGTTGGGAGGCCAGAGGGGAAAAGACCTTTGGGGAGGCCGAGACGTAGATGGGAAGATAATATTAAAATCAATTTTAGGGAGGTGGGATATGATGATAGAGACTGGATTAATCTTGCTCAGGATAGAGATCAGTGGCGGCTTATGTGAGGGCGGCAATGAACCTCCGGGTTCCTTAAAAGCCATTAAGTAAGTAAGTAAGGGACTAATATCAAAATTCTGTTACAGACAGTTTGTAGAACATGCTTTTGCAAATACATTGCAAAAAACTGTTTGAATCTATCTTTAAAAACGGTTTAGATATATCGGTTTTAGTACAATCCTGCATTGGGTATATTTTTTTCAAATTTGGGCCCCCAAATATTTTTTTTTATTTGGTTGAGTTGCCACAGCTATGAACTCTCTACATACAAAAAATAGTAATATACGTTACAAGAGCGGTATGTTGACGTTTTCATGTTCGAGGAAAAGATTGAAAAAGCGAAACGTAGTTGAGCTTTTTTAATTTCCGAGAACATGAAAACAAACATACCGCTCGTGTATCGTACATTATTTTGTGCGAAGATCGTTTATTACATACCTGAAAGACGAATTTCTAATTAGTTGCAATGAAATCTCCATCTTGGTTTCTGTGTAATGACGGCAACTTCGGAAAACCAAAATGTCTTTCGTCAACTATACTCCAGCAGGCCGTAATATACGTCTGTCTTTTTTTTCCCCCAGTCTATAAATGCGAACTTAAAACAAACGGTAAGATTATGTAATGATTTATTTTTCATTTTAATATTTTAACAATATTATTTATATAACATATTGCAGTAATAACATCGGCATCTGGAATCTTGTTGATTTTTTCACGGCTTCCTTAATGTTGCTTGTATCAGGAATGCAATAAGTTTCGTGGAGTAGTAGACTTTACTTAATTTTTGCAAATATTTAAAAACAATAATTAACATTGCAATTTAGGTGAAATTGCAGTGGTAAGTTTCCAATTTATAATTACTACTATGTTAAACGTCTCTAAAAATAATATGTTAAAAACCTAAAGCAGTAAAATGAATGTCGCGCTTAAGCGGTAAGAAGAGGGAATTTGAAGCATTGACATTAGGTTTTTCATTGAGAAGGTAGTAAATGGCCATGCCAATGGCACAGAGAAGGTAGTATGTCCGTATGTAATGAAACGAAGTTGGAAACGTAGTCACTAGATGTTGTAAGTTGTATGTGCACAGCTGTTGGCGCGGAGAAGGTAGTAACTCCTTTTACAACATCAGAGTGTGTCTAGACAAATATGGGCTGATAACTGTGCAGGGCAGAATAAGAATCGGGTGATTCTAATGGTCCTGATTTACATTATTGCCAAGAAACATTTTGATTCAGTGGACTTGAAATTCCTAGTTTCAGAACATTCCTACATGCCATATGATAGGGAATTTGGCATCATAGAGAAAAGAAAAAAAAAAAAAAGATGCAAGACCATGGTTCCAAAAGAGGTAAGGCCTAATAATGTAATAATGATGAAGGATGAGGATCTCTTCGACTTTTCTGCAGAATGTGACAAGTTTTGAATACAACTCCTATCAAAATCAGCACCCTCAACTGGATTAGACTCTCAAGAGCTGATTTTCCTCTAATAAAAACAAGACAGTCATTTAATGACCTTGAAATGTGGGCAGAGCACAGGATTTTTAAGAAAGGACAGTCATTAACGTCAATCACTAACTTGCAGTGATGCAACGCCTTGAAAGAAGACCAGTCGTCCCTGATGCCAAAAAGAGAGACTTGTTATCTGTTAGACTTCCTCGATGAAAAGTATCATGGATTTGTGCATAATGTATAAATAAAGTTAATTCTCAGTTTGGCTAAGGAGTAATTTCAACGTTGTATTTTCATAAAATAGGATTTCACAGATAAATCTGTGCCAGACTTTTCAAATTTCATATGTAACACAAACATGAGTGTATGCCTTTCATTTAAAGCAGTTTCTGTAATAAAGTAAGTGAGAAAGTGTTCATAAATTTGTTTTTTGCTTCCCCTGAAAAATTTTGTTTTTGGCAGTTACTACTTCTCCCATGTCAGCGCCTCAATTGTTATGTGTTTTACGTTGGGAATACTGAATGTGGTATTTCACACTTACCGCGTATTGGTTCTGTGCGGAAAACAAGCAAATACGCACGATCTCGCACAAATCAATATTTAAAAAAAAATACCATTCTCTCCCCTTAAGTATCGAGTCTCTTCCAGAGGTGAAAAAGGCCAGAGAGTGATCCTGATCGCAAGTTCCAACTCCTGGTTTCAGTACGTATCAAAAGGTGCACACTGGCATATTTACCTTCATTCAGTGTTGTAAACATGTGAAATTGGGACGCCGTTAATAAGTAAGGAACGTGTGCTCCATGATTTAAGAGCCGCAACAATGGGACGCCAGGTGCTGGCCGGCTGGCCGGATGCCGCTAGCGGTGACTGACCTCTCTCGTCTGGCTTCCCGAGGAAGATGCCCTACGAGCCGGGCTGCTTGTAAACTGATCTACATGCGTGCGATTTCCATAGCAACGGGCTTCACCGGAGTCGCAGAGCTAGTCAACAGTAACATTCGGTGCAGGCCGTGAAAAAAATCCGATCGGGAAATTGCCGATTCTGGCATCGCGGAGTTGCTATGGAAACAACGTGAAGCCTACGGGATTTTGCAGACACAGAAGGCCTTGCAGTAGATTGGTTAGCCGAACCTATTCATTGAAGAAACGAGGGTTAAATCGTTGTTATCATCATCATCATCATCATCATCATCATCATCATCATCATCATCATCATCATCATGGGTTTGACTTAGGGCCCATGATCACAGCTTTTCTGCAGTGTCAAAGTAACTTGCCTTAATCGTTGCGAGAGTAGAGCTAAAACATTTTTGTGCGAAATCGTGCGTATTTGCTTGTTTTCCGCACAGAACCAATACGCGGTAAGTGTGAAATACCACATTCAGCATTCCCAACGTAACACACATAACAATTTCCCTCTTCTTACCGCTTAAGCGCGACATTCATTTTACTGCTTTAGGCTTTTAACATATTATTTTTAGAGACGTTTAACATAGTAATAATTATAAATTGGAAACTTACCACTTTCATCTAAATTGCAATGTTAATTATTGTTTTTAAATATTTGCAAAAATTAAGTAAAGTCTACTACTCCACTAAAGTTACTGCATTCCTGATACAAGTAACATTAAGGAAGCCGTGAAAAAATCAACAAGATTCCAGATGCCGATGTTATTACTGCAATATGTTATATGAATAATATTGTTAAAATATTAAAATGAAAAATAAATCATTACATAACCTTACCGTTTGTTTTAATTTCGCATTTATAGACTGGGGGGAAAAAAGACAGACGTATATCACGGCCTGCTGGAGTATAGTAAACACAGAAAACATTTTATAGCAACAATGTTGAAGAAAGATATTTTGGTTTTCCGAAGTTGCCGTCATTAAACAGAAACCAACATGGAGATTTCATTGCAACTAATTAGAAATTCGTCTTTCAGGTATGTAATAAACGAACTTCGCACAAAATAATGTACGATACACGACCGGTATGTTTTCTTTCAATTCTCGGAAATTAAAAAAGCTCAACTACGTTTCGCTTTTTCAAACTTTTCCTCTAACATGAAAACTTCAACATACCGCTCTTGTAACGTATATTACTATTATGCTCGACCATGCTGAAATGTAGTAATTATACACCTGGTAGCAGCCCTTTAATGGACCTTATTAAAGTACACCTATTCATTAAAGTTCAGGTGTTCCACCAATCAGAAAACACCATTGTAGCAATATGAAAGCGCAAGTATAGATTATTCCCGGATATGCAATCGAAAGACAATTTGCGAAACGTCACGGAGGCTGGAAATCGAATACTGTCGCAGAAAGATGTTCTGTTACTATAATAATTAGCGTTAATTGTAAATAATATTCAAATAAATTCAATTTGTCATCTCGTTTTTTAATGTCTAAATCAGTTTCGAGGTTATATCAAGATTAATCTTTATTTTACTCTCCAGATTATATCAAGGTCAATGACATTTGTTTCTAGGAAAAAATCAATACTTTCGCGTGTGCGCACATCTCAAAATTTACAAGATATTGCACTAGGTCAGTTCCGCTCCCCAGTCAGATAAGAATAACATGAACACTTATGAATAATTTCAAGTTAGAAATATGGTCGAGCATAAAAAGTCGTATGAAACTTGCCTATAATGGTAATTAAGACGCTCGTATGAAAATTATGAAACTCGCTCGCGCTCGTTTCATAAACATACTCGCGTCTTAATTACTACCATTATAGGCTCGTTGCATAATGTACTATTCTGTAAAATATTTACTTTCCTCCAGACAAAACTACAAAATAAATGTACTCTTGTAAATATCTGAAAATCTCGTTCGTCGTTTATGTTGTTCTTGGCTGTTTTTGAGAGTATGGTTGGGATTGTAAGAATATTATTTGGCTTTTGAAATTAAAGGTTGATATTTCTTTTCGTTTTTGTTTTCATACTCCCCGCATTTAAATTTAACAAAGCGGAGCCTTCTCGTTAATTACTTCATAATCGTTTCCTTATTCCATGAGACCTAGGGTGATTAGATTCACATCGATAAAAAGAGGACACAAAGCTTCGAAAAGGAGACATTGGTCGAAAAATGAGGACAGAAAATATGTACTTAGATTTAGGCTTAGGTCTGTATTATACTTTAAATTAGCTTACGTCAATTTCTATTAAATTACAAAATATTTACAGTACATATTTAGGTTTATAACACACTTAAAACTATGTTAATATCTATTTTATTACAAAATAATTATGAAAAACTTAAGGATCATCATTTTACAGTTAGCTACATATGAAAGTCAAGGGGACCTTAATTATTAAAGAAGACAGAAAATATATTTTTAGATTTACATTCGCACCTCGATCTCTATATTTAGTAGCTACATGTGAGCAACGACCATAACAAGGGGCAGCAAAGAGAGTTATTAAGATCGTTGGCAAAGAATATATTCCGTCGATGCTGCTGCCACCTACAGGCAAGTTACTTGAAAAAGGGATCAAATTCGATAATTTCAAAATATCAGGCATACAAGTTACGAAAAAGAGGGCATTTGGTGATTTTTAAAAAATCCGCCTGAACCCCGCACAAAAGCCTAAAAAGGAGGACATATCTGGACAAAAGAGGACGTCTGGTCACCTAGTCTCCAGACAACTACGTAATTGAAGGGCTTGGTAGAAGAAGGCCCTATCACACTCTTCCATAAAAATTAGTTTTTTTTTTTTAATTTAAATATGATAGCAGACATTTAGTATGTAGTTACAAGTATTTCGCTGTTGCATATGTCTACCATAGTTATATTTGTTATTAAAGAAGAGGGGCATAAGTCATTGCTTGCATTCAAGGTGGAAAAACAGCATTTTATCTCAGAAGTTAAGAAACGTGCGGTAGGCCCTTCTTCCACAAAGCTCATTTGATATTCAAAATGATTCACAAATCAATATAATACGAAGGTCATTTCATAAATCATGTGGGGAGGATTTTGCCACATAAAGATTCGATCTTTTCTCTTCAATCGTCACAGTACCCGAGACACGTGTAGGCTCCATTTCTAGCTCTCGTTACCTGAACACAGAGTATGCTGTGGACGAAAAGAATTACATTATTGCAGCTCAAATGCAAAAAAATTGTCACGACTACACAAATTATAAAAATCTTTGAGATATCCATGCGAATTTTCATACAACATAGATTGAGGGAGGTATGGAAAAAAGTTTCATGCAGTTAGGTCAGAGGAGGAGATAAGTTTTGAATAAGGCTAAAAGTGAAAAAAATAAGAACTGGCAAAAATGGAATTAAACAACAGAGAGCGCAGAGGATTTAAAATGAACAAATGACTGCCGAAACAAGTGTTCTAAGGAGCGCAAATAACTGAAATTGTGCGAGGAGTATCTGATATTTTATATTTTTTAAGAGTTAAAACGAAAAATTGATTTTTTTTTTTCGTAAAAAATTTCACTTCAGTGTACCCTTAAGAAGCCATAGTACGTCAAAGCCGTCACCGGGTATCATTATGTTCGACGTCCCACACGAGCTTCAAGCTCTCGGAAGCCTTCTGGTTTGGTTACTATGGCAATGTATGTACAGCCTGGATTGCTAAGGATACTAATTGTATGTAAATCTTGTGGCGTCATGGCGGTAAGCACATCCCATTACGCGGTACATGTGGACACGCATTAATCGGAAGCTGCGGATTCTAAACAAATCAGAAGCTAATCATTACGTTGCTATGGATACGGCATAACTATTTTGATACTACGGTCACAGGATAATATACTGCTAATCACTCTGTTGCTATGATAGAAGTTGAATACGGAACTACTGTTTTCATAGCGATATTAAAATCCGACGCTATTAATGTTGCTATGGATACTGCATGATTATTTTAATCCTACGGCTACAGAAAAATATACTATTGCTATGATACGAGTTAAATACAGAGCTACTGTTTTCATAGCGATATTAAAATCAGAAGCTCCTAATGTTGCTATAAATACGCCATAATTGTCTTAATGCTACGGCTACAGAAAAATATACTGTTGCTACGATACAAGATAAATACAGAGCTACCGTTTTCTTAGCATTATTAAAATCAGAAGCTCCTAATGTTGCTATAAATACGGCATAATTGTCTTAATGCTACGGCTATATAATAATATACCGTTGCTATGATACAAGATAAATACAGAGCTACTGTTTTCTTAGCATTATTAAAATCAGAAGCTCCTAATGTTGCTATAAATACGGCATAATTGTCTTAATGCTACGGCTATATAATAATATACCGTTGCTATGATACAAGATAAATACAGAGCTACTGTTTTCTTAGCATTATTAAAATCAGAAGCTCCTAATGTTGCTATAAATACGGCATAATTGTCTTAATGCTACGGCTACAGAATAATATACCGTTGCTATGATACAAGATAAATACAGAGCTATTGTTTTCTTAGCATTATTAATATCAGAAGCTCCTAATGTTGCTATAAATACGGCATAATTGTCTTAATGCTACGGCTACAGAATAATATACCGTTGCTATGATACAAGATAAATACAGAGCTATTGTTTTCTTAGCATTATTAAAATCAGAAGCTCCTAATGTTGCTATAAATACGGCATAATTGTCTTAATGCTACGGCTACAGAATAATATACCGTTGCTATGATACAAGATAAATACAGAGCTACTGTTTTCTTAGCATTATTAAAAATATTGTATTCATTGCATGCTTTGTACTGCACTATTTTATTATTATTATTATTATTATTACTATTCTTATTTTTTATCATTATTATTATTATTATTATTATCATCATCATCATCATCATCATCATCAATAATTGTCTTATTTTTTATACTTTGTATGTGCCATTTATTTTGACCTGCTGTTCACATTTTATTACGCTTTTTCTTTCTTTCTGTGTGTTATATATTATGTCTGATTTCTACTTACTTGTTGTTTACATTTTATTATTATTATCTTATTCAGTTTTGTGTGTAAAATAGTAGTGCACTTTGTAAATTTGTAGTGTTTTTTTGTAATACAGTTTTACTCCTGGTTGAGTGTTAGAGAAGGCCGTATGGCCTTAACTCTGCCAGGTTAAATAAATCAATATTATTATTATTATTATTATTATTATTATTATTATTATTATTATTATTATTATTATCTTCGTCTCGTTGCGATAGATATTTACTAAACCACAACCTTCAAGGTGCTTCACGTACTGTATACTTTTCAATTCACTTATTTTGTTATTCCAGAAAATATGTGAATCAAAACTCAAATTACAGTGTTAGTATGTGCATTTAGTCCCTCTCTGGGAACCGTTGCTATGGTGCGGGACCAACAACGCAGCGTGGAGCGTTACGTAACGCGCCTTGTTTATTTTACAGGTTGGCGCTACAAGGGCAGAAGCGATCGCCGGGTTACGATCTGGGGTCGAGGTTTACGACTGGCTGCTTGGCACGCGATGACGCTCTCCAGCCAAAATATCGAGCAGATATTTTCCAACTCTGAGCAAAATTTCGCATTTTTCAGGGAAGCGTAAAAGTTATACCAAGCAGTAAAACTGACATGGAACTCGGAGCAAAATTAAATCCTGTGAACTTGGCTGCCGTGAACCGTGGATCAGGCGCAGTTCTAACGCTGCGAGGCACTTGGCTGTTGGCGTGACGTTCTCTGTGAGGTCCGCGTCGCTTGACGCCAAACCATGTGAGTCCCGCCGTGATTGCCCAATGTCGAAAGGAAAGCCGAAAATCGACTTAATCTAATAGCTACTACCTACATGAAGGAGGTAAGAATTTTATGCGAATAAATAAATAAATAAATAAATGGAACAACTGGATAATACCCACGGCAGAGCAATATCGATAGTCGACGTTACTCGCTGGCCACTAGTCACCGGGCCGTACCGAGCCGTGCCAAACAAAACACAATCGAAATGGTGGTAGTAAAATTCGCGACTATATTCTTAAATAATTCACTGCATTAGTCAAGTGCAAGACTTCTGGCTTCTGTTGCATTCAAACAATTATAAAATACGATAATTTGGTCCAGGGTGCATCCGTTTTTGATGCAAAGATAATTTGTTTGGCTTGTTTCTTAAATAAAATTACGAAATGGCGTTCCTGTGCTTAACATTTAATAAAAAAAAAAGAAATATAGCAAAACTGTTTTGTCTCGAGACTCTCATCTAAGTCACGTAATAGGTCACGTAATCTACTTCAATATATTTGCGCAAATATATATTGTAGCTAACAGTGGTGCTACCTCTCAGTAATGTTCAGAACGAAGGAGGTAGAGAGAGAAAAGAAACAGATTTCTCCCTCCAACGACGCCACACACCAACGTCGTGTTCTTATGTTGGCAAGATTGTGTATTTACTTAAATTTGGTGCTAAACGTAACGGCATGGTTCAAAGATACCGTGGGAATTCTCCAGTTTAGCGAAATAAATAAATAAATAAATTCATTAATGCATGATTGAATAAATAAATAAATAAATAAATAAATGAATAAATAAATAAGTAAATAAATGAATAAATAAATAAATAAAATATATAAGTAAATAAATTAATGATTAAGTAAATACATAAATAAATAAATAAATAAATAAATAAATAAATAAATAAGTAAATTAATGAATGATTGAGTAAATAAATAACTAAATAAGTAAATAAATAAAATAGATGAATAGATAAGTAAATTAATTAATGCTTGAGTAAATAAATAAATAAAATAAGTAAATAAATAAGTAAATTGATGAATGAGTAAATAAATAAATAAAATAAGTAAATAAATAAGTAAATTAATCAATGATTGAATAAATAAATAAATAAGTTAATTAATTAATGATTGATTAAATAAATAAATAAATGAAATAAATAAATAAGCAAATTACTGAATGATTGAGTAAATAAATAAATACATAAATAAGTAAATTAATGAATGATTAAGTAAATAAATAAATAAATAAATAAATAAGTAAATTAATGAATTTTATTTTATTTGGTTATTTTACGACGCTGTATCAACATCTGAGGTTATTTAGCGTCTGAATGATATGAAGGTGACAATGCCAGTGAAATGAGTCCGGGGTCCAACACAGAAAGTTACCCAGCATTTGTTCGTATTGGGTTGAGGGCAAAACCCCGGAAAAACCTCAACCAGGTAACTTGCCCCTCCCGGGATTCGAACCCGGGCCACCTGGTTTCGCGGTAAATTAATGAATGATTGAGTAAGTAAATAAATAAATAAATAAATAAATAAATAAATAAATAAATACAGAGAAAACCGAAACTAATGTTATTAATTTCAGGGAGTTTTTCTTTGAAATATTTCAAACAAAAAGTTTAGTGCAATTTTGCCCGTTTTTGCTTCCTTTTCGAGATAAACATTTTCTATAAGAAACATTTCACAGGGTGTTTTGGAAAAGCCATTAATTTAATTTCTAATATGCTCAGTCAATAATAATAATAATAATAATAATAATAATAATAATAATAATAATAATAATAATAATAAAAATGATTGAAAAATATCCACTCCAATAACATAGGACTATGGTGCTTTTTCCGCAAACAACTAATTTAGTAGATGACCGCTACAATACGCTTACCACATGCTTAATATCTCAAATTTGCATTTTTTGGAATATGGTTCTGTTTAAAAAAACCCCTTTGTTCATCTTAGAAATATAAAAACAAATGTCAAAAATTGTGGTCCAGACAATTTAAAGAACGTTTTTTTAGGAGTAAAAGTCATAAGAATTTTGAACTTATCTCTAAAAATGGCTAAGATATGTACATGTTAGTGCATTACTGTATTATAGTACTTTTCAAAGCTTAATCTCGAATTTAAGTTGTTGCAACAATGATATTACTGCATACAAAAAAAATAAAATTATCGTGTATGAATTATGAAAAACAAATTCAAATTTCACCATATTTTCCTGTTAAGGATATGTAAAGACATTAATACTGCACCAAAAGAGTTGAATGCGGTTCGTGAATAGGCGGGCAGAATCGATTACTTTGTATAAAGCATTTATGCTGTTTAATATTTACATAGTTCGCCAGCATTTCTTAACACTAGAGAAATGCGTTCAACGCTATCTTTAGTCTGTGTTAGTTTCACCACCAGTCACGCGAGAGCGTCATTGTGCCTTCTGTGTATGTCCTGTGGGAATTACTTCATGCTACTGAAATTCTGACTCGAAGGGGAGGGGGGATAGAAGCGTTTAAAATCAGCTCTTCGGGGTGGGGGAAGTTTTATTTTGTCCATATACGAAGTGTGGAGAAAGAATAATGATGTGCCTAACATCGATTTTCATTGTTTGCGATATGTTGTCCACATAACCGTTGTGATCGTAATATAAAGTAAACTAAGAATTACAATTAACTAAGCTAAGCCAATCTCAACTAAACTAAACTAAATTAATAAAAATAGGAGAAATGGATGATTAAGTGGTATTATTAGTTATTATCGTGTTGTGTAGACCTATACGTCTGGATTATAGGAGGAAACTCCCACTTCCAAACTCATGGGTCTGAAAAAGTGTAGGCCTACTTCTGGATAAATTGTCGAGACTTTACTTAAATAGTAGATATTTTAGTTATTGTGCAATATTATCGTCTCACATAAGCCCGCCATCGGTCCCTATCTTGAGTAAGATTAATCCAGTCTCTATCATCATATGCCACCTCCCTCAAATACATTTTTATATTATCCTCCCATCTACGTCTCGGCCTTCCCAAAAGTTTTTTTCTCTCCGCTCTCCCAACTAATACTCTATATACATTTCTGGATTCGCCCATATGTGCTACATGCTCTGCCCATCTCAAACGTCTAGATTTAATGTTCCTAATTATGTTAGGTGGGATATGATGGTAGAGACTGGATTAACCTTGCTCAGGATAGGGACCAATGGCGGGCTTATGTGAGGGCGGCAATGAACCTCCGGGTTCCTTAAAAGCCAGTAAGTAAGTAAGTAAGTAAGCAAGCAAGTAAGTAAGTATGTTAGATGAAGAATACAATGCGTGCAGTTCTGCGTTGTGTAACTTTTTCCAGTCTCCTAAAACTTCAGACCCTCTTACCTCCAAATATTTTCCTAAGCACCTTATTCTCAAACACACTTAATCTCTGTTCCTCTCTCAAAGGGAGAGTCCAAGTTTCATAACCAAACAGAATAACCGGTAATATAACTGTTTTTAAATTATTCCAACTTTCAGATTTTTTGACAGCAGACTAAATAACAAAAGCTTCTCAACCGAATAATAACAGGCACTTCCCACATTTATTCTGCGTTTAATTTCCTCCCGAGTGTCATATTTTTTTACTGTTGTTCCAAGATATTTGAAGTTTTCCACCTCTTCAAAGGATAAATTTCCAATTTTTATATTTCTATTTCGTACAATATTCTAGTCACGAGACATAATCATATACTTTGTCTTTTCGGGATTTATTTATTTATTTATTATTTATTTATTTTTATTGGTAGTAAGTCTGAGATTAATACAAATTAATAAATACAAAGAAAGATAAACTAGCCCACTCCTGAATGAGTAAGACTCGTGCTCAGGAGGGGATTCCAATACAAAGAAAAATAAAATTAAAATTGAGATTGAATACAGATTAAAAAGTGTTTAATATGTTAAAACCCAAACTATAAAACCAATAAAAAATTTTTTATTTATTTATTTTTATTAATTTGGAGAGGATTCGTAGTTCAAATAATATTGGAATAAAATTTGTTTAGTAACCTGGGACCTTGACTCATGCTATGATAAAAAGCTGCATTGGTTTTACATTTTGGTTCACAAAAAACGCAGAAAATTCATATTGTTAGTTCTATATTTATGTATATGGCTTTCAAAGTTATTAAAATTTCTATGAAAATATTTTAATAAAATAAAATAATACATTTGTTTAATGTTGAAAACTTTGAAGTGCTTAAACAAAAATTCAGTTGGGTAATCTTTCTGCTTTTTTAAACAAATTTTTAATACTTTCTTCTGTAGTAAAATTAACGGATAAACGTTGGATTTATAAGTTCCACCCCAACCCACTTCCAAACTATCGCTTTACTTACTTCAAATAGAATTTTAGTGTTTTCCCTAATCGTTTGTGGACCGATAATATAACTGTTTTCTAAATCCCAATTTTCAGCTTTTTTGAAAGCAGACTGATGACAAAAGCTTCTCAACCGAATAATAACAGGCATTTTCCAATGACATCGATTGTTAAGTTTATATTTAATTTTTTGTTAGTCTTTGTCTGGGTACAGTCAACATTGTTAGGAAAGCATTTTACATAGGTTATTTGAGTATGCAAAATTAAACAGATTGTTCACACATCATTGTGTTTTTATTAACTCCATGGCAACCGATACTACGTAAAACTGTTTCTATGGAAGCCACTTATCTTTATTGAGAAAATACAGCCAGGAAGAGCCATCGATCACTAAAGTGAGTACAGTGCAGTGATTGCAATGTAAACAGACAAACACGCCATGTCATCACTGCATTCTTGGAAAATATATTTCTGTAATTTACATAGCCTTATTTACATTTATACTTCCGCCCAGGTAAATACTTGTTGAACTGTATTTAATACAAATACGATTTTGAAGGTCGTAAATATATGGGTACGACAGTTAAATACATATCAAGCACAGTGTTAATATATTCCATTGCAGCTTCTATTAATATTTATTTATTCCCTCTATTCATGTAGAAAACAAGGAAAGAACCCGTTCATATAAGTTCATAGAAATAATCGGACATAGGATCATTAGGTCAGATAAAGTCGTTCTAAGTCAGCGTTTCTCAAACTTTTTTGAAATGGGGACCACTTTTTCAAGTCAGAACAGTTCCGCGGACCACCTTACTCTTGTTCCCTTCGAAAGTAAATTTATAATTTTTGTAGCATATTTTAATACCAGTATACTTATATTTGACATAATACAAAATTTTGTCCAATATTCTTTTGAGAAGATTAACTCCGTACGTAGATGAAATTATTGGGGATCATCAGTGCGGTTTTCGGCGTAATACATCGACTATTGATCAAATTTTTTGTATTCGACAGATAATGGAGAAAAAAATGGGAGTATAAGGGTGCAGTACATCAGTTATTCATATATTTCAAAAAGGCATATGACTCGGTTAAGAGGGAAGTATTATATGATATTCTTATTGAATTTGGTATTCCCAAGAAACTAGTTCGATTAATTAAAATGTGTCTCAGTGAAACATACAGCAGAGTCCGTATAGGTCAGTTTCTATCTGATGATTTTCCAATTCACTGCGGGCTAAAGCAGGGAGATGCACTATCACCTTTACTTTTTAACTTCGCTCTAGAATATGCCATTAGGAAAGTTCAGGAACACAGGCAGGGTTTGGAATTGAACGGGTTACATCAGCTTCTTGTCTATGCGGATGACGTGAATATGCTACGAGAAAATACACAAACGATTATGGAAAACACGGGAATTTTACTTGAAGCAAGTAAAGTGATCGGTTTGGAAGTAAATCCCGAAAAGACAAAGTATATGATTATGTCTCGTGACCAGAATATTGTACGAAATGGAAATATAAAAATTGGAGATTTATCCTTCGAAGGGGTGGAAAAATTCAAATATCTTGGAGCAACAGTAACAAATATAAATGACACTCGGGAGGAAATTAAACGCAGAATAAATATTGGGAAATGCGTGTTATTATTCGGTTGAGAAGCTCTTATCATCCAGTCTGCTGTCCAAAAATCTGAAAGTTAGAATTTATAAAACAGTTATATTACCGGTTCTTCTGTATGGTTGTGAAACTTGGACTCTCACTCTGAGAGAGGAACATAGGTTAAGGGTGTTTGAGAATAAGGTGCTTAGGAAAATATTTGGGGCTAAGCGGGATGAAGTTACAGGAGAATGGAGAAAGTTACACAACGCAGAACTGCACGCATTGTATTCTTCACCTGACATAATTAGGAACATTAAATCCAGACGTTTGAGATGGGCATCGCATGTAGCACGTATGGGCGAATCCAGAAATGCATATAGAGTGTTAGTTGGGAGATCGGAGGAAAAAGACCTTTAGGGAGGCCGAGACGTAGAAGGGAGGATAATATTAAAATGGATTTGAGGGAGGTGGGGTATGATGATAGAGACTGGATTAATCTTGCACAGGATAGGGACCGCTGGCGGGCTTATGTGAGGGCGGCAATGAACCTTCGGGTTCCTTAAAAGCCATTTGTAAGTAAGTATATTTATATTTTAAATTAGAATTAATTAGTTAATAATTCAAGGCTATTAGAGTTTGGATAATCTTTAACTTATTAACTAAAAAAAAAAATAATAAATGTTGGTCGATTCTTACATAGTTATTGTAGGCCTATATTTGAATGACTAGATATTTCTTTAATGGCACTAGAATCACTGATATTAATATCTTCACACACAGCTTCTGAACTATTAGCAGTGCCTAAATGAAGCGTATCATCACGTTCCTTTGTTTTCAAAGATTCGGATCGAAGCCAGTTTTTCATTATGTATAACGGGCACTCTTTAACAGACATAGACATCTACTAGCGTGTACCACATAAGAAAGAGTTAAAGTCTTAAATACATGAAAAGGTTCGGTACTTTGGTCCTCTGTAATGAATTCGGGTGGTCCCTGGCTGGGTTAAGAAGTGCAGCACCAGAAGTACAGGGAAAAGATGGCGAGAAACATCACGTTCATAGTGCTTTAAACCCCTCTTTTGTTGCTGAGAGTAGAGTGGGAAGTCGATAGACGGCTAGGGTAACAAATTTCATACAATGTCAGTACTGGGAGAAAAAGTGAAAGCGATTGCCATGTGTAATTTCCAATTTCTGAGATTTACAGCTATAATGTAATATGCAATTCGTTTGAATTTTATTTTTTCTTCTGTCTTTTTTGAAGGACCACAAGGGCAGACCTCGAGGACCACAGATGGTCGCGGACCATAGTTTGAAAAACGCTACTCTAAGTCATTACTGATCTATTGCAAAGTCAATCAATAAATCACAGACAGAAATAGTCAGGCAAATAGAGTCACTCAAATACGGAGTAAGTAATCCATTAAGTCAGTCAAAGGCAGAATAAGTCATTCACATAAGAGATAAATCAGTCACAGACAACTATAAGTCAAATAAAGCCAGTTCGCTACAGGCAGAACCTTGAATGAGATAAAGCCAATCAGTCAATGACAAAAACTAGATATGGTCAGTTATAAAGAGAACCGTTCAGCCAGATAAAGAGCCAGTCAGCTTCAGACAGAACCAGTCTGTCACAGATAGAGCCAGTATGATAAATAGTCAATCTCAGACAATCAGTACAGATGGAATCAGTTAGTCACATATAGAATGAGTCTGATAAACAGTTACAGACAAAACCAGTCAGTCACAGATAGAATCAGCTACAGATATAATCAGTCAGTCACTAATAGAATCAGTCAGACAAACAGTTAGTTACAGACAGAACCATTCCGATACAGAAACTGTTAAAAAGTCACAGACTGAACCAGTCAGTCACAGATGGTAATCACGACAGAACCAGTCAGATAAAGATTACGTCAGCCGCAGATAAAATCTGTAGCATAAGAAGTCAAGCATAGACAAACACATATAGTCTGTCGGAGACATAAGTACTCAGTCAGATGAAGATTTTGTCAGTCGGAGATAAAGAATCAGTCACAGACAAACACAGATAGTCTGTCGGAGACATAAGTATTCAGTCAGATAAATATTTTGTCAGTCAATCACAGATAGAATCAGTCACAGAAAAACAAAGATAGTCTGTCGGAGACAGAAGTACTTAGTCAGATAAAGTTTTTGTCATTCGAAGATAGAATCATTCACATATGAAGTCAGTCATAGACAAACACAGATAGTCTGTCAGAGACATAAGTACTCAGTCAGATAAAGATTTTGTCAGTCGGAGATAAAGAATCAGTCACAGACAAACACAGCTAGTCTGTCGGAGGACAGAAGTATTCAGTCAGATAAAGATTTTGTCAATCAGTCACAGAGAGAGTCAGTCACATAAAAAGTCAGTCACAGATAAACATAGATAGTCCATAGGAGACAGAAGCACTCAGTCAGTCACAGATAGGATCAGTCACATAAAAAGTCAGTCACAGACAAACAAAGATAATCTGTCGCAGACAGAAGTATTCAGTCAGATAAAGATTTTGTCAGTCAATCACAGACAGAATCAGTCACATAAAAAGTCAGTCACAGAGAAATACATACAGTCCGTCAGAGACAGAACCAGTCATTCAGAGAAAGTCAGTCACAGAATCAGTCAATGACAGACCAATTCAATTGCATGTAATCAGTGAAACAGTCACAAAGGTTCAGTGAGTTAAAAGAGTCATTCACATGTAGTCGGTGAATCAGTTATTAGTGAGTCAGTCGTTTACAGTCTATCAGTCAGTGACTGACAGGCAAGCAGACAGACAGAAATATGCTGGACGGAGAGCAGCATGTGGCGGAGTGCGTGCGTGTTGAGAAGAGAAGAGTGGTGGCCCGGGAGAATAAGATTAATGCCGGCTCAGCCCATTGTATCGGCACGGGAAACAGGTGGAATTGTGGCTATCGTGTGAAAGGAAAGTGGGCCAATCGCGACTGTCCAGTTCGATAAGGTCCCTCCCGGGCATCTGGCGGGACAACGGCTCCAATTACTTTAACATTATCTACAGGACGTTCCACAAATGTCACAACTCAACACGTACTTCATAATATATTCTACAATTCTATATTGTTAATTTCGTGGCGATAATAGTTTTCAGGAGCAAGTATCGTATGCATCTGAGTCCAAGATGATTGGTTCGAATCTCAACTACTTGCTTTTTCGTTGTTCTTGAGTACCGACGTCGAGTTCATATAGGGGAGACTCGTCCAATTTGGCAATATTTGTATCTTAACACAGTTTGTAGTTACATATTCTGAAATTAAATATTCCTCTATTATGGAATGTGTTTAAACATTAAATCTCAATAAACCTGTGAAAGAAAATTCTACAAATCTAAATTACTTTACACATAACACACTAATAAATAACAAATGACATGTTTCCAGATTTGGTACTTCATCAGGTTAAATTGGCAATAGTACAGGGGTAATTTGGCAATAGGATTAAGAATAAATTTTTCAAAATAAAACAGTGATACAAGGTTTATAAGACTTAATTTACTGGGACAAGAAGTCACTAAACATCACAAAAAAAAAAAAAATTGAATGGATTTTTCCGACCACTCTTATTAACTATATTGAAGGGGTGTCTTCGAATTTCTTTTTCCGATAGCCCAAACCCAAGTTCTTGCATTTTGATTACATATGTCACCAGTTTTTGATCTTCCTCAACGGTTAGAGCTATGGGTCTTCCTTTCTTGGGAATGACAACGTCATCGGGTTCTGAGGATGCATACTCTTTAAGTTGTTAAAGGGCACATTGTACTTCTTAGAAGCCTTATAAGTCGACGATCTATTTTTCAAAACACTCCCAACCGCAGCCCGCAAACCATCTTTGGAATATTTTTCAGAATAATCTCTTCGTTCCCTTGGCAAATCTGCAACACACCACACACAGTGCTGCATTGAAGACTGTAAAAATCCCTCATACGTCCCTACTCTTAAATTTTACCATCGAGTACACATTCTTGTTCGAAGAGAGCAGCAATATATCACTATAAAGGAAAAAGGCTAATTCACACTACCCTGGAGAAGACATTTTTTGCTAAGAAGAACATAAAACGAGCTCAGGCCTGATGAGTTATTAACAGAAAATATTAATTATATAAATGGCTTACTTTATAATGTGGAATCTTAGCTTTTGATATAGAATGCACAAATATACGTAGGTAATGAAAAACACTTTTTTCCGTCTTTGTATACACACGTCCACACAACCACCACGTTCACAGGGAGTATTCGACACTTCTTTCTATTAGTAACAATATCTGCCACTATAATGCCCGGATTCGAATGAAACGAAAACTAAAAGTACACTCAGATGTTGCACTCTGTGATCGTGTCATTGAACTTCTTAAAACTCTGGAGGAAATTTGGCAATAAAAAAAAATACAAGAATATTTCCAAATTTCCCATATTGCTAAATTTGCCGAGTTTCCCCTACTAATCATGTTTAAATCTTTCTCCGCAATGTCTGGAACTGCCCAAACAATGTACAAAGTCAACCTATTGCCTAGGAAGATGTATCTAAAATGTGAACAGTAACTCAATTACTTACTTACAAATGGCTTTTACGGAATCCGTTCTATCATCATATCCCACCTCCCTCAAATCCATTTTAATATTATCCTCCCATCTATGTCTCGGCCTCCCCAAAGATCTTTTTCCCTCCGGTCTCCCAACTAACACTCTATATGCATTTCTGCCCTGCCCATCTCAAACGTCTGGATTTAATGTTCCTAATTATGTCAGGTGAAGAATACAATGCGTGCAGTTCTGCACTGTGTAACTTTCTCCATTCTCCTGTAACTTCATCTCTCTTAGCACCAAATATTTTCCTAAGAACCTTATTCTCAAACACCCTTAACCTCTGTTCCTCTCTCAAAGTGAGAGTCCAAGTTTCACAACCATACAGAACAACCGGTAATATAACTATTTTATAAATTCTAACTTTCAAATTTTTTGCAAGCAGACTAGATGACAAAAGGATCTCAACGGAATAATAACACGCATTTCCCACATTTATGCTACGTTTAATTTCCTCCAGAGTGTCATTTATTTTTGTTACTGTTGCTCCAAGATATTTGAATTTTTCCAACTCTTCGAAGGATAAATCTGCAATTTTTATAGTTCCATTTCGTACAATATTCTGGTCACGAGACATAATCATACACTTCATCTTTTCGGGATTTACTTTCAAACCTATCGCTTTACTTGCTTCAAGTAAAATTTCCGTGTTTTCCTTAATCGTTTGTGGATTTTCTCCCAAGATATTCACGTCATCCGCATTGACAAGAAGCTGATGTAATCCGTTCAAAATCCAAACCCTGTATGTTACCCTGAACTTTTATAATGACAAAAAATATAAATAAAATATATGGAGGTTGCAAACAAAACCGGTCATTTCCATCGAAAACAGAAAATGATTTTTTTTTTTTTTTTTACGGTTTCGGCATGTTTAAAAAGACATCTTTCTGAATATGTTACTATTTTTATTCTAACGCCGCCATTTCTATAAGAAACAGTGTGGTAAAAATCATTATTGTCAATAAAAACCGGCTAATTCGATATCATACTAATGCCAATACTTTCATTGTCTTGTTGTATCAAAAACGGACATTTCGAAATTCTGCAATTACCAATCCATTCAAAATCGGTCATTTCCACTTCCATGTGCAAGAGTGATAATATCTTATTGCTGTAAAAGTGTTATAATATACACCGTGTCCCGCTTAGAGAGATAGAGAAATAAATGCTTATTAAAACCAGATAAAGATATCGTTATGATTTACAGTACATATGACAAGATAGAGAAACTAAGTTTATGCAACAAAGTCTGAAAACAGCTGCATGCGTAACTTTTATTTGTTTGTTGCTACGGCACTAAAACGAGCCTGGCTCGATTTTGTAGGAGAACACGCTATGGTAAACATGTGGACACCACAACAGAAAGCTCAGTGCGTGCTATGACTATCAGTGAATGTTAGTACTAGCATAATTTCTTATCCTAGCAAGTACATAAAGTTAACATAGATTGTGTTATGATAAAACAAGACTGACTCTAAAGCTCAATTGTAATTAATAATGCACCTAACAGGAATTTTCTTATGTCAATTTTAGTATTAGCACAATTTCGTATCGTAGCAACCATATACAGTTAGCATAGATTGTTTTAACGTGACATAAGAAGACAGGTTTTTGTAGTTAATAGTACACGATATAAAAATGAACCTAACAGCGATTTCCTTATGTTAGTTTAGTAACAGGAGTAGTTTGTATCCTCTTGGCAGAGATTTCAAAACTTTTAATAATTCTTCCGAGCCTTATTTTAATGTTACAGTATTACACACTCCGTAAAAGGAAAATCGCTTATAAGTTAATTGTATGTGTATTATTAATTACAATTATTGAATCTTAGAGTCACATTACTCCATTATCTCCTGGCCTAGTTGCCTCATAAGTGGTGCCTTCTTGGTATCAGTTGTGAGGCTCAGACCTGTCTACGGACAGTTGAGTAAATAAGTCAGTCTTATATCACGTTAACATAATCTAAGTTAACTATATCAGGTTGCTAGGTTACGGACATAAGTAAAACTGACATAAGTAAATCGCTGTTAAGTCATTTATGTGCATTATTAATTTTAGAGTCAGTCTTCTTATGCCACGTAAACACAATCTCTTTAAAGTAGAACAGGGGCAAGCTGCTTGGCAGCCACCCTGTGCTGTGCCATCATTTGCATAGCCAGACACACGTCATCCCTCGCATCTGGCATTCTTTTAATTAATAAGTGTCAAACACAGTTCCGTGTCCCTTGTCAGGGACAAAGGAGCCAGCCGTATCTCGCATTCCGAGCCATCGGCTCTCTGCAGCAGGACATCTTGAGAGCTGCAGCTCGCCTGGAAGATCCGTCCCCGCAGTGCTGTCAACATGTTATGTCCGCAGTCAACGTGCTCATTAATTATGTGGTCATCGTGGCACTTGACCACTTTTTCCTTCCATTAATTATTCTTGTTCACTTTTATGGAGAAGTTTTTCTACTTCTTTTGTGTTCCCCCTATATCATCATCATCATCATCATCATCATCATCATCATCTTCTTCTTCTTCTTCTTCTTCTTCTTCTTCTCAATTATTTTCATTTTTTAATGTTTCTAATCTTTGTTCTTTTCTACAAACTTGATCGTTTCCTTGCTGAATATATTGAATATTAAATATTCTGAGCAGTGATACTATTCAACAAAACAAGACAAAATCTTTAATAAAAATGGGTCCTGAAATTAATATCTTCCGAGAAATGACTACTTGTTTATCAACATCATAGGATAAGAGATCATCAATGTTACTTCGATTCACTGGAATGCAACATTCTGTCGTAAGTTACCCCTTTCATTTACTTCATTTCCGATAGGATACTGTATACGCAATAATAAACAATAAAAAACTCACATTAGAAGAGATACTGTTCGTACAATTTATTTCGAAGTCCTTGTTCGCACAAAGTTTAATTTTACGACTCATGTATATTACACGTTTTTTCTTGTTTTATTGAAAACTACGTTTTTGATGTCGAAAATGCTCCATGCACATGCAGTTTTAACCAAACTGAATAAAAATATTTGTACCTGTCCATGCATATGTTATCTGAGATCTAGTCGGCTTGGGTAGCGCAGTCGGTATAGAGCTGGCCTTCTGTGCTAGAGGTTACGGGCTCGATCCCGGCCCAGGTCGATAGCATTTAAGTGTGCTTAAATGCGACAGGCTCATGTCAGTAGATTTACTGGCATGTAAAAGAACTCTTATGGGACAAAATTCCGGTACACCGGCGACGACGCTGATATAACCTCTGCAGTTGCGAGCGTCGTTAAATAAACCACAATTTAATTTATTTACGATCTAGCTAATGTTGAGAAATGTTAGGTACCTTGAAAATAAGGAGCTAAAAATTATTACGAAAATAAAAATAATACGAATAAATAAATGTCTGATATTCAAATATTTGTTATGCCTAAACTAATCTAGATATCACGAATTTTTCAACGCTACAATGTTGCCCGTGAATCAGGGTCCGTACGAAAAAAATTATAAACTTGTTGTATTTAAACATAATACGCACGGAACATTTTGATTATAACACTAACTTATATAATTGAAATAAAATTATCTTCTAAACTAGCAATCCGATTGAGCCGAAAATCTGCACACAAATTGATGATAAAATTATTCCAACTGGAATAATTTTACTATTATGAAATTGGATATTTCATTTTGGTTCAATATATAGGATTATGAAGCTTGCATAACAAATTCGTAAATAATAGTATAATGTTATTGGGATTAAAAAAATTAAATATATTAGAAACTTTAACATTGCAATATAACATATGATTGCACCTACCGAACAGTGAAAAATGAAAAAAAAAAAAATAATCGGATTAAAATTGTAAAAATTTAAAAACTTACAAGCAAACATTCTGATGGGGGCAGATAAAAAAGTTAATTTTTTTCTTTCACCATGTTAGGCCTAATGATGTCGAAAGAAGTGCTTATACAAGTTTTGGCCACTCGACCGCAATTACAAGGACCGTAAAAATAAGTTCGCCGAGCACAGTTTAACTGAAAGAAAACACAATTTCATTAGAAAAATTTATTGAAACAGACACAGCAATTGTTGAGCTATTTTTCAACATATTCTCTACCGGAAATGAGACATCTGTCATATCATGGGATCGAGAGAGACGGTTGTCAAACACTGGTTCCGATCCCAAGCGGCTGACTTCTACGATACAAGGATACGAAAACTGATACAATGGTATGACAAATATCTCAATTCCAATGGAAGATATGTGTACAAATAACGATTTTTTTCTGTAAACGGCCCCAGGGAAAATCACTTTCTGGACGGCCTCGTAATTGCGGTCGAGTGGCCAAAATTTGTATGAGCACATCTTTTGACATTATTAACATGGTGGAAAAAAATTTGTGCGAGATCGTGCGTATTTGCTTGTTTTCCGCACAGAACCAATACGCGGTAAGTGTGAAATACCACATTCAGCATTCCCAACGTGACACACATAACAATTTCCCTCTTCTTACCGCTTAAGCGCGACATTCATTTTACTGCTTTAGGCTTTTAACATTATTTTTAGAGACGTTTAACATAGTAATAATTATAAATTGGAAACTTACCACTGCAATTTAACCTAAATTGCAATGTTAATTATTGTTTTTAAATATTTGCAAAAATTAAGTAAAGTCTACTACTCCACGAAACTTATTGCATTCCTGATACAAGTAACATTAAGGAAGCCGTGAAAAAAATCAACGAGATTCCAGATGCCGATGTTATTACTGCAATATGTTATATAAATAATATTGTTAAAATATTAAAATGAAAAATAAATCATTACACAACCTTACCGTTTGTTTTAAGTTCGCATTTATAGACTGGGGGGAAAAAAAAGACAGACGTATATCACGGCCTGCTGGAGTATAGTAAACACAGAAAACATTTTATAGCAACAATGTTGAAGAAAGATATTTTGGTGTTCCGAAGTTGGCGTCATTAAACAGAAACCAAAATGGAGATTTCATTGCAACTAATTAGAAATTCGTCTTTCAGGTATGTAATAAACGATCTTTGCACAAAATAATGTACGATACACGAGCGGTATGTTTGTTTTCAAGTTCTCGGAAATTAAAAAAGCTGAACTACGTTTCGCTTTTTCAATCTTTTCCTCGACCATGAAAACGTCAACATACCGCTCTTGTAACGTATATTACTATTTTTATTTGCCCCCTTCAGAATGTTTGCTTGTTAGTCCTAGAATTCCATAAGTTCTTAAGTTCATTACAAGTAAATTTAATATATTTAACATTATCCAGTACGTTTAAAACACAAAGACGACCGGAAGAATTTAGGGAGTGCCAAAATGAGGACAACGAATTGATGAAGATATTATTTCAAGTGTGGTATGACGTAATCGCATGTTGACCAGCTCGAATGCCAGTGATGTGGGCGGATGGATGCGCAGGATGTGAAGCAGAACGAGAGAGGCCAGTGTCGCATAATTCATAATATCTGTGTCTTGGCAGAATCCCGTGCCAAGTATCTCCACCACGGTCCTCATGTCGCGGAGCAATATATAGCGCTGTATCGAACACTGAACAGATAGAAGTAGGGGAGTAGTGGGTACAAATGCAATAGAAATAGACATTGAAACATGGAGTATAATAATACATAAACAAAAATGTTAATAGATGAAGGACATAATATACAATACGTGTTTGTCAAAAAAATGCAAATGTCTCACTGTTCCCATTCAGGAGGGTACAGTGAGACACCACAGTGTCTATTAACGGACATTGAAATGATATTGAAATGATTTACATTTATTTCAAGAGAAAACAAAAACTTGCTGTCTCTATCTTGACATGTGCTGTAGGCTTATTTAGAATCATTTGATGTCTGACTTCGAAACCATTGAAACATCTGGAACATTTGGAAAAGTGAATTTTCCAGGACATTTCAAACTTTTGTGAAAAAATTAAATTAATTTTTGGTGACAACAAAGGTTATGATTATAAGAATTTAATGTAATTCTTTATTATTTTTTAACATTTTCTTAAATTTTGTGAATAATTTTTTATTTATGAAACCATTAAAATGTAATGTATCCATTATTTTAAGCTACAGTTCCTAAATTGGTTACTAATATGTTCATTTTTAATGTTAGTTACTGGTAAATGTAATATAATTACAGTTTCTTTTTTGTTTTACATGGGAACAGTGAGACGTCTCAGTGTACCCTTCAATGGCATGTCTCACTGTTCCCTTTACGCATAGTTCATTTAAAAATAACGCCATCACTTCAAAATTAAAACAAGAAGGACGAAACTTTGCCAAACATAATCTCAAATACCATAGTATTAGGTAACACAAGCCAAAATTTTACTTCTAGAGTGAAAAATTAAGAATTATTTTTTCATCACTCACCTTTATAACTAGAATCAAATCGTGTATGAAAATACTGTTACTTTACTCATGCAACATACAACTCCACTGTTACCAACATCTCAACATCAAAATTTACCATCTAATAAAAAATGTCTCACTGTTCTCCCTGTCTTACTGTACCCACTTCTCCCCTAAGTCCTCTTTCAATGAGAAAACTAACGATGAACAATAAATTTGACATAGGCTACACTTTATTTTAGTAGTTGATGTAATTTACGTTTCGTTTTCTGTAATGTACACGGAAGAAATTTAATAACTCACAATATTAAGAAATAATTCATACGAGCGAAAGGCCTACATCAGGTCATTACTAGCAAATTATATCAGTCACAGGGTGTTATATCTGGGTTTCATAGCATATAGCCTATTAACCTGTTGTATCCTATGGCAGTGTTTCTCAAACTATGGTCCGCGGTCCACCTGTGGTCCTCGAGGACTGCCCTTGTGGTCCTTCAAAAAAGACAGAAGAAAAAAATTAAATTCAAACGAATTGCGTATCACATTATAGCTGAAAATCTCAGAGTTTGGAAATGACACATGTCAATCGCCTTTCACTTTTTCTCCCAGTACTGACATTTTATGAATTTTATTACCCTACTCGTCTACCAACCTCCCACTTTACTCTCAACAACAAAAGAAGGATTTAAAGCACTATGAACGTGGTGTTTCTCGCCATCTTTTCCCTGCACATCTGGCGCCTGTAACCCAGCCAGGGACCACCCGAATTCATAACAGGACCAAAGTACCGAACCTTTTCATGTATTTATGACTTTCTTAATAGTTTTGCCGACACCCAGTCTGCAGAATGAAATGGTTACGTACTGTACGTCATACACCAATAATACAACTCTGAGGTCACAATTTGAAACTTATTTTCCAAGTACATATGACGAATTTTTGTGGGTTCGTGATCCCTTTCATTGCGATATTGAAAATAACAAACTTTCACTGTATGAAAGAGAACAATTAATTGAAATATCGAATGATACCGGACTTTATATGAAATTCGAAGCGAAAGGTATGGCTAATTTCTGGACCTGATCACAAGTGAAAAAGGAATATAGTGAACTGTACAATGGTGCTTTAGAGATTATAATTCAGGTTGCTTCTACGTATCTGTGTGAGAAAGGGTTTTCATCACCAACTATAATAAAAACAAAGTACCGAAATCGACTCGATGTATGTGACGATCTCCGACTTAAGCTTACCAGCATACCTATATTCAAATATAGAACAACTGTGCAAGAATCGGCAAGATCATCCATCTCATTAATGTGAATACCAACATTTATTTATTTTTTTTAGTTAGTAAGTTGAAGATTATCCAAATTCTAATAGCCTTGAATTATTAGAAAAACGAAAATGAATTTTCTTATATTAACATTAACTTAATTAGTTAATACTAATATAAAATAAATTGAATTAAATCAATTTTAATTAATTAATTAATTCTATTTTAAAATATAAGTCTATGGGCGGGAGGAAAAAGGTCTTAAGTAAAAATTTTATACTTTTTCAAGAGAGCAGTAGAAAGATTGAAATTGGTGTCAATTATAGAGTTTTTTTAATTAAGAAGTTTTTCCTGGATATTATTTGTTTATATTTCTTCTAAAATAGGTAATGTTGCTCATTTCACAATTTTCTTGATTATTTCCAAAATAGCCGCACTTAAGTCCATTTAAGACTAGAACCCAAACTGAGTAGAAGGGACTATTTAAACATAAGACCTTTTTCATGTCAAAATAAATGAGAAATGTAAATTATTAGGAATGCAAAATCGGTCTTAAACAATTATAGGACTGTTTACCCTGGTGCTTAAAGTTTTGAAAGGAAAGGGCGTCAGTATGTGACAAAATGGCTAAAATACAATTTAGACCTTTTTAATAGGGAAGCATGGAAAGAAAACATGTGATGGTTTGTAAGGAATAAAGTATTAAATATTCTTAAGTCCTTTATTCTGTGTGTGCTCGATTCAAAAAGTACTTAGGACATTTGGTAACGCTCTATAAATCCAGTCAGGAGTCTTATTTGACTTTAGCCGTTTTACCAGATTGTAGAGAATTGTTTCCGGTTTCAGAATATATAAAAATCTAATTTTCACAAAAGAACTGACTTAAGACCTTTTTCCTCCCGGCCACAGAAGTACTGTATACTGGTATTAAAATATGCTACAAAAATGATAAATTTGCTTTCGAAGGGAACAATAGTAACGTGATCCGTGGAACTGTTCTGACTTGAAAAAGTGGTCCCCACTTCAAAAAAGTTTGAGAAACGCTGTCCTATGGGATACATTGTCACTTCAAGGGTTAATAAACCTTATCCAAATTACTATATAAGCCGTTATTTCTGTATACTTTTAGTATGGACACAGTGTACTTACAGGGTTCGAAAACATAATGGTAGTTAACCGTTTCCTCACGTCCTGACATCGAAAGTACGACATTCTTTTTATCACACGAAGTTGTGCGCATGCGCATAAGGCAGCTAGTTACCGGAGTCACGTCTGGGGAATTAACTCGCGGCGCTATCAACGCCGCGCTGCTCCAAACTGCGCGAATAAATGAACATCGCCGGGCGCACTCCATTAAGACCGCCATAATGAAACCTGGCTGCAGCAAGAGAAGATCTTCCCAACTCCGGGGTGAACCTGTCACTAATTTCGTGGCGCAGAGTTGGGGGAGGGCTCTCACGCACTGGGTATTAATTACCAACGATTGAAAGCCAAGTTTGCAACAAAAATCCCACCGGAGGCGATGTTAACAAGGCATGCGGCCTTCGGGGAGGAAGAAAATTCCCTACTTCATTTTTATTTTAGTAATAACAATATTCATCATCACAGTCAATCAGGATTTAGGTATTTTAGACCTGCTTCAACATCATCGAGTATTCTTTACCAAGGGTGGGCAAATCGTGCTCTCAAAGTGTCAACACAACCTCAATGCAGTAGAACGGACTCTGTACTAGCTGTAGTGTCTGTATGCGGTTCTTGCAACACGCAAGTTCGTTCGCGTCTGCAGTAGGAGAGAGTCGGGTAGTATCGGACATCGGGTAATATCGGACAGTGAGTTTCTTTCATCTACCACACGATGATAGTACCTGATTGACATGGTTACGTTTCTGTGATGTCGCATAGAGAAACGTAACCATGTCATTCAGGTACTACCATATGGTGGTAGATGGAAGAAACGCACTGTCCGATATTACCCGATG
Source organism: Periplaneta americana (assembly GCA_025594305.2). Taxonomy (NCBI): domain Eukaryota; kingdom Metazoa; phylum Arthropoda; class Insecta; order Blattodea; family Blattidae; genus Periplaneta; species Periplaneta americana. The sequence goes on from JAJSOF020000013.1 coordinate 143,475,414, forward strand.
TCCGATACTACCCGTCTCTCCCCTAAGTGACGGCTCGTTTTAAGTGAAAAACAATACCATCCCCAGATCATTTCTCTTTAGTGATGAGTCGAAAAAGAACGTTTTTTTGTTGTTAAGAAGGGAGGTAAAGCTTGTATTAATGTTCTATTACACTTTCTTACCCATATATTTTATGTTACAAATAAACACCGTGAAAGTTTTAGTAAAGAAATACTGTCTAAACCCCATTTCAGTTTGGTTGATAGGCTTTCTCCTCTACTCACACTCCCTACCAACAGTGAAGGGGAAGATGCTACTGTCCATTTCACAAACATTCGACTAATTTACTTCCTACATAGTGACAAATTTTATTTCTGAAAGTGTTTACCGGTAATCTATATTTCGAAATTCCGTACTAAGCGTTTATACTGAATTTTATTGCTGTTTATATCAACTGGCACATTAAAAAGCTACTGACAGCAGAAGATAATGTTTTCTTCACCGCTAGTTGCTACTCTAAGCATGCACAATGGGACAATCTGCACTGTGTCGCTCCCCCTGACTTCATAATACAAACTGACATTCCTAAATGTAATTAATTATATTAGTTGAAAATATTGTAAGAACGACACAAAAATATACTCTAACATGTAATTGTCAGACATCTATAATACTGTATTTTATATTCACTCATGTACTTTATTTAATATTTTATTTTCTAGTGTGTACAGCTTGGGGGGTGCAGGTATAAGAGGTAACAGCTACTAGTCTGCCACTGAAGGACCCAGGACAAGTAGAAAGGGAAAGAAATGCCTTCGCATCCTCTCAACTTGCATGAAATGTCGTTTAGATCTGCTTTAGAACAGCTAAAGGTAAAAATGGGATATCAACAAGGTGAGACTGATATCAAATATCGTTAGCACGTTGTGCGTGCGAGTTACAGAATTGCACGACATGATCGACTAGCTAAGAGCATTTATGGATAAATTTGAAATGTGGTAGTATCATGTAGAACAAAGACAGCTTCACTTTCTTTGACTATAAACTATCTTGAAGAGTGATAAGAGAACTACATAATAATAATTACCTCTTATGCGCATTATTTCCAAAATATAAGAAAAGAGTGTCAAAAGCGATTAATACCTTATTTAGAAGAGTAAGCTATGACCTAATATCACCAAACTAGTTCGGCTTTCGGAAAAATTTTAGTACGAAGATGTCATATTCAATGTCACTTCTAGAATAATTAAGAAAGGCTTAGATTTAGATTCCGAAAAAAGACGTCAAAGAATTTTCCTGAAAAAATGAAACGGTTATTCAGGTAAAATTATAGAAAAAGTAAAGTGTATTGGTAAAGGAGACAGTGTTCTGAACTTGTTTCATTTTTATTTAAGTGACAGAACACAAGTTGTTAAAATTGAAGATGAATTTAGCTAAACTACAAAAATAAATGTAGGCGTGCCTTAGGGCACAGTTTTAGGACCTATTTAGTTTTTAAAATATATGTAGGCCTATATATGAGATAGACATCTTTGCCTCTGACTGAAGTTCTGGCTGATATGTAGAGTACATCTACAGTGTTCTCATTTTACGAGGAAACTAGATAAAAAAACTTAAGACACGATGAACAATAGAGGAGAAACTGAAATGATAGAAAATCTGTTCCATTCTGAATTAGTTGAAGCAGAAATGTCACATTACTTGCATTGGAGTGAGCCGTGAGACCAAAGAACTGTTCGCTTTTCAGAAACATTATTTGGAAATATATTACTCATATGAGTCTATAGATTACTGCAGACTGGGTCATATAACCTCCCTCCGATATCATAATACCAGACCATACGAGAGATGAATTAAAATCATTTGACACTAGTCAAGCAAAACGGTTCAGTCTACAAGTAAACGTTTAAAAGAATACCGTTACCGGTACGTTTATTATTCTGAAAATTATGAAGATGGACACCCCTGCGCTAACAAGAAGGTGAATGAAAGTAGGTAAGGATATTGATTGCAGCTTGTAAGTTGCATTATCTGTCCAACAGATCTCTCAGCTGGAACAATCCGAATTACCCTCTGGAATATGACTTGCTCGTGGGAGGACGGGAACCTGCTGCAGAAACTATTTGGAGAGTCAACTTGGACGCCATTTCATTTCAGCTCACGGCAGCAGTTTCCTTTTGTCCAGGTGACAGTGGATGGGATATTCCTCAAATCAAAGTTGGTAACATTTATGAACCTTGAGTTGACTTTTGTGTAACAGCGGGATCAAGAAAACTCTGAAGTTTCTTTCCTCTTTCTGTAACCTGCAGGGATCCTTAGTTATCGTTATTGTTTTATACAATTCTCAATGTCTTCATTTCTTTATATATTTCTCTCATACCTGTCATTTCTTCTGTTGCATTTCCTTCTCTATTCGCCATCTTTTTCACTTCTGTACTACTGCATTCTTGTATCTCCCTTTACTTCTTCTTTGTTCTCCTTTTTATAGTTTCTTTTATTTCACCAGATTTCTTCTCTGTCTTAATTTGTTACTTATTTTATTCTCTAAATTAATTTATTTTTATCTGGTTTTCATTTCTTCTTAAAGCATTTGATCCTCTTCGTTTGCTTTATTCCGTTTTTTTTTTTGTTTCTGCGTCTTCAGATTTCTTCTTTTGTGTATTTCTGGCTGTTCTTTGCCTTTTCTTTGGTCGTCCTCCTTTCTATTTTCCTCTTTCTTTCTTTCTTTCTTTCTTTCTTTCTTTCTTTCTTTCTTTCTCTCTTCGTTTATTTTTTTCCTTTCTTTCCTCTTCAATCTTTCTAATTTTCCGTTTCTTATATTTACTCTCTCACTTATGTTCGAGAATGGAAGCCTCTGAAATTTTACAAATTTAATGCAGCCCTTTCTGTAATGTACCGGAGGAAAGCTTGAACAACCGAAAAGAAAAAAAGAACAAAACAAGGAGACCATTAGGAGAACAAGGCAAACACCAGAGAAACAAGTAGAACACAAGGAACACAAGAAGACAATAAGGAGAATAAGGGGAATATAAGGAGAATAAGAGGACAAATGGAAAATGGGAATACAAGGAGAACAAGGTGAGGACATGTGGAACAAGGGAAATATAAGGAGAAAAAGAGGAGAAATAGAACAAGGTGAATACGAGGAGAAAAGGGGGAATACAAGGAGAACAAGAAGACAAATGGAAAAGGGGAATACAAGAAGAACAAGGGAAATACAAGGAGAATAAGAGGATAAATGGAAAAGGGAAATACATTTTTTTTTTTTATATTTTAAGGAATTAGGTGTAGCTTACAACTGTAAAATTTTGGAAATATCCAACATTTTTTTCCTCCATTACTGTATCTTGTACAATAATGGAAATTAGTATGTGTAAAACACTGTCCTTCTGCTAGACGAAAAAAAATATTTTTGCTATTTAAAAAAATTGTTTACTTTTTTTTGTGGATATTTATGCAGGTCATATGTACAATATCATGCAAGATCACGTCTCTACCTTTGATGGATTGTCCGATAAAAAATAAATTCATTTAAAAATGGTCAAATATTAGTACAGTATTGTCTTCTAACACAAACTAAAAAATATATATTTATTAAGGAATGTAGTTGAAAGAGCATGATATTGTAAACATGAGTTTCAGCAATAAAATAAAAGAGAGAGAACATGAAAAAGTTAACAAGTTAAAAAAAAAAAGTAAATAATTTTTTTAACAGTAAAAATATATATTTTTTTTCATATAGGATAAGAACAGTGTTTTACACATACCAATTTTCATTATTTTACACAATATAGTAATGAAGAAAAAAAAAGTTGAATATTTCCAAAAATTTTACTGCTGTAAGCTGTACCTAACCCTTTAAGCGCTGAAATATAATTTCTTTTCTAATACTTAGTGGTGGTGTGGAAGAGACGGCATGATGACCTTAACTACATGAGAATGAATGAATAAATAAATTAATAGACAGACACACAAATAAATGAATAAAAATCCCAGTTCTATAGTCGCGACGCTGTTATTCCCGGCGTGACTCCTCCTCTTTGCTTACGTCTTAGGAAGTGAAGGCTCTATAAAGTCTAGGTATGTGGTATCGTTCGCCATTTTTGTTCTATTGTGCTATCAAACGAGGAATCTAATTGCCGCACCTTTAAACATTATCATGTCGTAGCTCCTATGATAATAAATCACACGCACTGTAATTTAGCAAATAATTGAGCGGCAAATAACGTCCTCGTGTGCTTTCTGCGAACGCCAACGAAAGAGCCAAAATGGCGGGCTATTATATTAAGTATTTATCGAGCCTTAGGAAATGCATAACGTTATCAGGAGCGAATCACAAGACGCACAAGTTTAAATGTAGCCGACCTGCAACGTGATTGGCTGCCGGAAATAACAACGACGGAACTATAGCCATAATATTGTTGTTTAGTCAACTGTCCGAAGACAGGTTTAAACCTTACTTATGAGGCAACTAGGCCAGGAGATAATGAGGTAGGGCGGCCAGCTCCTTTCCTCCTCCATCGGATACATCGCTGACTAGCTACATATTACTGACTAGCTACTTATTACATAATATTATGATTGTTAAATTCATTTCCCAGTCTCCAATATTTGCCCCTCATTAGATTCCACAATTAGTCACATTCATTTCTGAAGAAAATGAAATTCAACAATGGAAATCAAGCTTGGAAGAGGCGGAATGGCTGTGATTCTGTATTGACAGCTGAATGAATGGAACTTTCACCACTGTGCACGCTCTGCTGGCTTTACTGTTATGTCGAGGAAATGAGTTTCCGTGATTATGAACAGGACACGCGTCACGCTGTACGAACAGCTTGGCTACTGGCTCCAAAATACTTCGCCACAGTGACGTCACAAATTATAGCACACAACTCCATGGAGAACGCAAGAAACACACAATCATATACTATTACAACAACATGAGCTTATGTTTTCTTCGCAGTCCGGACTCATCAGATAAGTTTTAAAAGTTAAGATTTTGCGAACATTACTGACTGGACCTTTAAATTGTGGCTTTGTAACTTGACAAATGACCAACTGACTTCGAGTTCAGGTTTAAGAAAAGATGGTAATCGTTGGAAGCGAGATCCGGGCTGTAGGGTGGGTGTTGAAACACCTCCCCAGCGAATAGGGATTATATAGAATGGACACTGAGCGAATTTTCCTGTGTTTTGTTTATCTGTGCGCCGGCATTTAGTTCCACTTTCAAGCGCTAGAGGTTAGTGTAATCAAGCACACCCTAGGATAATAACTGAGTATAGAGTTGAGACACAGGATCCAAACATCGCCTACCTTATTGCATAATCCAGTAACGCTTTGCTTCAAATAAATTCAAGTTAACAACTTTTCCTTATTTCTCAGTGACAAACTAGTTGTAATACTATTTTTTTTATATTTTATATATAATAAATTATTTATAGAATAATATAATACATTATAAAATTATGTATAAAATTCGTGTAATAAGTGTATACAATATAACATAGGTATATGGTTTTACTTCTCAAAAGAGTTTTGTTTTTCCATTTTCACTGCTATCAAATCATTACATATTTTAATTGTTGTTGGGGTTAACGTCCCAACTCTCATTATAAAGGAAATCTAGAGTCTAGACGTTACAGTTATTGATGGATTTATTATTTCATGGATCCAATTTATTTTATTTGAGTACATAATGTACCTAGATGTATTAATACGTGTTATATTTCTGATGTGTCGACTGCTAGCTGGTGTGATGTCAGTGCCAACTCCTGGGAAAAAGCAGAATCTCACGCTCAAACTGGTTTGAAGGTCATTGAAATCAGTCCTGCTATATCAAAGGTACCGACGCGAAGTGTCCATACTGTATAATTATCTATACGCTGATTTCGCGAACATTACTGACTAGACCTTTAAATTTTGACTTAGTAGCTTGACAAATGGCCAACCGACTTCGAGTTCAAGTGTAAGAAAAGATGGTAATTGTTGGAAACGAGATCCGGGCTGTAGGGCGGGTGTTGAAACACCTCCCTGCGCAACTCAAGAAGATCTGTTGTGCGCCGAACCGTATGTGACCGAGCGTTTCTTACACCTCAAGAAATTCCTGTCCGGTCAGCATTTCCACAGGGACAGAGAAGTGCAGACGGCTGTCACATATTGGTTCCGATCCCAGGAGCACAGTGAGCAATAATGCAATACCTGGACAAAATTCATAACTTCTCTGCATTCCAACGGATTGTTATGAAACTCTGTACAGACCTTATAGATAGCACATATTCTTTGTGTGCAAACTCTGACTACGATTGTGTAAGAAGAACTACCTCTTTATACGTGGTACTTTTAGACAAAAATAGTAGGCCTAACTTCGCTCTTATCTAACAGATTTTTATGACAAAATTTTACGGAAGTTACAGGCAATGTATAAACTACATTTACAGTTCCAAAAGAGGAAGTACCCCTTCACAGGGGGTGCATTTACACAAGATTAACTTCTCTCCTACATAACAGATTTTATGAAACTTTGTACAGGAGTTACAGGTAGCATATATTTTTTGTGTACAAATTCTGATTACATCTACCTGTAGGCCTAGTAGTTGTACAAAGTTGCATAAAAATATATTATATAGGAGAGAAGTTATTAATTTTGTCTAAATGCACCACTATAAAGAGGCAATTCCTCTTATAAAACATAATCAGACTTTGTAGACAAAAAAAAAAAAAAAAAAAAATATATATATATATATTCCACCTGAAACTTCTGTATAAAGTTTCATAAAAATCTATTAGATAGGCGAGAAGTTATTAATTTTGTTTAAATGCATCCCTAAAAGGAGTAGTTACACTTAAGGAATCGTAAATATAGTTTGTGTACAAAAAATATATGCTACCTGTAATTTCCGTACAGTGTATCCTAAAAATCTTTTAGATAGGAGAGAAGTTATTGTCTAAATGAACCCACTATAAAGGGGTGGTTTTTCTTGTGCAAACATAATCAGAGTTTGTACACAAATCATGTGTGCCACCTGTAAATCCTGTACAAAGTTTCATAACAATGCGTTAGACTGCAGAGAAGTTATTAATTTTGTCCAGCTAATGATTTGCGTTCTAATTCACCGTGCGTTTGTTAAGGTCAGATAAAAATGTGTCCAGTGTATTTTTAAACTGATATCCCATATCATGTGAATAATATTGTAGGCCTAAAACACTCTCACAGTGATTAAAAACTTCCTTTAGTCAGTGATTCTTTTCTGCTGTTAAGCCAAACATGGAATAGTTACCGTACGCCCCACCACTGAAAAAAAAAAATACTGATAAATGCGCAAGAACGCGCAAACTTTAAAACAAGGATTCAACACGCTAAATGATGCTGTATTAAATGGTAAAAGAATTGTTGTAATCGGACGTGACTGGCTGTACTAAAACTCACATTATATTTGGAGAACTTAAAAAACATAAGTTTTTCAATTGTAATATTTAAACCCTACTGTAAGAAGGGAAATACTTTATAAACTTGTAATTGAAGTTACATTTGTAAGAACGTACCTATTATGAACAAATTCCATGTTTCACAACACAATAAATCACTAACAATTCGCTCTTTTTCACCACATAGTAAGCCTCTCTGTCTACGACTGAACCGGAGCTAGACGTGTTAAGACTGGTTCACAATAAACCGGAAACGGAAACGACAACGACAACGAGAACGAGAACGGAAATAATGTTAAATGTATTTAAATGTGAGCATTCAAAATAGTTAATTGTGAATGCCCACATTTAAATACATTTATTTTAACAATATTTCCGTTCTCGTTCTCTTTGTCGTTTCCGTTCCCGGTTTATTGTGAACCAGCTTTTAGGAAGAACTCGAAGTTTGTACCTTTCTAAATATATGTTAGAAATTTAATTTTTCAGTCGTTGACTTTACTACATTATATATTATTCACACCATGTTAAATAAACTTCTACAACATCACTACTACATTGAATAATTATCCGTAAGTTTCATTTAATACATTACAATTATTAAAATCAAATCCATCAGTTTCAAAATTAGACTAACTACCTACGACTTTGATTATTTTTCAGTGTAACATGAACAACAACAGAACATACGCCCATCATCTGATTAATTATAAACAGTTTAAACCCAACATATTGGCATAAACAATAACACCAAGATCTACAAAATATAGGCAGTTATAACAGGCCAGAATTTTATACTATGATATGGAAAAGTGAATACCTTGTAACAAAATATTGTAATTTGCAAATCCTCACATGAATAGTAAAGCATTAAATAGAGTTAGCTCATCATTTTTATATTTTATCTTACTTTTAGCCTCATATCATTACATCGTTCATATTATCGTTCACATGTGATGATTTGCAAAGAATATACCCATGATATATAAGTATATTTTAATTGTTGACAGTTGGGGTATCCACAATTCAACATTATAAACCTAATTCATATAATTTTTTAATAGGTTTTACCTTCATATGACAGTAAACATGTATTGTATGTGAATTGTGTAGATAACATTGAGAGTATTGATATTGTAAAATGACAGAGTGTATCTGATGATGTTGACATGGTCAACGAAAACGTTCATACATCACACAATTTATTATGTAAAGGTTAACACCTAACAAAATATATAATGTAGTAAAGTCAACGACTGAAAAATTAAATTTCTAACATATTCACAGACTTTTCTGAAAATTACGCAAAATGAATTGCAAAATATTTCTAAATATAGTTTTCCGCTGACTATTACACTTTTACTACGTCACACTACTTTCGACCAATAAAACGGTACGAAAGGACGTCTTTCAACCAATCATGGCTGCTTATCGCACAATTTTATCGCGTCCCTAGCATTTGTTTATTTTTATCACTACCCTAGCATTTGTTTCTTTGTTTGCCAGTATTTCAAACTGCACTGGTCTGGACGTCAAAAAAACAGAAAATTACAAACCACTCCAGTCGATGCACAGCACTTTCAAATATGACTCGCATTGGCATTCAGGAACAAGAATTAACAAAGATCACTGATCATATATAAAGAGCACCATTCGGAAATCCTGAATAGGCCTAAGTTGAGGGATACATCATGCACATCAACGAGTTCACTTCTTTTACGCACACGTCCAATATAACATCAACTGAACCACCAACCACTAAAACATTCAAATTTGAAAATTGTACTTTCAATAATTGTTTCTTTTAAAATTATTCATGTTTATTTTTTTATTTCATCATCGTTAATTAAAACGTTTCTTGTTTATTTCATCATCCCTAATTAAAACTTTTCTAACACGTGTTTATATTATTTAGGTTATGTTTGTTATAGCTTCTGCTATATGATATTATGGATAGTCACGTATCAGAGATTGTTCGTTTAATACTAAGATTTATTGAAAATCATCTGTCAAGTGACGTTGATTACTGGAATCCGGATGATTGAAGTGGAATGCAAATGTTTTAATAAAAATGAAACTGAATCAACAAAGCCTTCTTGACTAGTAACAGTCCACAGAGTTCAATGACGATTCCATAGTTGGCACAACTGATACCGGTAACAAGAAAACATAATCATAAAACACTACTGCCATCTAGCGTAATGTTGAGATGGTACAATAATACATTTGAAGACAGTTGTATTTTCGTAAGTCAATTAATATTTTATTGTATTGGAGTACTTCGTTAATTCTAATCTTTATATACTTTCTTCTAATCGTGTAATAGTCAATTAAATCCCACTCGAGTTTTGATTTTCTCTTGATAAATCAAAACGTCTAGTGAGATTACTGTTGATAAATCAGTAAAAGCTATTACTCACAACATTCTTCAAATATTAAAAGACACGAATTCATATTCACCTATGCATAACTAAACAAGTCGAAATTTGATTTTTGTCCACCTAGATCGGGAAAATGGCACACTGTGAGACGGCAGACTTCTACGACACAGGGATACAAAAGTTGACCCCACGGTATGACAAACGTCTCAATTCCGGTGGGGTATATGCTGAGAAAAATTGCTCAACAATAACTGTATGTGTTCCAATAAATCTTTCCATGAAAGTGTGTTTTCTTTCTCTAAATGACCCCAAAGGAACTTACTTTCTGGACGCATCTCGTAAATACAGTCTTTTCCCACTGTTTATTATATCACAGAACCGGGAAATTAGCAGCGAATCTATATATATATAAAATTTGAACTGGTAATGGAAATTACGGGAAAACGGCTGAACGGATTTTAATAAATGACCCCTCATTTTAAAGCTTGGAACCCAAAGTTTTTCAGGAAAATAGCAATTTTTTAGTGAAATATCAATTTTCCTACATCAATTTACTATTTTCCAAAATCCATCTGTCGTCAGTTTTGAAAACTAATTGCATTTCAGAATAAAACAAAAACACATTACAATAAACAATAGGCTATTACACGAAGGCCATGACCTGTAGAATTGCTGATATATTTACAGTTCAAATTCAATTGGTTATTAAAAACTTCGAGACTTACTAAAAATAATTTACAGATCTGATTCTGCGGTGTGTAATTTTCTGAGTACAGCTGTGTATTGGATATTAAAATCTACAAAACTTGAGGTGGTTTGATGACATTATTACCATTAGGAATGAAAGACCTTGCGTAAGATAATACTATTGTTATTAAAAATCAAATATTTTTATAGTTATTAATCAAGTGGGGTTGGATCTTTTCTTTATACTTAATGGCGGTGTGGTGTAGGTACTAATATGCGTCATTCTCTTCAGTATTGGCTCGAGAGAGCGCAAAAATTACAATTCCTAAGAAAAGACGGTATTATTTACTACAAAATAATAGGCCTACAAAATTTTGTAGTCTCCCGATCATTTCAGCAAGAGCTCTTACATTTCAAGGTCTACATGCAGCAGCTATACCAAGATGCTATGTCTATTGTTCGAAAGCATAGCAAACTTGACTTTTTTAAATTTCACCTACAATCCACAATGACCTGAAATAGCTATTTCTTTACTCTCACATGAAAAACCCACTGATCGTCCTGACATTGTTACTTGCATTTTCGCGTTGAAACTCAAAAACTGAAGTTGGATAGATTCAAGAGAAAGTATTTGGCATAAAAAACCATTCATTATTATGGAAGCAAATAACTTTCAAAATGTCTGGTATGTTTCATTGAAAATAAATCTGAAAAATTTTTATTTGAACGTCTAATGAACTTAGTTTGCAGCATTTGCTGCACAAGCCACTAGTAGATATATGTCCTGCAGCTGCTATAAAATATCTTGTAACTTCAATAGTAGGGAGTCTAGTTTTCTTCGCGGTAAGGCACGAACGATTAAAGCAAATGGAAACTGCCTAATTAGTAGTAATATTTAACGATTCTCCCCGGATGTTGGGGGTAAAACATTAAGTGAAAGATGTCGACTCAATAAGGGGTTGAAAGCTGTAGGGACCAATATAGTCACCGATTACATAAAAAGCCAACGACCCATTTAATAGTGGCATTTAAAATAGTGAGAGTTTCAAAGGAAGGAGGGGGTGGTTTACATTCGCAATATCGCATGTTGAGGCAGGTGGAGGAGGCGTCGGGTCGGCCGGCGGCGCCAAGCGTCGCGGCGCTATGCTCCAGAGCGGCGCCGGTCGGACGCCACTTTCCCCGTCTCTCTCCCGTCCTTCGCTGCTGTTTACCCTGAAACGCGGTCGATCGCAGCAGAGCCTGAATGAGGCTCGCCGGCTCCTCTCCAGCCAACGCAAATCACATAATTTGTCCAATAACGGAAAAAAACTGGCAACGCAATCATTGCGAAACTTTCTCAATCCCATTGAACTACTATGATTAAAGATTAAGCCATGTTGCAAATTACTTCCTGCAATCTCTACTTATATCTAAATCAAAATGTATGGGAATTAAAGCAGGTACCTAGTTGGTATCAAATGGCAAAACTGATTAAACATGTAGCGACATAAAAAGGTTAATATTGGTGTGCCTCAAGGTACTGTATTAGGAACAAAACTTTTACAGGCATTTACAATATTCTCCTAATAATTACTTCTTCAGTTCCCTATTGTTAAGTTCATTAATTTAAATTATACTTATCCTACCTTTCTTTCCTTCCTGACTATTTCGGAGCTAATCCTAAATTACACTCTTTCTTAATTCCATCCACCTCATCATTAAATATATTCTAATCTACTCTTAATTTTTATAATATAATAATTTAAATCTATTTAGTCTTCACTAGACCATTCTTCCTACTACCCCGATCTGATAATCTCTTTTTCCCTTCATTAAATATATTCCAATCTACTCTTCATTTTTATAATATAATAATTTAAATCTATTTAATTTTCACTAAACTATTCTTCCTAAATTCCAATTTTAACTCTCTTTTCACGGATTTTTATAACCACTTATTTGACATCTCACGCAATTCTTCTCTCCTCGCCTTAATAAAAATCTAAGAGTTTTGAGTTCAATTATTGTCTTGTGTTCGTCCTGTGTTCTCCTTCTTCCATCTCCATCTTAGGTAGAGTACAGCTACAACATGAGGCACGTAGGGGAAACTCGAGTCTTTTACAACTGCTGCCAAGTGCCACTTAGAGGTAAGTTTATAAAATAGATGTCAGGTACATTATATCTAGAGATAAAGTTATAAAATGGCGACTTCCGTAAGTCTGATAGTAAATTACTTTGCCAATATGATGTCCTGTGTTATGTAGGTAAAATTTCGGCATGATTTTGACCCCTACTGTGGAAGTTACAAAGTGTGTGTCTTCCAGATTATGTACGAGGTTTGAAAAGGGTCCAAGCATAGTTTTAGCACAGTCTAGTATATACAGTCGCGAAGCTCAATACGTAATAAATATGCAAACATTAGGTAGTTGCTCACCACTAGGATCGCTAATATCGCCTCATTACAGGCAATGCAAAATAGTACCGTCATAGTCTATTGTTTCTAGCACCCTCAAAACTCAAGCTTCGTGACTGTATATAGTTGACTGTGGTTTTAGGTTAGGAATAGTCTTGGGATATAGAAAAAAAAAAAAAACGAAGAAACATATTCACAGCACATTTTAATGTAAGCAACAACGGTCTGTTGTTCGAATCTCTACTAGGCCATAGATGTCCGTCCACCAGGGACGTACGCAAGGAGAGGATTATCGAGTATGAACCTCTCCTTTAAGATTTCAATATGTACTGTAGGTAATTGTTAAAATAGTTTTTATCCATAATCGTTTTCCCTTCTCTAATTTTTCATTATCAGAGTAACAAAGTCTACATCAACATAAGGCATAGTCCTCCTACCTCTCCTTCAATATAATCCTGGGCTTGGTGCTGCAGCACGTTCGAATTATAACAATGCTATCTTTATTATAGAGACGTACCGCCTAGTACCGAACTTGTAATAAAATGAAGTCGACGCAATATGAAATTTAACTTTTAGTGAAACATATTGAAAAGGTTGTTTTGACAGTTCTGCATTGCAGATGTTAAATATTGTGCATTGTCGATTTTAAATTCATTTTTAAGAGCGATATTTATCCGTTCGTTAGAGTTCTGACATTCGTGAAACGTTCGTGTAATGTTTTGTGCAACAGATCCCTATTAGAAACAACAACAACCAAATTTCTTGGCTTAAAATCGATAATGTGTTAAATTGGAAAAATCATATTAAAGAAATTACCCCCAAACTAAATTCAGCTTGTTTTGCTATTAGATATATGCAAAAGATAGTAAATATCAATACCTTAAAAACAATATACTTTGCATACTTCCACTCGGTAATGAGTTTTGGAATAATATTCTGGGGAAATTCCACAGATAGTAACAATATATTTCTATTACAAAAAAAGAGTAATTAGAATAATAGTAGGTGCAAATCTAGGGAATCTTGTAGGACTATTTTCAAAAATCTACAAATAATGACCATGGCTTGTCAGTATATCTTTTCATTAATAATCTTCCTCGTATGTAATCGTGAAAACTTTGTAACTAATTCAACGGCTCATAGCATAAATACACGTCAAAAGATGACTTTCATACTCCATCGGCAAGTCTATCGTGCTATCAAAAAGGAGTGCGTTATATGGCAGTAAACATTTTTAATAACCTCCCTATCGATATAAAAAACGAAACTCAAAACATAAGATTATTTAGGGCCAAATTAAAGAAGTACCTAATTTCTCACGCCTTCTATTCTGTAGGTAAATTCATGACATTCAACAACGCTTCATGAAATTGATACTAAAACTTTGTGTTGTACTAGTAGACTATATTGTAAATCTCGTCTGTATATATATTTCATCTAGACTGTGAGTATAAATTAAGACTTTATAATAGTATTAAGTTTTTTGACTTGTTCCATATTCTAGCTGTAAAGCAATGTATGAATACCATGGAATGTTAATAAATACAATGCAATACAATACAATACAATACAATGCATTTGAAAGTTCATTTTTAGTAGTAGTAGTAGTAGTAGTAGTAGTAGTAGTAGTAGTAGTAGTAGTAGTAGTAATAATAATAATAATAATAATAATAATAATACACAATATTTAAAATACTGATAATGTGAATTTCAACAATGACCCTCCCTTTGACAAAATTCAGTGTACGCCACTGCCGTGCACTCACGCCACTGAGACATGACGTCTATCATCAGGTACAGAAAACCCAAAAAATTAGGCCTACACCTACACAAAGTTACGAAAAATGTACGTGTGTTTCAATAGGTACACTCTGATTAGAATAATGTTGGAATTTGTAGACGTTGATGATATCTCCACAGTTTACTACGCGTTTCCGTCAAATATCAGTTTTATTGTCAGCACGTAAAATATATGTCTATAAAGCATGTGCAATATACACTGCGCTGTTTATTTCACTTCTTTTTTTCCCTCGCTACGTTATACAAGTGATCGTGCAGTTGCCATGACAACTGCTGACTCCACAATGCAGAGCGCTACTTGTGCATGCATTCAAGGTTCCCGCACGGGAATTTTGTGTTCACTCTTTTTTTTTCTCCTCTCTCCCCAAGACTCAACAATATTCGCGTTCAGCCCGCGCAAAATTGGAAGGAGTTTGACGTGGGATTCCAACGGACGCTGCTGGTGTTCATGGACTTCTCTACTGAAGACGTGACGAGACTGCGGTTGGCAGCCCTGACTCGGGAGAGCCCCGTTTCTCAGTACATAGATCTTCTAAAATCTAAATGTTCTCTGGAACATAATGCCACATGATCGGCGAGTACACTTTTAACAAATGTTATGTCTGTGTTGACATTGAAGACAAAGTTGCAACTTACTGGGTATCTGAACCGTGTCAAAGTGTCTTTGTATTAGTTTTTGGGGCGTAGCCTTAAAGGGAACTTCTTGATTTCATGTGGAATGTGCACGCGAAAATAAATTCACGCTGGCACCGTACTTTGAATCTCTGTATGTAAAACGCACGCGTGTAAACACGGAGTACACGATGATTCCCGAGCTATTCCGAGGTGGACTTAGTCTCTGAACAGCGACCAATTTCCGTGTGAAAGGATGTACAACTAGTTTATTAGAATCAATTCAGAATTAAATAATCTTAATAATACCATTTTCAGTAAGAAAATTAGATATTATTTGTATTTAAACTCAAACTATCCATTATTTAATTTTCTCCGTAGGTCTATATAATTCATTCATTCATTTATTTTATTCCATAGATCTTACATGAGCAATGAAGCTTTAAGATGTGGAACAAGTCAACATTTTACAATATTACAATTAAAATTTTTACAAATTTTTATAGTTTTACAATTTAGTAATTTTCTACAATTTTTACAATTTTGTGCAATTTTTTACATTTTTTTACATAACATAAGTTATAGCCATTTTATTTTCCAACTAGTGTTTTTTTTTAATTTCTACTTAACATTTTAATTATATCAGTTAGACTAAGTATATCGCCATTTTGTTTTTTTGTTTGAAACGAAGACCAATTAGTTTTTTAATAAAATTATATTTCATGTGAATCATTCCGGGATAAATTGACTGGTAAATATAGAATATAAATAAAATCCGCCCAGTAGTTTTGTAGAAATCGCTATACACAGACAGACAGACAGACAGACAGAGAGGCAGACAGACAGACAGACAGACAGAAAGACAGAAAAAGTGCCCAATACAACATTTTCCGCTTTATGGATGTTTAAAGCCTGCATTACTTACTTACTTACTTACTTACTTACTGACTTTTAAGGAACCCGGAGGTTCATCACATAAGCCCGCCTTCGGTCCCTATCCTGCGCAAGATTAATCCAGTCCCTACTATCATATCCCACATCTCTCAAATCTATTTTAATATTATCCTCCCACCTACGTCTCGGCCTACCCAAAGGTCTTTTCCACTCCAGCCTCCCAACTAACACTATATAGGATAAAGAGATAAATTGCAAATTGCGATTTAGATACAAATATCTTTGTCTGAAGATGCCCTCAATAGGGAAAATGTTCATAAGAAAAATAAATGTGTCAACAATATATTTTTAAGTTAACATCGTAATAAGTCAAGACGGAAAATAAACTATATTATCTCTTTATCATATTCCGACTTATTTGACAATCTTTTTAAAATGTATTCAAATTTAACACTATATATGCATTTCTGGATTCGCCCATACGTGCCACATGCCCTGCCCATCTCAAACGTCTAAATATGTCAGGTGAATACAATGCGTGCAGTTCTGCTTTGTGTAACTTTCTCCATTCTCCTGTAACTTCATCTCTTTTAACCATAAATATCTTCCTAAGCAACTTATTCTCAAACACCCTTAATCTCTGTCCCTCTCTCAAAGTGAGAGTCCAAGTTCCACAACCATACAGAACAACCGGTAATATAACTGTTTTATAAATTCTAACTTTCAGATTTTTTGAGAGCAGACTGGATGATAAAAGCTTCTCAACCAAATAATATTTATTCTGCATTTAATTTCCTCCCGAGTGTCATTTATATTTGTTACTGTTGTTCCAAGATATTTGAATTTTTCCACCTCTTCAAAGGATAAATTTCTAATTTTTATATTTCCATTTCGTACAATATTCTGGTCACGAGATATAATCATATACTTTGTTTTTTCGGGATTTACTTCCAAACCTATCTCTTTACTTGCTTCAAATAAAATTCCCGTATTTTCCCTAATCGTTTGTCGATTTTCTCCTAACATATTCACGTCATCCGCATAGACAAGAAGCTGATGTAACCCGTTCAATTCCAAACCCTCTCCATTATCCTGGACTTTCCTAATGACATACTCTAGAGCAAAGTTAAAAAGTAAAGGTGATAGTGCATCTCCTTACTTTAGCCCGCACTGAATTGAAAAAGCATCTGACAGAAGCTGGCCTATACGGACTCTGCTATATGTTTCACTGAGACACATTTTAATTAATTGAACTAGTTTTCATGGGAATATCAATTTCAATAAGAATGTTATATAAAACTTCTCTCTTACAGTGATAGGATAAGTTAATTTTGAAAAGGTGGAAAGTACTTCTAATGACGAAATAAGCCTCAGCAACTAAATCTAGAATTTGAAGAAGTCGATAACCGGCTCTGGATTCGAAGTGCCGATCTCCCTACCACGAAGCCGGCAGGTGTTATTTTCAGCGCGTTCCCGAACAGAAGTTAGTTGAACCATAAAAGCAGGAAATTCTTGAACTTTCGAGATGACCCTGTACCAATTAGCTAACAAAGAGACGGGGGACTTTCTCCAGACGTGCTGAGTAGGTCAGCCTGCCCGTCCCACCTGTGAGATCACTCCTCTCCAACTGTGGGTCGCGACCCATCACGTGAAAACATTTAGCAGCATCCCATTCGATACGGTTCTACATGAGAATCTGATGAGGTCTTCTAGATCATGGTTCGCAAACTGTGGTGCACAGATAGTCAGTGAAAAGCGAAATATTGTGGTTGTTGGTAATACTGCTGACTGATCTGCACATATGAACATGAAATTATATGAAATGGATGTCTGAACAATCTCAGATCAGATTGAGTCAACTGTAAGCGGATTACAAGAGCCGAAAGATGTGTTGTTGAGTGTTTAACAACATTATAACCAGGGATGTGATTTTTTGGTATTAAAGATATACGCGAAATGTGTTTAAAAGTTAATTTTAAGCATGGAAAATGAAAATCCCTTAATGAAAGTCCAAAATTAAGTGAAATATATTCGAAAATTTTCGCGAAATTCATATAAATTCATGAAATTACTTAATGATTACAATATTAAAAAAAACAGGTTTCATTGAGAATTCGCGCGAAAAATAACTTTCTTCCACATAAAAAGTGAAAATTTTCTTAGTTATAAAATATACCTCAACATTCCTACAAGCAGACAAAAGTAAGAGAGATTAAGAAGGCAGTGACGTCATCCCATCACTGTCGAATGAAATTGGATTATGAAGTTAATGATGCAAACAATTTTCTATTGGTTTTAAAGGGTTTACTTGAATAATAATTCAAAAAGGAATTGCATTAATTTTTATATTTCTTTAGGGTGCGAAATATATACGAAAATGCTGTTTCTTTTTACGAAATATTCACCGAAATCACCATAAAAACACATCTCTAATTATAACGAATAAATCTAGTGGTGTGAAAGTAAAAGCTTCATGGCCTTAACTCCACCACAATAAACAAACTATTATTATTATTATTATTATTATTATTATTATTATTATTATTATTATTGTTGTTGTTATTATTATTTTGTTTTTAAATTTTTCGTTTTTTATAAAAAAATCTTTAGAAATAGCGAGACAAACTTAGTAAAAACGATTCATTTTGGTTTTATACAGGGTGTTAAAAATAACGTTTACAACGTTTCATGGATGATAGCGGAGGTAAAAACAAACATCTGTTTTAAGTGACAAAACTTTAGCAGATGCGCCGTTTTGTCGCTAGATGGCCTGAAGAATAAATGACTTGACTTCCGTCACAACACACACTGGTTACTTCTGTTTGTGCACGGCCATCTTGTAGGGCCTTATCAGTTGCCTAACAGTCTCCGTGCTGGTAATTATTTTGTTTTTCTACGCGACGTCCTACCAGAACTTTTAGAAAATATCCCATTGAACATCAGAGAACGAATATGGTTTCAGCATGACGGTGCCCCTCCACATTTTGATCGTCGTGTCAGGAACCACCTAATTGCTACATTCCCCGATCGTTGGATTGGCAGGGGTGGACCGGTGCCGTGGCCACCTCGATCACCGGACCTAACACCACTGGATTTCTTTTTATGGGGAGACGTGAAACGTTTTGAGTATGAGACACCGATCGATACGACAGAAGACTTAGTTGCTCGCGTTGTTGAAGCTGCACATATTATTAGAGACAATGTTGGCCTTTTTCAGCGTTCCAGATACTCCATAGTACGAAGGTACCAGTTGCGCAATGCCTTCAATGGACGGCAGTTTGAACACCATCTCTAAAACGACAATCGGTCTTGTTCTTTATGGATTATACTAACACTTTCGTACACAATAAACAGCGCATCTACCAAAGTTTTGTCACTTACAAGATATATTTGATTTTACCTCCTCTATTATACCTGAAATGTTGTAAACGTTATTTTTTAAAACCCTGTATAGTTCTGTTGTCGAGATTTCCGAAAAGTCTAACAATCTGTTTATTTAAACATAGAGACAAAAAGAAAAACCCATTTATTTTAAGCTAATATCGAATATTTCCATGAGTACTGTGTGAATAACTTCAAAAAAACAAACAAACAAACAAACAGGGATGGAGCCAGAATCAATTATAATGGCAGTCAGAGTAATTATCTCGTGCCTCCATTTTAATTATAGAATAAGTGCACTCATTAGAACAAGGTACCCAGCTGCACAAGCCGTTAGTTCTGTGAACTAGCAGTCTATTTATTTCCCATGATAAAAAAATAATATTTTATTATGAGAAAGATAATTTCGAAGCACATTAAATGAAGTGTTCAGAACCATAATGGGCCAAGCGCCATTTACTAAAACCGTAGAAAACAAGGGTTAAAATGAAGTTATTACCATAATTCAATGGAAACATATAGCAAGTAATATAAAGTTTACACATTAAAACTAAATGATATGTCATTAAACTACGGTAGTCACCTAACTTTAACCCTTGCTTTCTCCGTTTTTAATAAATGGCGCTTGGCCCACTATGGCTCTGAACCCTTCAAATAGAGAATGCAATGAGACGGACCGCATATAATAATAATATGCGTTACAAGAGCGGTATGTTGAAGTTTTCATGTTCGAGGAAAAGTTTGAAAAAGCGAAACGTAGTTGAGCTTTTTTAATTTCCGAGAATTGAAAGAAAACATACCGCTCGTGTATCGTACATTATTTTGTGCGAAGATCGTTTATTACATACCTGAAAGAGGAATTTCTAATTAGTTGCAATGAAATCTCCATCTTGGTTTCTGTTCAATAACGGCAACTTTGGAAAACAAATATATCTATCTTCAACATTGTTCCTATAAAATGTTTTCTGTGTTTACTACTCTGCAGCAGGCCGTGATATACGTCTGTCTTTTTTTCCCCCCAGTCTATGATGAGTCTGGAAACTTGTTGATTTTTTCACGGCTTCCTTAATGTTACTTGCATCACGAATGCAGTAACTTTAATTTAGTTGTAGAGTTTACTTAATTTTTGCAAATATTTAAAAACAATAATTAACAGTGCAATTTAGGTGAAATTGCAGTGGTAAGTTTCCAATTTATAATTATTACTATGTTAAACGTCTCTAAAAATAATATGTTAAAAGCCTAAAGCAATAAAATCAATATGTCACTTAAGCGGTAAGAAGAGGGAAATTGTTATGGGTGTTAGGTTGAGAATACTGAATGTGGAATTTTAGACTTACCGCGGATTGGTTTTGTGCGGAAACCAAGCAAATACGCACGATCTCGCACAAAACAACTTATTCTTTTTCCATGGTATTATGAGTGACGTCAGAGTAAATTTTTAATATCGAAACGATAGAATTTTTCTCTTTTACCATCGAACACACAAATTTCACGTCGAAAATATAGGCTACAACAAACACAGGTGAAGTAAATGAACAAGACTGGATGGGGAGGTGCGAAGCGAAGTTTGGTTAGCACTGATGCCACTTGCGGAATGCTTTTAGAGGTATGAAATTTCGGCATGAAGACCACTTAGTCGAGCTTGGTTGCCTCGCTTTTTGATCCGCATGCGTTTTCCAACTTTATAGTTCATAGTATGCGATGGGAAAATCGGATATGGGAAATGCGTGATCCCATCTCAAGGCTCGTTTATGATCCAACCCATTCTTTCCGATTCCGCATGCACGGCTCATTTGAAGGTTTTGTGTAGCATATCCTGTTGCAGAACAAAGAACAGTAGCGGCCCGGCTCGACTGCAACAAATTTAAAACAAATGTTGCGTGAAATGTGTCCGTACACCAAACAAGGCTCCATACCTTAGTGCCCACAGCTTTATTCAGGCCACGACGCTTTCGCAACCCGTTTTGTCAATATGATGCTATCGTACTCATAGTCTGATTATCGTATGGTATATCTTTCAGTTTCAGTGTGGTTTTAGGCGTAATAGATCAAGTATTGACCAGATATTTTGTATTCGACAGATAATAGAGAAAAAATGGGAGTATAAGAGTACAGTACATCAGTTATTCATAGATTTCAAAAAGGCATATGACTCGGTTAAAAGAGAAGTTTTATATGATATTCTTATTGAATTTGGTATTCCCAAGAAACTAGTTCGATTAATTAAAATGTGTCTCAGTGAAACGTACAGCAGAGTCCGTATAGGTCAGTTTCTGTCAGATGCGTTTCCAATTCACTGCAGGCTAAAGCAGGGAGATGCACTATCACCTTTACTTTTTAACTTTGCTCTAGAGTATGCCATTAGGAAAGTCCAGAATAACACCGAGGGTTTGGAATTGAACGGGTTACATCAGTTTCTTGTCTATGCGTATGACGTGAATATGTTAGGAGAAAAGCCACAATCGATTAGGGAAAACACGGGAATTCTACTTGAAGCAAGTAAAGCTATAGGGTTAGAAGTAAATCCCGAAAAGACTGAGCATATGATTATGTCTCGTGACGAGAATATTGTACGAAATGGAACTATAAAAATTGGAGATTTATCCTTCGAAGAGGTGGAAAAATTCAAATATCTTGGAGCAACAGTAACAAATATAAATGACACTCGGGAGGAAATTAAACGCAGAATAAACATGGGAAATGCCTGTTATTATTCGGCTGAGAAGCTTTTGTCATCTAGTCTGCTGTCAAAAAATCTGAAAGTTAGAATTTATAAAACAGTTATATTACCGGTTATTCAGTATGGCTGTGAAACTTGGACTCTCACTTTGAGAGACGAACAGAGATTAAGGGTGTTTGAGAACAACGTTCTTAGGAAAATATTTGGGGATAAGAGGGATGAAGTTACAGGAGAATGGAGAAAGTTACACAACACAGAACTGCACGCATTGTATTCTTCACCTGACATAATTAGCAACATTAAATCCTAACGTTTGAGGTGGACAGGGTATGTATCATGTATGGGCGAATCCGGAAATGTATATAGAGTGTTAGTTGGGAGACCGGAGGGAAATAGACCTTTGGGGAGGCCGAGACGTAGATGGGAGGATAATATTAAAATGGATTTGAGGGAGGTGGGATATGATGATAGAGACTGGACTAATCTTGCACAGGATAGGGACCGCTGGCGGGCTTATGTGAGGACGGCAGTGAACTTTCGAGTTCCTTAAAAGCCATTTATAAGTAAGTACGGGTTTAATTAGGATCTGTCATTCTAAATAAATTTCTTGTCTCATTCATGCTATTTGGCTCAACCTAAATGCAGGCTATAAGCATAAATTTTTACCTTCTGATTATAGGAAATTAAGAATGAAAGCACTGTGATTCTGCAAGGAAAAAAAAAAAAAAAGAAAAAGAGGTCAATTTCGATATTTACATGGAAATATACTTTTCAGCACTCTTAAATCAAACTAAGTGATTCTGAGAATGCGGCTCGTCTCTCTGTGTATAGTGATTTAGTGATTACTTCAAAACTATTGAACATATTTTATATATATTCAGTAGGCTATCTGTAAGTCAATTTAACTTGGAATTATGCTTGGAATTATGCATGTGAAATGTGTTAATTTTAAAAATTGAAAACAAGCAATGGTAAACAAGTCTTAACCAAATCAGATAATTTTCTCCATGTTTTATTATTTAGGCGAATGTCACGTAATCCCATGATACAGTCTCATGCCTCTGATTGAGTTTCTGGCTGATATGTACAAAATATGTCGGTCATTTTCGTTCACTTTAACTTCAATATCGGGTAAACTCAGGAGTTCTAAGCGTCAGTAGTTAAAATAAAACTGCTTCAGACGCATCTTATAAAAACACTACCACGCTACCACTAATTCCACCAAGCATATAGGTCTACCCATAATTCACAAGTACATATTCTCATGGGGACAGATAAAAAAAGTTATTTTTTTTTTTCTTCCACCATGTTAATAATGTCAAAACAAGTGCTTACAGTATACAAACTGTGGCCACTCGAGCGCAATTACGAGGGCTGTCCAGGAAGTAAGATTTCTTAGGACCGTTCACAGAAAGAAAACACAATGTCATGGAAAAATTTATTGGAACAGATACAACAATTGTTGGGCTATTTTTCAACATATTCCCAACCGGAAATGAGACATCTGTCATACCGTCGGATCAACATTTGTATCCCTGAGACGTAGAAGTCTTCCGCCTGGGATCGCAACCAGTGTGTAACAGTCATCTGCACCTCTCTGTTGATCCCACGGTATGACAATTGTCTCAGTTTCGGTGGGGAACATGTTGAAAAATAGCTCGACAATTGCTGTATCTATTCCAATAAATCTTTCCATGAAATTGTGTTTCCTTCCTATAAACGGTTTCAGGGAAACTTACTTTTGGACGGCCCTTGTAATTGTGATTGAGTGGCCAACATTTGTTTAAGCATTTGTGCGAGATCGTGAGTATTTGCTTGGTTTCCGCACAAAACCAATCCGCGGAAAGTCTAAAATTCCACATTCAGTATTCCCAACCTAACACACATAACAATTTCCCTCTTCTTACCGCTTAAGTGACATTGATTTTACTGCTTTAGGCTTCTAACATATTATTTTTAGAGACGTTCAATATAGTAATAATTATAAATTGGAAACTTACCACTGCAATTTCACCTAAATTGCACTGTCAATTATTGTTTTTAGATATTTGCAAACATTAAGTAAACTCTACAACTCCACTAAAGTTACTGCATTCGTGATGGAAGTAACATTAAGGAAGCCGTGGAAAAATCAACAAGATTGAAGATGCCGATGTTATTACTGCAATATGTTATATAAATAATATTGTTAAAATATTAAAATGAAAAATAAATCATTACATAACCTTACCGTTTGTTTTAAGTTCGCATTTATGGACTGGGGGGAAAAAAAGACAGACGTATATCACGGCTTGCTGGAGTATAGTAAACACAGAAAAGATTTTAATGCAACAATGTTGAAGATAGATATTTTTGTTTTACAAATTTGCCGTCATTGAACAGAAACCAAGATGGAGATTTCATTGCAACTAATTAGAAATTCCTCTTTAAGGTATGTAATAAACGACCTTCGCACAAAATAATGTACGATACACGGGCGGTATGTTTTCTTTCAATTCTCGGAAATTAAAAAAGCTCAACTACGTTTCGCTTTTTCAAACTTTTCCTCGAACATGAAAACTTCAACATATCGCTCTTGTAACGCATATTACTATTTCATCTGCCCCTATGAGACTTTTGCTTGTTTGCAATCGTGAAATATCATAGTTAGTAGGAAGTTTTCGTAACTCACTGCTGTTATTCATTTTGCAAAATCGTATGATTGCAAAACAAACATTATTGCACCTTTTTATTTAGTGATCTGTTGTGCCAATTTCATAACTCCGGTAGATTCCATTGTTCAGATTCTGTTTTAACATATATGATTAAGTAGTTTTCGCTAATGTAGTCGATTCGCAGATATCCTCGTGTATCCTAGCAACGCGTTAATAGTTGAATGCTTTAGGCAATAAAACAATAAATTAACTGACACTTGCAAAGTATTAATATAATTAATTTGGAGCGCTCGAGTCACCTGCACGCTGTGTTGAATTCCGAAGTGGCTTTTTGTATACATGACATGAAGTAATTAATTATTCGCTATAAATTGCGCACATTTACACGTACACCAATACGAGTTAAAACTGTTAACATAGTGACAAATTGAGATGCCCAGTGAGAGGGTGGTGTAATCCGTTTTTAAGCCCTTTTATAAAGAGACTATTTTAAATGCAACTGCTTCACCAATATTTAAGAGATAAACACTTATGATTTAATTTTCTTCTCTATCTTAACCTCAGCTGACGTGGTTGGTCAGATACGAAAACTCTATACTCCTCCGCGGATTTAGTAGAATGAGTTTGAGTCTAATGAAATCAGAAAACAGTACAACGTGGTCTGTTGTGAAGAGAATCTAAGTCCCCGCATATCGGTAAGGCATCATGTCATAAACACTTTCACGACTGAGTATTTCTCAAAGTAGCAAATACATACTAAGGATATTGCTGGAGAGTTTAAGGTAACACTCACTCACTCACTCACTCACTCACTCACTCTCTCACTCACTAATTTATTATTGTATTTTATAGATAGATAGATAGATAGATAGATAGATAGATAGATAGATAGATAGATAGATAGATAGATAGATAGATAGATAGATAGATAGATAGATAGATAGATAGATAGATAGATAGATAGATAGATAGATAGATAGATAGATAGATAGACTATACTATAAAAAATTGAATTAAATTGTAACACCGCCGGCGTAGCTCATGGGTTGGTTGAAGCGCCTGCCTGCTGACCCGGAGCTGCGCTCGAGCGTGGGTTCGATTCCCGCTTGGGCTGATTACCTGGTTTGGTTTTTTCCAAGGTTTTCTCCAACTGTAAGGCGAATGTCAGGTAATCTATGGCAAATCCTCGGCTTCACCTTGCCAAATATCATTTCCCTATCACCAATCTCATTGACGCTAAATAACCGAATGTCTGATACAGCTTCGTTAAATAACCAAACAAAAATTAATTTGTATTAACGTTACATCAGATTCACTTTTTATATTGAATTAACAACTCTTAAATACCCATTCCCGTATGATCGATTTTTTTACCGTCCATAATATTCCTTGACTTTCATGCTCTACCTAAACATGATGCTTGCTGATTGCAAGGGACTTGCTCCACGTGTTATATGTAAGAGGTAAATATAATGTATAAATCCCACAAGGGTAGCTGCCCTTCAGTAAGGGTTGCCAAAAGACACAGCATACTAAACAAATAAAATAAAAATAAACATTTGCGTTATCACTATTTACGACTTTTATTTTCAAATGGAAGCTACCCTTGGGAAAGTACTTTAATTCAATGATTATTAGTAATCAAACAGAATATATGGAAATTTAGGTGTACAGGTGATTACATAAAATCTGAACAGAATATTTCATTACGTCTATAGCAACAATTTTCAAAGGAATTCCAAAAGACTTAAAACATTCAACTGAGAATTTTGGAATTGTTCCCCTTGCTCCGAACAATAGGCCAAATACTTCAATCTGTCCTTAATGACTTTCTTCTGTATCGATGGAGCAGTAGATGTTTTAAGTTATTAAATTAAACATGTCCTATCAGCTGTGTGTGTGTCTATTGTTGACAGCAAGCTGTATTCCAGGATTCGCCATAGTATTACATGATATTTGACGCTTTATCAACTGCTATGGTTATCTAGCGTCTGAATGAGATGAAGGTGATAATGCCAACGAAATGAGTCCGGGATCCAGCGCCGAAAGTTACCCAGCATTTGCATTTAATGGGTTGAGGGAAAACCTCAACCAGGTAACTTGTCTCAAGCAGGATTTGAACCCGAACTCGCTCGTTTCACAATCAGGCATGATAATCGTTACTCCACTGCAGCGGACTGAAGAGGTGATGATAGTTGAGGTGCTATTATTATTGTGTTAGAGAGGTAATAATTACTGTTGTGATGTTAATGATGGTGATGACGGTTATGATGGCGGTAGTGATGATTATGAAGATATCTTTTATATACATTCGCTTCAGACTGCTCCTACAGTATATAAAACCGACTTGGATTTAAACTCTGGGGCGATTTATGCTAAAATTTATGTCTGCTTAAATGCGGGAAATATTGACCAAGTTTCTGCGCCAATTAGAGAATTCGCGTCTGTTCTTATGTGGGTTACCACCAAGAAGTCGCATGAAGCCCATGACTGCAGATATCGTTGTGCGCAGGCGTAGTGCTATGAAGGGGACGGGGGAAAAAGACATACATAGATGCCAAACACGCAACTCTGGTAATGAATAGAGTGGAGTCTCGATTTAAAACAATGCCGCAGTACCCAGCCTTGGCGTCGCGTGCAGCCTGGGATGTGAAGTCCGCACCCTCCCTCACGAGGGCTCTAACCCTTCCTTTTCTATCACTGTCTGTGGATATGTGCTTACATATTATCAACCAACAGTGCCTACAACGCCAAATATTCACGTATCTTAATCCCTGTCCTGGTATTTTGTGAAATAAGTATTTTATGGTCGACCATGCCGAAATTGTAGTATAGTACACCTGGTAGCAGCCCTTTAATGGACCTCATTAAAGTACACCTGTTCATTAAAGTTCCGGTGTTCCACCAATCAGAAAATACCATTGTAACAATATGAAAGCGCAAGTATCGATTATTCTCGGATATGCAATCGAAAGACAACTAGCGCGAGATTAGGCAATATTAAACTCAGTCGAAAAAAAACAACACACAAATTAAAATTAACATCAATTCACCGTCATCTTCCAGCCTTTCACAAAGCACATTCCCGCAAATTCATTTCACCAATTGCCGGAAAAAATCAATATGGTCGAGCATAAAAAGTCGTTTGAAACTTGACTATAATGGTAATTAAGACGCTCGTATGAAAATTATGAAACTCGCTTGCGCTCGTTTCATAAACATACTCGCGTTTTCAGTACTACCATTATAGGCTCGTTGCATAATGTAAGTTACTATTTTGAAACAGTGATCTGAAAAAACTCTCCACAGATAAAATGACAGAATTCAATTCAAATCTCTTTACTTTTCACCGAAATCCCTTTATGTGAACCACAACTTTTCCTGAACCTTCCCCATAACAACCGTAACAAATATCAATTATACGAAATCTAAACCTCCAAAAGATGTCTACAAAAAAAATTCTTCAAAGACCTGGTTGGATAAATGCTCAGGACACGAAAAAAATCTATACCGAAGGGTCAGTAACAGAAAATGATGTTAGATGTGCACTTATAATAAACCCTGATCATAAAATTTTATATAAACTGTCTGCTTGATACTCAGTGTTCATCTGCGAACGGTTTGCAATCAAAGAAGCACTATTATATTCGATCATCACATCCCAAAAACTCTTACATTATCTTCAGAGATTCCAAAAGTGGAATTTTGGCAGCCAAATACCTCTTTTCGTCTCACACAATAACAAAAGAAAATCATTACATCTCCGAAATACTTTCTGATAAGGAATACAATACCAAATTGATTTGGATCCCAGTTCTTCAAGCTGTGACTGGCAAAGAGCTAGCAGATCGAGCCGCAAAAAGAAGCAACATCCCTATTAAACATAAACACAAATACTGTATTTTGGTCTTCCACTATAATCATATGACAAAATTAGTATGTAGCGACAGAGGAAGCGCAAAGAAAGCTTGCCCATTTGACTGATGCGCAGAGAACGATATTCGGTCCTCGTGCCGCCATGCTCGTTACAGGGCTGCTATGAATCACCTAATGCTGATTACAGGGCGCATTCGAAAGCGCGGTCTTGAGCTGTTCGTATCGTGGAGTGTTGCTGTGGAGAGCGGGTAGAAGCCAGCGTGTGCGTTACATATTCTGCGTTTTATCCCTGATATCAGTAGTTTTATGTAGTTCAAAGTGTGTTTGTTAAATAACAGAGTTCTGTATAACATTCTATGTACTTAACAATGCCCCTGTTTCGCTCTAAATTAGGAAGTGCTAATAAAACGAAATAGGCTCCTCTCGTAACATGAGTATATATAGATTAAAATAAACCGACCATAGTACCATAGTTATCGGAACATTTTAATAAAATCACATAGTATTAGTGTTTTATTACAACGTCAAATATCAATTATTACACGATCACATATTTCTTATAACATCTTTGTCATTTAATTCAGTGATTTTATGTGTAAAAAAATTCGTGCTTCTGTATTTTCAACAATGTTATGTTATTAGTTACTCTGCAACAAGGTTTAGGTTCCATTACATGCGCTGTGATAAATCTCACTCGAAACATCAAGCCAGCAGACGACTGAGAACTGCCAATCGAATCGAAGCGAGGTCGAGTGCACCCGAACGTTTCCGAAAGTTTGCGCAGCTTTCCGTGGCAAGCTCTTTTTGCGTCACCTCTTAACTCCTGAAACAATGATGCATACTTCACAAGTTTTCATGTCCCTCGGCGATGTTGAAGGTGTTAGCGTTACAATGAACAAACATGTACATACTTGCAATTAGTTAATTATTAGTCTAGGCCTGATATTATGTGAACATTCCAACATCAATATAAATTGATTCTAAGGATGAAAATAAATAATCTGACCTAAAAAAAAACATAACGTACTCCAGGTTGCTTTGTATAAACTTGATCAATGCACCCCGAACACACAATTAGAAAAGTTAGCTTACAGAAACAGCAGTTAAGTCAAGTATTCTCTGACGCAACTCGTTCGGTGCAAATTTCCGTAAAACAACAGTGGTTGTGTAAACGCATGCGGAAGTATGTGCCATTTGCATTGCCCTGTTTATTTTCCTCATTGATCTTGTGCGGGGTGTCGCGACGTCAGCTTAACGGGAAATTCAAATATGTGACCCTGAGCGTCCACGTCGAGCCAGCGCGTATCAAAGATTTACCATTTAGATCACGTTTGCAGAGAAAATAAATGATAGAATTTATACTGCTCTAGATGGGGAAGAGTCTATCGCCGAAGGCGTCTTCGTGCGTCTTTGCGTGGGCTGCCACTTCGAATCTTGTCATGACAGAAATAATATACTCCGCATCTGACTGCAAGAGTATCTCAAGCAACGTTCGCATTTTAAGGACTTCTTAAGGATCATTTTAGTCTTTGTGTACAAGGAAAATAGCATTTTTTTAAGGTTTCTATAAAAATTATAACATAAATACTGACTTAATTAATTAACGAAAAAGAAGGCCAATTTCTCTTTACCGATCAGTGAACCGACACTGTTTTGTAAGTAACTGTGTTGATTACAATAGGCCTATATATGACAAACTACAGTACTTACTTACTGACTTTTAAGGAACCCGGAGGTTCATTGCCGTCCTCACATAAGCCCGCCATAGGTCCCTATTCTGAGCAAGATCAATCCAGTCTTTATCATCATATCCTACCTCCCTCAAATCCATTTTAATATTATCTTCCCATCTACGTCTCGACCTCCCTAAAGGTCTTTTTCCCTCAGGCCTCCCAACTTAAACTCTATATGCATTTCTGGATTCGCACATACGTGCTACATGCTCTGCCCATCTCAAACGTCTGGATTTAATGTCCCTAATTATGTCACGTGAAGAATACAATGCGTGCAGTTCTGTATTGTGTAACTTCCTCCATTCCTCTGTAACTTCATCCCTCTTAGCCCCAAATATTTTCCGAAGCACCTTATTCTCAAAATACCCTTAACCTATGTTCCTCTCTAAAAGTGAGAGTCCAAGTTTCACAACCATAAAGAACAACCGGTAATATAACTGTTTTATAAATTCTAAATTTCAGATTTTTTGACAGCAGACTGGATGACAAAAGCTTCTCAACCGAATAATAACAGGCATTTCCCATATTTATTCTGTGTTTAATTTCCTCCCGAGTATCATTTATACTTGTTACTGTTGCTCCAAGATACATGAATTTTTCCACCTCTTCAAAAGATAAATTTCCAATTTTTATATTTCCATTTCGTACAATCAAACTACATTAAATTTCTAAATTTTTTGATGTCTGTCAGCAATTCTTTGTATGCTGAAAATGTCCTTTCAACAGGACAGAATGTCATGGGAGCAAATTTCATCATTGTCACTAATGCTGGACCCCAATATTAAACTCTCAATTTAAATAAAAAGTAAAAGCAAGGAAGAAATTAAATCTCTTCGAAAATATGCTCAACTCAAAAATAATTGTATATGTAACTAAACGACAAATGACAAACGATAAACAGGCTGCTAACAACGCAGTGTTGTGATAACGAACAAAAACGCTACGAACATATACATCAACCTAATAGCACAGTCTAGTATATAGTCACGAAGCTTGAGTTGATGAGGATACTAGGAACAATAGACTGTGCAGGTACTATTTCGCATTATCTGTGATGAGGCGATAGTAGCGATCTTAGTGGTTAACAACTATATATGGATGCATATTTCCTACGTATTGAGCTTCGTGACTGTATATACTGGACTGTGCTAATAGTATAAAGGTCTTACTAATAATCAGTTTTCTGTGGTTTGTGAAAAGTGTAAACTCTATTAGGGCCTATGTCATATGAGAATTTGAGAGGTAAACTCGGTGAAACGTTTGAATTTAAATTGAACGATCGTGGAGAAGTGCTTGACAGAAAAAAAAGTTCTTTTTGTGTTTAGTGATGCAGGAAAATTGTTACTAAACGTAGAGCGGCACTTAATTCGAAGCATGTGAATGCACTCATGTTTAAAATCTTGGATGAAGCAGTATTAACTAGGTGAGTCTTCATAGTTTTTGTTATTTATGTCTGCCTAAAAAATTTCCGGAGAAATTGACACAATAAATTATAAGCCTCATAATAAATATGTTAGTAAGTTATTAAAATAGTTGTTTTGTAATATAACAATACAATATACATATGGACTATTCCATATGAAATCGATCAGTAAAAAAACTCGCATTTTTATACCCTAATTTTTTCCCTATTTATACAAGGTGCTGAGGAGAGTGCATTTGCAAAAATATACTATCGAAAGTCAAACGGTTTTCATATTGTTGAGCGACAAATTTAGCGTATTTTATAAAAACAAGCCTCTTTCAGCGCTCAGAACTCTGGAACCATTTACTGCAGAACATTGAACGGGAGCTCATTTTGAAGCTGACATTTGGTAGGTTATGATAAGAAGTAATCCTTGTTTTTATTATATACAGAGAGCGAGATAATCTGATTTTACTTACTTTTAGGCTTTTTGCCCATTTGTAAAAATGTAAAAAATATTGAGAAAAAACCTTGCATTATTAAGAGGGATTCGACATTGTTTGCTTAGTGGCTCGACAATAAGTTTCGAGGGTATTAAATAAATTATTTTCACACGCCTGGACTTGAACGGTGCAGTACCGCACGCACTGGCCGAGAGATGAAGATAAGCGAGTGTTGGGCGTCATTTTACTCCTGTGTTTATGAAAACCTGTGATAAAGCTAGCCAAGCTATGCGCTACTAGACGATACGTCACGTGTTTATGTCTCCTGGCCTTGCTTTCCTCGGCTAGCTCCCGCCTCACAGTCAGCTGGTTAGTTCACGCGCGTACTATTTATTTTCTTTATTTGATTTTTCAATATTTTCTTATCAACGTTACACCAGTAAAAAAATATGTTTATTTGTACTTTCAATGCGGGATCAAACCATATATTTTAAAAAATATTTTTTCGTGGGCAAAGGCGTCTTAATGAAGAAGTATCTAAACTGTTTACATGTCAATATAAACTTTAACTTTTCAGCATCAAAATAAACCATGATTTTGATCATTGGGTGAAAGGGTTTCGGAGCCACAACAGTTTAAAGTTGCTAATTTTATGAATATACGATAAATTTAAATATTTTTAATTTAAACACTATGAAGTTCTGATGCCTCAAACTTTGCACAAAGCATTGTATCATAGTTGTCAACGGACAGAAAAAGTTTCATTGTATTTAAAAATTGCAAGGTCAATTTTCTCTATATTTCGGTCGATTTGAGATGGAATAGCACATATACAGTTATGCAATATTTAATACTTATGCTTATCACCGAACACAAGTTAAATTTAACAATAACTGTGTATTACAGTATATCTTCTTCTTCTTCTTCCCTTCAAGTATTAGGCCAAATGGCCTGTTACGATCTCACAGTTGAATTTTCAATCTAGCGCTTCTTTGGACGACCGAGAGATCTCTTCCCGTTTGGACGATAGTGGAGCATAACTTTTAGGATTCTATCTCTACGCATGCGATGCAGATGATTTATCCAGTTGTTCTGATAATGTTTTACGTAATTAATTACAGGTTCTAGTTGTAATTCTTCCATTACATCTTCATTGCGTTTGTGATCCCATTTCGTATATCCCGCTGTATATCTCATAAGTTTCATTTCATTAGCCGTTATTCTGCTTTCGTCTTTCTTCCTCAATGTCCATGCTTCACTGCCGTAACAAAGTACAGGTCTCGCCAAGGCCTTGTAAAGACGAATTCGAGTATGCCTTTGTACTAGGGAAGGTTTCATAATGGTGTTAATTATTCCCATTGTTTTGGTGTATTTATAAATTTTCTGTGAAATATCTACTTCATCGAAAAAAACATAATGTGTATCCGAGATATGTAAAATAATTTATCCTTTCTAATATTTTTGAATCTAAACATATTTTGCTAGGCACAGGGTATTTTCCGCAGAAGGCCATAATTTTAGTTGTTTCTTTATTGATTTTCATATCATATTTAATTCCAATTTTTGTTAAAATTAAAAATTGAACGTTGTAATTCATCTACTGAGGATGCCACCAGAGCTAAATCGTCTATCGACTAATCGATTAAATTCAAATACTTAATCGATTAAATATTTTGATCGATCAACAGCACTACAAAAAAGTACTTGGGGTGTGTTGACACCCCCACACAGAGCTCCTTGTTAGCTTTTATGGCAGAAGGACAGGAAGGTTAAATTGTTTTCCTCGAAGGTCAGGCTCTCCAATTTATATAAAATGTGAATTAGTCCCGGCCCCAGATATGACATTGAATAGAAACGAATAATAACACGGGCTGTGTGGGCATTATTTTACGAGTGTCTGTCGGCGCGCATACATCATACCCCAAGCTCCCTCGCTGCCTGGATTAGCCGTGCTGCGGCGCTAGTTGATACGAGCACAATCGTAATTTCCAAATGAGCTAATGCTGATGGGGGTAATTTCGAATCATTATGACCAACGTATGACGACCAACGTCCGGCGTGGCCTTTCGACTGTCATTTAGTTTCATTACGGTGCGGCAGAGCTCCGAGTGGGAAAGAAATACTCATCGGTTTTTAAAGGTGGCAAATGTGCAGCTATATTTTCCATATCAATAAAACACGTGTCCGGGCTTGCACAATCTGTCTCGCTCTTTGTGACTATTTTAACAGCATCACACTATCGTTTAAAACTTTAAAGAGAATGCTTCACAATATACAGTACAACAACAAAGAGATAAAAGGCTTGCGGCATATCGATATTCAGGCTACATGCGTGTCATAATTATCAGATATTGTAGTCTATAGAGAGGATCACGTAAGAGTAGTTCCCAAAAGGCTAATTTGGCCGTCTGTTCAGTGTTGCCAACTGATACCAGATATCACGAAAGAGGATAAAATCACAATGCTATGTATTGAAATAATAATAATAATAATAATAATAATAATAATAATAATAATAATAATAATAATTATTATTATTATTATTATTATTATTATTTCCATTAATTAAAATTTGTCTCAGTGAAACGTACAACAGAGTCCGTATAGGTCAGTTTCTGTCAGATGCGTTTCCAATTCACTGTGGGCTAAAGCAAGGAGATGCACTATCACCTTTACTTTTTAACTTTGCTCTAGAATATGCCATTAGGAAGTCCAGGATAACAGGCAGGGTTTGGAATTGAACGGGTTACATCAGCTGCTTGCCTATGCGGATGACTTGAATATGTTAGGAGAAAATCCACAAACGATTAGGGAAAACACGGGAATTTTAACAGGAAGCAAGTAAAGAGATAGGTTTGGAAGTAAATCCCTAAAAGACAAAGTATATGATTAGCCTATGTCACGTGACGAGAATATTGTACGAAATGGAAATATAACAATTGGAAATTTATCTTTTGAAGAGGTGGAGAAGTTCAAATATCTGGGAGCAACAGTAACAAATATAAATGATACTCGGGAGGAAATTAAACGCAGAATAAATATGGGAAATGTCTGTTATTATTCGGTTGAGAAACTTTTATCATCCAGCCTGCTGTCGAAAAATCTGAAAGTTTGAATTTATAAATCAGTTATATTACCGGTTGTTCTGTATGGTTGTGAAACTTGGACTCTCACTATGAGAGAGGAACAGAGATTAAGGGTGTTTGAGAATAAGATTCTTAGGAAAATATTTGGGACTAAGAGGGATGAAGTTACAGGAAAATGGAGAAAGTTACACAACGCAGAACTGCACGCATTGTATTCTTCACCTGACATAATTAGGAACATTAAATCCAGACGTTTGGGATGGACAGGGCATGTAAGATGCATGAGCGAATCCAGAAATGCTTATAGAGTGTTAGTTGGGAGGCCGGAGGGAAAAAGACCTTTGGGAAGGCGAAGACGTAGATGGGAGGATATTAAATTGAATTTGAGGGAGGTGGGATATGATGATAGAGACTGGATTAATCTTGCATAGGATAGGGACCAATGGCGGGGTTATGTGAGGGCGGCAATGAACTTCTGGGTTCGTTAAAAGCCATTTGTATGTGTAATAATAATAATAATAATAATAATAATAATAAATAATAATAATAGGTTGTGTCTTATAGTGTTATTACAGTACACACTTGAAATTATACCTTTCACCACGAATCCAGGAATAATTGACCATATTTGGTGCAGAGATAGACGTATTCAACATAGCAAACTGCTATAATAAGTAATTACTTCACCTGACATAGCGATTCAAGTATTCCTTCGCTCCATCGATAATGTTTACTGCATTGTATGGTCTGGACATTCAGTAGTTCTTTATTGTTTTTGTAGCAGTTGTTTTATTTTATCCAAGTAGAAATAAAAATCATGGAATGGGAATTAGAGTGTCGTATTTACAGAAAGGGAAAATACATATTCTAATACAGCTATTTTCATTTGGTGCGCCTCAAAATGATGCGCTGGTGTGCCACGAGAAAATGAAAACAGTGAAAGTTGTTGTAGCAAAAGTTGGAATAATGAAAGTCAAAAGAATGGTAAAAAAAAAGTAAGTCCATAAGTGTCAACTTTCAAGGAACGAAGCACAAGTCAGCATTCAGCAAATAAGTACTGTGTGAGAGCGGCAGAGAATATAGCGAGGGTCACATAAGAACAGTTCCTAAACAGCAAATATTGCTGTCTTGTCAGTGTGGCCAACTGTTATCAGATATCACACGATCCTACGTACTAAATGACTTATTTACTTACCTACTTTATGTTGCAAGATTATTCTAAATAATTCAATAATTTGTAACATATTTTCGTAGGTAAATTATACGAGAAAGGGATCAACATGTCAAGTATTTTGTCTGGCATTACGAAATTCATTGGTTTGATTAAACAATTCACTCACGAGACCTAATCTAAAAATGTATTTTGTTTGACCACATGAAATTATTAGTACTAACTCCGAAAACTTACCTATTTACAATTACAATTTCAAATTTATTTACAATTTACATTTGAATTGAATACATATGAATAGATACCCGAAATGAGCATAATGCTCGTGCTCGGGTACAGTCCAGTAGTCTACATAAATTTTACAGGGTTCAAATAATAATGCTGATTATATAAATAATAATAATAATAATAATAATAATAATAATAATAATAATAATAATAATAATAATAATAGAATAATCGTGACAGAAATGATACAAAGATTGTAATACAAAATAATTCATTAATAATAATAATAATAATAATAATAATAATAATAATAATAATAATAATAATCATAATAATAATAGTGATAAAACAAAAATATTTACAATAATAAAATAAATACTAAGACGGATAAAATAAAATATAAAACCACTAGCGAGAGTTAACACAACTTAAATAAGCATATAATAACCGGAAAAAATGCCAAACTCGAAAATCAACAGAAAAGTTCGTTGTATCGCAGACGACAGCAACCGCCAAATTGACATTGTGTTGTGTATTAATGGTAGTAGTGGGGAGCTGAAAGTCTGCCTATAGTCTTGAATGATAACCACAAGGCAACACATAAAATAACTATTATGTATTAATATTAATACTGATATTAATTAATTATTAGTATGTTCAAATTTCTTTAGCTTCCAGTAACCGGTTCAGAAATCTAGTACAATTTTAATTTCATGGAACTCCAGTACCGACAAATATTGTCGATATTTGTTTCAGCTGCCAACATGCCAGTTACAAAATCACTACCATTTGTAATATTTGTCAGTATCGAAATTCGAAACGAAGTTGGCAAAAGAAAATTCAACCTGCAAACTAGAAAATCACCACAATCCACTAGCATATGTAGTAATGGGGGGGAAAATGGTTAGGTTTCACCCTTAGGGTATTAAGTAAGCTGACCCGGACTATAGAATAACACGCTCAGCCAGGGTTGCCAGATCAGTCAAATTAAAATATCGTGCCAACATTAAAAAAGTATTGTATTTCACTTGTTTTTGTGTCGTTAGAAACCACTGGTTCAGAATATACGAGTATGCCGCGGAATTTTAACTTACAACTTAAATTCGAAAAAACAATTTCGAAAAAAAAAATGAAAAAAAAAATGAAAGAAAAATGGGATTTGAATTTGCAAAGAAGACGTAAAAACGTATACTAGGACATATGAAGACGACGCTTTTTAGAGAAGGGATGGAAAGAAAGTGTAAAGCTGGAAAGGAATGAAGAAAATGCCAGCCAACGAGATCAGATTGTGGTGTGCTATATTGCCATGGAAACGGCAGAGCAAAGTCAAACGAAATATTCTAATACGCAGTTACTTGTTCAACTCTCAAGTTATTTTAAACCCGACAGAAGTTTCAACATGAGTCTTAACTTCTAATTTATAGACTGGTAAAATTTTCAGTTACATTTAACAATAGAATCCCGTAATTAATAATATTAATGTGAGATTCATAATGGAAGATAATGGCTCTGAATTATTAGCTATGCAAAAGAAAACCTCTAAGCGTCTTCTACTCGGAGAAAGATAATACATGTATAATATTAACGTATAAAGATTGCTGCTAAGCTTACCTCTACAGACTTCCCTCGAGACAAGAAAAAGCAGAAGATAGGCTCACCTGCAAGAGAAAAAATATCAGTGTTAGTCAAAGGCAATATAGGTACACATTTTTCATTCAATTTTAAAATCACAGCAACATTCTTTATGGCACCGTTATGAAGTAATACGCATAAACAAATACTTAAACATTTTTATTAATACTTTATTTAATGGCTTTTGTTGATTATTCAAATCCGTTGAAATTACAGAAATAATGGTAATATTATTAATAACGAGCGAACAGATTTATATGTACTCTATTAAAAATGCATAAAACATGTAAATGTATTGTTATTTTTATCCCATTATGTAATTGAATATAGCCTTAAAATTATAAAAAAATAATAATTTTTATTTAAATAAAGTATATAATGTTTTACTCCTAATTTATTAATCACTATTTCAATATGAAATTCAAACAACACAATATTTCATTTCCTGTTACCAAAACAATGGATTACAAAAATAAATACCTTACTTAGAGAATGGCTTTTAAAGAATCCGGAGGTTCATTACCGCCCTCAGATAAGCCCGCCATGGGCCCCTATTCTGAGCAAGATTAATTCAGTCCCTAACATCATATAACCACCTCCCTCAAATTCATTTTTATATTATCCTCCATCTACGTCTCGGTCTCCCCAAAGGTTCCTTCCCTTAGGCCTCCCAACTAACACTCTATATGCATTTCTGGATTCGCCCATACGTGCTACATGCCCTGTCCATCTCAAACGTCTGGATTTAATGTTCCTAATTATGTCAGGTGAAGAATACAATGGGTGCAGTTCTGTATTGTGTAACTTTCTCCATTCTCCTGTAACTTCATCCCGCTTATTACCAAATATTTTCCTAAGCACCTTATTCTCGAACACCCTTAATCTCTGTTCCTCTCTCAAAGTGAGAATCCAAGTTTCACAACCATAGAAAACAACCGGTAATGTAACTGTTTTATGAAACTAAACACCCATATTTATTTATTTGTATCTGAATATATAGGAAAACACTTAAAAATTACTAAGGGTTACATTTTCATTTAAGGGGTTAGGTACAGCTTACAGCAGTAAAAGTTTGGAAATATTCAACATTTTTTCCTCCATTAGTGTATCTTGTACAATTATGAAAATTAGTATGTATAAAACACTGTCCTTCTGCTATATGAAAAAAAATATTATTAAATATATATATATATATATATATATATATATATATATATTTATAAATAACTAAAAAACTAACCAATATTCTGTGATAAAAATTTTTGTGTGTATTTATGCATGTCATATCTACAATATGATGCAAGATGACTTCTCTATCTTTGATAGATTGTCTGATAAAAAATAAATTAATTTTAAAAAATGGTCAAATATCAGTATTTTCTTATAACACAAAATTAAAAAAATATATTATATATCAAGGAATGTAGTTGAAAAGTTGACAAGTTTATGAGTTATGAGGGAAACACTTCATCACTGCACAGTAAACTGCCACCATTTTGAATTTTGAATTTTGAAAAAAGAAAATATAAATAATTTTTTTTTTAAATCGTAAAAATATTTTTTTTTTCCATATAGCAGAAGGACAGTGTTTTACATATACCAATTTTCATTATTGTACAAGACACAGTAATGGAGGAACAAAATGTTGAACATTTCCAAACATTTTACTACTGTAAGCTGTACCTAACCCCTTAATTATTTAAATTATTATTATAACTTTTACTTATGATTAATTAAATATGAACTTCAAATAAAACAATATTTTATTCCCTGCTATCACAACAATAAATTACCAACGTTTATTTCAAGTGCTCGAAAATTAATCTTCTGCTGCCTCTGAGGACAGATTTATATTCACTGGCACTGCCTTCAACATCACATGATGTAAGATATAACAAAGTTTTGCATGTGCCGCTGTTCTATATTTATATGCTGATGTGCTTAACATTTGTAAATTTACTTTTACGTTTGCAAGTAGACTTCCGAGCACAAGCTTTGGGTTTTTCGGAAGCGAGCTATATAGGGTAAAGGTTGGTAAAACTACGATACGAGTAATATTTTGATAGTTCTTTTTGAGAATTTATTACAATTTTACTGAGCGAGAGGAAGATCGATTTCTTGAGTCAACGTACTAAGGGAATGTTCGTGGACAAGATGCTGCACAAAACCGATCCTTCTCTCGCTCAGTAAAATTGTAATAAATTCTCAAAAATAACTATCACAATATTACTCGTATCACAGTATTACCAACTTTTACCCTACATCCAGTACATTATATGATTTTATGCTCGACAATGCCGAAATGTAGTAATTATACACCTGGTAGCAGTCTTTTAATGCATGTCATTAAAGTACATGTACTCATTAAAGTACAGGTGTTCAGCCAATGACAACTCAGCTTACAGATGTTCAGCCAATGACAAGTCAGCTTTGTACCGTTATAAAACCGCAACTATCGATTATTCTCGGATAGATAGATAGATAGATAGATAGATAGATAGATAGATAGATAGATAGATAGATAGATAGATAGATAGATAGGTAGGTAGGTAGGTAGGTAGGTGGTGGGTAGGTAGGTAGGTGGCAGGGTAGGCAGGTGGTGGGTGGCAGGTAGGTGGCAGGTAGGTGGGTGGGTAGGTGGCAGGTAGGTGGGTAGGTAGGTAGATAGATAGATAGATAGATAGATAGATAGATAGATAGATAGATAGATAGATAGATAGATAGATAGATAGATAGATAGATAGATAGATAGATAGATAGATAGATAGATAGATAGACGGACGGACGGACGGACAGACAGATAGATAAATTATTATTATTATTCCTTATGTTTAATTCACATGGTCCAATATTTATTAGAATTGACTTGGACAAAGATCAGCTAACAAGTTTTTAGCAACACCGGCAGTGGACTCGCTAGCCCGGAGAGGTGTTGTGGGTAGAAGGCTAATACGTGGCTCGTCCAGGCCATGCCATAATAACGCCATGACGAAGATAGATAGATAGATAGATAGATAGATAGATAGATAGATAGATAGATAGATAGATAGATAGATAGATAGATAGATAGATAGATAGATAGATAGATAGATAGATAGATAGATAGATAGATAGATAGATAGATAGATAGATAGATAGATAGATAGATAGATAGATAGATAGATAGATAGATAGACGGACGGACGGACGGACAGACAGATAGATAAATTATTATTATTATTCCTTATGTTTAATTCACATGGTCCAATATTTATTAGAATTGACTTGGACAAAGATCAGCTAACAAGTTTTTAGCAACACCGGCAGTGGACTCGCTAGCCCGGAGAGGTGTTGTGGGTAGAAGGCTAATACGTGGCTCGTCCAGGCCATGCCATAATAACGCCATGACGAGTTATAGCACTTTTCGCAGGGGAGTGGAAATGAAGCCCAAATCAAATTAACAGAGGCCATCGGGAGTGTCGCGTAACAATTTAAAAGAGTAAACGTGCCCCCCACCTTACCCCCTCCCCCCGATTGTGCACGTGATTTACACCGTGTGCGGTTGAGCCGGGCCTATCAAGTCATAATTCCGTGAATTACTGTTCGGTGCCGCTGCACGTATGCAGACCTGCCCGTCATTTGCGCAACTCCGGTATATTTGTATGAAAAGTGGTTTGCGCTTTTTCACCTGCATTACACCGGCGACTCTGCGCATGCGCGGGGAGGGCCAGCCTGTGTCTCATTTGTCATACGAGCGGCGATAATGAGTCATGTCAGGTGCCATGCTGGGATTCTATTCAGGGAGTCGATTCTATTAAGTGATTTGATTAAGTATAAATACAGAACAGAGACTCAATTATACAACGATGTTCAAATTAACTGGTTAGTTACATTAATAAACTGAAATATAGTCAGATTCGTTTGCTAAGACATAATATTAAATCAAATCTTCATAAAAATTATATCGTGAGTAATAAACAGACATCGAGATTTTGGACCCTATAGAACAATAATTTCGAGGGAAAAATTGTTCCGGAGCCGGGTATCGAACCCGGGACCTTTGGTTTAACGTACCAACGCTCTACCACTGAGCTACTCGGGAACTGTAACCGACACCGATCCAATTTTTCCCTCTATATCCACAGACCTCAAAGTGGGCTGACAACCGTCAAGCAACCAACTTCGAGTGCACACTAACTCCGTGTGACTTAAATTGTGGTTTTCTGTTAACGAACAGTGACGTGTATTATGCAAATCAAGATTTTCAGGATTGAGGTCTGTGGATATAGAGGGAAAAATTGGATCGGTGTCGGTTACAGTTCCCGAGTAGCTCAGTGGTAGAGCGTTGGTACGTTAAACCAAAGGTCCCGGGTTCGATACCCGGCTCCGGAACAATTTTTCCCTCGAAATTATTCAAATCAACTTTACAGGGAGTTATACCTGAAAATCTTGATTTGCCTATAGAACAAGTTTACTAAGTCCATACTATAGGCAGCTTTGTCACTGTGTTTGAGGTGGATGGGAGTCGGCAGAAGGAGAGACATGTGTAGGCCTACATGAAACCAAGTTCAGTCCGGTCTTCTGGTGCTGTACAGTAACGTTCCAAAGAAAGACAACTAATTCATCAAACCTTAAAATAAAATAATTGTAAGAGGAGAAAAATTCTGTAGGACCAAAAAAAAAATCTATACGTAGATTAAAATACAAACCTATAATGCGAAATTTTCAAAATAAATTAATATGCATTTCTTTTCGGCTTCTTCCATAAGCAATACTTACACAACAAACATAAGAATCATACACAATATACACAACTTATAATGTACAATCCATGATATCCCCACAATATGTTTACAATATAATGTAACGAGAATTTATGTTCCGTTCAACTTGTTTATTTTCCAGCTTTATCTTCCAGAATACTATTTGAACTGTTACAGTGTACTACAACACACATTCTCAAGGTCTCAAAACTAAATTTTCTTCGATTGTCGGCAAGACAAAATTTGTATTGGGAGAAGCTCCGTTCTACATCACGTGATGTAATGGGTGCAAAACGATAAAACACTAAATCATTGAAATCTGTCTTCGCTACCCCAGCAGTGTCCGTAGACTTCTTCCCTGCTAGTATGTCTTTTATGTCACAGAATATGGCATATCCACTGTTTTTACACAAAACTGAGCTTAATTTCTGTTTAACACGATTACTAGCTGGTGTAGCGGATTCTTTATGAATTACTTTTGTTATCTCCTCAATTAATCTTAGAGCTTCAGCAGACGAATAATTGACGTTTTCTATAACCTCACTGGTTAGTAGAATTTTTTTTTCCTGAACTGTCAGTCACGAAGGTTCCGACTATGAGTGGCTTCATCTATCGACATCCAGATTTTATTATTTGCTGTTTGTTGTCTAATGTTACTTAATGTTCTATCTTATCACTTTCTCAAGTAAGTCTGCCGAAACGTCGAGTCAGTAGGGACTATTCTCTTGGTATAATTTTCCATGAAAGCTTTGAAATTAGG
Source organism: Periplaneta americana (assembly GCA_025594305.2). NCBI lineage: Eukaryota > Metazoa > Arthropoda > Insecta > Blattodea > Blattidae > Periplaneta > Periplaneta americana. The sequence continues at coordinate 143,519,375 of JAJSOF020000013.1, forward strand.
ATTATTTACTTTATTAAATGATATGTTTACAGCCACCATCATTTCACATAGAACTAGGCAGAACTCGGATTCTTTATTTACAGGTGGAATTTCTTCTGTGTTGATACAAAATGTTTATGTGTGAAATGTGTTTTTGGGAGTTACAATGGGTCCCAATGTATCGTTTTTGTCTCCCCTTAGTCTGACATGACACAATTTAATGTAACATGGTCCCCATTAACTTCAAAATAATCATTTCTGAACTCCTGCACAAATAAATGCGTCTTAGATTATTTCACTTTTGGCATACTTACTGTTAATTATATTCTTTGACTAATCAGATAGATAACCACATGCACACATCAAAACTAGACTGCTATCTCCTGTCCTCTCTTCTGACAACTTGAACTAGGCGTACGGGACTGTTTTTATTATCAGATCAGTACCTGCCTTATGAGTATCTAAGTAAATAAAGCACATGGGACGCCAGGTAGGTCGCTCCCACCACTGCCCCCTCCCACAATCGTCCTGCTTTCCAACTTGAAACCGCACTGTTTTCGTCTATCGGGTCTAAAGTCTCTAAGCCTGGTAATAAAAGACTTACTTTTAAATTTATTCGTACACTCATTAACATCTATGGTCATATCGCATTTTAGGATCTGTGGGTATACTATAGTAAAGGCAGAAGAAATAGGCGGGTTTTTGGTCTTGTACGGAAACCACTCACTCCACACGTTCACTACCAGTTTATGACCTGAACAAAGAGATCTTCCTGTAGCTGCGTTCGGATGCAAGTTGTTGACAAGTGCTCGTCTGTGATATTACTCTGTTACAGCATGTTCCAAAAAATATGTTACAATAACATAATAAACAGTATTTTAAGTACTAATTACTCATAATAACCAGTATTTTTAAATACTAATCATCCAAGTATTCGCTATAATATCTCAGTCGAGCCCTGATATCAGAAGTCATACTAAAGGCGTTATTTATCAAGTTTGTTGTTTCTTGAAAGAACTTAACGTTTGTGACGACGTTAAAAGTGTCCTAACATTATCGCAGACAGCCACTGACAAGGCGTGTAGTGTTTCTCTACGATCGGTTAAGAGAACCTGTGCAGAACGATTTTATAGTCCTACTTATTGTGTTATTTCTTTTGTTAAGTTAAACCATTCTTAAGTGTGCTTCTAATACATAAATATTTTTTTAATTCCCAAACTCGTTCATATTACAATAACGTGTACATTTTCTACACACAGTAGAAATATATTAATGTTTTGCTCTTTAATCTTTAATTTCCTCATGATTCATAAAGTTGATAACTGTATAAACATTATTTAGTAGTTACTATTTGAGTACAATATTCTGAAAACATATAAAGACAAAATACTAATTGTGTGTAATGCTAAATATTTTATTTATGGTATTAAGTTTACATTACATTTGTGAAATGGCTAACTTGCGAAATATTATAAATGATAACATCATCTCAAGTCTGATTAGTGTAATATGTTACTATTCAGCGATGAATGCAATGGAGGGGGAAAGAGAACTGGCCACCATAACACATTATCTCCTGGCTTAGTTACCTCATTAGTGATGCCTTATTTTTGTCAGAGTTTCAGACCTGTGTTCTGACAGTTGACTAAACAAAACAACGACATTCAATAAATCAGGTATTTGTAATTACTAGAAATCACGCTATTTTATTTCTTTTAAGTTTTCCTATAGAGCAGACGTGTCGAAAATGCCATCGTGCGCCGAGCCACTGTGTAAGCTGCAACCTGCATAGCACCTATGGAGGGAGGCGGACACCCGAAGGGGAAATAGAACAACTGTCTGACTTATTAACGGATTTTCATTTTTCTTACGTCAAGCACTTAAATAAAATTATATACAGTACAAGGCTACAAACTAATGTTTAGTACGTGTAACGAAGAAAGAAATGAACAAGAAAACATAGGACACATTATCACAACCTGAAATTAATTGTCTTCAGAATGTCTCTGCAACAGAGTTTCAAAATCAGGAATTATGTCACTTACTGTCAGTCGTAGTTGATCACGAAGTCATGATCTAAATTTGATTTTTACTATTTTCTTTGTTGAAAATAATTTTTCACAAACGTAAGTTGTAGCGAACATGGCTTCAACAAAGCAAGCGAAAGAACGAAGCTTCAAATATTTATTTTTTGCCAAAGATTTGAAAAGTTCAACATTTGTCAAGTCCTTACATCTAGCTTTCATTTGACATCACATAGCAAATCTGTGAGTTTAAATTGAAGATTTAACCGCGTTATTCGTACATCTGCTGAAAAAGGATCGACGTACAGAGATAATAATAATAATAATAATAATAATAATAATAATAATAATAATAATAATAATAATAATAATAATAACAACACTTAACCTTTTAATGTTTCATCAGTAACATGTAGTAACTTATAATGCCGTTTTATGTTATACAACCGTTTTCCTCGTAATACTTGTGAACAAATCATACATTTAATATTGTCATCATATTGTCAGCAAAAAAAAAATGCATCCTCCCATCCTACTTGAAACTTTCGTTTTTATAGAGGTAGTCTACATGGTTTCGAGAGAGACATTGCGACGATACGCCACTCGCAGGTCAGAGACAAATACAAATAGAACGGAGTTTACTCCAGTGAGTGAGAGGGTGGGGGTTGTAGGTAGGAAGCAAGGGAAATGCACTGCGAGCCACAATGTGCTCGTGAGTCGCATTTTCGCCGCTGTTGCTATAGAGCAAAACGTGTGAATGGAGGAGTAAGTTATCTGGGACAGGACCATAGACCAAGCAGGTTCTGAGGGGTGTAGGAGTCGGGGTAGTGAATGAGGGGTTCGCCATGCCCGCCTATTTCTTCTGCCCCTAGTATAGCTGTTTTCGCTATTGTTGAGTTTCTGTTTATACTGTCACGTACTGTCTTCCTCCGACGAGTTTAGCGCTGGGACCTGAGGTATTCTTGCCATCGGTGCGCGGGATTGCAGGTAGATTCTTTTGTTGCTACAGCCAAGCCGAGCCGAGCGGAGTGGGAAGTATTAATCGTCCAAAAATATGCAGTCTTCAGTTTGTAGTAGTGTGTCAATATTTCATATACATATTGTTTACCTAGTCCTATATGGTTTTGTTATTAATATATTAAATATATTGTTGCAATTTTTGCTCAAACATTTTCCTGAAGTTAGCTATGTTAATATTATATGTATTACTCATATTAAATATTTCACCGTTACAAGTCATTTTTAAGGAAATATGCTGTTGAAAAGTTTTTGGCTTTATTCTATTGGAATTTTACAATATGTGTGATTGGTATCGTGAAAAACAGATTCCTATAATGCCATGCGAAAATCATTTGTTGGTGATATCTTAAAATGCAAATCAAGTAGTTTTACTTCTCAAGTGAGTTCAGCAGTACAGAATATTTAAATTGATTAGGCTACTTTACAAATTTAATTCAATTCTACTAGTCATTAAATTTTATAATATGATTCTTCTTTTCATTTATATTATTGTAGTTGTATTATGATTTTTCTTTTTATTTATTTTATTGTATTTGTATTTCTGGTGGTGTGATGGCCTTAACTTCACCAGAATAAATAAATAAATAAATAAATAAATAAATAAATAAATAAATAAATAAATAAATAAATAAATAAATAAAATAAATAAATAAATACAAATTTCTACAATAGGCTACTTTCCTTCTTTGAACACATAAGTACAAATGGTTGTATCTCTATCTCGCCAAAAATACGTTAGAAAACTAATAGGCATACTGCTCTCGTAAATTGGGCGAATGTTTTCAGTATGATTGTATTCCTTCCAGACTGCCGCTGTCACTGTCCCCTCCCACTCCAGTACCGCGCTGACTAGTCGGAACCGCATTCCTCTCAACACTAAACTCCTCAGAGGATGACAGAACTGATTATAGATTTTGTTTAAAGTTTAAGATATCGGTGACTGAGGAGGTGAGGAATCATGACATGTAAATTTCCACTCCGGAATTTGCCTTTCTGACTGAGGGAAACCATGAAAAACCCCAGTCAGATAGGTCAGCCACGGGGAACCCGGGACCTCCCAAAATTGCGAGTCTCAAATGCTACATCTAAGCCATTTTGCTTGATAAAAGTTAGTCTTATGTTAGTTCCCATATGACATTAAAACACGGGAGTTCTGTATCATTTTTTACAAACAAAAGAAGTCAGATTATCACTTAGCAACGACTGAATGAAAAACATAAACGTAATTTACTGCAAGGCAACGCGCGAAATGCGTGTTATGGCTTACGAAATTTGAAAGTCTAACGTCGTTTTAACCCTTAAATTCGCAAAGGATTCTATAGGATACAACAGGTTAATAGGCTATATGCTATAGTAGCCTACAACAGAAAAAAAAAATTGGTTGGAAAATTAAAATTTCACAATACTATAATATTGTATGACATAATATAAAACATGGACAATGCGATAGTTGTTTTCTTTACAGTCCGACACGGTTTAATAAACTAGTGTGAGAAATGAAGTTTTGCCGATTTAAGGGTTAACTAGCAGTATAATGTGCGAATATCTGCGAGTTACAAGTCGGTAAGGTCATGGTACCACACGTCTGAAGAAATGTTAACATGTCATACATTGGTGGCCATAGGCGTGTTCTCGAAACCGCATGTTCTCTATCATCTGATATCTTCTTCTGCCACGAACTCTTCTCTGTTCACCATTCCTTCCAGTTCATTCTTCAGTAGGCAGTTTCTTCTCAGTCAGTGACCCAGTCAATTCCTTTTCCTCTTCCTGATCAATTTCAGCATGATTCTTTCTTCACCCACTCTTTCCAACACAGATTCGTTTCTTACTTTGTCTGTCCATTTCACACGCTCCATCCTTCTCCATATCCACATTTCAAATGCTTCTATTCGCTTCTCTTCACTTCGTTGTAATGTCCATGTTTCTGCCCCATACAATGCCACACTCCACACAAAGCACTTCGCTAGTCTCTTCCTTAGTTCTTTCTTCAGAGGTCCGCGGAAGATGCTCCTTTTTCATTAAAAGCTTCCTTCGCCATTGCTATCCTCCTTTTGACTTCTTGGCAGCAGACGAACCATTCATAGTATTATTTTTATTTTGACTAAAGTTGATATGGGTCATACAATGAGTGTAAATAAAATTCGAATCTAATACACCCGTACCAAAAACATTATAGTTCACGTATGTCACTGCCTGATAAAGATATGTAGATACTGAATATGAATAAAACCCTACCAATAGGCTTATATGAGAAATAATGATTAGGAAAAGGTATTAGGCAAAAACCTATTCATTTCCTTGATACATACCGGCTTCAGATCTAATATTTACATTTCTCATGAAAATATAGGTATAAATAAAGGGGTTTTATAGTACCTAAAATGCCTATTTCGTTGTTAGTGCCTATTTTTAATACTTTTAAAAAATTTTACATCATTTTTCGTAACTGTTTACAGTTTTCTTAACATCCAGTACCGTTTACATTCCAAGACGGATAACAACTCCTTCCTACCAGTAAACTACACAAAAGAGAAGTGCCTCCAGGCCACCCCTTCTCATTCTTACAAACTTTCAATCCTAAAATTCCAACTTTCAGTCGGCCTGGGTAGCGTACTCGGTATAGTGCTTAAATGCGACAGGCTCATGTCAGTAGATTTACTGGCATGTAAAAGAACTCCTGCGGGACAAATTATTATTATTATTATTATTATTATTATTATTATTATTATTATAATTATTATTAGTATAATTATTATTATTTCTTTCTCTGTCAGCAATTTAACACAAACTCGATGGGTTGTACCCGAATAAGCATTCTCTTACATTCCAAGACAAATAACAACCCTTTCCTTTTTTCTCATCATTTGTAAGTACAGCAGTGAGCGACACAATAGCCACAATAGGTGCTGATCATCTACTGTGAAGCAAACTATGTAAATGTGATTAGTGAATGAAAAACACTAACTTAAAGTCTTCATTTTGTGTATGCATGTGTACCCTTGTAAAATGTGAAGTGTGTGAAAGTTTCTTTTAATCCTAGAATTTCGAATTAAATAAATGTTGAATCTTATATTAGTGACATTCTTTACTTACTTACAAATGACTTTTAAGGAACCCGGAGGTTCATTGCCGCTCTCACATAAGCCCGCCATTGGTCCCTATCCTGAGCAAGATTAATCCAGTCTCTCTCATCATATCCCACCTCTCTCAAATCCATTTTAATATTTTCTTCCCATCTACGTCTCGGCCTACCTAAAGGTCTTTTTCCGTCCGGCCTCCCAACTAACACTCTATATGCATTTCTGGATTCGCCCATAAGTGCTACATACTCTTCTCATCTCAAACGTCTGGATTTAATGTTCCTAATTATGCCAGGTGAAGAATACAATGCGTGCAGCTCTGCGTTGTGTAACTTTCTCCATTCTCCTGTAACTTCATCCCTCTTACCCCAAATATTTTCCTAAGAACCTTATTCTCAAACACCCTTAATCTCTGTTCCTCTCTCAAAGTGAGAAGTGATATTCATTAACAAACAAAAAAGCCTATTTTTTATTTTATAGATCCTAAATAAAGGAGTTTATGCTCGACCATGCCGAAATGTAGTAATTATACAACTGGTAGCAGTCCTTTAATGCATGTCATTAAAGTACACCTATTCATTAAAGTTCAGGTTTTCGATTATTCTCGGATATGCAATCGAAAGACAACGAGAGAAACGTTACGGAGGCTGGAAATCCAATACTGTCGCAGAAGGTTATGTTCTGTTACTATAATAATTAGCGTTAAATGTAAATAATATTCAAATAAATTCAATTTGTCATCTCGTTTTTCAATTATAAATCAATTTCCAGGTTATATCAAAATTAGTTCATTTTATTCTCTAGATTATATCAAGGTCAATGACATTATTGTTCCTCGGAAAAAATCAATACTTTCGCGTCTGCGCACATCTCACAATTTACGAGCTATGCAGAAGGTCACTTCCGCTCTTCAGTTAGATACGAATAAAATGAATACTTCTGAATTATTTCAAGTTAGAAGTATGGTCGAGCATAAAAAGTCGTATGAAACTTGCCTATATGTATGTATGTATGTATGTATGTATTTATGTATTTATTCACATTGCAGTGGGTATATACCCGGTGGCAGTGGTAACTAATTACACACAATAATGACAATAATAAACTTATTAATTAAAAATACAATTAATAATAATATTAATAATTAATACTAACAATAATTAATAATAGTAATAATAACAACAACAACAACAACAACAACAACAACAGGGAATATACTAAATTAAATGAAACGATCACTTAAAATAACATTTGAAATAAATCTAATTTGTATCTTAAAACTAAGATCGAACTAAAACCCACCAGTATGATATGCTCATATCTGCACAAGTACCTTTCAAATTATACTCATTTCGCTGTCAACTCACTCACTGCAATGGAACTACGTCACATTTCACTGATTCTATCCTGATTTCACTAACACTTCAAAAACATTTCACTGTTCAAATACTATGCATTGCCACTATAAACTATAAAGCTTCACTGACAGGAACACGTTTCACTTTCACAGCACACTTCACTGCCACGACATATTTCTTCACTGATACAATACACTTCACTGATACAACACTTAAATAACAACATATCATTTACACCCTTTAAATACTGTGTATAATTACCGTCTATTAGTAAGGTCCTTAAGCCTATTTTTAAATACATTTTTGGTTGCGCTCGTTTCATAAACAAACATACTCGCGTCTTAATTACTATCATTATAGGCTCGCTGCATAATGTACTATTAAGAGCCTATTTTAGGCGCCTAAAATTCCGCACAGACAACAGACTAAAGAGGAAACACCCAAGACTGCCTTCTCGGTATTCGGGGACAATGACGTGTATATCAGTGAAGATATCGCAATATTGATTTCTTGCACGATCATGGCACTTTCTCTTCATGATTTTTATCTGATTTGTCATGCAGGCAGCAAAAACGAACACAGTAACCCGCTACGAAGACATGACGCAGGGACTGCATTCAGACAGTGTACTCCAGTAAGTGATTTGATTAAGTATCGATGCATAACAGCGACTCGACTCCACGATTGAAATCGTGATCAACTTGATTGATTAGCGTATGTGTGTGTGTGTGTGTATGAAAGGGGACGTGTGACAGCTGTCAAACTGCACCCACGTTGTGAAGAGCTGTTCAGACTTGCCCCACCGTTAAGTTCACCTACCTTTTCTTTCCATTTCAATAGGCTATTTAACGACGCTGTATCAACTATTAGAATAGTCTATCTACCGTCGCTGTCAATGGTGAGAGCGAGATGGTATTTGTCGACATGAGACAGAGGATTATCCATGTGATTACCTGATATTCATCTTACAGTTCAAGAAAACCTAGGAAGTAACCAAATCACATAATCAGCCCAAACAGGATTCATCAATTTTTGTTTTGTTTTGAAATTTACAATTTCTGTATGCTTAAGGGGTTATGTACAGCTTACAGCAGTAAAATTTTTGGAAAATATTCAACATTTTTTTCCTCCATTACTGTATCTTGTCCCTACAATAATGAAAATTGTTATGTGTAAACACTGTCCTTCTGCTATATAAAAAAATATTTTTACGATTTAAAAAATTATTTATACAGACGTGGACAAATTATTGGCAAAATTTAAGATTTTTATGACATATTTTTACAAAATTTGACTCTTCAATTTGGACTAGAGTTGACATTTCTGTCTACTATAATGATTGAAATATGCAAAAATGTCAACTGTAGTGTAAATTGAAAAGTAAAATTTTGTAAAAGTATATAATAAAAATCGTTAATTAGTTAATAATTTGTCCACATCTATATATATTTTTTTTCAAAATTCAAAATGGTGGAAATTTAATGTGTAGTGATGAAGCGTTTCCCTCATAAGACAAATTTGTTAACTTTCTCATCTTCTCTCATTTTAATTTTATTGCTGAAACTATGTGTACAATATCATGCTCTTTCAACTGCATTCCTTAATAAATAATATATATTTTTTATTTTGTGTTAGAAGAAAATATTGATATTTGAACATTTTAAATGAATTTATTTTTTATCAGACAATCTATCAAAGGTAGAGAAGTGGTCTTGCATCATATTGTAGATATGATATGCATAAATACACACAAATAATTTCATCACACAATGCTGGATAGTTTCTGAGTTATGTGGGAAACGCTTCATCACTGCACAGTGAACTGAATTTTGAAAAAAGAAAAAGTATACAATTATTTTAAATTGTATTTTTTTTTTTCATATAGCAGAAGAACAGAGTTTTACACATACTAATTTTCATTACTGTACAAGATACAGTAATGGAGGAAAAAATGTTGAATATTTCCAAAATTTTACTGCTGTGAGCTGTACCTAACCCCTTAAGGAATTCAGTCTCAATTAGAAATATTATTTAAGAATTTTTCTTCTTTTTTTTCAGAAATTTTTTTTTTCGTGATAATTTTGCTTTTCTGTAATAACTTTCTCTTTGGCCGTAAAGCCATAATAGTGGAGAAAAATGCCTAAAGGCTGGTTCACAATAAACCGGGAATGGAAACGACAACAAGAACTAGAACGGAAATAATGTTAAAATAAATGTATTTAAATGTGAGCATTCACAATACCGCGTGTTCAGTTCAAAGTGTGTCATGGCTCGCCGTATGTCGTCATGTAGCTAGCCGATGAGCCTAGAGAATTCAATTTTCCTTCACTCCCGCAAAGGCGTATTACCTGTGTGCCAGAGAAGTTGCCTAGCAAGTGCGGCGTTCATTCTGAAGAGTACGTACCGATACGTACAGTAACGCCGTAGTGGCAGGAATGTGAACTGTTTGGAAACATGTACTGAGGTGAGTTTTTTTCTTACTGTCGGGAGATAGGGAGATTACTTACGTATTTGTTGACATTAACTTCGACGGTCAACATAGACACGGAGCATTTGATTTGTGTTGTGGAATGTTGCCGTACGCAACCGATGATAACAAATACTCTGCGTACGACTTGCCCGCGCAAAACACAGTTCGAAAGAGGTTATGGTAGCACACAGACCGTACAGACCGCCATCTGTTCTTACCGTACACGTTTTCAAATTCAGATTGAACGCCTTGAATAATAGGCAACTTCTCTGACATAAAAGCTGAAACTCGCTTCAAATCGCTGACTCCCAAAAGTGACGTCATGACACATTTTGAAATGAATACCCAGTAGTTAATTGTGAATGTTTACATTTAAATACATTTTAACAATATTTCCGTTCTAGTTCTCGTTTCCGTTCCCGGTTTATTGTGAACCAGCCTTAACAGTTGGCACCTCTGCAATATGAACGGCAAAAGCGAGTAAAAAAGCTATAACGCTCACAGATAACGCTGCATGTCTCGTATCGACGTGGCGTACAACGAGAAGAACACAGGAGTATCGCCACGAGATATCTCGTGATTACCAGTCGCCTGGTTGCAGTGTTATGAGCTCTACAACGAGTTCTGGCGTTGGCAGATACGTTGAATCCGTGATCGTTGCTGCTGATCCCGGTATTCGGGTCCGTACTAATTGAACACACGAACTGTCAGCCAGTTGGGCTGACGGGGTGAGAGGTCGGCGAACATTGATCCCTGGGCCACAGAGACGACACCGGGTCACCAATCTGCGATGACACTCCATGGGATTCCATCAACAGCCTACTTTCCTTCAAGCCAAATGGACTGGCTTTCTAACTTAGACATCACTAGGAGAATTACTGAACAAAAATTTGAAATAACACAACGAACGTAACGCCTGACAATACGTGAATGTGATACGATGATAGGTAAATGAAGCAGGAGGCAAGGTAGGTAGGTGTAGAGGTGTGAATGACTTGGAAAAGAAGAACTAGGGAATTAAAATTTCTACGTTCGTTAAGCTGTAGCCAGTTTAGAGTTTGGAAGGATGGGGTAATGTGGTCAGCGCGAGACATCGCTGACGAAGCGAACACAAGAATTACGAACAAGTTGTAAGCTTTGTTATAGTCCGGATTAGCTTACTTGTATGTATATATGTATGTATGTATGTATGTATGTATGTATGTATGTATGTATGTATGTATGTATTTATTTATTTATTTATTTACACTGCAAGTGGGCAAGCACCCGGTGGCAGTGGTATACACAATATAAACAGTACAAACTAAAATTACAATACACAATACACAATAAAATCATAAATAATACACAATAAAATTTACAATATACAATATAATTATATACACAATACAATAAGAATACACAATACAACTTAACACAATAATTACAATTAATAATAAAACATAAATAATATACGTAATTTTACAATACAACCTACATATGTATAGGCCCTACATAAGTTTCAATAGTCTTTCACTTTATTCTCATCTCACTCACTGTAGTGGCACTATGACACATTTCACTGACACTATATAACACATTTCACTGACACTATAGAACACATTTCATTGACGCTATAAATTATCACTGATCGGAACTATTCACTGCACTGTAAAACCATAACTTCACTGACTCACCTCGCTACACTGATACAACAGTTCAAATAAGTCAAATAATTACACCCTTATGCATACTTATAAACAGAACTACATTTAAACTAAACATTTCTAGTCTAAGGCCCTCTTACACGCTATTTTAAAATAATTTACAATTCCAACCAAGGCTAAATAAATACATGTCACCTTAAAAAATTAAATTTTAAATGTCACCTTAATTTTAATTTGCACTTTATACACAACTTTTTAAGTTATTCTTGAGTCTCCTTAAGGAAGGACAGCCATCAAAGACCGCTGCAGGTAGGTCATTCCAATCATTTATAGTTCTATTTAAAAATGAGAATTTACCTACATCCGTTTTCTGTGTCCTACATTTGATTTTAAATTCATGATCGTTCCTACCATAGTACGTTGGCTTTCCTAACCGAGCCGTTATGTCTACCCATGCTTTCTGACGTAGATGTGCTCTATACAATGATGTTATTCTAGTTCTCCTACGTCTGTTTTCCAAAGTTTCCCATTTAAGTTCTTTTATCGTATCGTTTCCATCTTCTCTTTTACCTTTAACAAATTTAGCTGCCCTATACTGGATTCTTTCTAAGGAATTTATCTGATATAATCTATACGGATCCCAACATGCAGTTCCGTATTCCATTAACGGTCGCACTAACGTTAGATATGCTATTTCCCTCGATTTGGGGCTAGCCTTTCTCAAGATTCTCATAATAAAGTGAATTGCCCTCCATAATACTGTAACGGTGAAACCTAACCATTTCTCCACTATTACTACATATGCTAGTGGATTATAGTGATTTTCTAGCTTTCAGGTTGAATTTTCTTCTATAGTCGCGACGCTGTTATTCCCGGCGTGACTCCTCCTCTTTGCTTACGTCTTAGGAAGTGAAGGCATATAAAGTCTAGGTAGGTAGTATCGTTCACCATTTTTGTTCTTTCGTTGCCGAGCTACCATACGAAGAATATAAGTGTGAAAAACATTTAAGTGAGAAACATACTGTATAAATGAAGTATTTACAAGAAACAGCATCCCATAACAAGTCTTATTGGCTTAATTTTATTTAAAATTAATAAATCCTTTATATTTCTTATAGGACTTTGATGTAGAGGCTTAAAATCCTCTAAAAGGTCAGTTAATACTGAATCGTATGTTTTGATAGAATGCCATGTTTATTTACCAACTTTGACATTAAAATTAACAAATTGCCCTCGTTCGCCATTTTTGTTCTTTCGTTGCCGAGCTACCATACGAAGAATCTATTTGCCACACTGTTTAACATTATCATGTCGTAGCTCCTATGATAATAAATCAAACGCACTGTAATTCAGCAAATAATTGAGCGGCAAATAACGTCCTCGTGTGCTTTCTGCGAACGCCAACGAAAGAGCCAAAATGGCGGGCGATTATATTAAGTATTTATCGAGCCTTAAGAAATGAATAACGTCTTCATCAGCGAATCTCAAGACGCACACGTTTAAATGTAGCCGAGCTGCAACGCGATTGGCTGCCGTAAATTAGAGCGACGGGACTATACCAACTTCGTTTCGAATTTCGGGTACTGACAAATACTACAACTGGCAGTTATTTTCTAACTGTGATGTTGGCAGCAATGATTTCGGCTTACAGTAAAGGAAGCTGATGAAAATGCAAGTAAGTAAATAGCCTACATTTTTAGGTTAGGTCTCACGAATCGTAAACTGTTTAGTGAAAACAATAAATTTCATGCTGTCTGACAAAATAGATTGTATTAATAGATCATACTAATTCCTCCTAATTACCAACATAACATGCGAGAAATCCAGAAGAAAAATATATTTCATAAATAAATTATTCAACCATTTAGGAAACACCTTGCAACATAAAGGTGAGATATTGTAAATAAGCAAAACATTGCTATTTTTAACACTATATTATTATTATTATTATTATTATTATTATTATTATTATTATTATTATTATTATTATTATTTCAGTACGTAGCATTGTGATTTTACCCTCTTTGGTGATATCTGGTATTAGTTGGCAACACTGAAGAGACGGCCAAATTAGCCTTTTAGGAACTGCTCTTACGTGATACTCATTATACTGGTTGATGTTGAGGTCAGTCAGTGGAAAATCACAACAATCATAGTGGGGCATTACTAGTGTTTCCACTAGTATTTTTTTTTTTTAAGTGACAGCGGGAGAAATTTTCGAATGCTGTTTAAGGGGACACGCTACTGAGTTTCCGTCAATTTTGGTCAATGTTAAAAGTTATTTTTTTTTTTTTACTGATGAACTGTATTGACTAGGAACAAACCCATGCACCATTTCATTGTAGGTAGTCTTAGCATCATTTTAAAAGTTCAAGAAACAAATTATATTTATATGAGACCCAGATATTTGTTTACTAAAATTATAAACACTTTATTTTCTATTTTTTTCCGAGTACATTTTTCAACATAAAATTTTGAAAATAATTGTGCACATGTAACTCATCAACAGCTATTCGATTTTAAAATTTCAAAAACTTACAATCAAAATTGTGGAGATTAGAAATCTCAGTAGCGTGTCCCCTTAAGGAATGTAGTATGGAAAGCACTTTTTTGATAATATGAGTTACTTAGTTGTTCCATTATAAATGCGTATCGAATTAAACTCCAAGGTTTTTAACACAGGAAGCAAACGGGATTATTGTGTCATTTAATTTTGACTGGAGAAGTAGGAATAATGTTGCATAATAGACACTGATGTCCCACTAGGATGTTTTATGTGCATTATTCGTTATAAATGAATCTTATGGCCGGTTTCTCCAAGTATTGTTAGAATATTTAATGAATTTTAAACTCTAAACAGTTTGTTAAACATGGTTTTTTTTCGTGTCTTCAACACTAGTTTGGCTGAACAGATTGTTAAGTGTTTGTTAACTTTAAATGCATGATTTTAGGCAGTTAACTCATTTAACAAACAGTTAAATATAGCGGATGACACCACAGCTGTTCAAACAGAAGTTGCGAAAATAATATTTTATTTCCCTCTTTAAGCAATGTTTCGTGAATGAGTGATAACATAACATTCAGAAGACACTTTAGGAAGCTAATATAGGAAGATAATCTTCAAAAGTGAACTGATTGTCATATTGGCCGCTTATTTTGATACTGAGCTAGTATTTATTGAAAATTCAGAAAATATGAGATCTTAACGTGGCAAGGTAACTAGGAACTATGATTTATATACTATGCATGATACTCAATTTGTGAAAACATAGATTTTCAAAACAAGTAGGCCTCAAAATTTACAATAAACTTAAACCAGACTTGAATATCCTACAAACAGAAATAGACCACTTACTTCAATTTAGCATCTACTATTTACTCTTGATTCTATGATACTGGCTCTTTTCAACTAACTATAGCCGATGTCAGTAGAGTTTCAAAATATACAGTGAGTATTATATTAAAAAGTTTTCAGTGAAAATCGCTTCTTTGAGAAGTCATCTATTAGCATTAGTAATATAACCTCACTTTGTAATAATATTATTATTCAATAGTAGTCACCTACAACTTTCATTTGTCTTCTTTTTTATCGGTCATGGCCTACTGTACCAGGTTATGATTTTATAGGCCTACATGTTTCATGACTTACTCTACAATACAGAATTTAAAGAATAATATCAGCCAATAAAAAACTGCCTTACATGTGGAAAATCATTAGGCCCTACCAACTGCTACTGAGTGTTAAAATAGTGTTAACGATTGTTATAGCCTAGTTAAGTGTTGGTTGTTTTAAACAAAACTATGTTGAAGAAATGGAAAATACTTTAACAAAACGTTAAAAATAAACAGACTGTTAATTTGACACTAGTTACTTACTTACTTACAAATAGCTTTTAAGGAACCCGAAGGTTCATTGCCGCCCTCACATAAGCCCGTCATCGGTCCCTATCCTGTGCAAGATTAATCCAGTCTCTATCATCATATCCCACCTCTCTCAAATCCATTTTAATATTATCCTCCCATCTACGTCTCGGCCTCCCCAAAGGTCTTTTTCCGTCCGGTCTCCCAACTAACACTCTATATGCATTTCTGGATTCGCCCATACGTGCTACATGTCTTGCCCATCTCAAACGTCTGGATTTAATGTTCCTAATTATGTCAGGTGAAGAATACAATGCGTGCAGTTCTGTGTTGTGTAACTTTCTCCATTCTCCTGTAACTTCATCCCGCTTAGCCCCAAATATTTTCCTAAGCATCTTATTCTCAAACACCCTTAACCTATGTTCCTCTCTCGGAGTGAGAGTCCAAGTTTCACAACCATACACAACAACCGGTAATATAACTGTTTTATAAATTCTAACTTTCAGATTTTTTGACAGCAGACTAGATGATAAAAGCTTCTCAACCGAATAATAACACGCATTTCCCATATTTATTCTGCGTTTAATTTCCTCCCGAGTGTCATTTATATTTGTTACTGTTGCTCCAAGATATTTGAATTTTTCCACCCCTTCCAAGGATAAATCTCCAATTTTTATATTTCCATTTCGTACAATATTCTGGTCACTAGACATAATCATATACTTTGTCTTTTCGGGGTTTACTTCCAAACCGATCGCTTTACTTGCTTCAAGTAAAATTCCCGTGTTTTCCCTAATCGTTTGTGGATTTTCTCCTAACATATTCACATCATCCGCATAGACAAGAAGCTGATGTAACCCGTTCAATTCCAAACCCTGCCTGTTATCCTGAACTTTCCTAATGGCATATTGTAAAGCGAAGTTAAAAAGTAAAGGTGATAGTGCATCTCCCTGCTTTAGCCCGCAGTGAATTGGAAAAGCATCAGATAGAAACTGACCTATACGGACTCTGCTGTAAGTTTTACTGAGACACATTTTAATTAATCGAACTAGTTTCTTGGGAATACCAAATTCAATAAGAATATCATATAATACAATTTGACACTAGTTAGGCCAAATTAATAAATTTCTTGGAGAAACTTGCCATTAGACTCGGTTCTTATGTCACGTTAACACATTCTTTGTTAACTACATGTGGTTGCTATGATACGAAATCGTGATAATAATAAAAGTGACGTGTAAAACGCTGTTAGTTCATTATTAATTCTTACAAGGGAGTCCGCTGGATCGAAGCTTTGTAGAGAAAGTGATGATTAGTTTTTACCTATCCGGTAGGTGCGCTTTGTTGCGTAATCTCGTTTATATTGACCTGAGGCGGTCTCGAAGCGTAGGCTGTCGACAAGGTGTCGCAACGCCCGTGGGAGTATGCACGGAAATTACAACGTGATTCTATAAATAGCGGATCTTAATTTGCCAGGCTTAACTTACTTATTGTTACGCGGCCAGAAAATCAACGTAAACATTTGCTATTGTTTTAGTGTAAAGGCAACAAACAGGCAGCACAATCTGAAGACTGACGTTTCTCCTTATATTCCACAGCAATTTTGAAAGTAGTACTGCTTCATAAGGGAATGAATACGGATTTCGATGATGATACATTTTATTTTTTTCAAAATTCAGTTCACTGTGCAGTGATGAAGCGTTTCCCACATAACTAAAAAACTATACAACATTCTGTGATGAAATTTTTTTAGTGTATTTATGCATGTCATATCTACAATATGATGCAAGATCACTCCTCTACCTTTGATAGATTGTCTGATAAAAAATAAATTTATTTTTAAAAATGGTCAAATATCAGTATTTTCTTCTAACACAAAAAACATATTTATTAAGGAATGTAGTTGAAAGAGCATGATATTGTAAACATGAGTTTCAGCAATAAAATAAAAGACAGATAACATGAAAAAGTTAACAAGTTTACGAGTTATGAGGGAAACGCTTCAACAGTGCACAGTAAACTGCTACCATTTTTAATTTAAAAAAATATATATAAACAATTTTTTTAAATCGTAAAAAAAATTTTTTCATATATCAGAAGGATATTGTTTTACACATACCAATTTTCATTACTGTACAAGATATAGTAATAGAGGAAAAAAATGTTGGATATTTCCAAAAAATTTACTGCTGTAAGCTGTACCTAATCCCTTAACTCAATCTACAGAGTGTTTCACAATTCCTATTACAAACATTTAGGGATTGTAGATGGGACTAAGTAGATAAAATTTTGATTAGGAACCCATATCCGGAAATGTGTCGTTTCGATCCAAAATAAGTTTGAAGATCGAATCGATATCACATCTCCCTCTTCACTAGAGACAATGAGCTCTTGCCAGTGTGCACTTCAAGAGTGGTTCCATGCACCGCCTAACGGGCCCCAGGTACTTGACCTTCCTGCAAGAGGTACTGGTAGAATTATGTGAAGATTTGCCACTGGCACTATGTCAGCAAATGTGGTTCCAACATGATGGCGCAGGCACTTTTCAGTTGTCGTCAGCAAACATCTCCACCAAACATTTGGGGAAAGGTGGATAGGTAGAGGTGATCCAATTTCTTAGCCACCACGATCGCCAGATTTAACTCCTCTCGACTTTTTCCTTTGTGGCCACATGAAGAACCTTGTTTATGAGACTTCCGTAGAGTCGGAGGAAGATCTTCATTGTTTCTAGCGAAGTGGAAGATGTGAAGTCGATTCGATCTTCAAACTTATTTTGCATCGAAACGATACATTCCCGGACATGGGTTGGTAATCAAAACTTTATATACTTAGTCCCCTCTACAACACCTAGAAGTTTGTAATAGGAATTGTGAAACATCCTGTATGTTAATTGCTATATCAAATCGTGACAATAATGCACATTATCAATTGTAATTGAATGCTGGATTCATTATTCTTATGCCACATTATTATATTTTGCGGTTACTAGGAGACTTTCTTGCGTTATTTTTTTTCTTTTCCTGGTGAAATAATATTTTCCTATTATTTTTATATTATACTCTTAAGCCACATAAAAGTATCATTAAATTGCCTGTAAAAATCTTAATTGCGAATACACGAGTAAATAGGCCCTAAATGAAATACCACCCATAATTTAAGAGGAGGATAAAACAATATTGCTTTTAACATCCATATTGTCGACCTGGTTGGCGAGTTGGTATAGCGCTGGCCTTCTATGCCCAAGGTTGCGGGTTCGATCCCGGGCCAGATCGATGGCATTTAAGTGTGCATAAATGCGACAGGCTCATGTCAGTAGATTTACAGGCATGTAAAAGAACTCCTGCGGGACAAAATTCCGGCACATCCGGCGACGCTGATATAACCTCTGCAGTTGCGAGCGTCGTTAAATAAATTATAACATTTAACATTCAACATCCATATTTGGTCTCCATATTCACATTCCTCTGAAACCCAATCCGATTTCTTCATTTATATTCATATTGTGTTGTTTTGAAGTGCAATTGTTAATTGTTGGATTGTCAGTTGTTCGAGGCGTGTCATGCCGGGTAATTCAATTCGGCGCCGAGCCTCGGGCTGAGCTAGTTTGAATATCGCGGAAGTGTCTGCGTGCACTCCCGCGCTGTTGCAGTCGCATGCAACCAGAGAAAGTCGGCTTTGCTCCTTCCATACTCCACTGAATGCACAAAGAAACATTGCAGGAAACTCCCGCTTTCACGACCTTTGAAAAGGTTAATTTTTTTTTCAGTTTGTCATTACTATCACTACTATTGCTACTATCACTACCAGTACTATTGTTATCAGTAAACTTCGGATTTTTGGTAAAAACCTATTTTAATCCTTAAAAGATAAGTTCATAAACACCTGCAAGTACACGTTTAATATAAAACTATGCCTAAAATTGATCTTTTAATAGCACCTAAAAATGTCTATTTTGACGACAAAGCCTATTTTGACTATTAAGTATGTTTTATCTCTAATATGGCTATTCCATATGAAGTCGATTAGTAAAAAACTCTCATTTTTATACCCTTGCCTATTTATACAGGGACATCACTTTATTTTTACCAACATTTTTAACATTAACCTGGTTATACTCGGAAACACTGTTGCCCCCTTCCATTACAGGAGTTTGATGTTACTAGTGCAATATGTAAACAAATCATTTTACTAGGTATAGGAGGAGAGAAAAGTAGTGTATCCATTTATGTTGTAGGGAAATACGATATAACGATTTTCAGTATGATCATCACTTTTACGAAATTTATCAAAATACAGTAGAGTAGTAACTTTTTTTTTTTTTTCAAAAACTCAACTTTTCAGGCGGCTATGTTCGTTATGTAATGTCTACTTTATTTAGCATATTAATTATTGATGTTAACATACAATATAGAGCTGCATTTAAATTGAGGGGGTCATAAGTAAAGGGCTGTAAGTGCACTTAAGTTACTTTTGAGAAAATGAGGTTTAAATATTTAAGCTTTCGTAAAATCGGTGAAATTTTTATTTAAATTTTAATGTGTGGTGCGATTAAAATATCCCTTTGCCACTAAAATGTTAGATACTTTTGCTTACACTGGATGCACGTAACTCATGTTATTACAAATGTCACTAGCATTCCTTTGCTTCTAGCCACCTCAACTCAAAGTAAGCTAATCTGATTTTTAAACAATTTGCTGAAAATGGTTGCCGTTCATTACAATGCAGGCTTCAATTCAGTACGCATATTATTAAAAACATTTTGAAGCATATTCTCTTAAATTTAATTTATCGTTTCTTGAATATAATTTTTTGGTACGATATTATTAATATAGGTTCTTTCTTCTATAGAAAAAGCAATCATATTTATGAAACACACTATACACTGCAATGTTTACTTCACTGCTTGAAGACTTCGAATGCAACAGGGGCCGTACGTTTGTGTGTCTGACGGGAGCAAGGACATTAGTGAAGGGGTGAGAGTGAAGTACATTCAGAAATGCAGGTACAATAAAAATGCAAGTAAAAATAAAATGATGTCCCTGTACAAGGTGCCGAGGAGAGTGCATTTGCAAAAATATGCTATCGAAAGTCAAACGGTTTTCGTATTGTTGAGCGATAAATTTAGCGTATTTGAGAAAAACAAGCCTCTTTCATTGCTCAGAACTCTGGAACCATTTAACTTACTGCAGAATATTGAACGAGAGCTCATTTTGAAGCTGACATTTGGTAGGTTATGATAAGAAGTAATCCTTATTTTTATTGTATACAGAGAGACAGATAATCTGATTTTACTTACTTTTAAGCTATTTGCGCATTTGTAAAAATGTAAAAAAATATTGAGAAAAAACCTTGCATCATTAAGAGGGATTCGGCATTGTTTGCCTTGTGTCACGGCAATAAGTTTCGAGGGTATCAAATGAATTATTTTCACACGCGTAGACTTGAACGGCGCAGTACCGCACGCACTGGCCGAGAGCTGAAGATAAGCGAGAGTTGGGCGTCATTTTACTCTTGTGTTTATGAAAACCTGTGATAAAGCTAGCTCAGCTATGCGCTACTAGGCGATACGTCACGTGTTTATGTCTCCTGGCCTTCCTTGCCTCAGCTAGCTCCCGCCTCACAGTCAGCTGATTAGCTCACGCGTGCACTATTTATTTACTATATTTGATATTTCCAATACTTTATCAACGTTGCACCAGTAAAAAATATGCGTTTATTTGTACTTTCAATGCGGAATCTAACCATATATTTTAAAAATATTTTTTCGTGGCCAAAGGCGTCTTAATGAAGAAAAATCTAAATTTCTCCATTTCCATAAAAAGTAAGAAAAACTGTTTACATGTCAATATAAACTTTAACTTTTCAGCATCATAATAAACCATGATTTTGATGATTGGGTGAAAGGGTTTCGGAGCCACAACAGTTTAAAGTTGCTAATTTGATGAAAATACGATAAATTTAAATATTTTCGCTAAACTGGAGAATTCCCACGGTATCTTTAAACCGTGCCGTTACGTTTAGCACCAAATTTAAGTAAATATACAATCTCGCCAACATAAGAACAGGACGTTGGTGTGTGGCGTTGTTGCACGGAGAAATTTGTTTCTTTTCTCTGTCTACCTCCTTCGTTCTGAACATTACTGAGAGATAGCACCACTGTTAGCTACAAGATATATTTGCGCAAATATATTGAAGTAGATTACATGACTTATTACGTGACTTAGATGAGAGTCTCGAGACAAAACAGTTTTGCTATATTTCTTTTTTTATTAAATGTTAAGCACAGGAACGCCATTTCGTAATTTTATTTAAGAAACAAGCCAAACAAATTATCTTTGCATCAAAAACGGATGCTCCCTGGACCAAATTATCGTATTTTATAATTGTTTGAATGCAACAGAAGCCAGAAGTCTTGCACTTGACTAATTCAATAAATTATTTAAGAATATAGTCGCGAATTTTACTACCACCATTTCGATTGTGTTTTGTTTGGCACGGCTCGGTACGGCCTGGTGACTAGTGGCCAGCGAGTAACGTCGACTATTGACATTGCTCTGCCGTGGGTATTATCCAGTTGTTCCAATATTTTAAATTTATAACAATATAAAGTTCTGATGCCTCAAACTTTGCACAAAGCATTGTATAACACTTGTCAACGGACAGAAAAAGTTTCACTGTATTTAAAGATTGCAAGGTCAATTTTCTCTATATTTCCGTCGATTTGAGATGGAATAACCCAATAGGTCAAGTTCTGCAGAGAAATGTAGGACTGAAGGACCTATAACTGTTTTACAAATCCTAACTCTCAGGAAAATTTCTTAACTCGTGGGTAGAAACTTTGAGTGCGTAGGCGGCAAGGTAACTGGGTATGAAATAGCTGAATGGTTAGCAAAATGCTTCACGGTTTGGTAGCCAGACAAAGCGATAGAATTGACAGGCAAGTGGCGCTCCTAGGGGAGGCGTAACTGATTAATTGCCGTGGAACAGGTGAGTCTGTACGCAGTCATCATTTATGTGGAAATTAAATTTATTCGTGCGTTTATTTATAATTAAGCAACTTTTGTGACGTGCAGTCTGTCTCCCGCACCTGCACAGACAATATTTTACGTTTCTGGAGAGCGGACCCGACCTCCTAGAAAACGCGTCCCATCGCTACCCCGGGTCGATAAGGAGACTGCTGAATTAAATTTACAGCGGGACAGATTGAACCATTGAGCCCTAGCTCGTAGGGAACACTCCACATCCGTGTCTGTCTGCTGTAGCAGTCCATTTGAATCAGATACGCGATAGGTAGTTCTGCGCTTTCGAAACGAGTCGACAAATAATGTTAATCAATTTGGGGGAGCGTATCGCACACGATTCCAGAAGGAGAAAATTCTAAGGAATCGGGTTGTAGCGGGAGCTCAGAGCGTGGGTGTGAGACTGGTCCCGAGTTCGAAACTCATCTAGTTAATAATTTAGAACAGGCCTCCACAAGGTTTGCGCTCTCCGAGCCGGCTCACAGCTCATGAGCGGAATGTAGATATTAGCTGCGCTCTGTATAAGGGTGGACTGGAAGAAGGGGTGATCTGGTACAAAATATACACAAAAGGAAATACAGTACTAGTGAGTGTGTTTATGAAATGAATTCCCGTTCAGTGTTTACAAAACTATCTTGGACTATTATTAATTAATAAAGAAATATTTATTTTACAGAAGTAATAGAAATTCTATAGAAATCCAGAAATGCATATAGAGTGCTAGTTCGGAGGCCGGAGGGCAAAAGACCTTTGGGGAGGCCGAGACGTAGATGGGAAGATAATATTAAAATGGATTTGAGGGAGATAGGATATGATGGTAGAGACTGGATTAATCTTGCTCAGGATAGGGACCAATGGCGGGCTTATGTGAGGGCGGCAATGAACCTCCGGGTTTCTTAAAAGCCAGTAAGTAAGTAAGTAATAGAAATTCTATAGCTACTTAAATGTACAATATCATTTTGTTATATTTTCATTTATCAGTACATCAAAACGAAGTTTTATGCTGTTGGCAACTGATAGGAACAGTAGCCTACTGATCGTAATGAAACATCAGTTACAGATGTTCGATGTCTGCCTTCATTAAAGTTGATTATAGAAAACAGTTGCTCACAAATATAAATGTTGAGCCAAACATAGCAATCGTTTTCACAGCCAGCTTGTGTAGTCGTCGTGGATATTATTACTAATGTTTAGTCTTGTAAAACTCAACCAGACTAGTAGTATTATTCAAACGATCTTTATCCATTAGGTCACATTGAAGATCAATAAGTTCGAGCTGTAAATCGTTAAATGTTAAATGTTATGTTCCGTCTTTTAGATTCCTCCATACTGTACTGTAGCAGTAGGTAAGCAACGTGAAACAGTTACTGAGAATAGGCCTACACACTGCACTCCACTAGATAACTGAGTGGTCGTTTCCTTCTCCTCTACCTATAGCGAGTCTATATCATTATGACGTATCTTCCTCTCCGTTTCGGCGAGCGGAAAACACGGCTCTCCCGCTCCGAAGGAGCGCGCGCGCTCGTTGAGCGCTGTTTATTTATTATACTCCAATTTTACAGAGAACCCTATTTTACCTGAGATAGGTATGTTAGGGTTATAAATACATAATAGTAGGCTAATAATAATAATAATAATAATAATAATAATAATAATAATAATAATAATAATAATTATTATTATTATTATTATATGACATATCTTAATGAAGTCTCCTATTGAATTAGTCTTACGTGTCAATTTTGAAATTAATACAATTTAACAAATCTATATATTCAGCAAATCTGTACAAAGTTTTATAATTTATACACATGAATGAATGAAATGCAATGAGTTGAAATTAAATACTAAAATACAATCTTATATTTCTATTAATAAGTTTCATGAAATGTATACTATATTCTAACCTAAGCAAATAACTAATCCTAATATTCACTAGAATGTAGCTTAAATTTCTGTGGGTTGAAATCTCTGAAGACGTTACACAGTTTTCCGTTAAACATTGTTGTCACAAGCAATTTTTAAATTATATACATCACAAACACAAGAACACAAAAATACATCACACTAACATACGAAAACAAAATTGCAAACTACATTCAAGAAATTAAATTACAACATCCCATACAGAACAAATAACACTCTACAAAAACATCTCAACACACAAACAACACAAACAAACAAATACAACCACACAGGCGTATACAAACTCAACTGTAACACCTGCAACAACTTCTACATAGGGCAAACAGGCAGATCGTTTCAAACAGGTTACAAAGAACACATTATAGCCATAACAAAATTACAAAACACCTCCACATATGCAGAACACATAACAAATGCTAACCACACCCACAGAGACATCAACACAGACATGGAAATACTACACATCCAACCAGAAAACGCCAGAAACTAACACAGTAGAACAATATGAAATATACAGACACACAAAAACACACTCCAACGAAATTCTCAACACACAACTCAACTTCAAAACACATACACTCTTTGACTCTACACTATAACACAGGAACGCTGTTTGCGCAGGTATGATTTAGAACCACCGGCGGCGTACAGTAGCTCTAGTGGTCTGAGATTGCAGTCAGGCGTGGGATCGATTCAATGAAGGTTCCTCCGAAACGTCTTCATAAATGACATTAGTAAAATTTCACTACTCCTCCGGTGCATACTAAGGCCTTCATATCCGGCTGCATGAAGTGCACACATGCTCAGAGACAAAGACGAAAAAAAGCGACAAATTTCGAAATATGGGCAGTTCATCGCCTTCACGTGCCGGAGACTGGCTTTCAAACTCCGGAAACGGAAAAAAAAAAAAAAACACTTTTATGGACGAAAACTACTGTGGGATGAGTTGTAGGCTGTAGTTTGCCACGTCACAGACCCACAATTTCCCCATTATTAATCACCATCCATCTTAATAGCTACGGAAAGTTGCATTAATCTGATGATCAGTGTCAGAACTGTTATCCATCATGAGAATCTCCGCGTGGTCAGACTTAATAGATTGATGGCACGAGCGGAATAAATGCTGAAATTTAAAAGCTATTGAAAGCTGTGCCCTAAATACTAAACAAACCGAGAATGTTTATGCGCAACGCAAGTAGATTAAACTAAACATATTAATATTACAACTTATTTATTTTGTTTATTATTTATTTTATTTACTAATTTATTTACTGATTCATTAATTTATTTACTGATTTATTTATTTAATTATTTATCTAGACCCATCTATTTACTTATTTACGTATTTATTTACTGATTTATTTCTTTATTATTTGCTTCTTTATTTATGTATGACTTATTGAAAGTAGGCCTATACAGGTTCAATGCCCATCAACGCTGCTTCATATAAATATTTATAATTTATAAATAAGCAGTTAAACTTATGACGTGAATATGTTAGGAGAAAATCCACAAACGATTAAGGAAAATACGGGAATTTTACTTGAAGCAAGTAAAGAGATAGGTTTGGAAGTAAATCCCGAAAAGAAAAAGTATATGATTATGTCTCGTGACCAGAATATTGTACGAAATGGAAATATAAAAATTGGAAATCTATCCTTTGAAGAGGTGGAAACAATCAAATACCTGGGAGCAATAGTAACAAATATAAATGATACTCGGGGGAATTAAACACAGAATAAATATGGGAAATGCGTGTTATTATTCGGTTGAGAAGCTTTTATCATCCAGTCTGCTGTCAAAAAATCTGAAAATTAGAATTTGTAAAACAGTTATATTACCGGTTGTTCTTTATGGTTATGAAACTTGCACTCTCACTTTGAGAGAGGAACATAGATTAAGGGTATTTGAGAATAAGGTACTAAGAAAAAATATTTGGTGCTAAGAGGGATGAAGTTACAGGAGAATGGAGAAAGTTACACAACACAGAACTGCACCCATTGTATTCTTCACCTGACATAATTAGGAACATTAAATCCAGACATTTGAGATGGGCAGGGCATGTAGCACGTATGGGCGAATCCAGAAATGCATATAGAGTGTTAGTTGGGAGGCCGGAGGGAAAAAGACCTTTAGGGAGGCCGAGACATAGATGGGAAGATAATATTGAAATGAATTTGAGGGAGGTGGGATATGATGATAGAGAATGGATTAATCTTGCTCAGGATAGGGACCAGTGGCGGGCTTATGTGATGGCGGCAATGACTCCGTGTTCCTTAAAAGCCAGTAAGTAATTATTATTATTATTATTATTATTATTATTATTATTATTACTGAAGGCATAACAGGAAGTGATTAAGAATGTACGCAGTAAATTTAATGTACACGGTGCCTTACAAATTTCTGTCTTTGTTCAGTTACAATCATTCGCAAGTTGATATGAATGGCTGTAACACTTTCCAGCATCTGGAAAGCCGTGGTCCGACCGATCATTATCGTTGTGGGAAGCCCGCAAAATCTTTGAAATCTCGTTATGTACCGTGAAACCAGTCTACTTCCAACAAAACACTGCACTATAACTTTTTTTTCGCCTCGGTTGCTACTGGTAACCAAAAGAGAAATGAGAAGGGCGAACAATCGAAAATCGTTTTTACTCCGGGACTTTGTTAATGTAAAATGAATGCGCGTTTCATTTGAAATGACTTTCAACTGTCAGGTTGCGTCACGAATTGACATAATTTCTGTGATGTATGCAGTTGTACGAGAAAAAAGAAAACAGAACAAAAAGTACCCAATCGTAGGTTTACTGACCTGTGCTGTCAGTCAGCCAGATACGTTTTTGTTTTGTCTCGCTCATTAATAAAGCGGCAACATTTAGACTAACATCTGTTTCCTTCGTCCATGCAGTTCGGCACAATCCAGTGAAATAAAGCGAATAAATACCAGTAAATATAAATCCATAAAGAGCAAAGGCGTCTGCATTTGGAGCTACAGTTTGAAATTTGCTATAGTTCAGCTAGTCCTTCTTGGGAGTGAGTTGTCCGACAACATTCTACAGTATTCAAGTACTGCATGATTTGATATAGATTATAAATTATTGAATTGTGTAAAGCTCAGAGAGAAATTCTTCAGTCACTTTAAAAAAATGTCTATTATAATATTTAAACTGTAGGCTATTGTCAGTAGACATGGCAGATTTTCACAATGCGAAATGAATGAATGAATGAATGAATGAATGAATGAATGAATGAATGAATGAATGAATGAATGTATGTATGCATGCATGCATGCATGCATGCATGCATGTATGTATGTATGTATATGTGTGTGTATGTATGTGTGTATGTATGTGTATATGTATGTGTGTATGTATGTATGTATGTATGTATTAACACTACAATTGGGTATACACCCGGTGGCAGTGGTATATAATATACAATAATACCATTACAATAATACAATAATTACAGCAATAAAAATAAAATAAACGTAAATTTACTTCTAACTATAAATAAATAGATGCAATAAACCTAGGACTGTATGCTATAATAACGCCTACAATAAGCAAAAGTAAACCTAACCTATTTCACCTAACTATTACCAATTTAAGTAATTACATATCACCATAATTAATTACATATAAACTTAATTACATATCATCTTAATTACGTATCACCTTAATTTATTTAAATATCTTCTTAATTAATTACATATCGACTTAATTCATTACATGACACAACTCAGTTAATTACACTGCACCTAGAATTACATTTTCGGTCTAATCTTCTCAACCTTTCCTTAAATGTATTGATTTTGAGAGGACCACCCCGAAAGATTGCAGTAGGCAAGCTGTTCCAGTCTACTATTGTGCGGTTAACAAAGGAAAATTTTGCCACGTCTGTTCTTTGTTTTCTACATTTAAACTTCCTAATATGATCAGTCCTGCCTAAGTATGAAGATGTCACTAATCTAGCATTGATGTCAGTCCATGCCTTGTGTCCCATTTGTGCCTTAAACGATGCTATGAGTCTGGTTTTTCGTTACCTTGATTTGAGAAGTTCCCACCCTAAATCTTTTACTACCTCTTCACCATGTCCTTTGACCATTTTGACATATTTTGCTGCCTAAATGTTCCAAAATGCTGTCAAAATAAGTAATTTTTGTTTAAGAACAGGTTAAGTACATTAATGCAGCTTTCAAATACTCGATAAAACGCGAAATTGAGTACAAAATGCGAAATAAATGTGTTTCTGGGAAATAAGAAAGAAATTACATATATATATATATATATATATATATATATATATATATATATATACACACACACACACACAATTTGAACTGGTAATGGAAATTACAGGGAAACGGCTAAACGGATTTCAATGAATGACCCGTCATTTTGAAACTTGGCATCCAAGGATTTTCAGAAAAATAGTAACTTTCAGTGAAGCGTTAGTTTTCCTATATAATTTTCCTATTTTCCAAAATCCATCTTTCGTCAGTTTTCAGAACTAATTGCATTTCAGAATAAAACACACACTACAATAAACAGGCTATTACACGAAGGCCATGACCTGCAGGATTGCTGACATATTCAGAGTTCAAATTCAATTGGTTATTAAAAACTTCAAGACTTACTAAAATAAATAATTTACAGGTCTGATTCTGCGGTGTGTAATTTTCTGAGTACAGCTGTGTATTGGATATTAAAATCTGCAAAACTTGAGGTGGTTTGATGACATTATCATTAGAAATTAAATATTATTATAGTTAATGTCATGATGCGTCTATTTTTCATTAATTATACATAATATTAATGCTACATTGATGATATGAAAGTAAAACGTTTTGAGGTTATATAAGTAGATGTAGAGAATATCTTAATTTAGATCTTCATTTCTATAATTTACTGAGTGGCGGCTGTATTGTATATATACTCTAACTACAAAACTTACGTAAGATAATATTGTTATTAAAATCAAATATTTTATAGTTATTAATCAAGTGGGGTTGGGTCTTTTTCATATACTTAATAGCGGTGTGTTGTAGATATTTATATGCGTCATTCTCTTCAGTATTGGCTCGAGAGAGCGCAAAAATTATTACAGTTCCTAATGAAAGATCAAAAGGTATTAGGCCTACTTACTGATAGAATTTTGTAGTCTCCCGATCATTTCAGCAAGATCTCTTAGCAGGATAAAATGATTTTACTCTCTACATTTCAAGCTCTACATGCAGCAGCTATACCAGGGTGCTATGTCTATTGTTCGAAAGCATAGCAAACCTGACTTTTTTTTAACTTTCACCTACAATCCACAATGACCTGAAATAGCTATTGCTTTACTCCACATGAAAAACCCACTGATCGTCCTGACATTGTTACTTGCGTTTTCGCATTGAAACTCAAAAACTGAAGGTGGATAGGTTCAAGAAAAAGTATTTGACATTAAAAAAAAAAAAACATTCAGAGGGAGTATGTTTCATTATTATGGAAGCAAATAACTTTCAAAATGTCTGGTATTCTTCATTGAAAATAAATCTGAAAAATTTTATTTGAACTTCCATTGAACTTAGTTTGCAGCACTTGCTGCACAAGCCACTAGTTTAATATTATAATACAAGGTCGGTCAAAAGTCGCTTTCCCCAATATTCGTTCTTAGGTTTCATTCTTGTACACATATACAGATATCATAATTTGAATAAACAAATAATAATAATAAGTAGTGGGTTGACAACTGTTTTCCGGTGACATGCCTTGAAAACAGCCCTCGTTTTGCTGAAATGCAGTTAATATTGCAACAGGACGGACCACCACCTCAATTTGGTGTAGGAGTGAGGGACGTCTTGAACTAGCAATTTCATTAATGGATTGGTCGCTGTGGCACAACAGAATGGCCACCCAGGTCATGCGAACTTCCAACATGTGATTTTTTTCTGTGGGGTATGTTGAAAAATTATGTTTTTGTTCAGAAACCGCAGGATCTGCATCAGTTTGCGACAAGTGATCGAACAGTCATTTGTGAAAATCAATTTCTAAACGTTGCGAATTGTGTATCGAGAAAAGGATCTCCATTCTGAACAAAATCAATAAAGGAATGTGTAGTCAAATGTAGCTAAATTTAATGTAATTAAATATTAGGAAGTGTTTGGGGAAAGCGACTTTTGATCCACCTTGTATATATGTATTTTTTGTAAGAGAGAGAGAGAGAGAGAGAATGAGAATCTATTTAAATATTCCGCCACATAGAGGTTCTTCCATTTTTTCAAATAGTTTGGTCACCTCTCTTTGTTGTTTTCTGTACTGTTATCTCCAGTTTTCAACTAATATGTCTGGTGCTGGTGGCAGAATATTGGATACCTATGAGATCTCTTTGCGTCTTATGTTCACTGACAAATAATTTCTATGTGGTATGGATTATTGTGATTGTTTCTGAATATTTACAAGTTTACTGAAGCTTTTATGATCCTTTATTCATTGTTTTCAAGAATTTTACTTCGAAAATTTAGAAAATGCATCTGTTAAGATACTGATAACATTGAAATTAACTTATACCACCAAATTTTCCATTAAAAAATGTCAAGTAGAAAAACGCTACGAAATGCTAAATTGTAACATTAAACTTCTTATAAAATGCTAAATTTGATTTCAAAAATGAATAAATTTTTAATTTTAAGTTGCTAAAATCTACCATCTCTAGTCATCAGCGATTGTCAAATTTTAAATTTTATATTAGGCCTATAGCCTGAAGATAAATGGAAACAAGACCACGGTTTGGTTCCAATGCTGTACGACTAAGAAAACGGTATTTAATATTCTCATAAACAAACTGAATTACTACATGTGTGGTTTTAGGCGTAACAGATCGACTATTGATCAGATTTTTTATATTCGACAGATATTTGAAAAAAAAAATAATTGGAGTATAAGGATACAGTACATCACTTATTTACAGATTTCAAAAAGGCATATAACTCTGTTAAGAGAGAAGTTTTATATAATATTCTTATTGAATTTGGTATTCCCAAAACCACTAATTCGATTAATTAATATGTGTCTTAGTGAAACTTACAGCAGTCCGTATAGGTCAGTTTCTATCTGATGATTTTCCAATTCACTGCGAGCTAAAGCAAGGAGATGCACTATCACATTTACTTTTTAACTTTGCTCTAGAAGTCTAGAGTATGCCATTAGGAAAGTTCAGGATAACAGAGAGGGTTTGGAATTGAGCGGGTTACATCAGCTTCTTGTCTATGCGGATGACGTGAATATGTAAGGAGAAAATCCACAAACGATTAGGGAAAACACAGAAATTCTACTTGAAGCAAGTAAAGAGATAGATTTGGAAGTAAATTCCGAAAAGTATATGATTATTGTACGAAATGGAACTATAAAAATTGGAGATTTAACCTTCGAAGAGGTTGAAAAATTTAAATATCTTGAAGCAGCAGTAACAAATATAAATGGCACTCGGGAGGAAATTAAACACAGACTAAACATGGGAAATGCGTGTTATTATTCAATTGAGAAGGTTTTGTCTTCTAGTCTGCTGTCAAAAAATCTGCAAGTTAGAATTTATAAAACAGTTACATTACCAGTTGTTCTATATTTTTTGAAACATGGACTGTCACTTAGAGAGAGAACAGAGATTATGGGTGTTTGAGAATAAGGTTCTTAGGAAAATATTTGGGGTTAAGAGGGATGAAGTTACAGGAGAATGGAGAAAGTTACACAACACAGAACTGCACGCATTGTATTCTTCACCTGACATAATTAGGAACATTAAATCCAGACGTTTAAGATGGGCAGGGCATGTGGCACGTATGGGCGAATCCAGAAATGCATATAGAGTGTTAGTTGGAAGGCCGGAGGGAATAAGACCTTTGCGGAGGCCGAGACGTAGATGGGAGGATAATATTAAAATGGATTTGAGGGAGGTGGGATATGATGGTAGAGACTGGATTAATCTTGCTCAGGATAGCAACCTATGGCGGGCTTATGTGAGGGCGGCAATGAACCTCCGGGTTCCTTAAAAGCCGTAAGTAAATAAGTAAGTAAGAGGTAAGTGTTAACATTTTTTGAGACACGGTGCATTTACCGTACATTAAACTGAATATGATCTCTTCAATTTATTTCTAATATTAATATATTTTAACAGAAAAATTACTAGCATATTAAAACGAATATTAATTTTAATATTGAGAGACACTGTAATTCAGCGAGTGCATTCAAAGCCCGGCTTTAGTTAGTTGTATACAACTAATTAGGACAAGAGTTCAGTTTACATTGCACTGTTTACTTTCGCTTTGCTTATAATTAATACTACTGAGACTCTGATGTATTCATTGTATTACAAAGTCTCTTATACATCAACAAAACCAAGAAATGTGTTTAACTAACGAACGCGAGTACGAAAAGAAAAAGAATAAAGGAATGAATAGAATAAAGAAACCAGCATCGCGAAAGTGAAAGAACACGTCAACAGCTGATTGTAAGGAACTGATGTAATAAAAGTCTGGGGATCTTTGCCGGTTGGGTAATAAAGCAATTCATTCGACCTTAGCAACGGCTAGTCCTCATTCTTCTGTTTACAGTAACTCAAAACTAACACTAGTGAAACCAGACACTATTTTCTTTTTATTCCAGTTTTGTTGCCCGTTTCCTTGACAACTTGAGAATAAAAGCAGCAATGATGTCAACTAATTGCTGTGTTTTCTGTTTCCATAGCAACTTGAACACTAGCGGAACGCAACAGGGTCTGTGCTTTCTTTCGTCTGCGGTTTACGTGGCAACGGTTAATGAAGGAACATCAATTTTACTGTCTCGTACGAAGAATTAAGAGAAAGGATTGTTATGTCGCAAGAGAATACGGTTCGTGATTTGCACAGACATGTAGACTGGTAGGTTTACAGCGCCCTCGACACCTGAAGAGAGCTCCGAGTGTCGCCTGCCTGTTTATCACTCAGCACAGAGCCTTCTAAACTATTCCTCGGATTTCGTTCTTATTCAATACTAGCCGTACCCGTGCGCTCCGCTGCACCCGTTAGAAATAAACATAAAGTAATTACATAATTAAAATAGGACGTTTGATCCAGGGAACATTCGTGTTTGATATAAGGATAAATCGTTTATTATGTTACTTAATTTAAATTGTATTTGCATAATTAAAATGCGATCATTTTGATCCAGAGACCACTCATTTTGTCATAAAAATTATTTTAGGAAATACAGGAAACGAATGTACAGAATAGCCTATCAAGTTTTCTGTGCATAAGAAGCTATTTTAATCTTACCTGTCCTCGATTCACTCAGAAGTTACTGTAATAACATTATAGCATTATGTCCATCTAGAGAAACTACACTTTCCAATGGTGAATTAATAATTAATTATACAAATCGGTTAATTTAACTTCTGATATTACTTCATACAAACACAGAAACATTATCTGTAGGCTATCTTTCACAGCTTTCGATTGTTGCTGTCCAAGGCCCCTTATAGACGAAGTCATTTGTTTTTTAATTCATTACACGGCCTTAGATGGCAGTTATTTTAATTTTAAAACTCATTTATCTCATTAAATATCAGTCCTATCAAAAATTTTCAAGGAATAAAACTTATCGGAAATTATTTTTAAAGAAACTTTTGTTATGTAACATTTTTCACAAAAATCAATTATAAGCGAGATATTTCGATTTATTTAATTCAGCCCCCTTATAACCCCCCTTTTAAATAATGTATTTTGAATGCCATATAGCCTAAAATCTAAGTTACAACGAACTTAATTTATATTCCAATTTTCATATAAATCGGTTCAGCCATTATCGTGTGAAAAGGTAACAAACATACATACAGACAGACAGACAGACATACAAACAAAAATTTCAAAAAAGCGATTTTCGGTTTCAGGGTGGTTAATTGTATATGTTAGGACCAATTATTTTTGTAAAATCGAAAATTACCAGAAAAATTTCGGCTACAGATTTATTATTAGTATAGATAGTTTAACTTGGTTATAGCGACCACAGTGACATCTCGACTACAGTGAGAGTCATTAAGAGGTTAAATTTGAACTTTTTTTCCTAATTGATGCACAATTTTTTTTTTTTGCAGGAAGGGTTAAAGTAACTTGGGTATAAAAAACAGCATTTTTTTTAATTTAATAGACGCATACCTGTTACCATGATACAAATTTTCCTGTTAGCTTTTTATAATGTATTAGCATTATGACCTTCAAGAATAAAGCAAGGAGATGCACTATCACTTTTACTTTTTAACTTTGCTCTAGAGTATGCCATTAGGAAAGTCCAAGAGATAGAGGGTTTGGAATTGAACGGGTTACATCAGTTGTTTATCTATGCGGATGACGTGAATATGTTAGAAGCAAATCCACAAACGATTAGGGAAAACACGGAAATTTTACTTGAAGCAAGTAAAGAGATAGGTTTGGAAATAAATCCCGAACAAAACAAAATATATGATTATGTCTCGTGACCAGAATATTGTACGAAATGGAAACATAAAAATTTCACATTTATCCTTCGAAGAGGTGGAAAAATTCAAATATCTTGGAGCAACAGTAACAAATATAAATGACACTTGAGAGGAAATTAAACGCAGAATAAATATGGGAAATGCCTGTTATTATTCGGTTGAGAAGCTTTTCTCATTTAGTCTGCTGTCAAAAAATCTGAAAGTTAGAATTTAAAAAACAGTCATATTACCGATTGTTCTGTAAGATTGTGAAACTTGGACTCTTACTTTGAGAGAGGAAAAGAGATTAAGGGTGTTTGAGAATAAGGTTCTTAGGAAAATATTTGGGGGTAAGAGGGATGAAGTTACAGGAGAATGGAGACTTTACCTGACATAATTAGGAACATTAAATCCAGACGTTTGAGATGGGCAGGGCATGTAGCACGTATGGGGGAATCCAGATATGCATATAGAGTGTTAGTTGGGAGACCGGAGGGGAAAAAGAGCTTTGGGGAGACCGAGACGTAGATGGGAGGATAATATTACAATGGATTTGAGGAAGGTTGGATATGACGATAGAGACTGGATTAATCTTGCACAGGATAGGGACCGATGGCGGGCGTATGTGAGGGCGGAAATGAACCTGCGGGTTCCTTAAAAGACATTTGTAAGTCACTAAATTGCCTTCAAAAGCACATTTTTCGCATCATTGTGCATTGACCTCCATAAGATTTTAATTGAGCCTCAAAAAATAAACAGTCCTGCTGATCTTTAAAGTCTAGCTACTGTTCCCAACAGTGTATTCATTATAAATTAATGTTATGTATTTGTAATTTTGTGCCCACTGAGATTATAAAAGTCGTAGGCTATTTCTTGAAGGACGTCTAATGATACCGGGGTTTTATCTCAAATATCACGACTGCGAAAGTGCGCAATGCCGCAGTTAGAATGCATTGGCTCGGCTGCCAAGCGGAGCATCGCCCGGCCGATACCCGGCACATGCAAGGCGAAGACTCTTGTCGGTCACCGGCCCGAGCGGGTCTCAAACCCACGGCCGTACAGTGCACGTTACGTAACAAGCAGGTGAAACTATGTCAGTACTACTTAGGGGCACAAATAAAACGCTTTTTACTTTTTTCATTGTAGAGCTCTTACGTTGCAATCACATTTCATATCCTAGCAACGCCTCGCAGTTATTGTGAATTAAGGAAATGGCACAATTAACAGCCTACTTACATAGCTGTTATGTACCCGTCTTTCCCTTCAGCAGCATCTGTCATAAGGTGAAGAGAAAAGGTTAACAAAAATGTTCTCATTTCAGTTTTAGTAGTAGCACGAATTTCGCAACCTAGCAACCACATAGGCGTATAGTTAACATAAACTGTAAACTTATTAACGTGACATACTTACTTACAAATGGCTTTTAAGGAACCCGCAGGTTCATTGCCGCCCACATATATGCCTGCCATTGGTCCCTATCCTGAGCAAGATTAATCCAGTCTCTACCATCATATTCCATCTCTCTCAAATCTATTTTAATATTATATTCTCATCTACGTCTCGCCTCCCCAAAAGGTCTTTTTTCCATCCGGCCTCCCAACTAACACTCTATATGCATTTCTGGATTCGCCCATACGTGCTACATGCCCTGCCCATCTCAAACGTCTGGATTTAATGTTCCTAATTTTGTCACGTGAAGAATAAAACGCATGTAGCTCTGCGTTGTGTAACTTTCTCCATTCTCCTGTAACTTCATCCCTCTTAGCCACAAATATTTTCCTAAGCATCTTATTCTCAAACACCCTTAACCTCTGTTCCTCTCTCAAAGTGAGAGGCCAAGTTTCACACCCATACAAAACAACCGATAATATAACTGTTTTATAAATTCTAACTTTCAGATTTTTTGACAACAGACTAGATGACAAAAGCTTCTCAACTAAATAATAACACGCATTTCCCATATTTAAGTTATTCTGCGTTCAATTTCCTTCCAAGTGTCATTTATGTATATTTGTTACTGTTGCTCCAAGATATTTGACTTTTTCTACTTCTTCGAAGGATAAATTTTCAATTTTTATATTTTCATTTCGTACAATATTGTGGTCACGAAACATAATCATATAATTTGTCTTTTAGGCATTTATAGGAGTTTATGCTCGACTATGTCGAAATTTAGTAATTATGCACCTGGTAGCAGCCCTTTAATGGAGCTCATTAAAGTACACCTATTCATTAAAGTTCAGGTGTTCCACCAACCAGAAAATAACATTGTAGCAATATGAAAGCGCTAGTATCCATTATTCTGGGATATGCAATCGAAAGACAACTAGCGCGAGACATTTGTTTCTCGGAAAAAAATCAATACTTTCGCGTCTGCGCACATCTCACAATAATTTACGAGGTATTGCACAAGGTCAGTTCCGCTCCTCAGTCAGATGAGAATAACATGAACACTTATGAATAATTTCAAGTTAGAAATATGATCGAGCATAAAAAGTCGTATGAAACTTGACTATAATGGTAATTAAGGCGCTCGTATGAAAATTATGAAACTCGCTTGCGCTCGTTTCATAAACATACTCACGTCTTAATTACTACCATTATAGGCTCGTTGCATAATGTACTATTATGGTTAATTTAGGTACTTTAGGTCCAATGGAATTTTAATAGGGGGATACTGTGTAGTGTACATGGAACGTAGGAGTATCTGAATAATGTCTAGGACATAGCAAACAAAAGAGGTACGGAACTAGAAATTCGTTCCCTAATTATATATCAAATGTAATGCTGAAACATACCACTTCGTAAGTTTCTAACTTTTGAATGTAGAGCTTCTTGGTAAAATTAAAACTAGGAAAGTTATAAACAGTAGCCTAGTCCTTTTACTCACTATGTATTTCTGCAAGATACGTTCTTTCCTAAAAAGTGGGTAAATGATTCTAAAGAAAATGAAACGGATGCATAATACCGAAACATGTAAAGTTCCAGACACTATGTCATACGTAAGATATGTGACCTATGTATCTGCTGGCTTATGTATCAACTGTGATGAACTTTCGTGGACGACAGAGCAGAGATATCTTTAAGCATGTTTTACAAGTTGCTTCGCAATTTCTTATAATGAAATCTGACTGCACTGTTGAACTCTGTTGCTGCCAACCCTCGCAAATAAATCATCCCAGCAAAGTTCGCTCCATATCCAGATCCAGAGCGCATTACTTTGAGCGCAATTTTATTTATGTAACTTATATCGAGTTTAGAGCACAGGGGTGGTTGCCACCCCTTCCAAGAACTCTTAGTTATTCGCCTTTCGATCTTCATCCCTCGTCAGAGTTCACATCGGGGTGGGTTTCTCCCGCAGAGGAATCAAAACTTTGCCGCACCCCCTTCTCTCTCCGGCACGGCAATATTGCTCAGCTCTCACACCCCTTCCCACCACCGCTACGAGTTTGGAACAATGCCTTCGGTGTTACGCTGTGCCGCGCAAAAACATCCGAAATGAAATGCACCCGGATAAATCACGGGGGGCGGTACAAGAACACGTCAACACCCTAATTATTCAGGGGTGGCAGACGGCTGCTATAGCAAGCAAGAGAAGTTCATCTGCAATGATTATTGACGCGTCTAATTTCTTCTATTCTTGAATATCTTCACCATTTTCAACTTCATCTTCATTTCCTCATCACTTTTATCACCTTACTTTTTACTGTAGTCCAAGGATTCATCTTCATATCTTCCTTCATTTACTTCATCACAGCCATTATCACTCTCATTTGTATTTGAATATCTAGCCGTACCCGCTAGAAATAAATATATAGTAATATACGTTACAAGAGCGGTATGTTGACGTTTTCATGTTCGAGGAAAAGACTGAAAAAGCGAAACGTAGTTGAGCTTTTTTAATTTCCCAGAACATGAAAACAAACATACCGCTCGTGTATCGTACATTATTTTGTGCGAAGATCGTTTATTACATACCTGAAAGACGAATTTCTAATTAGTTGCAATGAAATCTCCATGTTGGTTTCTGTTTAATGACGGCAACTTCGGAAAACCAAAATATCTTTCTTCAACATTGTTGCTATAAAATGTTTTCTGTGTTTACTATACTCCAGCAGGCCGTGATATACGTCTATCTTTTTTCCCCCCAGTCTATAAATGCGAACTTAAAACAAACGGTAAGGTTATGTAATGATTTATTTTTCATTTTAATATTTTAACAATATTATTTATATAACATATTGCAGTAATAACATCGGCATCTGGAATCGTGTTGATTTTTTTCACGGCTTCCTTAATGTTACTTGTATCAGGAATGCAATAAGTTTCGTGGAGTAGTAGAATTTACTTAATTTTTGCAAATATTTAAAAACAATAATTAACATTGCAATTTAGGTGAAATTGCAGTGGTAAGTTTCCAATTTATAATTATTACTATGTTAAACGGCTCTAAAAATAATATGTTAAAAGCCTAAAGCAGTAAAATGAATGTCGCGCTTAAGCGGTAAGAAGAAGGAAATTGTTATGTGTGTTACGTTGGGAATACTGAATGTGGTATTTCACACTTACCGCGTATTGGTTCTGTGCGGAAAACAAGCAAATACGCACGATCTCGCACAATAGTAATATGCGTTACAAGAGCGGTATGTTGACGTTTTCATGGTCGAGGAAAAGATTGAAAAAGCGAAACGTAGTTGAGCTTTTTTAATTTCCGAGAACGTGAAAACAAACATACCGCTCGTGATCGTACATTTGATCCAGGGAACATTCGTGTTTGATAGAAGGATAAATCATTTAATATGTTACTTAATTTAAATTGTATTTTAAAAATTAAAATGCGATCATTTTGGTCCAGAGAGCAATCATTTGGAGCAATGACAATTCCTTTAACATGTTTCTTAATTGTTATTATATTCAACCATAGTTTAATGAAGACTGACATATCATTTAGTTTTAATGTGTATACATTATATTACTTGCTATATGTTTCCATTGAATTATGGTAATAACTTAATTTTAAGCCTTGTTTTTTACGTCTTCAGTAAATGGCGCTTGGCCCATATGGTTATGAACACTTCAAATAACTTAAATAGTGATATAGCATATATTATAGTGATATATAATTATATTTCTTTCTTTCGATCTCCTATGTACCATTGCCATGGAATGAATAAATATGTTTTTTCTTCCTACTCAAAAATTTTATATTATGCATATAGGAGTTATTGCAGGAACAACAACGCTACAATCTGAGGTGGCGGTGAAAATGTATTGTATTATTATTTTAAAAGTCTTGTATATAATTAGCTTTCGATATTACTTCATACAAACACAGAAAAATTCTCTGTAGGCTATGTTTAATAGCTTTCGATTGTTGTTGTCCAAGGCCCCTTATAGATGATGTCATTTGTTTCCATTTCATTACAGGCCAATAGGTGGCATCGTTATTTTAATTTTAAAACTCATTTATCTCATTAAATATCAGTCCTATCAAAATTTTTCTTAGAATAAAACTTATCGGAAATCATTTTTAAAGAAACTTTTGTTACGTAACATTTTTCAAGAAAATCAATAATAAGGAAGATATTTCAATTTATTTAATTCAAGCCCCCTTATAACCCACCTTTTAAATAAAGTATTTTGAATGCCATATAGCCTAAAATCTAAGTTACAACGAACTTGATTTATATTCCAATTTTAATATAAATCGGTTCAGCCATTATCGCGTGAAAGGTAACAAACATCTAGACAGACAGACATACAAACAAAAATTTCAAAAAAGCGATTTTCGGTTTCAGGATGGTTAATTATACATGTTAGGACCAATTATTTTTGGAAAAGCGAAAATTACCAGAAAAATTTCGGCTACAGATTTATTATTAGTATAGATTATCTTCATGATCTCACCTTCCTTTTAACTTCATCAAAATTTTAACCTCCATTCTCATTTACACCTTCATTTTGAAACAAATGTTCAAAATGTTCTCATCTTCCTTCTACTTTCATTGTTATGAGTTTCTGAATTGATTAAAGTTGCAACACTTGCTACCAAGGTGACAATTTTAACATATGTTTCATTATGTTCTTTCATTAATAACTAAAAAACTAAAGATTTTCGGAAATATGTTTATATGAACTTTTTCCTTGTTTTGTTGTGAGAAACCTGCCCCCAAGCTTAGTCAAAGCATTCTGAAACACCCTGTATTATGATGGAAGAGTGGAAAAGAGAAAAATTCTCTCCGGCACCGGGATTTGAACCCGGGTTTCAGCTTTACGTGCTGACTCTCTATCCACTAAACCACACCGGATTCCCACCCCGATATCGGATCGAATCCTCTCAGTTTAAGTTCCAACTCTTGGGTTCCCTCTAGTGGCCTACCCTCATGCACTGCGTCATAGATGTATGACAGTGGCACAATGTCCACACATGTGCAGAGGTGCCTCGTTATGAGTGACTAAGTGGCCGGGATCCGACCGAGTAAGCGCCGTCTTAAATCACAAAGTCATTATTTTCCGTAGGCCTACATCATATATTACAATGTACCGAAGTACGTAACTTACGACATTTCAATGCAGAATGTAGCCTATACCTATGTTAGGCCTATGATAGCTTTGAAGAGGTGAGCAACTAGGCAGGTATGTTCAAAGGCTAATCTGAAGGCACCAATAGCTTCTTTCCTCAATTGGTTTTTATACATACTTACTTACTTACAAATGGCTTTTAAGGAACCCGTAGGTTCATTGCCGCCCTCACATAAGCCCGCCATCGGTCCCTATCCTGTGCAAGATTAATCCACTCTCCATCATCATATCCATCCTCCCTCAAATCCATTTTAATATTATCCTCCCATCTACGTCTCGGCCTCCTCAAAGGTCTTTTTCCCTCCGGTCTCCCAACTGACACTCTATATGCATTTCTGGATTCGCCCATACGTGTTTGCTGTGGTCATGCCAGAGAATCAGTCTAATTCCGAGGCTTATTGTATGAATTCGTAACAAGGTGTTTTTTACGGTTGTTTGCCCTTCGCTCAATCCCCCAAGCTGGAGGACCACCCCTCATCGGCTGTCCGCGACTGCTTATTCAATATATTCGCAGCTACCCTCCATATCTGGAGGCCGTCTCTTCTATCCGAAACCTGAGGGCGCGCCATGCCGTGGTGATAGGGACCCACAATATATGGCAATTGGTTTTTATATTTTTCCAAAATCGTATTAATGTTTTTCCACGATTATTTTGTACTCATATTTCATTTTGGAGACTTGTGTTGTATCGTGTGTCTGCTGTCCTTTTAACTAATTGCTGAATGATTTTTTGTCAAATTCTCTAATTTGCTGTCGTGAAATATAAAAATCGGAAATTTATCTTTTGAAGAGGTGGAGAAGTTCAAATATCTTGGAGTAACAGTAACAAATATAAATGATACTCGGGAGGAAATTAAACACAGAATAAATATGGGAAATGCATGTTATTATTCGGTTGAGAAGCTTTTATCATCCAGTCTGCTGTCAAAAAAACTGAAAGTTAGAATTTATAAAACAGTTATATTACCGGTTGTTGTGAAAGGTTGTGAAACTTAGATTCTCACTTTGAGAGAGGAACATAGGTTAAGGGTGTTTGAGAATAAGGTGCTTAGGAAAATATT
The DNA here is from genome assembly GCA_025594305.2 of Periplaneta americana. NCBI lineage: Eukaryota > Metazoa > Arthropoda > Insecta > Blattodea > Blattidae > Periplaneta > Periplaneta americana. Next base: position 143,561,870 of record JAJSOF020000013.1, read on the forward strand.
TGGCGCTAAAAGGGATGAAGTTACAGGAGAACGGAGAAAGTTACACAACACAGAACTGCACGCACTATATTCTTCACCTGGCATAATTAGGAACATTAAATCCAGACGTTTGAGATGGGCAGGACATGTAGCACGTATGGGCGAATCCAGAAATGCATATAGAGTGTTAGTTGGGAGGCTGATACGTAGTTGGGAAGATAATATTAAAATGGATTTGAGGGAGGTGGGGTATGATGATAGAGAATGGATTAATCTTGCTCAGGATAGGGACCGATGGCGGGCTTATGTGAGGGCGGCAATGAACCTCCGGGTTCCTTAAAAGCCAATAAGTAAGTAAGTAAGTAAGTAAGTAAGTAAGTAAGTAAGTAAGTCGGTTCCCTTTTGCAAAGCTTCCACGCGATGCTTCCAGGATAACGGTAAATGACCTAGAACACCAGGTTTAGACCCAGCAGTCCAAGATTTCATCTATCAGTAAGGAAAACATCACGAAATCATAAGTTACAGCAAATCGTCTGACACATCTCGCCAAAATACCATCTCGTTACCACCAATGACATCGACGCTATAGGCCCTATAGGGGCAAAGTGATACAAAATGGTTAAAACCCATTAAACGGCATTATAACTGAAGTACGTTGTTTCACTTGGACGCTGAAGTGATTCCCCCTCCTCGCAAAACGTTCACGTTTTGTGGACATTTAAATAGCTTTGACAGCCCTGATATGTAGGCCAAAGAACTCGGAACAAGAAGTGCAATTCTCCTGCACTGATTGACACACAACAAGTGTTCAGCACCCGCATGTGAGGCGACAGACATCGCTGATTAAACAACTCCACTAATAAGCGAAGCAGACATTTCGATCAAGTCCCTCCGCATGGAATCACTTTACACTCAGTCTCACAGAGATACAACCAAATTCAATTTAGGCCTACATAATTCGAAATTAACATTGCATGTAAAATTAACTTCACGTCGATTTATTTATGACAGTTTTACTAATAGCACAGTCTTGTACATAGTCACGAAGCTCAATACCTAGGGAATATGCTTCAACTGACAGTTGACCTTTAGTTGCTAGCCACTAGAATCGTTACTATAATAAATAAATGTTATGTTTTATTTAACGACGCTCGCAACTGCAAAGGTTATATCAGCGTCGCCGGATGTACCGGAATTTTGTCCCGCAGGAGTTCTTTTACATGCCAGTAAATCTACTGACATGAGCCTGTCGCATTTAAGCACACTTAAATGCCATCGACCTGGCCCGGGATCGAACCCGCAACCTTGGGCATAGAAGGCCAGCGCTATACCAACTTGCCAACCAGGTCGACTCGTTACTATCGCACAGTCTATTGTTCCTAGTACTCTCAGTTGCTAACTGCTTGGAGCATTGTATCGCGAGAAATGCAAAAAATCACCCTAAGCTTCGTGACCATGTACTAGACTGTGGTAATAGGCTAACATGATATCGTATCCTAGCAACAATTAGGCCTATGTAAACGTCATATAAGATGACTCTCAGATTCAGTTGCATTTAACAAGTTAATGAAAATAAAATGAACTGAACAGCGATTTCCTTATGCCAGTTTTAATATCGCTTTTGTAACCTAGCAATAATTATAAATAGTTAACAAAAATTGTGTTAACCTGACACAATAAGAATTCCTCCAAGGTTCAATTTGTAATTAATAATGTAGGGTCCACGTAAAATAAATTTAAATTGATTTCATTATTATAGTTTTAACAGTAACTCGATTTCTTAACCTTGCAACCACATAAAGTTCAACAGAAAATCTGTTAACGTGATATAAGACACTCCAAGGTTCAACTTTAATAATAACACACAATGTGAACTTAACAGCGATTTCCTTATACCAGTTTTAATATTAACGTTTTTCGTAACCTAGCAATAATTATTATAAATAGTTAACAAAAATTGTGTTAGCCTGACACAATAAGACTTTCTTTAAGGTTCAATTTGTAATTAATAATGTAGGGTCCACGTAAAATAAATTTAAATTGATTTCATTATTATAGTTTTAACAGTAACTCGATTTCTTAACCTTGCAACCACATAAAGTTCAACAGAAAATCTGTTAACGTGATATAAGATACTCCAAGGTTCAACTTTAATAATAACACACAATGTGAACTTAACAGCGATTTCCTTATACCAGTTTTAATATTAACGTTTTTCGTAACCTAGCAATAATTATTATAAATAGTTAACAAAAATTGTGTTAGCCTGACACAATAAGACTTTCTTTAAGGTTCAATTTGTAATTAATATTGTAGGGTCCACGTAAAATAAATTTAAATTGATTTCATTATTATAGTTTTAACAGTAACTCGATTTCTTAACCTTGCAACCACATAAAGTTCAACAGAAAATCTGTTTACGTGATATAAGACACTCCAAGGTTTAACTTTAATAATAACAGACAATGTGAACTTAACCGCGATTTCCTTATGCCCGTTTTAATATTAACGTTTTTCGTAACCTAGCAATAATTATAACTTAAATAGTTAACAAAAATTGTGTTAACCTGACACAATAAGACTTATTTTAAGGTTCAATTTGTAATTAATAATGTAGGGTCCACGTAAAATAAACTTAAATCGATTTCATTATTATAGTTTTAACATTAACTCGATTTCTTAACCTTGCAACCCACATGAAGTTCAACAGAAAATCTGTTAACGTGACATAAGATACTCCAAGATTCAACTTTAATAATAATACACAATGTGAACTTAACAGCGATTTCTTTATGTCAGTTTTAGTAAGGTCTATTAGCACGATTGCGTATTCTAGAAAACATAGCCTATAAAGTTAACAGAAAATGTATTAATGTGACATAAGAGGACTGATTCTAAGGTTCAATTTGTAATTGGGGCTACTAGGGTCAGGAAGTTCATGCATTTGCATATATTTTTCCATTGGCTGTAATTAATTACTGATTAAGGGGAAGGACCTGCAGGAATGACCAAATATGTGTCAAAATTATTTTCTTTTATTTTTACCCTAAAATAGTATTGAATTCATTTGAGCGAAATTTAAAGGTCGTTAGGAAAAAATAATTGATTTTACGCCATTTTTAAATAGCCGCTGCGCTCCAGTCTCCTAGAATATCCTGAGTTAATTTATTTTACATTTTTCAATTTTCTTAAATCAGTTTTAGTATTAGCATGATTTAGTATCTTAGCAACCGCATGCAGTTAAAATAGATTCTGTTAATGTGATATAAGAAGACTGACTCTAAGATTCATTTGTAATTAATAATAGACCTACATATAAAATGAATTTACAGGGATTTCGTTAGGCATACCGGTTTTAGTATTAACATTATAAATATACAGAGTGTTTCCGAGGTGGTGTTACAAACTTTCAGGGATGATGGCGAAGGGCACATGCATCAATTTGAAATAAGGAACCATGGTCCGGAAATGACTGAATCGAAAGTTATAAGCAAAAATAATTGTGTAGAAATGGAATTGTAATTTGGCACCACGTGGTATGGTATGGGCCGGATGTCTCCTACGTGGGTACTTGCCCCGATACAATCTGTGAGCTTGTCTACTGTTCCCATTGGCTCATCCGTATTCAAAAATCAGATCTGCTTATTCCGATCTCGTGTACTCCTCCATTTCACTAGGACTGATCGACTGGACATTGCAACTTGTACACATACACTGCTGTCTACAGACGTGCATATCCAGGACCGACCATGTCCGTTACACATTACGCTATCTGCATTGCTATAGTGCAGTTTCCTGTCCCCATCCCTCAGACAGCGCACTGAATGGAATACTGTAAGTAGACAGCGTAAACAACGTCAGATGAATACAGTATGTGCAAGTTGTACAGATAAATACAAATAAATAAGGTGTACAGAGGAATAAAATTATTTCATTTCCACAGAACTATTTTTGCTTGTAACTTTCGACTCTGTCATTTCCGGACCATGGTTCCTTATCTCAAATTGATACATGTGCCCTTCGCCTTCATCCCTGAAAGTTTGTAACACCACCTCGGAAACACCCTGTACATATATATTTTTGTAGTTTGTGTTAACTTAAAAAGCGATTTTATTATGCCAACTCCGGTAAGGTCATGTCATGAGTAGGCCTATGAGTGCATATCCTAGCAACCACACGTTGCAATGATAAACATCCGACTGCTTATTAACACTGTATTCGGATATGTTGGCCTAATCCTTCTTGCCCCAGCAACTAAAACTTACCCTAGTACAAACCCTAGTAATGCCGCACTTCGATTATTGTGACGTTTTGTTAAGTGATGTAAGTTCTGAACTGTCAGTCAAGTTACAGCGAGCTCAGAATATGTGCATCAGATACGTGTGCAACATCCGACGATATGATCACATATCACCGTCCTTCGCAAGTCTCTCGTGGCTCCGACTTAAAGAACGCAGAACTTTACACTCTTTGTCTTTACTCTTTCGAATTCTGCAAACCTCAACACCAAATTACCTTTCGTCTCGTTTCTCTTACCTATATTCTAACCACGACGTAAATACCAGATCACTTATCTGTGGCACGCTAAATATACCTCTTCATAGAACATCTTGTTATTCCTCATCTTTTACAATATCCACCTCGCGTCATTGGAATTCCTTGTCACAAAGTATTAGGGGCTGCAAGACAACAAACACCTTTAAGAACAGCTTAAAAGATAACCTTATTAGCATTTCACTCCAATCATACTGATTTAAAATATTACTGACTACACTGTTGCTTTTTTCTTTAGACATCATCCTGATAAAAACTGGCTTGATGCAAATTTGCTATCTCTAAATATAACTAAAACTACTTTGGTGCCATTTTCTTTAACAGTCTCTGGATTGAACAAATTGAAATCACTTTCTCATTTAAAATTAATAATCCACAACTCATTTTGTAAACTCTCTACAACCTGTAAATGCCCTTGCCTGAAAGAATCTGTAGATGTGAAATACCTGGGAATTATTGTTGATCAGCACTTGAAATGGGATAGACAAATCACCTTTTTATGTAACAGAATACGTAAAACAATTTACAAATTTGTAAACCTTCGCCATTACTTGCCTACTCACGTATTACGTTTGGTTTATTTGGCTCTAGTTGAATCTGTTATCCAATATGGTATAATTGGATGGGGAGGCATTACAAAAACTGCTCTTTTTCCTCTAATTATGTTGCAAAAACGTATAATCAAAATTTGTTTGAAAAGGCGACTGGATTATCCAACAAATTTGATCCATTCTGAATTGAATGTTTTTAGAATTGACCAAATTTATGAATACTCTTTAATGAAATTCTATCATAAAAATAGAACGAAATTTGTAGCTCAGCCACATGCTCATAATACGAGACGAAATGAAATTCTTAAATTAGTTGAACCTAAATATTTCACATCTGCTGCTTTACTACACAGTACAAATTATGGTCCACGGCTATATAATTCGATAATAAAATTTCATCCAGAATTGACTACTTTAAGCAATGAAATTTTCAGATCCAGAATTAAAAAATTTATATGACAGACTTCCCTGTATATATATTATGTACCATGTATTGTAAAACAAGTTTATTTCTATCCTAAGTGTATTTTTCTATTTTATCTTGGTTACTATGTCAACATGACCTGCACTAATTATACTACTAATAATAATTTAATATTAATCCATCAATCTAAACATCGTCTCTTTTTTCACTCAGTTATTATTAGTATTATTATTTACTAATTTTATTACAATCTTTATGTGAGCTTTTTCTTAAGTATTTTGTCTACAAAGTATGTGTATCTATGTAACGGAACTGTCCCCGAACACGAGCTTTGCTCTTTCGGGGTATTTTAATGTAACGTTTTTATGTATATGTTATTATTAAATAAATAAATAAATAAATAAATAAAAATAAATTTTGTTGTTTAATTCGTAAATAACTCTTGTATACATGTAACTTTCATCTAAATCAAATTGTTGAATTCTTTGTAAGTTCATGCATATGTATATACACTTTCTGCTGGTTGAGTGGAAGAGAAGGCCTTACGGCCTTAACTCTGCCAGCTAAAATAAATCATTATTATTATTATTATTATTATAATCCACCGAGACACGAGTTAAGAGAATAGCATTGGAAACAGGAAAAGTTTATGCTGCGATCATGAGTGACGTGGTGCTAGATGAGTCATGCAGTAAGTGAGAGGATGTGAATTGATGTAAGATACAAAGAGAGAACAAGAACCAACTGTCCATGCAGATGTACGTATATTTCTTGTTCACACCTACAGTTCAGAAGAGATTCAAGATGTGGGCTTAACATGACACCTTGTTTGAAAAAAGAACACAAAGCCAGATCAAAATACCGATAACAAGGTTGTAAGGACATGCAGTGGATACGTATGAAATGCGTTCTAAACCAGAAAGGGTGAAGGCAAAAGAGGTTAAAAAATTGCTAGTATTATTTCGCACATGTGTCGTTTCACCAATTGAGTGCACTGTAAGAATTCGTCGAATTTCAAACCTGTCACTGCAATATTGTGGATTTTTTACAGAAATGGCATTCAATAAAAACATTAATACATACTAGGTTCAAAACGTTCCCGGAATTTGCTAGCATCATAGAAACAACGTACCTTAAACAATATTCTACAGCATTCCCTTCAAAATAGTTGCCTTCCGCAACAACACACTTTTGCCAACGCGTGTAGAGTTCCTGGAAGCAGGCCTGGAAGCCATTTTGTGAAACCCGTCTTAGTGCTCTCGTCGCGTTTGCGATAACCTCTTCAGCATTGAATCTCCGTCCTTTCAGATGACTTTTCAGACGGGGAAACAGAAAGTAATCAGGTGGTGAGAGATCAGGAGAGTATGGTGGGTGATCCAAAGCAGTTATGTTGTGCCTGGCAAGAAAATTCTTTACAATAATTGCGCGATGAGCAGGTGCATTGTCATGCATAAGGAACCAGTTGTTTTCTACCCACTTTTCTGGACGTTTCCTTCTCACTGCGTCCCAGAGGCGACGGAGGGTTTCTACGTACAATTCTTTCGTTACAGTACGACCTTCTGGAATGAACTCATGGTGCATGAGACCCTGAGAGTCGAAGAAAACTTCCAACATAACTTTGCTTTAAGTGTGCTTAAATGCGACAGGCTCATGTCAGTAGATTTACTGGCATGTGAAAGAACTCCTGCGGGACAAAATTCCGGCACATCCGGCGATGCTGATATAACCTCTGCAGTTGCGAGCGTCGTTAAATAAAACATAACATTTAAAATAACTTTGCCTTTGGAAGTGTCCCTAGGAAATTTTTGCTTCCGAGGAGATGTTTTCGATTTCCACTCAGATGACTGTCGTTTAGGGACTGGGTCGTACAAGTATCACCAGTTTCATTTTGTTTAAGAAATCACCATCTTCATCAGCCATACTGATCATGTTCCCAGCAAAACAAAGAACTTGATGTTTGTACTTTGCTCTGTTTACATAATTACAAAATGCGACGAACAAACAAAACACTATGATAAACAATTGCCTACAACTCAAAACCAATAATTGCCATTATCAGCAAACTTTAAGGAAATGACATCATGAATGTTACCAACAAAACAAATGTATAATATCCCTTGTTATATATTAATACGAAAAATGGTAGTAAAATTCCGGGAACTTTTTGAACCTAGTAGTATAATCGACAGCATTAAAAAGGTAAACAATACACACATTTGTTAATTTTATATATCATGAATAATTTTATAAATTTCTTTTTTTAAAACGTTCAATTTTAAAATATTTTAAATTTGGAAAATGGTTTGTAATTTTATTATAAAGTCTTGGGCCGAAACTAGCACCATGTTTAAGAGCTGCACTTGTATGACATTTAGGCTCAATTAATGGGAGAGTAGACTTTTGTCTTCGAGTACGATATTCATGTCGAATAGATTTATGTTCTATTTGATTTCTGTGGTAGTAAGGTACTACACTATATTTCTAAATTTTTCAATAGTTGATACTTTAAAATCAGTATAAATTAAATTTCTTGGGTAATCCATATTTTTGTTAAACAAATTTTTATTAATCTTTTGTGTAATAAAATTAATGGATTTAGTACAGATGGAGCTATGAACTGTATGTTGTACTACATTACACTACTCTACAGGCAGACTGGTAAATTATAAGTCACAATTTAATTAGATCAGTGTCCACTATGAACTGTGTGTTGCACTATCTTACACTACAATAGACCTGTACAGTATATAGACTGGTAACTTAAGTAACAGTTTAATTAGATCAGTGTCTACTATGAACTGTGTGTTGTACTATCCTACAATATAGTAGACCTATATACAGATTGGTAACTTAAGTCATAATTTAATTACATCAGTGTCTACTATAAACTTTGTGTTGTACTATCTTACACTACAGTAGATCTATATAGAGACTGGTAACTTAAGTCACAATTTAATTAGATCAGTGTCTACTATGAACTGTCTGTTGTACTATCTTACACTACAGTAGACCTAGATCTATATACAGATTGGTAACTTAAGTCATAATTTAATTAGATCAGTGTCTACTGTGAACTGTGTGTTGTACTATCTTACACTACAGTATACCTAGACCTATACAGAGATTGGTAACTTAAGTCACAATTTACTTACATCAGTGTCTACTATGAACTGTGTGTTGTACTATCTTACACTACAGTAGATCTATATAGAGATTGGTAACTTAAGTCACAATTTAAGAAGATCTAGAGATCAGTGTGTTTATGAACAGTGTCATGTCTACTATATTACACTATAGAAGATCTATATAGAGATTGGTAACTTAAGTCACAGTTTAATTAGATCAGTGTCTACTATGGACAGTGTGTTCCACTATATTACACTACAGTAGATCTATACAGAGATTGGTAACTTAAGTCTTAATTTAATTCTATGAACAGTGTGTTGTACTATCTTACACTACAGTAGACCTATATACAGATTGGTAACTTAAGTCATAATTTAATTAGATCAGTGTCTACTATGAACTGTGTGTTTTACTATATTACACTACAGTAGACCTATATACAGATTGGTAACATAAGTCATAATTTAATTACATCAGTGTCTACTATAAACTGTGTGTTGTACTATCTTACACTACAGTAGATCTATATAGAGACTGGTAACTTAAGTCACAATTTAATTAGATCAGTGTCTACTATGAACTGTGTGTTGTACTATCTTACACTACAGTAGATCTATATAGAGACTGGTAACTTAAGTCACAGTTTAATTAGATCAGTGTCTACTATGGACAGTGTGTTGTACTATCTTACACTACATTAGACGTATATAGAGATTGGTAACTTAAGTCATAATTTAATTAAATCAGTGTCTACTATAAACTGTGTGTTGTACTACCTTACACTACAGTAGATCTATATAGAGACTGGTAACTTAAGTCACAATTTAATTATATCAGTGTCTACTATGACCAGTGTGTTGTACTATATTACACTACAGTAGATCTATATAGAGATTGGTAACTTAAGTCATAATTTAATTAGATCAGTGTCTACTATGAACTGTGTGTTGTACTATCTTACACTACATTAGACGTATATAGAGATTGGTAACTTAAGTCATAATTTAATTAAATCAGTGTCTACTATAAACTGTGTGTTGTACTATTTACACTACAGTAGATCTATATAGAGACTGTAACTCACTTAAATCAGTGTCTACTATAAACAGTGTGTTGTACTATCTTACACTACAGTAGATCTATATAGAGATTGGTAACTTAAGTCATAATTTAATTATATCAGTGTCTACTATGACCAGTGTGTTGTACTATATTACACTACAGTAGATCTATATAGAGATTGGTAACTTAAGTCATAATTTAATTAGATCAGTGTCTACTATGAACAGTGTGTTGTACTATATTACACTACAGTAGATCTATATAGAGATTGGTAACTTAAGTCATAATTTAATTAGATCAGTGTCTACTATGAACTGTGTGTTGTACTATATTACACTACAGTAGATCTATATAGAGATTGGTAACTTAAGTCATAATTTAATTAGATCAGTGTCTACTATGAACTGTGTGTTGTACTATATTACACTATAGTAGATCGATATAGAGACTGGTAACTTAAGTCACAGTTTAATTAGATCAGTATCTACTATGGACAGTGTGTTCCACTATATTACACTACAGTAGATCTATATAGAGATTGGTAACTTAAGTCTTAATTTAATTCTATGAACAGTGTGTTGTACTATCTTACACTACAGTAGACCTATATAGAGATTCGTAACCTAAGTCATAATTTAATTAGATCAGTGTCTACTATGAACTGTGTGTTTTACTATATTACACTACAGTAGACCTATATAGAGATTGGTAACTTAAGTCATAATTTAATTAGATCAGTGTCTACTATGAACAGTGTGTTGTACTATATTACACTATAGTAGATCTATATAGAGACTGGTAACTTAAGTCACAGTTTAATTAGATCAGTGTCTACCATGGACAGTGTGTTCCACTATATTACACTACAGTAGATCTATATAGAGATTGGTAACTTAAGTCTTAATTTAATTCTATGAACAGTGTGTTGTACTATCTTACACTACAGTAGACCTATATAGAGATTGGTGACTTAAGTCATAATTTAATTAGATCAGTGTCTACTATGAACTGTGTGTTGCACTATCTTACACTACATTAGACGTATAAAGAGATTGGTAACTTAAGTCATAATTTATTAACACATCAGTGTCTACTATGAACTGTGTGTTGTACTATCTTACACTACAGTAGACCTAGACCTATACAGAGATTAGTAACTTAAGTCATAATTTAATTAGATCAGTGTCTACTATGAACAGTGTGTTGTACTATCTTACACTACAGTAGACCTATATAGAGTTTGGTAACTTAAGTCATAATTTAATTAGATCAGTGTCTACTATTAACAGTGTGTTGTACTATATTACACTACAGTAGATCTATATAGAGATTGGTAACTTAAGTGACAATTTAATTAGATCAGTGTCTACTATGAACTGTGTGTTGTACTATCTTACACTACAGTAGATCTATATAGAAATTGGTAACTTAAGTCATAATTTAATTACATCAGTGTCTAGTATGAACTGTGTGTTGTACTATCTTACACTACAGTAGATCTATATAGAGATTGGTAACTTAAGTCATAATTTAATTACATCAGTGTCTACTATGAACTGTGTGTTGTACTATCTTACACTACAGTAGACGTATATAGAGATTGGTAACTTAAGTCATAATTTAATTACATCAGTGTCTACTATGAACTGTGTGTTGTACTATCTTACACTACAGTAGATCTATGTAGAGACTGGTAACTTAAGTCACAATTTAATTAGACCAGTGTCTACTATGAACAGTGTGTTGTACTATATTACACTACAGTAGATCTATATAGAGATTGGTAACTTAAGTGACAATTTAATTAGATCAGTGTCTACTATGAGCAGTGTGTTGTACTATATTACACTACAGTAGATCTATATAGAGACTGGTAACTTAAGTCACAGTTTAATTAGATCAGTGTCTACTATGGACAGTTTGTTCCACTACATTATACTACAGTAGATCTATATAGAGATTGGTAACATAAGTCTTAATTTAATTCTATGAACAGTGTGTTGTACTATCTTACACTACAGTAGACCTATATAGAGATTGGTAACCTAAGTCATAATTTAATTAAATCAGTGTCTACTATAAACTGTGTGTTGTACTATCTTACACTACAGTAGATCTATATAGAGATTGGTAACTTAAGTGACAATTTAATTACATCTGTGTCTACTATAAACTGTGTGTTGTACTATCTTACACTACAGTAGACCTACATAGAGATTGGTAACTTAAGTCATAATTTAATTAGATCAGTGTCTACTATGAACTGTGTGTTGTACTATCTTACACTACAGTAGATCTATATAGAGATTGGTAACCTAAGTCATAATTTATTTACATCAGTGTCTACTATGAACTGTGTGTTGTACTATCTTACACTACAGTAGACCTACATAGAGATTGGTAACTTAAGTCATAATTTAATTAGATCAGTGTCTACTATGAACTGTGTGTTGTACTATCTTACACTACAGTAGATCTATATAGAGATTGGTAACCTAAGTCATAATTTAATTACATCAGTGTCTACTATAAACTGTGTGTTGTACTATCTTACACTACAGTAGACCTATATAGAGATTGGTAACTTAAGTCATAATTTAATTAGATCAGTGTCTACTATAAACTGTGTGTTGTACTATCTTACACTACAGTAGATCTATATAGAGATTGGTAACTTAAGTCATAATTTAATTAGATCAGTGTCTACTATGAACTGTGTGTTGTACTATCTTACACTACAGTAGATCTATATAGAGATTGGTAACCTAAGTCATAATTTATTTACATCAGTGTCTACTATGAACTGTGTGTTGTACTATCTTACACTACAGTAGACCTACATAGAGATTGGTAACTTAAGTCATAATTTAATTAGATCAGTGTCTACTATGAACTGTGTGTTGTACTATCTTACACTACAGTAGATCTATATAGAGATTGGTAACCTAAGTCATAATTTAATTACATCAGTGTCTACTATAAACTGTGTGTTGTACTATCTTACACTACAGTAGACCTATATAGAGATTGGTAACTTAAGTCATAATTTAATTAGATCAGTGTCTACTATAAACTGTGTGTTGTACTATCTTACACTACAGTAGATCTATATAGAGATTGGTAACCTAAGTAACGTGTTCCAGCAGGCTGAATAAGAACTTGTGAACTGCAGATCTTACACTATTTTAGGAAGCTGTGTTTGTGTCTCACTGTTAGTGTGGAGAAAAAATTCCTCCATAGTGACTCTCCTTGTAGGAGATCTAGGCGGGTTTCGACTTAATGATTTTGAGAGGTTCCTTATTTAGTTCTTAATTATGAATAGCGTGAAATTAGTACCACTTTTTTAGGGGAAGAAGAGGAGACTGGATCGTAAACTAGAAATGAAAACCAATTAGATATTATTAACTAATTGTCACACTTTAATGAAGTTGAAGCCGTGTGCACTTACTCTTGAAGAAATCAAACCAATCGATCTGGCGGTAGGCCAAATGGACAAGCTATAGGCTATTCCATAAAAGTTAAAACTTTACTACTGTAAAACCAAAATTGTTGCATACTGTTAGACCTATATTGTATAGCCTATAAAAAGGATCGGGGCATGAAAAAAAAAAAAAACTGGATTGTCACTCAAGAGAAGAAATAAAGTACAAAAGTTCTTTGTCCCTGTAACATTTTGTTTAATAAAATTTATTACAAGGAATGTACGTAGATAATAATGGTGCCCTATTCCCGTGCCTTCCACCACATCATCTGTAACTAAGCTGACCAGAAATGTGTAGGTGCCTGAAGCATAGACCTACTTAACTTTCTCTTACTCTGTAAGGAGAGTAGGCTAAGAGTGCAATTCTCCCAAATTCAGTAAGTTCATTATGTATGATTAGACCTATATGGTAGTAACGTAGACCCAACTGAAGAGCAGGGTATAAACAAAAAGGTTGTAAGTGACAGAACAAAATTTATTAGGAGAGACAATCCCCCCGTCCAAATCACATACTATCAGTAACATCTTTGATTGTATAGCCTATAAGGTCTACTTTCCCTTTGAATTTCAACATACGACTTTGTAGGTTACTGGGCTTTACACATACAACCTGTTTCGTCAACCACTTAAAAATAACAAAAATGGCTCTTACAACCTTTGTTTTTTGCTCTTTAGAATTGTAAAAATTGGATATTCAGGATTAATTTTTTTTCATATAACTTACTGACAAAATCACACAAAAACAGCTGCCAAATTAAAAACAGATAGGATATCATAAATAGGCCTACCATTTTCATGAAAACTTCAGAAAATTGAAGTAATGAAATTTTAGATCGCTTTGATCCAATTGCACCATCCACTTTTTTTTTTAAATTGTCATTATTGTCGTCAGTCATCATAGGCCTAATCATAATCAATTAGGGGAAACTGTTGTACCTTTAGCATAGTGTACCTTTGGACATTTTTTTTTTTTTAATTTTTGCTGCTACCTAGCGGACTCAAACTGAAGTAGATTGTAGAGAAAGCCGCTAAGTAGCTCTGGTCGTAGTTTTGGTTTGATTTATTGCAAAGTGTGAGTTCCGTAGAAAAAGAAGTTTTTTTTAGTAGCCTACCAAAAGTAAACATTTCGTTCATTGATGTATGTTTTCTAACACAAAACCAGATTGCATTTGTTAATATCTTTCAAGTACGGTGTGTTCCCTATCATCTGGTGAGTAATAACATATTTTAATTTCCATGATTTATTTGACTCTCTTAGTTTTCGGAGCCATATTTGTTTAAACGTGCACCCTCTTGTACCTTTGAACATAAAACATCTTGTACCATGGAACATGTTCCAAATTACACGATACTATCGGTTTTTGTTTTTCTTTTATTTTAAGTTCATGTCACGAAGTAAGTCTGGAATTAAAGAGGTCCCCAATTGATTCGGTTGCCTCGAAGAAAGTTGTTGAAGCAGTTATTGCTTCTCCAGGAAATAAAATCTAAATCAGAGAAGCCTGCTCTGGTTTATGATGCCAAATACATTTTAAATATGACTGTCAGTTCTTACAGCTATATTCCCTCCTATATTCCATGTGTTCCAACTTACAAGAGTGTATGTTCCAAGATCCTGTTGTACCTTTGAACACATTACATATCCCTTCATTTTATTTTTTCCATCCTTAATAGATCTGTAAAACAGGAAAATACATCAGTAAGTTGTAAAGGAATCTTCAATAATATTTCAAGCATTTTTTGCATTTAAAAAATTTCATTTCCCAAAATTAAAAAAATAAATAAAATGTGAAAAGTGTTTAAAGGTACAACAGTCTCTCCTACGAACAAGTTCTTGTAGAACTTGCAATAGTCTTTTCTGAGATCATATTCTCCTCGGTTTTGAACATTTTGATTTGTACCATGTTTTAAGGCATTCTAATCTCTTTCTCAAGTTGAAATTTGAATGAAGTCCTAAAATCACTAAGAGTCCGTTACAAAATCAGGCAGTTCAAAATTTGAACAAAGTCAGTTCAACAGCCTTGGAGATATTGCAGGATCATCTAAACTGCGGCATATAGAGGTAAGATTGGCGAAACTTGTAAAAGGCTGGCTGGAGAACTACATGCAGTTGAAGAGAACCACGGGGTACCGAGACAAAGAATTTCGTAGCCATAATGAGGACGTAGCAGAGAGAGAGAAAAAGAGAGAGATTAATGGTGGCGTTGCAGCATTTGGCAACGTGGACGGAGAAGGGAGGTGACCAGGTGAAGAATACAAGAGATGGCCAAGAGGGACAGAGTGATTTAGGAGGGGGGCAGGGGGCGGCGTGGTGGGGCACGGCCACCTGGTGTTGGAGGAGGCGGGCCCATAAACCGGACCCCAAAGGAGGACCTGATAGGCCCCGCCTCTCAGAGGCCCCAACCCTATCTTGTGTTTTTTCCCCCCTGTGCTATTATTTTTTGTCTATGCCCACATTAAGAAAGGGAGCCGGGGCGGACACCCGATGCAACCGAAAACCCACTTCAAAAACTGTGGAGCGGCCATCTTGAAAACGGGGCGTTGCTCTCAATGCAAGCGGCCGCGCTGAATTTTTTTCCTATCATGTCAGGCATGAGTCATAAAATCCTTTTAGTGCATGTGCACAAAAAGACGAAATGCAGATAAGTTGATTCTGCATCCTTTTTAAGGTGTGCCTCAAACTCCATCAATTTCTCTGTCAGTATGCCTGCCCGTCTGTCTGTCCGCCTGCCTGTACATTTGAAACTGCTCTACAACTAATGCAACCATTCCAAGAAATTTGGCACTGTAAAAAAACAAGTTAAAATATTCCATGTTTTAAATTCAGAGCAGCAACCCGTGTTGAGAGAGAGCGCGGTGCACGACGCAGTACCAGCACTGTGTACAAGCCGTGGTCGTTGGCATGATGTCAGTTCGTTGCCAATGAACGCCCTGTTGTGTAATCTGCAGGTGAAGCTCACACGTCCAGATTTGAATTAAGCCGAGGATCCTCAAGGACAGATAGAGCTAGGCTATGTAGCAGTAACACTGGTGGTAGCAGTAGGCTTCATAGTGTTATAATAGGAATGATAGTAGCCTATGCCTAGATCTACCACTAATGTGACTTGTAGTAGGCTAGTAAGTTCGTAGTAGGCTAGTATTATAGGGTCTAACATTGTAATAGTGGTAGTAATAGTAGTAGGCCTATTGGTGTTGGTAGGAATCAGAAATAGTGACAAGTAGTAAGATGTTAGTGTCCGCAAATAGTTGTGTAAGTAGTAACACGTCACTATTGGCAGAATAGTAACTAGCTGTGACAGTAACAGTAGCAAGTTTGAAGCAGTGGCAGGAGAAGTAACAGCTTAGTAGTGGCATTAGTAGTAAGAAGTTAGTAATGACATGTAGGAGGAAATTAAAATTACTTAGTAGTAGTAGTAGCCTAGTAGTTGTAGTAGTAGGATCAAATAGAAACCTAGTAGTAGTAGTAGAAATAAGTTAAGTTAATAGCTCAGTAACTTACTGACTGTAGTAATAACAACTTAGTAGTGATATGTAGGAAGTTAGAATTATTGATGGCAGTAATAAGGAGTTAGTAATAAGTCAGTAAAAAGTTATTGGTGGAAGTAGAAAAACAGCTTAGGCCTAGTACTGGAAGCATCAATAGGCCTACAACTTTTTAGTGAAAGGATTAGACAAGTTAGAATTAGTCCTACTGGTGGTGGTAGTAGTAGTAGTAGTAGTAGTAGTAGTAGTAGTAATAGTAGTAGTAGCAGTAGTAGTAGTAGTGGTGGTAACAAGTTAGTTACACTAACAAGTTAGAAGCAGCGACAATAAAAATAGGCCTAACAGCTTAGTACTGGCAATATTAGCAACAAGTGGGTATTGTCAGATGTAGCAAGTTAGAATTAGCCTACTGTCAGTAGTAGTAACGAGTTAAATAGGCTATACTAACAAGTTAGAAGTAGCGACAATAAAAATAACAGCTTAGTACTGGCAATATTAGCAACAAGTTGATATTGACAGACGTAACAAGTAGGAATTAGTCCTACTGCCAGTAGTAGTAACGAGTTAGTTATACTAACAAGTTAGAAGCAGCGACAATAAAAATAACAGCTTAGTACTGGCAATATTAGCAACAAGTTGATATTGACAGACGTAACAAGTTGGAATTAGTCCTACTGCCAGTAGGTAGTAATAACGAGTTATACTAACAAGTTAGAAGTAGCGACAATAAAAATAACAGCTTAGTACTGGCAATATTAGCAACAAGTTGATATTGACAGACGTAACAAGTTGGAATTAGTCCTACTGCCAGTAGGTAGTAATAACGAGTTATACTAACAAGTTAGAAGTAGCGACAATAAAAATAACAGCTTAGTACTGGCAATATTAGCAACAAGTTGATACTGACAGACGTAACAAGTTGGAATTAGTCCTACTGCCAGTAGTAGTAACGAATTAATTATTATACTAACAAGTTAGAAACAGCGACAATAAAAATAGGCCTAACAGCTTAGTACTGGCAATATTAGCAACAAGTGGGTATTGTCAGATGTAGCAAGTTAGAATTAGCCTACTGTCAGTAGTAGTAACGATTTAAATAGGCTATACTAACAAGTTAGAAGCAGCGACAATAAAAATAACAGCTTAGTACTGGCAATATTAGCAACAAGTGGGTATTGTCAGATGTAGCAAGTTAGAATTAGCCTACTGTCAGTAGTAGTAACGAGTTAAATAGGCTATACTAACAAGTTAGAAGTAGCGACAATAAAAATAACAGCTTAGTACTGGCAATATTAGCAACAAGTTGATATTGACAGACGTAACAAGTTGGAATTAGTCCTACTGCCAGTAGTAGTAACGAGTTAGTTATACTAACAAGTTAGAAGTAGCGACAATAAAAATAACAGCTTAGTACTGGCAATATTAGCAACAAGTTGATATTGACAGACGTAACAAGTAGGAATTAGTCCTACTGCCAGTAGTAGTAACGAGTTAGTTATACTAACAAGTTAGAAGCAGCGACAATAAAAATAACAGCTTAGTACTGGCAATATTAGCAACAAGTTGATATTGACAGACGTAACAAGTTGGAATTAGTCCTACTGCCAGTAGGTAGTAATAACGAGTTATACTAACAAGTTAGAAGTAGCGACAATAAAAATAACAGCTTAGTACTGGCAATATTAGCAACAAGTTGATATTGACAGACGTAACAAGTTGGAATTAGTCCTACTGCCAGTAGGTAGTAATAACGAGTTATACTAACAAGTTAGAAGTAGCGACAATAAAAATAACAGCTTAGTACTGGCAATATTAGCAACAAGTTGATACTGACAGACGTAACAAGTTGGAATTAGTCCTACTGCCAGTAGTAGTAACGAATTAATTATTATACTAACAAGTTAGAAACAGCGACAATAAAAATAGGCCTAACAGCTTAGTACTGGCAATATTAGCAACAAGTGGGTATTGTCAGATGTAGCAAGTTAGAATTAGCCTACTGTCAGTAGTAGTAACGATTTAAATAGGCTATACTAACAAGTTAGAAGCAGCGACAATAAAAATAACAGCTTAGTACTGGCAATATTAGCAACAAGTGGGTATTGTCAGATGTAGCAAGTTAGAATTAGCCTACTGTCAGTAGTAGTAACGATTTAAATAGGCTATACTAACAAGTTAGAAGCAGCGACAATAAAAATAACAGCTTAGTACTGGCAATATTAGCAACAAGTTGATATTGACAGACGTAACAAGTTGGAATTAGTCCTACTGCCAGTAGTAGTAACGAGTTAGTTATACTAACAAGTTAGAAGCAGCGACAATAAAAATAACAGCTTAGTACTGGCAATATTAGCAACAAGTTGATATTGACAGACGTAACAAGTTGGAATTAGTCCTACTGCCAGTAGTAGTAACGAGTTAGTTATACTAACAAGTTAGAAGCAGCGACAATAAAAATAACAGCTTAGTACTGGCAATACTACCAACAAGTTGGTACTGGCAGATGTAGCAAGTGAGAATTTAAAGGTAGTAGTGACGAGTTAGTACAGAATTTAATAGAAACAAGTTAGAAGTAATGAACGTATAGGCCTACATTAGCTTAGTACTGGCAGTAGCAGTACACCCTAACAAGTTAGTATTGCATTGCATTGCATTTATTTATATTTCATGGTATTCGTACATCGCTACACAGCTAGAATATGAAACATGTCAAAAAAATCTTAAGTTAATAGTACTACAAAGTCTTAAATATAGTAACAGTCTGGCTGAAATATTATAACCAGAAGAGTTTTACAATATAGGCCTACCAATACAACACTACGGCTTAGTCTCGATACTTAATACAAGACAGAAATATTCATGAAGCGTTGTTGAATGTCATAAATTCACCTACAGAATAGAAGGCATGAGAAATTAGGTAGGCCTACTTCTTTAATTTGGTCCTAAATAATCTTATGTTTTCAGTTTGATTTTTATATCCACAGGGAGGCTAATAAAAATTTTACTGCCATATAACGCATTCCTTTTTGATAGCACAATAGACTTGCCGATGGAGTATGGAAGTCATTTGTTGACGTGTATTTATGCTATGAACTGTTTGCATTACAAAGTAGTGACATAAGCAGCAAGCTAAAATTTAATGGCAGTAGTCACGAGTTAGTAGGGGTCTAATAGTAACAAGTTAGTAGTGGCAGTAGCCTATGTTACATAAAAGAGCTTAGTACTGGCAGTAGTAGCTAATAACATGTTTGTAGTGTCAGATGTAGCGAGTTAGAATGTCGGCCTAGTACTCATCACGAGTTAGTAGAAGGTCTAATAGCAACAAGTTAGAAGTAGTGGCAGTATACTGTACATAGAGTATACAGTATATTTAAGAGCTTAGTACTGGCAGTAATACTAAGAAGTTAGTCTAGAAGTGACAGAGTCAGAATTACTGATAGCCCTAGCACAGCAATAGTAATGAGTTAGTAGGGTCTAATGCCGGAAATGAAAAGTTAGTAGGCCTACTGGCAGTATAAATGGACCTAGTGTAGCAGCTTCATACTGACAATAGGCCTAGTAGTAATAAGAAGTTAGTGGTGACAGGTGCAGCAAGTTAGAATTACTGCTAGTAGTAGTAGTAGTAGTAGTAGTAGTGGTGGTGGTGGTGGTGGTAGTAGTAGTAGTTGTAGGGGTAGTAGTAGTAGTAGTAGTAGTAGTTGTTGTTGTAGGGGTAGTAGTAGTAGTAGTAGTAATTAACCTAGTAGTAGTAACGAGTATGTAATAGTAACAAGGTAGAGTTGTGGCAGTAGAAATAACAGTTAAGTACTTACAGCCAGTGCCAGCGTTTTTGACGCGTGTTCTTGAGTAAAAAGCCAGTCAGTGAGCAATTGCCAGTGAAACTGAGAACGGTACCACCCAACACGTCACATCAGCAATCGCCCACTGCGTCAAAGCAAGACACTCGCACTTTGCGTTTCTGGGGTTTCGGCTGAGAGTGGTACCACCTCCTAAACAGATGTGACGTCAGAAATCTGATAATCACTGTTGTCAGCTTTCTCGCCCACATTTCGTGGCAATGCTCTCAACGTTCCCATTACTTATTTCACACGCCAGAAACGGTGGCACTGACTGTAACAGTACTAGCAGCATGTTAATAGTGGCAGTAGTAGTGGTAGTCTATTAAAGTGCAGATGGGTTCATCATTTTTGGAAGGTTACTTTTGCTGATTCGAATGGTACTAGTAGTATCAGTAGAAATAAGTGCTAGTAGCGCTAGATATTACTTATTAGTAGTGTTTACAGTACTGGTATACTAACGGTGGTTGTAATACACCCTAACTTATATGATGTTTTATAGCAGTAGCAGGGGACTATTTTTAATTAAGACACTCTGACCTAAAATATGCGATAAGATTTTACCCTCCCTTGCAACAACAGAAGTTTTTCTGAGACGATGACATTATTATTATTATTATTATTATTATTATTATTATTATTATTATTATTATTATTATTAGTACTAACCGAAGCATCCAACTAGGCCTAATTCTTAGAACGCTTTCACTTCAGAAATTAGGGTTAAAATTCTGGTGTGTGGTAGAAAATGATTACGGAACTGAACTTGTCAGCGTAACATCATTTCATGTGTCAGAATTTCGAAACATTATTCAGGTCTATGTTTCGTTTGAATTCGCAAATTCTGAACCGAGCATTCCAGCGCAGCAAGTCGATACAGGTCTGTTAATCATTCGAGTATAGATTCGCCACAAAGAATATCACTTACAAAACCGGGATTTGAGGATGCAAGCTCGTCACTATTTCCAGGGAGTCTTTTGAACTAATGAAAGTGTTCGGCGTCGATGGACTCACTGTACAGTGGCGGTGGTGTAAAAGTGAAATAAAGAACGGTTGCTGAAACAGAACAGATCTACTGCGTAGCACAAGTTCTAAACGCACATAGAAAGCAGAATTGCTGCAAAGTCAACTCCAAATTTCAGAGATCCGAGTTAAAATTCCGGCAAACCAGGTTGCAATTTGTGGTGATCAAAAATGATTTCAAAGTAAATCTACTCCAATTTCCCGTGATCGATCACAGAGTTGGAAAATTTCGTTCACGACGTGAAGAAATTACTAAAGAGGTTCCCCAAGTCTCTGTTATCAGCCCCCTATTTTTACTGTAGGTCTACATTAATGATCTTCCCTTACATTTAACTAAAGCTCACATTACTATGTTTGCTGACGACTGTACTATCATTCTCCGCGAGAAAACTATGTCCAAAAACTGCACGCTGTTGCCTCTCAAATGATGACTGGTGTGCTGCAAACCATCTCACGATTAATAATACTGAAACTAAGTTAATATTTCCCAAGTATAAAGTTCACAGAAATTTACCAATAAGCAGATACATTTTATTATAAGTTAGGTCTATTTAACATGTAAATAAAATAACCATCTGCATCTAAATTTCTCGTTTTTTAATTATAAATGTCATGTCGCCATCTTTCTAATCAGCTCGCAAGTTCCGCTTATCACATTTCCAAATTATCGCAATACTGCAACAGAAAAACAATGATGTCTTGCTCTATGGTTATATTTAATTCAGGACTAAATACAATATAACTTCTTGGGGGTGCAGCAGATCACTAAAAACACAATTTTTATTTTACAGAAACGAATAATAAGAACGATTTTCAAAATTTAACCTCGCGACTTTTGTAAACCTTTGTTCAAAGAACACAGAATTTTGGCAGTTCTCTACATAACCAATCTCGAGTGTGGCCAGTATGTATAGGCTATAGCCAAACCACAAAGATTTATTCAACACATAGCAAAGGTTTGACATCTGGCCAGCAGAAAATAAATTAAGAAAGAGACAAAGATAGAGGGAGGGGAAGTGAAAGGATCTGAAATTTCAAAACTGAATTTACGGGAATCGAATCTCTGCGAGAGAACTTTGCCCAACTGAGTAGGAGAATTAAAGAGGCAAAACTCATCGATGCATAGACGGTTGTGAAATCCGCAATGCAAGTAAACCTTATGCTTTCCATTCATTGACTCACCACTGAGAGGACTTGAGCCGCTGTTGTCCTTACCTGGAACACAAGAGAATTTCCATTAGCTGGACGGATCCGTTGGTTTGTTCTGCTAACATTGCAATTCTGTGATTCGAAACAGGATCGAATCGTAAATTAGGTGACTCATGGACTGAATTTATTACCGAGAAGAGCTGAAATGCAACGAGGTGACAAGTCCGTAATTCAAAGCCCGGGCAAGATCCTGAGCAAGGACACTCGGTTCACCACGCCGCGCCATTAAGAAAACGCGTTGCCACAGAAATCTTGATAGAGCCCACGCCAGACTGTCATTTGTTTGGAAAGAAAGGATGCAGTATAAATCACACATAGGTGTACTAATAAATTTATATACAGTAAAACCTTGCTAAAAAGTACCCTCTATACAAAGGTAACCTGCACAAACGAAAAACATATTTGGGAACGGTATGGGGTTTTCGAATAAACAAACTGAAAGTAAGCAAAGCAATACTATTCTTCTAAGTATTACAGCGAATGAAAGTAAGATCAACAAAATTTTTTTCTGCTGCAACAGACATTTTTCTTATCGGGACTGAAAAGGAATGAAGTAACTGATGTTTAGATTGTCAAAGTAAATAAATGTTAGTTTATTACTCCGTGTATAAAAGTTTTCTACATTATATATTTTACATATAAATTACATGTAAAATACGTACAGGTAATTTACTCGCCCAACCCTGGTTATGCTTAAATCCTGCTGTGAAAGAAGAATTTTAGGACATTTTGCAATAGCTAGACTACTTAGCATGGTTTGAAATTAAATTGTAAACAAGGAAAAGAAAAACACAGACGAATAAATAAACAAATCGAGCCATCCTCCATTTAAAACTGGGGAAGAAAAAGGAAAGAAATGAAATTTCGAAGATAAAACGTAAACATATCGTTAATTGATTACAGAAAATGTGTGAAATAACAAAAAAGATAAAGCCACAAGCAGATCGAATGCGTCATACAGACCTAAAATAAAGAATGAAAAAATGTTGAAACAGAAAATATAATGTGTAAGAAGAAAATACATCTCCATTCGCAATTTCCATTGTCCAAAATATTACAGAAACTTTCTTGTGAAAGAGGTTAACGGAAAACAAAGAATGCCACAAGCAGATCTAATCCCCTTCCATTCAGAAAGAGCGAAGATATTTGAAAGTTAGATAAAGTATAGAATTTAGAGGAACAACTTGATGCCCAATTTGCTTATTTCACTGAAAATTTTGGAAGACTGATTGTTATGGTCTACCAAACAGAATAAATAGAAGAAAGACGAAGCCACAAGCAAATCGAATGCGTCATCAGCCTAAAATAATGAATAAACAAATGTTAAAGTAGGAAATATAATGCGTAAGAAGAAAATACATCTCCATTCGCAATTTCCATTGTCTAAAATATTACAGAAACTTTCTTGTGAAAGAGGTTAACGGAAAACAAAGAACGCCACAAGCAGGTCTAATCACCTTCCATTTAGAAAGAGCGAAGATATTTGAAAGTTAGATAAAGTATAGAATTTAGAGGAACAACTTGATGCGCAATTTGCTTATTTCACTGAAAATTTTAGAAGACTGATTGTTATGGTCTACTAAACAGAATAAATAGAAGAAAGACGAAGCCACAAGCAGATCGAATGCGTCATATAGGCCTAAAATAAAGAATGAAAAAAATGTTGAAACAGAAAATATAATGTGTAAGAAGAAAATACATTTCCATTCGCAATTTCCATTGTCTAAAATATTGCAAAAACTTTCTTGTGAAAGAGGTTAACGGAAAACAAAGAACGCCACAAGCAGATCTAATCACCTTCCATTTAGAAAGAGCGAAGATATTTGAAAGTCAGATAAAGTATACTGTAGAATTTGGAGGAACAACTTGATGCGCAATTTGCTTATTTCACTGAAAATTTTAGGAGACTGATTGTTATGGTCTACTAAACAGAGCAAATAGAAGAAATACGAAGCCACAAGCAGATCGAATGCACCAAAAATAAAATACAAAGTTCCAATATCTTTAGGATTTGTTGAGAATATTCATCGTTGCAAAGTTAGTAGAATGGCGGAATATATCACGATTTAATTCATCTTGAGGAATTATATAAATCCTTGATAAGTACCTTCTCGTACAATATCTCGTCATCATTGAATTATTGTTAATAATATAATAGTTATACCGATTATTAACAATTCTTGATTATATTGGTGAAATCATTTAATTATAGACCTAAAATAAAGAATGAAATAATGTTGAAACACAAAATATAATGTGTAAGAAGAAAATGTATCTCCATTCGCAATTTCCATTGTCTAAAATATTACAGAAACTTTCTTGTGAAAGAGTTTAACGGAAAACAAAGAACGTCACAAGCAGATCTAATCCCCTTCCATTTAGAAAGAGCGAAGATATTTGAAAGTTAGATAAAGTATAGAATTTAGAGGAACAACTTGATGCGCAATTTGCTTATTTCACTGAAAATTTTGGGAGACTGATTGTTATGGTCTACTAAACAGAACAAACAGAAGAAAGACGAAGCCACAAGCAGATCGAACGCGTTTCAATTTAAAATGAGGAAGAAACAAACGAGCAAAGGCATTTGGAAGCTAAAAGGTTAAACGATATCGAGTTTGGGCGGAAACTAAATTCAATGAACTATGCACCCAGAAGTGAATAAAATGAATTTATTTCATTGCGGTCATATAACATAGAGACATAACTGGCAGCTGGAACAGTACAAACATGGACTTTAATGTGTAACTTATAACAATAAATCTGCCAATCGTAAAAATCGCATTGATGTGTCCATCCCCGAGGGAAGGTACGGCGTGCACACAGCGTCCATCTCGCTGGTGGAATGTGCTTGTAAATTACGTGTGTAGAATATTTCATTATTGTCATTGTTTATGACCAAGATGTAATGAGAGCGTAAACTTGAGTTTAATTCCTACTGCCCATTAAGTGACAGACCTGCGGGAGAGCTGTTTAGAGCCATACAACAGAGAGGGGGGTGATCTTGCTTACTGAGTGGACATCACCATTTATTGCAATCAAACAATTAAGTAATTCTATAATAATCTGTGTTAACTAAACTTAGATGTAGTTGCTTACGAAATTGTGCTATTAGGACTACTAAAGCTAACATAAGAAAATCGCTGTTAAGTTCATTTTATGTCCATTATTAATTACAATTGAACCTTAGAGCCGGTTTTCTTCTGACAAATTAACACAATCCACGTTTTTAGCTGTTTATTTAATAACGCTGTATCAACTGCTTATTTAGAGTCGATGCGATTAGTGAAAGCGAGATGGTATTTGGCGAGATGAGTTCGAGAAAGCACAATCCATGTTAACTATAGGGGTGATGTTAATATAGTAAAATTGACATAAAACAATTGCGTTAAGTTCATTTTATGTACATTATTAATTACAAATTGAACCTTACAGTCAGTCTTCTGTCAAGTTAACACAATCAATGTTAACTACAGAGGTTGTTAGGATACGTAATTGTGCAAATACTAAAATTGACATGAGAAAATCGCTGTTAAGTTCATTTTATATACATTATTAACTTAATTACACATTTAACATTATAATCAGTCTTCTGTCACGTTAACACAATAAATGTTAACTAAAGAGGTTGTTAGGACACGAAATTGTGGTAATACTAAAATTGACATAAATCGCTGTTAAGTTTATTTTATGTACATTATTACATCTTACAGACAGTGTTCTTATGTCACGCTAACACAATCTATGTTCTTATGTCACGCTAACACAATCTGTGTTCTAATGTCACGTTAATACAATCTTATGTTCTTAAGTTACGTTGACATAATCTATGTTTTTAGGGCCTACGTCACGCACAATCTATGTTCTTATGTCACTTTAACACAATCTATGTTCTTATGTCACGTTAATACAATCTATGTTCTTAAGTCACGTTGACACAATCTATATTTTTAGGGCCTATGTAACGTTAACACAATCTATGTTCTTATGTCACGTTAACACAATCTATGTTCTTTTGTCACTTTAACACAATCTATGTTCTTATGTCACGTTAACACAATCTGTGTTCTAGTTCGCGTTAATATAATCTACGTTCTTAAGTCATGTTGACACAATCTATATTTTTAGGGCCTATGTCACGTTAACACAATCTATGTTCTTATGTCACGTTAACACAATCTATGTTCTTATGTCACGTTAACACAATCTGTGTTCTAATGTTACGCTAATACAAATTATGTTCTTAAGTCACGTTGACACAATCTGTATTTTTAGGGCCTATGTCACGTTAACACAATCTATGTTCTTATGTTACGTTAATACAATCTGTGTTCTCACGTCACGTTAACATAATCTGTGTTAACTTATAGGCCTATGTGAGCGCTAGGATGCGAAATTGTGCTAATGCTAAAACTGACATAAGGAAATCGCTGTTAAGTTCATTTTATGTGCATTACTAACTACAATCAAACCTTAGTGTCATTGTTCTTATGTCACATTAACACAATTTACGTTAACTGCTGTAGGCCACATGTATGTGGTCGCTAAGATACGAAATCGTGCTGATACTAAAATCAACAGAAGCACATCGTTCATTTTATGTGCAGTAAATATTCATTCTTATTATGATACATTAATACGATCTACATATGTTAAGCTTGAGTGTTATTAATGTATGGACAAGAGTAGTATTGGCGATGCCTTTATGGGACCTGTTGTTCTCGCTGCGACATTGTTGAGAAAACTACTGCAATTTTTAAGAGACTAGCCTATTACCGTGTTTCCTCATGAACCATTACTCGCGGCATGTCGTTAATGCACAACGGTGTTCCATTTTCGAGCTTAAAGAAACTTTCTAGATAAGTAACCGATTCTTAAAGAAATGAATTGGCAGCTCCTATCTGAATCTGCTTACATTTTTTTAATGTTGCTTTTGGAACGTTGAATCCACTGAACACAAAATGAGAAGATTGTGAAGCTCCGACAAAGTGTTTGAAAAGATTGCTAAGAAATTGAAAATAAAGCTGGAATTTTTTATTTACGCTAAAGAAGGTTTTTAATAAGGTATTGTAAGGCTTATATCAGGACGCAAGGAGATCAAATTTAGGATTTCACTTAGGCTAAAGATGAGCACATTGTTACTTGAACACAAAAATTAGGCCTAGGTGTGAATTGGAGCGAAAGGGGTTTTTGAGCATAACACTAAAAGATTTTTAAAATGATTTTACGTTTTGAGTTCGTTGCTGAAGACAATCTAATAATTATATGAATTACTCTGTATGTAGGCCTATTTCAAATAGTTGAGAAAAATTGGGAAATGACAAAGAAAGTTATAGGCCTACAGTTTATGGATCTAATTCAAGAAAGAATGGTGGAGAAATACACAGTAGCGTCGACCTGGTTGGCGAGTTGGTATAGCGCTGGCCTTCTATGCCCAAGGTTGCCAGGTCGATGGCATTTAAGTGTGCTTAAATGCGACAGGCTCATGTCAGTAGATTTACTGGCATGTAAAAGAACTCCTGCGGGACAAAATTCCGGCACATCCGGCGACGCTGATATAACCTCTGCAGTTGCGAGCGTCATTAAATAAAACATAACATAACATACACAGTAGCCACAGCAGATCCTGGCTTGTACGTACGAGTTCTCCTCTAAAAGTAATTATGCACAGGTCCTGGCAAAATTACATTTAATTACATGTGAATTAATTCTGAATTGTAAGTAATGCACTTTTTTAAGTAGTAATTTATTTTAAAATGTAGGCCTATTTTTGCTCGCTTTGATACTAATAAAATTTCATATTAAATTCACATCATTTGTCTTATGACTTTGAATACATTTAAAAAATGCAAGATACGGGGAATAGACAAAGTGAACTGTAAGTAATGTCATTAATTTGACGGGGTTTTTCTTTGAGATATTTGTAGGACATTTTCGAAGGAAGGATACTAATGTACAATGTTTCTTAAGTAATGGTATTTCACCACATTCATTCAATTTTACTTACATGTGTGTACGCAACTTTAATTTTCATCTTAAAATCGAGTTAAAGAATATATATTTTCAACTGGGAAGAGAAATATTAATCGAGATATCGAAAAAAATCGGGTAATAAAACTTCTAGATAATAGGAAAAGTATTATGTAGGCCTACATGTAAATTACAGTCAACTCTGCATATAGTGAACATTCGGCTATAGTGAACCTAAATAGTTCATCCCGACCCGTATACATTAATATTTCCGTTTATAGTCAACCTTGTATCTTGACAAATTCTTATTTGAAGTCAGACCTTCTATAAAATTGTAAGGATGTGTTGAGAAGAACATTCTTAAGTTCCTTACTCCTTTAATCAAAGGACAAAGGTAGGATTAGTGATTCCTAGACAATGAGCTGTACTGTAAATCCAGGCAACGCGTGACGACCTTGCCTCACTCCACCGTCGAAGGGTTGACATTCTGTTCTCAGGCACTCTACTGTTATTTCTAATCCTCGACCGTCAAAGGGTTGCCTTTTGTTCTCAGAAACATTTCCTTTTTTGACTGATAGCATCGAAACAACGGAAAATAAAATTGCCTTCTTTTATTAAAAGGGGACGGACATTATGTCCAGACATACTTGAAGGTAAGATTTCGATGGTTTTCAAACTTCATCAACCCTCTCCCAGTTTCCATTAAGTGACCTGGGAAATTCCAAGGTTGAGTACGCAGTGACACCATAACAGAGTTTGTCATTGCTACTTGACCTAGTATTTCAACAGTAAATGTACTGTATAAAAATGTCGAAGCGTAAAGTGTTTTCTTTGGAAGATAAGGCGAATATTATAAGTGACATTGAACGTGGTCTTTCACAAGCGGACGTGGGTCAACAGCATAGTTTAAGTAAATCAACTGTGAGTAACAGTATACAGTGTAATCCATTCCAAAAAAATGAAACATTTTACTTTTTTGTTCACCATTTCATTCATTCCTGTCATTTAAGGTTAGGGAAGAGACACTTCGGATATAGTGAATGAAATATGCAAGTCCGCAGAGGTTCACTATATCCGGGGTTGACTGTATATGTATCTGATTCCGCAGAGAAATAAAAATCACTTCGAGGTAACGAAAAATCAAGTTACAGAAGTTTGACTTAAAAACGTTCGACTATATGTTAAAGTCTGAATTCGTGTATGAACAAAAATTTTATATGTAGTGAAATGTAGGTCTATGTAGCAAATTTATATTAAACATTAAAATTATAATTATTTTCTATTGATTAAAACAAATTTGAATAAGATAAAAGAATCCTTAAGTGTCCGCTGCTCTCTATGTTCTGTTAAACTTATTCCCAGTAATTTGAAAATTATTTTATATTTGAATCTTATTTATAGGCTACGTATTTCAGAGTTGCAATTTAATCCTTTGCCCTTCAGGGGAGAGGATGGTATTTTTTGAAACTTTTTTCCTATTTGGTTTAATATATTAATTTTTTGTATGTAGAGAGCTCGTAGCTGTAGCAACTGAACCAAATATAAATATTTTGAAAACATTTATTTGGGGGCCCAAATTTGAAAAAAAAATATACCCAATGCAGGATTTTACTAAAACCGATATATCTAAACCATTTTTAAATATAGATTCAAACAATTTGTTGCAATGTACTTGCAAAAGCATGCTCTACAATCTGTCTGTGACAGAATTTTGATATTAGTCCCTACGTTTGTAAAATAAACAATTACAATTTAATAACACGTTTTTTATTTCCTTTTTCGCAAACAAACGGGCATATTTTAAAAATGAAATCTATTAACAAAATTGTGTTACAGAGAAACGTTTCCTAATAGTCTAAAGAATGTGTGTTCTAAATTTCATGCATGTATCTTTAATAGTTCAGAAATTATATCCATTTTTATCTGGCAATGTAGCAAAACAATGAAGTTACCGGAAACAACAATAAAGGGGTCGTGTGATTTAAAAGTCTATAGCGCAGGAAGTTTAAAAATGGCGTCTCAACATCTGATAAGGACACAAATATCCATAAAATGTTATGCAATGCATTCCACACATATCAAAGATTGTTTTTTTTTTAATTTAATTTACCGGAAACAACGATAAAGGGGTCGTGTGATTTAAAAGTCCATAGCGCAGGAAGTTTAAAAATGGCGTCTCAACATCTGATAAGGACACAAATACCCATAAAATGTTATGCAATGCATTCCACACATATCAAAGGGTATTTTAAAGATTTTTTTGAAAATTTAATTTACCGGAAACAACAATAAAAGGAGACGTATGATTTAAAAGTACATAGCACAGGAAGTTTAAAAATGGCGTCTCAACATCCTCTAAAGGCACAAATACCCACAAAATGTTATGCAATGCATTCCACACATATCAAAGGGTATTTTAAAGATTTTTTTTTGAAAATTTAATTTACCGGAAACAACAATAAAAGGAGACGTATGATTTAAAAGTCCATAGCGCAGGAAGTTTAAAAATGGCGTCTCAACATCCTCTAAAGGCACAAATACCCACAAAATGTTATGCAATGCATTCCACACATATCACAGAGTATTCTAAAGAACAATTTTTTTTTTCTTTTGAAAATTTACTCATTTTTCACCAAAAAATATCGTCCTCTCCCCTTCAGTTACGTAGAACACAGGTTTTACTAAATTTACAGAATAAAATAAAAAAATGAACAATAGCACACAATCTAAGTGGCGAAGCGGCTCCTGATTTAACGAATATAATCAAGTAGGAATGGAGATGTATAAAAATTTGTTGCTGTGAAAATTTTACCGGAATTTTGTACCTACATAAATAGTTACAATTTTATGCATGTTGAAAAGATTGTAAAACTCCTGCGTTAAAGCAAAGACCCCAATCTTTGCGTATAAACTTGCAGACGCCTGTTAAAAAGGACTTAAAATTCCGCTCCGAAACGAGTGAGAGAGCTCGGGGGCGGTTTTAAACCAAGAGCCCATAACTTGGAAATCCTCTCGTGGAGCAGGGCAATTTCCACGAGCCCTGAAAAATGCAGGGCTCATACGCCATAATGGGACATTAGCACACAGGAGCTGTTTGGCAAAACTTTTATAAATGTGCTAACTTCACCATGGCAACGGGAAGCCTAATCAAATTCAGCAAAGGAGTCGGGAACAAAAGAAAGCTGCCATGCGGTGACATGGAACAGAAGACTGTGTCTGCGAAAAAGCATTTCATGTTCTGCAAACGTTTTGGCGCCATTCTCCGAAATTGACAATTGAACAACGTGTCGCTTGTACTTTTGAACATTTCCTACTGAATGAAACACATTCCCTTGCAGCGTATTCAGTTCTAGAAAAGGTAGTAATAGTAGTAGTAGATAGATTATCGAATACTCTGAAATCGATTATTAAAATTATTTTTCTATTTCTATTGCTATAAAATATATTTTAATTTTTTTTCTTAAATGGAACCTTACTACAAAACAAAATAGTAATATACGTTACAAGAGCGGTATGTTGACGTTTTCATGGTCGAAGAAAAGATTGAAAAAGCGAAACGTAGTTGAGCTTTTTTAATTTCCGAGAACATGAAAACAAACATTCCGCTCGTGTATCGTACATTATTTTGTGCGAAGATCGTTTATTACATACCTGAAAGACGAATTTCTAATTAGTTGCAATGAAATCTCCATGTTGGTTTCTGTTTAATGACGGCAACTTCGGAAAACCAAAATATCTTTCTTCAACATTGTTGCTATAAAATGTTTTCTGTGTTTACTATACTCCAGCAGGCCGTGATATACATCTGTATTTTTTTTTTCCCCCAGTCTATAAATGCGAACTTAAAACAAACGGTAAGGTTATGTAATGATTTATTTTTCATTTTAATATTTTAACAATATTATTTATATAACATATTGCAGTAATAACATCGGCATCTGGAATCTTGTTGATTTTTTCACGGCTTTCTTAATGTTACTTGTATCAGGAATGCAATAAGTTTCGTGGAGTAGTAGACTTTACTTAATTTTTGCAAATATTTAAAAACAATAATTAACATTGCAATTTAGCTGAAATTGCAGTGGTAAGTTTCCAATTTATAATTATTACTATGTTAAACGTCTCTAAAAATAATATGTTAAAAGCCTAAAGCAGTAAAATGAATTTCGCGCTTAAGCGGTAAGAAGAGGGAAATTGATGTGTGTGTTTACGTTGGGAATACTGAATGTGGTATTTCACACTTACCGCGTATTGGTTCTGTGCGGAAAACGAGCAAATACGCACGATCTCGCACAAAGATATTTTCAGTGACATATAAAGCAAAAACTATCTGTAATAACGATGTGCATTTTGCGCTGTTAGGTTGGGATACTGTAGAAGTTTCGTCTGTTGGTACTACTGTGATGATTGTTGCGCTCACACAAGTATAATAGCCAAGATGGCTGTCTGTGATATAGATATGCATTTAGCGCTGTTAGGTTGAGATACTGTAGAAGTTTAGTTAAGACGCACTGTTGGTACTACTGCGCTGTTTCTTGCACTGGCGCATGTACAGGCTTAATACCAACGCCATACAGAGCGCGATGTTGAATGAGCTGCGTACGCGATTTTCGCTATCTTAGCTATGTCGCGGAATGTTTGATTCTCTGCAATTTTTTTCAAAACGTCGCTGTGTACCGGCATGCGCAGCAGACCAATGGACAGATTTCTTTCACGCCAAGTGCAGAACTCTTGTTCAGGTTGCAACAATCACCTTCACAACTTGTGTTTTCTGCGTATTTGCACTTGAATAAACGAGTACATATTGTGAATATAAGCAGTTAATTGAAGAAGTAAGGAAGTATACATGCTTGTGCATACTTATTATATACTTCTATTGCATATAAATTCCCATAATAAGTAAATATATTTTTAACTTTCATCTGAGTCCAAGACTAAATTCTGCTTGTGAGTGTTTCGAGACGGATCACTCCCGAAGTGCCGAACGTCAAGCAGCCTTGAATCGCCACAGTTGTTTATACATGACTGAACTTTTATCTACTTTGGCAACTGTTATATTTGTATAAACAATCAAATAGTCTATTTGAAACATCATCTCTACCTTTCAGTGTATAATAATCCGTTCCCCAATCTTTATTTAATTACTAGGCCCT
Source organism: Periplaneta americana (assembly GCA_025594305.2). Classification (NCBI taxonomy): domain Eukaryota; kingdom Metazoa; phylum Arthropoda; class Insecta; order Blattodea; family Blattidae; genus Periplaneta; species Periplaneta americana. The sequence goes on from JAJSOF020000013.1 coordinate 143,595,715, forward strand.
TATTAAAAGGCTAGGAATTTTCTTTTCATATGTTTAAGATCAAGTGTGCAATCTCATGTAAAAAGATATTAACCTTATGTTTTATGTTTCTTAGAAATGCAAATTTATCTGAGAATTGTTTTTTTTTCTATTTATATAACCATAGGTAATATCATATTAATAGAACCAGAACATTTTGATAACTAAGATACTGTTCTGTGTTATCTTTTTGTCCCATTTAAACATTTATGTATAATGTTATTTATTTCAATGATGTATCTTATTTATAGATTTCAAAAAGGCGTATGACTCGGTTAAAAGAGAAGTTTTATATAATATTCTTATTGAATTTGGTATTCCCAAGAAACTAGTTCGATTAATTAAAATGAAACTTACAGCAGAGTCCGTATAGGCCAGTTTCTATCTGATGCTTTTCCAATTCACTGCGGGCTAAAGCAGGGAGATGCACTATCACCTTTACTTTTTAACTTCGCTCTAGAATATGCCATTAGGAAAGTTCAGGATAACACAGAGGGTTTGGAATTGAACGGGATACATGAGCTTCTTGTCTATGCGGATGACGTGAATATGTTAGGAGAAAATCCACAAACGATAAGGAAAAACGCGGAAATTCTACTTGAAGCAAGTAAAGAGATAGGGTTGGAAGTAAATCCAGAGAAGACTAAGTATATGATTATGTCGCGTGATCAGAATATTGTACGAAATAGAACTATAAAAGTTGGAGATTTATCCTTCGAAGAGGTGGAAAAATTCAAATATCTTGGAGCAACAATAACAAATATAAATGACACTCGGGAGGAAATTAAACGCAGAATAAATATGGGAAATGCGTGTTATTATTCGGTTGAGAAGCTTTTGTCATCTAGGCTGCTGTCAAAAAAAATCTGAAAGTTAGAATTTATAAAACAGTTATTTTACCGGTTGTTCTGTATGGTTGTGAAACTTGGACTCTCACTTTGAGAGAGGAACAGAGATTGAGGGTTTTTGAGAATAAGGTTCTTAGGAAAATATTTGGAGCTAAGAGGGATGAAGTTACAGGAGAATGGAGAAAGTTACACAATGCAGAGCTGCACGCATTGCATCCTTCACCTGACATAATTAGGAACATTAAATCCAGACGTTTGAGATGGGCAGGGGATGTAGCACGTATGGGCGAATCCAGAAATGCATATAGAGTGTTAGTTGGGAGGCCAGAAGGGAAAATACCTTTGGAGAGGCCGAGACGTAGATGGGAGGATAATATTAAATGTATTTGAGGGAGGTGGGATATGATGGTAGAGACTGGATTAATCTTGCTCAGGATAGGGACCGATGGCGGGCTTATGTGAGGACGGCAATGAACCTCCGGGTTCCTTAAAAGCCAGTAAGTAAGTAAGTATGTTATTCAAAGTTACGAAATCTTTCCACGCCGACCAAATGCTATTTCGAGAATGATGAGCGAGACTCGAAGCGCACGAGAATGACGAGACGAGACTCGAAAGACAAATGCAGCGAACACAGCGAGCGAGAGCGGCAGTTAGTTTTGTTCATCTCTAGTAAATCGGGCCACATGCTTCGCTGGCGGAGTGACGAACGTTGCATTCGATCTCTTTGCGGAATGTTACGCAACATAAAAAATAACACTATATAATAACAAAACACTTCATTTAAAGCACCCATTTATTACGCTGTTTTTTCTGCAACACAAATGTTACACGCACACACTGATCGAACAGAGACCCTCTTTTAATTAAAACTGTCTTCTCCACTTGAAACAAGACTAAATCCTCCCATCCAAAACTAATTCTAGGTTTATCCCTCTGTCCTTAAATTTTTAAACGGACGATATATTTTCTAGGCTGGCCACTAATTGATCTGGTCAGACGTAGGATTGATGAGAGCGCCGCTTGGCGTTGTTGACGAGAACTAACAGAAGCCATCTGTAGGAGACAGGCTATGGTTTTCTGGTGGGACCTCGCCATGATGGATGGTGTGTGTTTGTTATCATATGAGTCCATATCAAGCGTGGGCCATTATCTTGTCATTTCGACCCAGATCAGTTCCACATCGTGAGAAAGCAACAGCCAGCCAGCAACTGTACACAGACGAAGGGGCGCGCTCATAATGGACAAAAATCTGAGTTAGGGGAAAAAATGGTACTGAGAATAAAATAAATATTTTTATAAGAACAGAAATAATAATTCTGGTTTCAAAGGATATCACACTGACTAAAAATTAAGAGGCTTTTACTCCTTGTCCACATCTCTAGTGTAGACAGGGAATTGGACGAAAAAAATCTTTTGGATTACGTGTAAATGCAGTATTAAAATTTCAATAGATCGATAGACAGACAGACACGCAGAAAATCACAATAACTGACAGACAGACAAGCAGATAGCCTTTCAGACAGACAGACAGAAAGATAAACAGACAGAAATTCTCAATAAACTAGCAGACAAACAAGCAGATTGTACTGTATTGTATTTATTAACATTCCATGGTATTCGTGCATCGCTTCACAGCTAGAATATGGGACAAGTCAAAAAAGAAATATCTTGATAGTACTATAGGGTGCTATTCATAGACACTTCGCTAGCCCGCGCTACGAGCGTGCTAAACTAGCCCCGGCTATCGACTGGTTACTTGTACAGGATTCATATCATATCATATCATGGTTTATGAATACGAAAAACGTTAGTTCGCTGATCATCCACCGGAAGCCCGCGCTAAGAATGTCTATGAATACGGCCCATAAAGTCTTAATTATAGTCACAATCTACAGAGTGATCCGTTTGGGTATGCATAAAATAAAAATACCGTAAAACATTTACTACTGAACTCTATTTTTGAAACTTTGTGCATACAACACTGAAAGATGGGAGATTCCTCAGAGCTCAACATGACCCCCATTGCGCACCCTGCACAACTCATAACGGTGATGCAATTCAGCCCATGTCCGTTGTAACATAAGAGGGGTGATTTCTTGAAAAGCTTGAGTGATTTTTACTTTCAGATCATCAATGTTCCTGGGTTTCTGTGAATAGACAATGTCTTTAACAAAACCCCCACACGAAGAAGTCAGGAGGGGTTAGATCTGGGAAGTTTGAGGACCAAGCCAAGAGATAGCTGCATCTCGTTTTTTTTTTAACACAGAACTGTTTCTACAAATGTTCGATACCGCAACATTATGGACTCGTATTTAGGTACATTAAGCACACCATACTCACGTCGAAATTCCCTTTGAACTCTTTTAACACTCTCAAATTCAGCATACCAAAGAAGACATTGTGCCCGCTGTTGATTTGTAGTAGCCATTTTAATCATCTACGATTTTCATTTGTTCTTTCCAGATTATGCATTATTGATTGTTATACAATGGAAACTCCCATCATTTAATAATAATATAACCAGCAGGACATTTTTCGTACTATCATAATAGTTTTATAATAATAAATTAACATTATCCATACCCAAACGGATCAGACTGTAATTCTCAACATTAGAGTAGGCCTAGTACTTGATGACAAACCTTAATGTAAATCAAATGAATGACCTGTTTTGTGGGTTTATGCACAGTTACTTCATCTGCAAAACAATGGAACTCAAAACAGACTTACAAATGCGTTATCACCTTGTTAGTAAACGGAACACAGCCCACTTATTACTATTACAATCTTCTAGCAACGAATTATAAATAAACTAGCCGTACCCGTGCGCTCCGCTGCACTTGTTAGAAATAAATATAAAGTAATTACATAATTAAAATAGGACATTTGATCCAGGGAACATTCGTGTTTGACAGAAGGGTAAATCGTTTAATATGTTACTTAATTTAAATTGTATTTAAATAATTAAAATGCGGTCATTTTGGTCCAGAGAGCAATCATTTGGTGCAATGACAATTCCTTTAACATGTTTCTTAATTGTTATTACATGCAACCATAGTTTAATGAAGATTGACATATCATTTAGTTTTAATGTGTATAATTAGCTTCAGATATTACTTCATACAAACACAGAAATATTCTCTTAGGCTATGTTTAATAGCTTTCGATTGTTGTTGTCCAAGGCCCCTTATAGACGAAGTCATTTGTTTTTATTTCAGTACAGAGCCTTAGATGGCGTTGTTATTGTAATTTTAAAACTCATTTATCTCATTAAATATCAGTCCTATCAAAATTTTGTGTAGAGTAAAACTTATCGGAAATTATTTTTAAAGAAACTTTTGTTATGTAATATTTTTCATGAAAATAAATAATAAGCGAGATATTTCGATTTATTTCATTCAGGGCCCCTTATAACCCCCCTTTTAAATAAAGTATTTTGAATGACATATGGCCTAAAATCTAAGTTACAACGAACTTAATTTATATTCCAATTTCCATATAAATCGGTTCAGCCATTATCGCGTGAAAAGGTAACAAACATCCAGACAGACAGACAGACAGACAGACAGACAGACAGACAGACAAAAATGTCAAAAAAGCGATTTTCGGTTTCAGAATGGTTAATTATACATGTTAACACCAGTAACTTCTAGGAAATCGAAAATTACCAGAAAAATTTTGGCTACAGATTTATTATTAGTATACATGTTACGCCAAACAACACGAAGAAATAGCGATTTAAACTTAAATATAATCGCTAACACAGTGACGACTACAAATACCAGAGGGTTCCAGAATTAGAAATTACATCAAATTTCACATAATACCAAGCTACAAACACTCCTTGCAATTCTCAGAGCAATGAATTTGCTAAATTTTTAATGTTGTGTTTGATAGAGGCCTTCTGTTTGATGAGAAAGACATTCAACAAGCCACTTTTCAGCTACTTGCAATTTTCTGATAGAAGTCAACGTTCCTTCAAAGCGGGAGAGCCGGGAATTATCCTACGCAAACAACACGGTGAAATTGGCAGTGCAAACACAAGCTACCAGTCTGATTGTATAGCCACAGACAGCCGGTAATGGTCAACAGCGAAAGTGTTCTTCCAGTAGGGGGAGGAAACATGGACATTTGTTCACTCATCCCACTCCAGTGTACAGTCACTTTTATAATAATTGGGGCTCATCTACAGGGACATCATTTTATTTTTACTTCAATTTTTATTGTACCTGAGTTTTAGAATGTACTTCACTCCCACCCCCTCTACTAATAAACTTCCAACCGTTCTCCACACAGAACCAAGACCGCGTATGCAGTACTGAGTTAGTGAGTACAGTAAGTTCCAGAAATATGTTCGCGTTTTCCAGTGACGAAAGAGCTTTCAATATTGAATCATATTTTCGCACAGGTACTGTCGTCCGTTTGCCTACGTCGCATTCCGGTTTCCCCCAAAGTCTAGTAGCTGGGCTGTCTTAGCTCTTTTCTGAAAACATTCATTTCTGTTAGGAATTGGACGTCTACGTAATATTATACAACTGCTTAAAATAACTTGAATAAAAGGGCCTCGTTAAGTAATTAACTGTCACGTGATTTTCCCTCCCCTCCCTTCTACGACCCTGCGACAAACCACTTGAACGGACAGTAGATAGCATTTCTGAGTAATTTTATCTTTTCGGATCGGGCAGAAGTGAAGATTAAATTTACAGTACGTAAGGTACTCTTTTATAGAGTAGGTATAGAATTATTTCAACATGAGTTACTAGTACGAAGGACGAAACTGGTAATTGGAATTAGGTACAGTAGTCTATAGTGCGATAATATGCACAAAAGAACTGAAGCCTGTATCGAAATGAACGGCCACCATTTTCAAAAATGTGTTTAAATATCCATATTATGATTATTTTTCAATTTAATTTCATTCTCTATATTGTACGCTAATGTGCTGTAACAGTACAATATACACTGCATTATGAATACGTCCGAATGGATAGCTCAGTTCGTGAGTAAAAACACTCATTGTTAATACAGTACCGTATTTTGATTAAACAAAAACCTAATGAAAATTATCAAACTCAAAATTGCGATATTTACTAGTTTACATAAATGGATGAACTACGTTTTTCCCTTCCTATACCTAGTAAAGTGATTTGTATTTTACGCCAGTATCATCAAACTCCAGTCTTGGAAGGAGGAGCAAGCGGTGTTTCCGGTTCTAGACCTTTAATCCGAAGATATAGCCAGGTTGATATTAAAAATGTTAGTAAAAATAAAATTATGTCCCTGTAGAATAAAAGCAGACGCGCCAGAAACTTGCTTAGGTATAAGCATTATTCCGTATCCTAGCAACCACATATAGTTAACGTAGATTGTGTTAATGTGAGATAAGAAGACTGACTCTAAGGTTCAAATTGTAATTGATAATATACACAAAATTAACTTAATAGCGATTTCCTTATTTTAGTATTAGTATTATCACTAGAGACCGTATTTTGTTCCAGAAGGCTACAAAATTAAGCATTACAGAAATTTTTAAGCAGAAGACGCAGGTGCATCTAGCAAGCAAAGTAGGCTACTTGACTGACGGTTCACGCTACTCTTGTTTCAAGTGGGGTAGAACAAAAAAAATCACTTAAACAATTACACTAATATTTACTATTTAAATTATTTACACTGTGTACACTAGAACACGCTATTTTTATTATTTATATTACAGGGTAATCCGTTTTGGTATGGATAAAATAAAAACACCGTAAAATATTTACTACTGAACTTTATTTGTAGAATCTTTGTGTATACAACACTGAAAGATGAGAGATTCCTCAGAACTCAACATGTCTCCCCTTGCGCACCCTGCACAACTCATAACGGTGATGCAATTCAGCCTATATCCGTTGTAGCGTAAGAGGGGTGATTTGTTGAAAAGCTTGAGTAATTTTTACTCTCAGATCATCAATGTTCCTGGGTTTCCGAGAATAGACAGTGTCTTTAACAAAACCCCACACGAAGAAGTCAAGAGGGTTTAGATCTAGGGAGTTTGGGTACCAAGTCAAGAGATAGCTGCTTCTCGTACTGGATTTCGCCTGCGACCTCCTGCATGTTTTTTTTTTAACACAGAACCTGTTTCTACAAATATTCGATACCATAACATTATGGAATCCTATTTAGGTACATTACACACACCATACTCACGTCGAAATTCCCTTTGAAATCTTTTAACACTCTCAAATTTAGCATACCAAAGAACACGTTGTGTCCGCTGTTGATTTGTAGTACTACTTAGCCATTTTAATCATCTACGATTTTCATTTGTCCTTTCAGATTATCCATGGAAACTCCCATCTTTTAATCATAATATAACCAGCAAGAAACTTTTCCTACTATCATAATAACTTTATAATAATAAATTAATATTATCCATACCGAAATGGATCAGACTGTATAATGAAGAATATGGACCTGCATTGATCAAACATTATTTACACTACTAAGTTTATGTACAATTTTGTGTATTGTAGTGGAAGGTATTTTATTTCATAATACTATAGTCTACTTGTTTTGTAAATTGTGTGTAATAGTGTAAATAATGTTTAATCAATGGAAGCCTTCATTCTTTATTCTCGAACTGCTTTTTGAAAACAGACTACATGACAAAAGCTTGTGAACCGAATGATAGCAGGCATTTCCCATATTTCTTGTGAGTTTAATTTCCTCTCGAGCGTCATTTATATTTGTTACTGTTGCTCTAAGATGAGAACACCTTTAGATTTTCTTATTAAGGTATGTATTAACGTTTTGGAGGAAAATCTAGATTTTTAACCAACCTTTTTGAGATATTTATCAGTCAACATATGAAAGTAGACTAACATAACCATATATCAGAAACTTCAATTTCAATTCTTGATTCCTTAAAAAAATAATTAATTAAAAATTATTCTATTTCTTCAAAATGCCATATATTTTCTAAAAATTACTCAATTTTGAAATTTCTTTCACTGAGTTATTGCTGTTTATGCGTACAATGCTCTGTACTAGGATTTTGCAGCTAACATTATTAAAAGAAAATTTTAGTCATAAAAATGTCATTTCAAACGTTAATACATACCTTAATACACATAAAGTAACAAATATTTGGTACTCTTAAACGAAGATAAAAATGTGAAGATAAACTTTTTTTTTTTTTAGTATAGAATAACGGTTTAGTTCTTCCGCTAGTAGAATTTCACCCTCATATTTCTGAAGGGACATAAAGGAAAAGGCAAAATACGGGCCTTTCTAGAGAACACAGATTGTAATGAGGGTGCTCTCTTGTATGAACGCCTATGATTTTTCTCTCTGTTTGTATGGATTACTGCCTATGATTTCTCTGTCTGTCTGTTTCTATGGGAACTAAACTTTTTAAAAGTCAGATGATGGGGTACGCGTAATAAACAGCGAACCTCATTCCAGGCATAGAGACATATTTACACAATCTTCTAGTTCAAACATTGGTATTGAAAAATGAATATGTTGGATTCTCCACTCTCTTTACAGTACTGCGGTCATCGCATGAGGTGGTGTTTTGGACATTTGTAATTACATACGGGAAAATCGAAATCTGCATGAGGGTTGGTAGCAGGAGTCGTAGTAGTAGCAGTAGTGGTGGATTTTTATAATATTACGAGCTTGTGTTATTTGTGTATGAACTCAATAGCACAGGAGCACTGTTGAAAACCCTTGCAGGACTCTAAGGAAAAGTTATATATCTCATGTCCCTCGACGAGGACTAAAAAGTTTGTGAATACGATGTGTTTGTAAAGCTGACCTAAGCACATATTACGTGGTGCACAGTTGTCAAGGCATAACTTCGGCTCTGAGGACGTGGTTCGTAGCCCGTTCACGGCAGAGATGTTTGTCACTCATTGTCATGGGTTCTGTCAAGTGAGAATTCGGCATCGTGTCCACCCCATGGCGTGAGAGTCCCATTGTCGCTTTGCGAATGCAGTAGTCATGTTCACGAAATATTTGAACAGTGTAATGACAGAATAAGAACAGAATTTTCATACAAATTGATACACATTTCGTCCAGTAACAAACTGGGAGGAACACTTACCAAGGGGAACGTCCAATTCGACGCCGCAGAATCACAAGTGGTGTCTTATTTTTGGAAGCGGCGATGAAAATGAAAGAAATGATGTGGAGAGTATTGGTGAAATGAAGAGGGGAACGGGGAACACCGAGAAAACGCTCACAAACTTAGCATTGCCCATTACAAATACAATTTTGCCTTGCCGGAACTTGAACTATGGTCTGTGGTGGTCGTAACTCATGACGGATAATAATAATAATAATAATAATAATAATAATAATAATAATAATAATAATAATAGTAATAATAATAATAACATTTAGTAATATTTATTTACTAATATTTAACGTGCTGTAGGCTACATTATTAATGTTGTGTAATGACAATATCATTACACAACATTAATAATGATAGAAATTACAATAAAAGTACACAGCTAAAAATATGGTAATTGAAAATAAAAGGACGGAATCTTATAAATGAATATAATACAAATGATAAAAAAGATAACGAAACTAATAATACAATACATATCTAAACAAAATACATAAATTAATAACAACTGACATAAAACTAGTAAAAGTATATACTACACATGGGTAAATGAATCCAAATTCAATCCATGTAAATTGACATAAGTTAGCTATTTTATACATCTGCAGACCGACAGAGAGAGAGAGAGAGATTTAGAATTTCTATTGTAAAAAAAATTATGAAATCTTAAACCCTTAGCAGGAATACGAAGACTGATATTGCTTAGGAAAGATTCACAATCAATATCACCCTTAAGAACTTTACAAAAAAATAAGTAATCAAGATCTTGACGTCTGGCAAATAAACTACAGCAATTAAAATATTTGCAGTTAATCTCATATTTATAATCATCGGAATTAGGTAAAAATCTGTAAGAACACAAGGAAATCAATTTTCTTTGAATATTCTCAAATTTAGACGAGTCAGTGGAAGTAATGGAATAATAATAGGCCTAATAATAATAATAATAATAATAATAATAATAATAATAATAATAGGCCTAATAATAACAATAATAATAACAATCCTAATAATAATAGGCCTAATAATAATAATAATAATAATAATAATAATAATAATAATAATAATAATAATAATAACAATAATATGGTATAACAGCCCTTGAAGGGACAGGGCCGACATGGCGGCTGTTGGCCTCACGTCCACATGCCTCGTAGAGGAGGACGATCATCCAACCAGAACGGAGTTATCGTGTGGTTAGCATGATGAACCTCCCAGCTGTTATAACTGTCTTTCGTAACTGGAATTAGCTACTTACAATACGGTAGCTTCCCAAATTCATCACGATTCTGGGTGGGCACCGGTCCCATACACTGGTCTAAATTCATCATCGTCATAATCATCAAATTCTGTATGGAATAGGCCATTGGGCGTTCTGGTGATATGGTCGTAGGCTACTAACTTCTTCTGTATAGATCCAGAGTTTTGTTTATGCTTTGTACTTGTAGTTTATTGCGGATGTCTTCATTTTTTTATGATCAAGGAGTATATATCCTACCAGTGGTCTCAGGAGTCGCATCTCTGCAGCGTCTAACCTTCTAACCTGTGATGCGGTGAGCGTCTATGTTACCGATATTATATATATATATATATATATATATATATATATAATAATGTTGGTACAATAAGTGTTTTTTTTAAATTTTATAATAGTTTCTGTTCTAACTGCCTTCAAAAATGTCCTTTTAGTAGCGCCAAAGAGTTGTTGGTATTCAGCCACTTTATTGTCATAATCTTTTGGAAAATACGAGAGAGGTTGCAACCCAAATAATTAAGGGGTTAGGTACAGCTTACAGCAGTAAAATTTTGGAAATATTCAACATTTTCTTCCTATTACTGCATCTTGTACAATAATGAAAATTAGTAGGCCTATGTGTAAAACACTGGCCATCTGCTATATGAAAAAATATGTTCACGATTTAAGAAAATAATCTATTTATTTATTTTTTCAAAATTCAAAATAGTGGCAGCTCACTGTGCCGTAATGAAGTGTTTCCCTCATAACTCAAAAACTATCCAACATTCTGTGATGAAATTGTTTGTATTTATGTGTGTAATAATTGCTGCAAAATCACTTCTTTACCTTTGATAGATTGCCTGATAAAAAATAAATTCATTTAAAAAAATGGTCAAATATCAGTATTTTCTTCTAACACAAAATTTAAAAAAATATATTATTTATTAAGGAATTTAGTTGAAAGAGCATGATATTGTAAACATGTGTTTCAGCAATAAAATAAAAGAGAGAAAACATGAAAAAGTTAACAAGTTTATGAGTTACGAGGAAAATGCTTCATCTCTGTACAGTGAACTGCCACTATTTTGAATTTAAAAACAATATGTATATATTATATATTTTTTTAATCGTAAAAATATTTTTTCATACAGCAGAAGGACAGTGTTTTACACCTACCAATTTTCATTATTGTACAAGATACAGTAATGGAGGGAAAAAATGTTGAATATTTCCAAAAAAATGTACTGCTGTAAGCTGTACCTAACCCCTTAAATGAGATAACTTGTTCTAGTAGCCCTATATGATTGTCTACTACTATTTTGGATCTGATGGAATTTGTTCCAGTAAAGGCTAAAAACCTTAGTTTCTTGTGTCGATATTTTCAAGTTATACTTTTTTATGTTTTTATAATTGATATACCGGGTGATTCAAAAGTCCGGTTCACATCTTACTGATTTCTATGTCTTCTCTGGAAAGAGTCTTTTTTCCCTACTGAGCCTTGCATCGCAGCCTGAGGCTTATTGTTCTTATCTCCTTTTTGATAGAGATGATTGTTTTAAGTCCATAATACCGCATTTCTGCGAGTATCGTGATTTACTATTTGGTGCCATCTATCGATTCAGCTGCAAGTCACCCAGTTCCGATTGAGTCTGTTACCAAAGCTCTTCCGTCCTCATGGGACTTGTAGAGATACTTCAGATGGATTACACCTATATGCAAACCACAGTACTACATCCTGCTGCATTCTCTGATCTCAAGCTATTGAAAGATGATAGATGAAGTTGAAATGAATGAAGGCGAAATGAGACAGAAGTCGACATAGAAAGTTACCCAGAAATTATGCTTCAATTAGCTGAGGGGGTAGAGGAACTTCAGAAAAAAAAAAAACAACCAGACAATTTGTCCCAACTCAGAACTCACGGGGTTGCCAACATAAGCAACTCTGCATTAACTTCTCTGGCTAATATTTCCATGAACTTCAACAACGCCTCACTCATACAAGTTTTGCATGAGTTTTTGTTTCCGTGGAGGCTTTTGTTTCAATACAGATTAACACCAAGTGCAGCCCCGTCTCCGTGGCAACGGTATCCAATTAGTGTAAAACAGCTGAAAGTGAGAGTGCGTCCGAGATGATAGATTGGGAGTTTGAGGGAGTTTCTGGACGGCTCTGGGGTGGGGGTAACGCATGTCGAATGCTAGTTAATTGAAGTTGACGCTGGAACGAACAAGTCCGCGTGGATTTCCTGTCCTGGCTCAGCGATTTATTGACCCAAAATACGCGCTCCCACGTTCCCACGGCTTTCCCACGGCTGTTAAACGAGTCGTGTCATGGTTCGAGCCTCGAGTTGGCGCAATAAAACAAGAAGCTGCAGTACACACACGTACTGATCATTCGTTGCCGTGGATACACTTTCGCAATAGAGTTGCCATGACCACAATTTCGGGAAAGTTGCATGCAATGGTGTCGCTAAGAGATATCTCAACCTGTAATTCGGTTTCCATGGTTTTAAAGTTTAGATTTACCTGGTTGCTATGGATGTATATATGGGACATTCAATTGTTACGGATGTGACAAATATTTAGTTACATTGACTAAAAGAGTTAAGTTTAGATTTGTCAATTTTTTATATTGTAAACAATTGAAAAAGCTATGGTATACTGTTGATTTATAATTACGAAATCATTATCTTTTGTCTAAGAAAAGAACGAGGGGAAAGACTAAATGTTACGGTTGTGACAAAATTTCCAATTGGCATTGGCATTCATGTAGTTCATTTAGTAACTCTGCTAATTGGTAAGTTCTGAAACAGTACGACTTTTTTATATCTGTAAGATTTTTAGAACAAGATTACCTTTTTAAAACATGGATTTGCCTTTGACAAAGGGCGTACAGAATATTTATAACATTTTAAGCTAATTAACATTGTAACTAATTTACTTACTTATGGTTTTTAAGTAACCCGGAGGTTCATTGTCGTCCTCTCATAAGTGTAACTAGTTTAAATTTGAAATTTGACAAATTTGATATTTAGAGTTTGTTTACTAGGCATAAAATTATAGAGTTATTTAAGATTATAGCTTGGTTGATAAGGATACAAATTTTAAGTTAATAAACACTGTAACTAATTTACTAGGAATATAAATTTGAAATCTGAGAAATTTGATATTTGGAGTTTAATTACTAAGAATAAAAATTATAGAGTTATTTAAGAATTTAAGATTATAGCTTTGTTGATAGGGATATAAATTTTAAGTTAATTAACATTATAATTAGTTTAATAGGAATAAAATTAAAATTGGAGAAATTTGATATTTGCAGTTTGTTAACTAGGGATAAAAATTAGAGAGTTATTTAAGATTATAGCTTGGTTGATAGGGATACAAATTAAGTTAATTAACACTGTAACTAGTTTACTAGGGATCTAAATTTGAAATATGAAAAATTTGATATTTATAATTTGTCCACAAGGGATAGAAATTAGAGAGTTATTTAAGATTATAGCTTGGTTCATAGGGATATAAATTTTAAGTTAATTAACATTATAATTAGTTTAATAGGAATAAAATTTAAAATTGGAGAAATTTTATATTTGCAGTTTGTTAACTAGGGATAAAAATTAGAGAGTTATTTAAGATTATAGCTTGGTTTCTACGGATACAAATTAAATTAATTAACATTGTAACTAATTTACTAGGGATATAAATTTGAAATATGAGAAATTTGATATTTGTAATTTGTCTACAAGGGATAAAAATTACAGAGTCATTTAAGATTATAGCTTGGTTTCTAGGGATACAAATTAAGTTAATTAACATTATAACTAGTTTACTAGGGATATAAATTTGAAATATGAAAAATTTGATATTTGTAATTTGTCCACAAGGGATAGAAATTAGAGAGTTATTTAAGATTATAGTTTGGTTTCTAGGGATACAAATTAAGTTAATTAACATTGTAACTAGTTTACTAGGGATATAAATTTGAAATATGAAAAATTTGATATTTGGAATTTGTCTACAAGGGATAGAAATTAGAGAGTTATTTAAGATTATAGTTTGGTTTCTAGGGATACAAATTAAGTTAATTAACATTGTAACTAGTTTACTAGGGATCTAAATTTGAAATATGAAAAATTTGATATTTGTAATTTGTCCACAAGGGATAGAAATTAGAGAGTTATTTAAGATTATAGTTTGGTTTCTAGGGATACAAATTAAGTTAATTAACATTGTAACTAGTTTACTAGGGATATAAATTTGAAATATGAAAAATTTGATATTTGGAATTTGTCTACAAGGGATAGAAATTAGAGAGTTATTTAAGATTATAGTTTGGTTTCTAGGGATACAAATTAAGTTAATTAACATTGTAACTAGTTTACTAGGGATATAAATTTGAAATATGAAAAATTTGATATTTGTAATTTGTCCACAAGGGATAGAAATTAGAGAGTTATTTAAGATTATAGTTTGGTTTCTAGGGATACAAATTAAGTTAATTAACATTGTAACTAGTTTACTAGGGATATAAATTTGAAATATGAAAAATTTGATATTTGGAATTTGTCTACAAGGGATACAAATTATAGAGTTATTTACAATTAGGATCGTTTGGTTGCTAGGGATGCAACTGAGTGATTTTTTTTACATATGTAATTGAGTTCAGATTCTTTTCAATTACATGTAAGTCCTTTTCTCTCCGACAGTTTTGTAAAAAATATATATATTTCTTTTTCTTCTTTTCCTTTTTTGTTTTCTTGATTACCAGATGAATTTATTATTGTACATTTTTTATTGTGGATTTTATTTAAATTTCATATTTTTTATTATTATTTTATTACATTCTATTTGTTGTATTCTTCCTTACGTTTCCCTTGTTAATTATTTGTACTGAGTTGCTTTTATTATATTCCAAAATTTACATCTGTATTTTGCTTTATTTTTTTCTATTATGTTATTATTTCCATGTTGTTTAGTGTTGATTTTGTTATGCTATTTTTTTGGTAATATGTTAGTATTCTGATCTTTAACTTTTTGATAATTTCACTGCTTGTATATTTTGTGACCTGGTAGAGTGTAAGAGAAGGGTCTATGGCCTTAACTCTGACAGTATGAATGAATGAATGAATGAATAAATTCATACATAAATAAATAAATAAATAAATAAATAAATAAATAAATAAATAAATAAATAAACAAATAAATACATAAATGAATACATTATTATTATTATTATTATTATTATTATTATTATTATTATTATTATTATTATTATTATTATTATTATATTAGGTTATTAGGTATACAAACTTTAGTTATTTAAAGTTGTAGTTTAATAGGTAGGAATACAGCTTAGGATATAATTCAGATAAATTTAGATCTTTCAGTATGCGGTGATCTAATTAAGTATGTTTCAAAGAGAAATATACATTCTTGTTTCTGTGGTTACAAAATAGAAAACTGCATATAAACTGAGAAAATCTATATTTTCAAACTGATACTGTGGTTGTCATGTACACCTAAAACATTTTAGAGTATTTTCAAGCTGAAGTACGGGCGTTAAATTCGAGAATATTTGTAATGTATGAAATTTACATACATCATAAAACTTCCCTGAGGGTAACGTCATCGTAAAAGCACCACAACATACGTGGCTGTGTGCAGGGTTCGAGTGTGCGCGAAACGCCGCCATGATCGCACGCATTTGTTTGTCCCATGCGTGCTACATGCCCTCGTTTTAATAACGAGCGAGGCACAAACCCCCTCCCCCGCCCCATCAATACTGCCACGGCTGCGGTCTGCATAGCAAGGCTCTGTCGAGATCGGCAGCGCCGCCTAGTATGTATGCCCGCCCGTCGAGCACTCAGTCAAGCATTTTGCATAATCAACCCCCTGCTCCGCTCGTTAAAAGTCCATCAATTTTTGGAATATCCTTCGTCTTCTTCTTCAAACAGAAAGCAAAACTGCTCTGCCACAATATTGCGTCAGGTCTTTACGAGGGCTTACTCCGGAGTTATGGCGCCAGTGATCTGCTCAACAATTAGAGCAGAGCGCCTCTTGAAGCCGGCATGTAAGATCTACCTCGAGATAAAACTAGAATTATTGGCGGCAGCTACGCGTCATCTCACGGGAGATGGCGAGTATAGATTCAACAGGAAATGTGTTTAAAAAAATCAGAGCACAGAGGTTTTCAACACCGCTGACTAACAGTACTTCGAATAAGATATACAGGGTGTATCATAAGACGTGGGAACTAGTTCAGAGATGGATTCGTAAAATACAAATATAAATTCAGGTTACGAAGTTGACACATATTTTTCATTATAGATTTTACGCATTTCACAACAATTCAGGTTCTTTATAATGTCGCGTATGATATTACTGTTTACAGTTTATTTTCTTAGGCCCGATTGTATAAAACTCCCTGACTAAAGATCAACTTTGATCGAAGATCGAAAAGTGAGCCGAGTTCAGACACTTCTTCTATTGTATAAAACTTTTCTGCGATCAAATTACCTTGGTTCAAATGCAATCTAAGTTCACGTGAAAAGAATTTGGCAACATCGCATAAACAGGTGAAATACGTGATGCGCGGACCATGTTATACAGGTTTGTTCAGTGTTGCCAATCTAGCGACTTTAACTCCTTTTCAACAACAATTTCTTTTAACTTTTATATTGCTTAAATAGGGATTTAGTGACCTTTTCAGCACCCCATAGTGACAAAATTTAATCTTTCTTTATTGATAATGAGAAATCTAGCGACTTTACAACTACTTTTTGGCGACTTTCCGTATTACACTCTATTGGAGACACTGGTTTTTTTGTGCAATGTAAATAATGGCGGACAATAAGAAGAAGGTTGACTGTTCTCCAAGTTGTTATCATGTTATGGTGTTTGATACTGCTAAACATAATAAAGCTTTATAAAACGACAATTTTCGTTTAGTAATACAGTTAATCGAACATTTATGAATGTACCTATGATATCCATTAATAATTAATGGTTGTTATAAACATAATATAATTATAGGTTATATTATTTGATACTGCTGAACACGATAGAGCCTTATAAAATATAAGAATGTTTGTGTATTAAGGCAACAAATTGAAAGAAATATATATATAAATGTAACTAACATATCTATTAATATTAATAATAATGGATATTTTATTTGCACAATCTGTCACTCGTATATTTCAAACAGAAAAGAAATAACTGAACTTGGATCATCTAACTTAATCGGAGAAATTTCTTCAGTCAAAGTTGACTTTAGTTTGAGACAAATTAATCTCAGATTAGACTTTATACAACACAAAATTCCAAGTTCAGCTGAAACAAGGATCAATTTAACCTCTAATCTAAGATTAAATGGTTTATACAATCGGGCCTTAAACTAATATTCGAAAAAAACAGAGATATTCATATATTATATTCATTCATTCATAGTTTTATGCCCAGTTACAGTTCCTTCAATGCAAACCCAGCATTCTTCAATCTGCCTTTCTTTCAGTCTCCGCATAGGCTACGATGCACACAGGGTGGACTGTAAGTAACATCATCAATTTCAGGGAGTTATTCTTTGAGATATTTCAAACAAAAAAGTATAATGCATTTTTGCTGGTTTTTGTTTCATTTTGGAGATAAAAGTTGTTTTATATGAAACATTTAACAGCGTGTTTTAGGAAAGCCATTGATTTACAGTAGTTCCCAATTTAAGAAAGCAGTGTATTGTGATTATGATTGAAAGAATTTTAGTTTCGTCCTTTAAATATGCAGAAATTTGATCAGAAGAAATGTGTGTATATCTAATGCTCTGGATTTAACAATGAAGTCATCATCCTTCTTGCTTCCCAATATTTTGATGGAAGGACCACAAATGTCCTAAGAGTTTCACAATTAGCCAGGTGCTCCATCTCCATGTCCTCTTCTCTGGTGCACAGTAAGCATTTAGGTGAATTCAGTACTCCAATACGATGGAAGTGTTTACTGAGGCAATCATGACCAGTAATCAATCTAAACATGGCCACGGCAGATTTTCGAGGTAGATCAGGAATTAGTTTTGGATCTTTGAATGATTCTTTCCATTTTGAATTTTGATGTTTTGCCTGTTCGCTGTTACTTATTCTTTTTATGACTCATTTTATTGATTCATATGGTCAGAAGAAATGTGAATTTTTAAAATTCCTTGCAGAATGAAAATTTACATTTGTTCGGATCAAATTTTTTCACATTTAAAGGACAAAACTAGTTTTTATCTCAATAACTTACTGTTATAATACACTGTTCTCTTACATTGACTGAACATATCGGGAATTCAATCAATAGCTTTACCAAAACACACTATGAAATGTTTCATAGAAAATAATTTTTATCTCGAAAAAGAAGCGAAAACGAGCAAAATTATATTGAACTTTTTTGTTTGAAATATCTCAAAGAATAAACCCCTGAAATTAATTACATTACTTAGGGTTCACTTTCTATAAATTAAGGTTAGGTTTCAGTGCATTGGTTATTAGTTCGATGTCAGATAGTATAGATTTAGAGTATAAACAAGGTTTGTGCCAATTCGCGTGAATGTTGTGATATTTACCAAATCACCAGAAAAGTATCGAGACATATATTGAAGAAAACAAAAATGATTTATTTTACCATGACCCTCCTATAAGAAAGTTGTCCACAACGATCTCTATCTTTCTTATGAGTTTGTAAGAAAATCACAGAATCATCCTGTATAGTATATTTAAGAGAAGGTACTGAACATTTTTGTTAAGCTTCGCTGTTTCTTATCTGTTATTATTTTAATTGTTTTTTTACAACGTTTTACCAACTGCTATGGTAATCTAGCGACTGAGTGAAATGAAGATGATAATGCCAGCGAAACGAGTTCAGGGTCCAGCGCCGAAAGTTACCCAGAATTTGCTCTTAATGGGTTGAGGGAAAACCCCGGAAAAACCTCAACATAGTAACTTGTCCCAACCAGGATTTCAACCCGGGCCCGCTAGTTTCACGATCAGACGTGCTAATCGTGATTCCACAGCGGTGGACATCTGTTATCTTACAAGTTGCATAACTACCAAATAATTCGTGTACTGGCCGCCACTGCTGATAACACGCAAAAGCCAAGTTGCCAACTGAGTTCAAAAAGTTTCCCCACCATCCACCTCTCTGACTGGCCTTGGCAGAAGGCAATATCCGGGCCAAGCACAGGGTATCCCACATAATTCAAAGGCTGCACAAAAAGGAAAGACATTTCCGTCAAAGACATTTGAAGAATGCGGTCTACGAAAGGCGGCGGTTTGAAGCCGTGACACACTGTTTTTCTGTCTGCAGGTGAACGCACCACGAGTTTTTCCAAACATAAGCGGAAAGCGAAGTCTTTTGGAGGTTCGAACCACATTCCTCCTGTAGGTAAGCGTACTGTCTTTTGCCCATCTGATGCGGTGAGGAATTTGATTTATAATGCGCAAATAATGACGTAGGTAACGAATAATCCAAAGGAGCTCTTAAATTGAAGGAATTGGAAGGAGTCTTCGAAAATAGCAAACGTTGCAAAATATGTTCCGGCATACATTAGCAGCTTCATATCTGGCCGGATACTTGAAGTGAAATATATTCAAAGATTGGGGAGGTATCACAAGAGTTTAATGCAATATACAGTGCCATCGGCAATAATCGATACCAAGAAAGTATTGAAAAAGTCGAATACAGGGTGTTTCGAATTTAATGCTTAGGACTGGTTCAGGAAGAATAGTAAATAATTTAAGGAGTGGTTGTATTGAGCATTCTGAGTAAAAAAAAGTTCATAAAGTGAAGATAGAACAGTCGAGTATTGTAATATGAAGTTACGATAAGTATATCGTACAACGTTTCATCCACTGTAATAAAAAATTATTTTTGTTAATAAAAGTAATTTTATTATATTATTTTTATTAGTTTCGTACATGTCTTTTGTGGAGAGGCGATTGTATTATTATTAGTTCCTACCTGCGAGAACCTATTCGTTTATGTTTATTTTATTACTTTCGAACACGATAGGCTTTTGTTTATAACTGGAGAACAGCAGTACTGATAGAAATAAGCAAACATTGTTAAAATGAGTCCAAACTAGGATTCAGATATTGAAAATGCTGCAAATTCTGCAATTGAATATTAGTACCATCGAAATATCGCGTAACATATTGTTGTTAATGTTTATAATAAATAAAATCAACTCCATTTTATATAATTTAATGTGTGATTCACATAAGCAACCACTTAGATAATAGGAGTATCATAACTAAACTAGTTGCTTAATAGAAGTATCATTACCTAACTAGTTGCGTAATAGAAGTATCATTACCTAACTAGTTGCGTATTGAACGTGTTTACAATATTTTGTTAGTGATGTAAAGTTCACATTACATAATCGAAGTGGATAAAATAAAGAAGACGAGTTTTTTTTAGGATATAATGAAAAATAGAATAAAAAATGAGGATCGAGGTAGTCAGTCAGTGTTGTAGCAAGACAGAAAGTAATAGTTGATCTAAAACAAAAAAATCTATGACAGTCAAGGAGGAAGGGATAAATGTTAGTGTATTTTCAATGATGGAGAATAGATGTAGTTACCTAGGAACTTAAGCAAAAAGAGATATATAAATGTTGAAATGAATGTAATTGAATCGGTATATGTTAAAACGACGTTAGTTACGAAATCCAGACTTAAAAAAAATTGTTTGAAGAAAATTGAAGTGTTTTAGTTCTCTGTAGATTCATTATGGATACATAAATCATGGAATTTTAATACAAAACGATATGTTGAACTAGAAATATTGCGAAGTAACGACGAACTTGAAGATCATAAAATTTGTGATTGCCGTTGTTTTAACAAATATCGATTCAATTGTGGAACCGTATACAAAATTGTGTGGTCCATATTACATGAATGTCCTTAATTGTCGACATGAATAGTAATGCAACGAGACTATAATGATCGTAATTAAGACGAGAGTATGTTTGTTTATGAAACGAGCGCAAGCGAGTTTCATAATTTTCATACGAGCGTCTTAATTACCATTATAGGCAAGTTTCATACGACTTTTTATGCTCGACCATATTTCTAACTTGAAATTATTCAGAAGTATTCATTTTATTAGTATCTAATTGAAGAGCGGAAGTGACTTTGTGCATAGCTCGTAAATTGTGAGATGTGCGCAGACGCGAAAGTATTGATTTTTTCCGAGGAACAATAATGTCATTGACCTTGATATAATCTAGAGAATAACATGAACTAATTTTCATATAACCTGGAAATTGATTTAGAATTGAAAAACGAGATGACAAATTGAATTTATTTTAATATTATTCACAATTAACGCTAATAATTAATAATTATTATTATAGTAACAGAACATAACCTTCTGCGACAGTATTGGATTTCCAGCCTCCATGACGTTTCCCTCGTTGCCTTTCGATTGCATATCCGAGAATAATCGAAAACCTGAACTTTAATGAATAGGTGTACTTTAATGACATGCATTAAAGGACTGCTACCAGGTGTATAATTACTACATTTCGGCATGGTCGAGCATAAATATATATATCAAATCATATCTAAAACCATAATAACATTTGTTGATTTTTTTTAATCTTAGCTATCTATTAAAATTACTGTAAGGAGGTGACATTTTCAGATGTTCGGTGCGTCTTGTTGCGCCTTATTGTTGTTAGCAGAGTGTAAACTCGCTTTATCGCACAATGTGGTCAAATCTTCTGCCCCTTCTTCCCCTTGACTTCTTTCGTTAAGATAATCTTCTGTAATGAGGCAGTTAATGGGAGAGAAAATTCGAAGAAAATCCTGCTCTTGAATCTGCCACATGTAGAGGAATAATTGGACACTCAGCGAAGAGAGGCGTCACTGAATACTCAATTAAAACGAGGGTCTAAATACCCATCATGCAACGCGCGCTCCTACTTGAGAATCACTTGAGATTTTTCTGGGGAAAAAATCTTTTATATTAGACCTTACATAAACAAGTGCGGGGGATTTCCCTGTGAAGCTGTGGACTAATTCCACACAAGTTGGAAGCAAGGGTTTTTGTAAAGTGTGGCTTTACTCTATGAGTACAGACAAATTAACAAAATTAAGTTTATTAATTATTACAAAATAAACAGCCTGAAATTTATTGCAAAGTAAATAAGAGTAAAATGGTTTGTACTGCTGGAAATTTTCACAGAAATAGTTTCAGTCTATAAAATACAAGGTGTGCGGAATAAAGAGTGAGCTGTAAATAATGTGATTAATTTCAGGGGGTTGTTCTTTGAGATATTTCAGACAAAAAAGTTCAATAAAATTTTGCTCGTTTTTGCTACCTTTTCGAGATAAGAATTGTTTTATATGAAACATTTCATAGCGTGTTTTAGGAAAGTCACTGATTTAATTCCCTATATGCTCACTCAATTTAAGAGAGCAGTGTGCTATGATAACAAGTGATTGAAAGAATTTTAGTATTATCCTTCAAATAGCAGAAATTTGATCCGAACAAATGTAACACTGCTACTAGTATCAGTACCACTGCTGCTACTATCAGTTCCACTGCTGCTACTATCAGTTCCACTGCTACTAGTATCAGTACCACTGCTGCTACTATCAGTTCCACTGCTACTAGTATCAGTACCACTGCTACTAGTATCAGTACCACTGCTGCTACTATCAGTGCCACTGCTGCTACTATCAGTTCCACTGCTACTAGTATCAGTACCACTGCTGCTACTATCAGTTCCACTGCTCCTACTATCAGTTCCACTGCTACTAGTATCAGTACCACTGCTGCTACTATCAGTGCCACTGCTGCTACTATCAGTACCACTGCTACTAGTATCAGTACCACTGCTGCTACTATCAGTTCCACTGCTACTAGTATCAGTACCACTGCTACTAGTATCAGTACCACTGCTACTAGTATCAGTACCACTGCTACTAGTATCAGTACCACTGCTGGTACTATCAGTTCCACTGCTCCTACTATCAGTTCCACTGCTACTAGTATCAGTACCACTGCTGCTACTATCAGTTCCACTGCTACTAGTATCAGTACCACTGCTACTAGTATCAGTACCACTGCTGCTACTATCAGTTCCACTGCTACTAGTATCAGTACCACTGCTACTAGTATCAGTACCACTGCTACTAGTATCAGTACCACTGCTGCTACTATCAGTTCCACTGCTGCTACTATCAGTTCCACTGCTACTACTATCAGTTCCACTGCTACTACTATCAGTTCCACTGCTACTAGTATCAGTACCACAGTTACTAGTATTAGTACCACTGCTACTACTAGTAGTACATTTGCTATTGCTACTACTACTGCTACTATTACTAGTCCCTACTACAGCTACCAGTATTACTACTACTTCTGCTAGTATTACTTATCGTCGATCGGTGATTTCCTCTAAGGAGGTCTGAGGTTCGATTCACAGAAAATTACTAGTTTACTAGTGGTAAACAAAGCACATGTGGAGCAGGTGTTCTCCGAGTTCCTACTTGAATTTTCTCCCTTAATTCCACCAGTGCTTCATTCTCGCATTGTGAGCCTCACAACTCTTACTTTCCCATTGCTATTAGGCGCAGGCAGATCTTGGTATTGATTCGTTTTGACCACGAGTTTGCACGCCGCCTTGTCGAAGCCTCGCGCCGTATTATCCCTCAGTATGGCATTTGCATATACATTGCGGCAGCTCCAACTTGTTCCATTCCCCCTGCCCCATCCTCCTCGGTGCGTGGCGGAGAGATATCAACATGAGAATTACGCAAGTGCGTAGAACATCACGGTCTTATGACAAAGTGTTAGTTTTGTCCGCGTGTGCATTGCGGTACAGTCTGCAACAACAGACGATGGGGATATTATTCGATTAATGGTAACATCAGTAGGCCTACTTCATTGTAGCCTTGTACATTATTTTGGAAAGCATCGATATACAGGTTGATTTAGGAGGAATGGTAAATATTTTAGCGGGTGATGTATGGACTATTCTGAAACTCGGAAAAAATCCAACCAGGTAATCAGGCCAAGCGGGAACCGAACCCACGCTCGAGCGGAACTCCGGATCGGCAGACAAGCGTCTCAACCGATTGAGCTAGGCCGGTGGCTACACAAACTATACGAATTGATAAAAATGTAGAGAGGGGAACAATTTCTCGAGATAAACTTGATAATTATTTTATTTGTTTATTATATTTTGAGTTTATGCTACAACGATAACTCTTTCTATCGCATCTTTTGACTTAATAGGTTGTATCGTCTTGAACATAGATCTACATCTTGTTTACACACTTCTAACACTTGTATCACTAATCATTTACTAAAATTGTTATTAATATATAAAAAACTTTCCCATGTTTATTGGAACTATTGTTGTATTTTACCTCATTTAATAACTAGTTTCGACTTAATATCCGGCATCTTCAAATTTCTAGTGAAGTCCTGCGTTTGTTTTCGGATTTTTCTTGTCAGTGTCTTAGTTGAGGTGCATTTATGATCGGTAGTATTATATCAAATAGGGTGCGCGTTTTGAAATTTGGGTTGTATTTTGAGGGTATGTAGTGGATGTGTTTTCGTATGTCTGTATATTTCGTACTGTTCTGGTGTGTTCAGTTACTGGCTTTTCGGCCAAACACGTAGGATTTCCATGCCTGTTTCTATGTTCCTGTAGTTGTGGTTGGTGTTGGTGATGTATTCTGCGTGGGTGATATTATGTGATTTGGTTATGGTTGTAATGTATTGTTTGTATCGTTTTACACTGACCTCATAGTTTATCCCATGTTCTGTTTTGTTTAAGTATTTACTCGTTTATCAATTAGGGAAAACACGGGAATTTTACTTGAAGCAAGTAAAGAGACAGGTTTGGAAGTAAATCCCGAAAAGACAAAGTATATGATTATGTCTCGTGACCAGAATATTGTACGAAATGGAAACACAAAAATTGGAGATTTATCCTTTGAAGAGGTGGAAAAATTCAAATATCTTGGAGCAACAGTAACAAATATAAATGACACTCGGGAGGAAATTAAACGCAGAATAAATATGGGAAATGCCTGTTATTATTCGGTTGAGAAGCTTTTATTATCCAGTGTGCTCTCAAAAAAGCTGAAAGTTACAATTTATAAAACAGTTATATTACCGGTTGTTCTGCATGGTTGTGAAACTTGGACTCTCACTTTGAGAGAGGAACAGAGGTTAAGGGTGTTTGAGAATAAGGTGCTTAGGAAAATATTTGGGACTAAGAGGGATGAAGTTACAGGAGAATGGAGAAAGTTACACAACGCCGAACTGCACTCATTGTATTCTTCACCTGACATAATGACAACATTAAATCCAAACGTTTCAGATGGGCAGGACATGC
Organism: Periplaneta americana; assembly: GCA_025594305.2. NCBI lineage: Eukaryota > Metazoa > Arthropoda > Insecta > Blattodea > Blattidae > Periplaneta > Periplaneta americana. Next base: position 143,621,322 of record JAJSOF020000013.1, read on the forward strand.
AGCACGTATGCACGAATCCAGAAATGCATATAGAGAGTTAGTTGGGAAACCAGAGGAAGTAAGATCTTTGGGGAAGTCGAGACGTAGATGGGAGGATAATATCAAAATGGATTTGAGGGAGGTGGGATATGATGGTAGAGACTGGATTAATCTTGCTCAGGATAGGGACCGATGGCGAGCTTATGTGAGGGCGACAATGAACCTATATAATATGTTTAGTTTATTATACTAGCTGTAGCATGTTCCGACAGTGAGGCTTATTGTTGACAATCGAACACACAACCAAATACCAGTAGGCACTCCGCGCGCTGAGTAAAGGTAGGTTCACGTCATAATCTCAAGGACGCGAATCCAAGTTGAACATCACTGAGCTAAATACACGACGAGCCTTCGTTGAAAATGTCTAAAACAAGTCATTTCATCATTACAATACTTTGTATACTCCTCGTCTAACGAGAAATTAAAGGTAATAATAGGCCTACCATGTTGACATATGAGCAAATCAGACAACATACTGACGTTGTCATGTAAACAAAACAAATGACACACAGAAATGAGAATATCGGCATAAATGTAACAGAAATACATATAAAAAATGACTGACACAGTACGATGAAAAAAAAAAAAGACAGCGACGAGTTGTCATGGAAACGTAATAGAAAAATAATGAAACGTGTCATAGGTTATGGTTTGAAAACAATACAGGTAATAAGTTTAGATAGAGGAAAAGAAAACAAATGGTAGTTACATCAAACGAATTCTGCATTGTGAATAAAACGAAACAAATGAAGAGTATTGTGACGTAATCATCTTTTGTGATTCATTCGCATGAAAATGTCGGCATTTATTCGCAAACTTGCTGATAGAGGGGAGAGTAGGATTTAGCTCCGATATAGTTCATGCTTACTGGCACACGATGTATAGCTGCCCGTAATAGAGTGTTTGTGTGTGTATACACCAGATCTCGATTACACATGTCATTGAAAATTCCATGTACCAACACAACAAGGTAGTGGGGAAAGGGGTTCCATATTGCAATAAGTTTTTGTAGTTTTATTTTTTTGTATGTGATCAAATGGTTGCCATTTCTAAAGCTAGAGTGTCTCTCCCTCTACAAAACTAATTTCAAAAACAAGTTGATCTCTCGTTGTAAACTGGTCTTCCATTATAACTTTTTTACTCTCTCTCTCTCTCTCTCTCTGTGACAGATTAGTTTAAAGCCCTCCCCAATGACGACCGACCGTGTATCCAGTCTTTTACGATAAACAAAATTCACTCCAATCTCTATTTCTTTTTTAAACTTAAAAATCGCATGCAAATTGCTCTAAGAACACCGGCGTGCCGGCGGTATGAGTGTTGGTGAGATATCATTATGCGGTTATGAGCAGAGGGGGGGTTGGTACGACTGCACGGAATTGGTAGCTATTTCTATGTTAATTAAAGCATCGTTTGGCGCCGTACACTGTAATAAAGTCCCCACGACTCTTCGAATATGGCTCAGGCGAGGCAAGCGAACGTCTCCTGTTTTGTTACATGGAAGAAATAGCGCGTACAATATCGCGTTAACCCGTGTGTCCATAGCAACAAGGCCGGAGACTTGTTAAAAAGTCACTCTCTTGTTTTTTTTTTGTTGTTGTTGCCATGGTTACCGGAATGTTGTTGTGTAATGTTACGATAATTATGCATTCTTTGCACGTTTGTCCCTCTCTGTGTGAGTACGTCTGTTTGCCTACGCTGCTAGGGGACAGGAATTAATGAAATTTGATTTTGGTTGGACTGAAATTTTGTTTTCGGGCTGCACAATGGCAGCTGTGTATAAATATATTTTATGCTCGACCATGCCGAAATGTAGTAATTATACACCTGGTAGCAGTTCTTCAATGCATGTCATTAAAGTACACCTACTCATTAAAGTACAGGTGTTCAGCCAATGACGAGTCAGCTTTGTACCGTTATAAAACCTCAGCCAATGACAAGTCAACTTTGTACCGTTATAAAACCGCAAGTATCGATTATTCTCGGATATGCAATCGAAAGAGAATTAGCGAAAAGTCACGGAGGCTGGAAATCCAATACTGTCGCAGAAGGTTATGTTCTGTTACTATAATAATTAGCGTTACTTGTAAATAATATTCAAATAAATTCAATTTGTCATCTCGTTTTTCAATGTCTATTTCATTTCAATGTTATATCAAAGTTAATATTTAGTTTACTCTGTAGGTTCTTATAGGCTGTCAAGGTCAATGTGGACATCTGTTCCTCGGGAAAAAATCAATACTTTCGCGTCTGTGCAAATCTCACAATTTACGAGGTATTGCTCAAGGTCAGTTAGATACAAATAAAATGAATAATTTCAAGTTAGAAATATGGTCGAGCATAAAAAGTCGTATGAAACTCGCCTATAATGGTAATTAAGAAGCTCGTATGAAAATTATGAAACTGGCTTGCGCTCGTTTCATAAACAAACATACTCGCGTCTTAATTATTATCATTATAGGCTCGTTGCATAATGTACTATTAACTGATGTGAAAGCCACAAGGATTTGTAATTTCGGCATTCATTATGTATTTGCTCTACAGTTTTTAGTTTTTAAAGATGGCGTCCTTTTTATAATCCAGGAAACGTGCAATTTTCACTACTTTGGACTTGAATTTATGAGTTTATAGCAGCTGACTAACATCACATGCTCCTTACCAGACTGTGTAAATGTTAAATGTCATGTTTTATTTAACGACGCTCGGAACTGCAGAGGTTATATCAGCGTCGCCGGTGTGCCGAAATTTTGTCCCGCAGTTCTTTTACATGCCAGTAAATCTACTGACATGAGCCTGTCGCAGTTAAGGGGAGGCAGAGGTGAAATTTTCGAACAAAACTGAAGAAAAAATGAAAATTTGGTTTTTTACATTTTTATGATCTTTATTTTGATATTCCGATGTTAGTTTTTGATTTTGTGCCCTTAAAAGTATGGAATTAAACCCAAGATAACTGTATTACTATATTATTCCCATAATAAACTAATACTTATCATTATTTATATACCTTCTCTGAACATATAAATAAAAAGAAATATTGAAAATTTCTTACAATATGGTGCATGGAGCATTTTATATCAAACGATATAAAGTTTTATAAAATAATTCATATTTACAGAACTATTGTACTTAGAAAGTTGAAACTTGGTACGTCCATTATTAATAACATACTTAGTATCCATGATCAATTTCAAACAAATCGGATAAATTTTGTGGATTTTGAAATATTCACCTCTGCCTCCCCTTTAAGCACACTTAAATGCCATCGACCTGGTCCGGGATCGAACCCGCAACCTCGAGCATAGAAGGCCAGCGCTATACCAACTGCGCCAACCAGGCCGACACCAGACTGTGTAAAATGCATGAAATATTATTTATGGCAAAGATTAGATATATCCAAAAACATATTAAAAATAATATTACAGTTTATAGTAAGCATAAAATAATAAGTGTAATAATTTTATTATCGTTCGTTATATGCGACAGTCTCTTTTGGATATGAAATTATGCCACATGAGTTACCTGCCCCTTATTTATACGAACTTATGCAGTCCCACACATTCATAGCCAATTCCATACAAACGGTACTCATAACCATATCTTAAAAGCAAAAGGGAACATTGTGCCTGTTATGTTAGATCAGGTGAGTATGGCGGGGGGCTAATAACGATTTACGGATTAGAGTTTTACACTTTCTATGTTACTTAATGCTCTTGTTTTAATGTGGGAACTCCAGAATATTCCACAGATTTCCTCCTCATCGATTCTACGTCAGCAGTGTCGTAAATGCACTGCAAAACGAGACCAGTAGTTCGGGTCACTACGTCTACTTTAGTTGGGAGAAAGAACATACATGACGTTACGACATATCTGGCGCTACTGTGCTTTAAGGTAACAGACACTATTCAGAAAATGAAGAGATAACTTAAAAACGATAGATCAATAATACATGAAATGAATACACCATTACAACCGAAGTATGCGCAAGAATTTCTGCCTCAAAAATAGTACCACATAATCTATCTAGCTATCTGTGATTGAGGTTCTGTCCGATATGTAATCTACATCTAAATTCTCATCCGTTTGGGTGTGGATAATATTAATTTATTATTATATAGCTATTATGATAGTAGAAAACATTTCTTGCTGGTTATATTATGAAAATATGGGAGTTTCCATATATGACAATCATACTTACTTACTAACTGGCTTTTAAGGAACCCGGAGGTTCATTGCCGCCCTCAAATAAGCCCGCCATTGGTCCCTATCCTGAGCAAGATTAATCAACTCTCTATCATCATATCTCACATCCCACAAATCCATTTTAATATTATCTTCCCATCTACGTCTCGGCCTCCCTAAAGGTCTTTTTCTCTCCGGCCTCCCAACTAACACTCCATATGCATTTCTGGATTCGCCCATACGTGCTACATGCCCTGCCCATCTCAAACGTCTGGATTTAATGCTCCTAATTATGTCAGGTGAAGAATACAATGCGTGCAGTTCTGCGTTGTGTAACTTTCTCCATTCTCCTGTAACTTCATCCCTCTTAGCCCCAAATATTTTCCTAAGCACCTTATTCTCAAACATCCTTAACCTATGTTCCTCTCTCAAAGTGAGAGTCCAAGTTTCACAACCATACAGAAGAACCGGTAATATAAGTGTTTTATAAATTCTAACTTTCAGATTTTTTGACAGCAGACTGGATGATAAAAGTTTCTCAACCGAATAATAACACGCATTTCCCATATTTATTCTGTGTTTAATTTCTTCCCGAGTATCATTTATATTTGTTACTGTTGCTCCAAGATATTTGAATTTCTCCACTTCTTCAAAAGATAAATTTCCAATTTTTATATTTCCATTTCGTACAATATTCTGGTCACGAGACATAATCATATACTTTGTATTTTCGGGATTTACTTCCAAGCCTATCGCTTTACTTGCTTCAAGTAAAATTTCCATGTTTTCCCTAATCGTTTGTGGATTTTCTCCTAACATATTCACGTCATCCGCATAGACAAGCAGCTGATGTAACCCGTTCAATTCCAAACCCTCTCTGTTATCTTGGACTTTCCTAATGGCATACTCTAGAGCAAAGTTAAAAAGTAAAGGAGATAGTGCATCTCCTTGCTTCAGCCCACAGTGAATTGGAAACGCATTTAACAGAAATTGACCTATACGAACTCTGCTGTACGTTTCACTGAGGCACATTTTAATTAATCGAACTAGTTTCTTGGGAATACCAAATTCCATAAGAATATCATATAAAACTTCTTTCTATATGACAATCAACAATGCATAATCTGAAAGGACAAATGAAAATCGTAGATGATTAAAATGGCTACTGTAAATCAACAGTGGACACAATGTGTTCTTTGGTATGCTAAATTTGAGTGTGTTAAAAGAGTTCAAAGGGAATTTCTACGTGAGTATGGTGTGCGTAATGTACCTACATACGATTCCATAATGTTGTGGTATCGAATATTTGTAGAAACAGGTTCTGTGTTAAAAAAAAAACATGCAGGAGGTCGCAGGTCAAACCCAGTACGAGAAGCAGCTATCTCTTGACTTGGTCCCCAATCTCCCCAGATCTAACCTCTCCTGACTTCTTCGTGTAGGGTTTTGTTAAGGACATTCTCTATTCACAGAAACCCAGGAACATTGATGATATGAGAGTAAAAATTACTCAAGTTTTTCAACAAATGACCCCTCTTATATTACAACGGACATGGGCTGAATTGCATCACCGTTATGAGTTGTGCAGGGTGCGCAATGGGGATCACGTTGAGCTCTGAGGAATCTCCCATCTTACATGTTGTATGCACAAAGTTTCAACAAATAAAGTTCAGTAGTAAATGTTTTGCGGTGTTCTTATTTTATCCATTCCCAAACGGATCACCCTGTATTATCAGACAGTACATCTCACTTGAGTCACTCGGGGGAAATTAAACGCAGAAAAATATGGGAAATGCGTGTAATTATTCGGTTGAGAAGCTCTTATCATCCAGTCTGCTGTCCAAAAATCTGAAAGTTAGAATTTATAAAACAGTTATATTACTGGTTCTTCTGTATGGTTGTGAAATTTGGACTCTCACTCTGAGAGAGGAACATAGGTTAAGGGTGTTTGAGAATAAGGTGCTTAGAAACATATTTGGGGCTAAGCGGGATGAAGCTACAGGAGAATGGAGAAAGTTACACAACACAGAACTGCACGCATTGTATTCTTCAGCTAACATAATTAGGAACTTAAAATCCAGACGTTTGAGATGGGCAGGACATGTAGCACGTATGGGCGAATCCAGAAATGCAAATAGAGTATTAGTTGGGAGACCGGAGGGAAAAAGACCTTTAGGGAGGCCGAGACGTAGATGGGAGGATAATATTAAAATGGATTTGAGGGAGGTGGGGTGTGATGATAGAGACTGGATTAACCTTGCACAGGATAGGGACCGATGGCGGGCTTATGTGAGGGCGGCAATGAACCTTCGGGTTCCTTAAAAGCGGTTTGTAAGTAAGTAAGTAAGTACATCTCAATTGATGGTATGTGTTAGAGGAAGAACAATTGTTTGTAGGCTATACATCTGAAACCTGATTAGTGTAACATGTAGCTAATCGGCGATGTATGCAATGGAGGGGGAAAGGAACTAGCCACCCTACTTCATTATCTACTGGCTTAGTTGCCTCGTAAGTGGTGTCTTATTGTTATCACTTTTGAAGTTCTGACTTGTCTTCGGACAGTTGACTAAATAACAATCTATTTAACACTGTACCCCATTTCCTCTGGTGACACTGAAGAGCGCCAGGATTTGAAATAATGACATCCAAGATCCTGCAGTCTTTTCCCGGAACAGTGGAACGAAATAGAGACCAAATGAAAGAAAATCGAAATCCCCTTACGTGATCGGACGATACCTCCCGCACTGCAGCGACCTTGCCTTGCTTCTCCTTCACCTTGCACTGGCTGATGTGACCTTCCCATTTTCGCAACTCGCGACACTGGACTATAACTGCCAGCCATATTGCAAATAACCGTCTAACAGTACCTCGGCGATATGACGCAATCGACAGGAGTATTATTGCAGACATTTTATTGTACGCTGCAAAGCACGCCAGCGATATGACCTTAACACCATTCGCTGAAATAATGCACAGTGACCTTACATTTGATGGATATGGTTTTGCTATTATTGAATACAAGTCTTATAGTCTGAGAAATATGACTTTACATTCGTCACAGAGATTTAGATTTTTTTACTGAACAAGTCTTACAGTGTGAGCAATATTACTTTACATCCAGTAGACTATGATGATTTTACTTCAATTTAATAAGGTCTTGAATATGCATTATATGTAGTTTGGTTTCAGTTTATTACTGTAATTTCATTTTTAACCGAGTAACAATTCTAAAGTGTCAATGACATCACATTACTTTCAATATTTTGATATTACATCCATTGAATATGATCTTGCAGCATGTGCCTATAGTGCATTTCTGTACAGAAAATAATTTCCTAACATTATACTATACATGTTTTAACAGTCAATATAAAATAATAATTTTCTGAATGTGAGAAGAAAAGGGAAAATATCCGCAATGTAGCCTATCAAAAGAAAAGCATATCCTATTTTCACTCAAAATACGTTTTTTTATCAAGAAACGCTTTGAAATTAATATTTTTCGACGTTGTTGGAAGGAATGTTGCTATGTACCAACTTACTTACTTGCTTACAAATGGTTTTTAAGGAACCCGGAGAGTCATTCCCGCCCTCACCCAAGCCCGCCATTGATCCCTATCCTGAGCAAGATTAATCCAGTCTCTATCATCATATCCCACCTCCCTCAAATCCATTTTAATATTATCTTCTCATCTACGTCTCGGATTCCCCAAAGGCCTTTTTCCTTCCGGTCTCCCAACTAACACTCTATACACATTTGTTGATTCGCCCGAATGTGCTACATGCCCTGCCCATCTCAAACGTCTGGATTTAATGTTCCTAATTATGTCAGGTGAAGAATACAATGCGTGCAGTTCTGCGTTGTGTAACTTTCTACATTCTCCTGTAACTTCATCCCTCTTAGCCGCAAACATTTTCCTAAGCACCTTATTCTCAAACACCCTTAACCTATGTTCCTCTCTCAGAGTGAGAGTCCAAGTTTCACAGCCATACAGAACAACCGGTAATATAACTGTTTTATAAATTCTAACTTTCAGATTTTTTGACAGCAGAGTAGACGACAAAAGCTTCTCAACCGAATAATAACAGGCATTTCCAATATTTATTCTGCGTTTAATTTCCTCCCGAGTGTCATTTATATTTGTTACTGTTCTTTATGATAGTTTATTTTTTTATGTACCAACATTAGGCTATAGGCTACGCAAATATCGATTGAATTCTTTTTTATTTTCTATGTCTGATTTTGATATTGAAGGTGTGTTCTGTGTAATCTAGTATTCTCCATGTGCATTGTGATATTACAGTGTTTCTTTGGAAAATTCATGTCTAAAGTTCTGGGCCGGGATTGAACTCGCAACCTCGGGCACAGAAGGCTAGCGCTATACCGTCTGTGCCACCCAGGGCGACTCCACAAACCGATTATATAAACAATCAGCCATGTTGGATTCGCGATGCGAGATGGGAGAAGATGGTACGAATATGGGCTTCTCATTGGCTACTGAAGGAATTGTTCTAATTTAAAACCAAGCCACAGTGGAGTTGTCTATATTATCACTCAAAAGCGCACAATTAAGTGCTGTTTTCGCTCTGTTCTGTCCGTTTTTGAACCTAAACATTTCCAGAATCGCATTCAGCATATAAAATTCTATGAGAAATAATCGATATCTCGAAATCGCAAAAAATGGCTACTATGCTCCTCAAATGAAACGCATTAAGGAGAGTAGAGACAGAAGATAATACACTGAACTGCAGTGCAAACCCAGTCGCTAGGAGGGGAGACGCAAGAGCGACTCCCTCGCCGAATGTGAAATGTCGATGGAGCGGGCGAGATAAGCTCCCAGCAGCCGCCGGTTGGTATTTGCTTGCAGATCAAGAAGTGAAAGGCTGGCAAGGCAACATCTTCTATTACGTCATTAATTGCTGTACAGCACAAACAATGCCCGGCGTCTGTTGAGCTGCAAGTGATAGCATCTACGGTTGCCTGGCAACGCCTTGCTAATCCACTTTGCAGGCGAAGTCAACGCACATAAGCGAGTTCCAACCCCGCGCCAAGTATGAAGGGAAAGTAGGCCTACTGTGGCTATATAAAACATTATACAGAAATTATATATCACTGAATTATAGGTTTTCAGCGTCCACAAAAGTTTTTTTTTGCATGCCTTTTGTCTTTTTATCCGTCTACTTGTGCATTTGGTCCAGAGATCTGCATCGGACGTTTTCGCTCGAGCGCCAAGTAGTTCATAGCATAATCCGATAGGCAGCCCACATGCCTGATGGGTAAAATTGTCGCGAGCGATAAATCCTCGAACGGTATAAGCCGGGCGTTAGACATTCGTTCTTGTTACAGTGATAAACTGTGTAGTAACATCATAGATGTTTATCATTTCAAAACTTTGCAGTGTTTAACTAACCTCTCCATAGTACAACTACAAAACTTGCTTCAAAATGTAATATAAATTTTGTAGGTATTTTTTTTTACCCTACACAGGAGTGATTTTGTTTCTGCCACATCTGATAGATGTTATTGGATGTAAATGTAATTATTATTAACGCAGACCACAATCACGATAATGCAAGAACTGTATCAAGTTTTCTAATAATAATAATAATAATAATAATAATAATAATAATAATAATAATAATAATAATAATAATAATAATAATTAGTGTATCAATCTTTGCGTCTGTAACAGTTGTGCAGCATGATTATTCGTTTTATTATATTTTCTGTGACGTTATCTCTGTACTAGTATTGTTATTAATCTACTGCTATATCAATAATATTTTGTAAAACGTTTCTACATTGTCGTAGTATATAGGCGGAACACTATGTATGGACCTATCATATTATATATGTGGTAAATCAAATATTGAATAATTCTTAATTAGCAATAATAACTGTATATCGAAGTTTTTCATACTATTTTATTTATAACTTCATGTTCCTGTTTTGGTACGTTCCATTGACTGTTCCATTAAACGTTTGTCATAAACGCAGAAAATAAAGCCTTATTTTTGCCGTGTGAGCAAAACATATGTGTATCTTATCTGTCGCCTTCCATACAAGATAAGACATGTCGGTGAGATGACCTTGTACTGTGCTTCTATTTATTACGAGCGTAAGCAAATGTATTTAATTAGAATTAGAGTCTGGCTGGGCGGAAGAGAAGGCCTACTGGCCTTAGCTCTGCCAGATTAAATAAATAAATTATTATTAAATTATTAATTATTTTCACGACCGATCGTATTTCACTCGAGGGTGCGAAACTCGACCGAGTTCAAGCGAGCGATTTAACTCCAATGCAGCACTCTGATTTGGTCAAAATAAAAGTGGCCAGTCTCTTGAGCAGTTAAAATTTTCTAAGTCCCTTCGGGTGAGCGCGCAGTACACTACGTAAACCTCCGTGCGCCGCTTTAGTTAACTCCATAACACAAGGCGCTGATTTGGGCTACCTTCACAGCATGCTTCGAATCTCCGTAGAGAATGTTTTGTTTTGCCCTTTCTTTTATTTTTTACAACTGATTTTAGTGTAATATATTCAAATAATTTTGCTTATGTTAATTCATGTTACTTACAGATAATTAGGCCTACAAAATTGGTGAAAATTTGTGGTTATAATTCCAGGAAATCATAATATATTTTGTCATCAGAATTATGGTTTTTCTTCTATTTACAATAATTACTACGTTTAGGCCCTGATGATCACGTATTTAGATTAGTATAATAATCATATCCCCTGTAGCACAACTTGCAAATTAATTATTGCCAATTATTTAACCATCAACATATTTACAGAATATTATATATGCATTAATTTGTCCTACAGAATTTTTTTTTATTTTATTGGGTTATTTTACGACGCTGTATCAACATCTAAGTATATGATTATGTCTCGTGACCAGAATATTGTACGAAATGGAAATATAAAAATTGGAGATTTATCCTTCGAAGGGGTGGAAAAATTCAAATATCTTGGAGCAACAGTAACAAATATAAATGACACTCAGGAAGAAATTAAACGCAGAATAAATATGGGAAATGCCTATTATTATTCGGTTGAGAAGCTTTTATCATCTAGTCTGCTGTCAAAAAATCTAAAAGTTAGAATTTATAAAACAGTTATATTACCGGTTGTTCTATATGGTTGTGAAACTTGGACTCTCACTCTGAGAGAGGAACATAGGTTAAGGGTGTTTGAGAATAAGGCGCTTAGGAAAATATTTGGGGCTAAGCGGGATGAACTTAGAGGACAATGGAGAAAGTTACACAACGCAGAACTGCACGCATTGTATTCTTCACCTGACATAATTAGGAACATTAAATCCAGATGTTTGAGATGGGCAGGGCATGTAGCACGTATGGGCGAGTCCAGAAATGCATATAGAGTGTTAGTTGGGAGACCGGAGGGAAAAAGACCTTTGGGGAGGCCGAGACGTAGATAGGAGGATAATATTAAAATGAATTTGAGGGAGGTGGGATATGATGATAGAGACTGGATTAATCTTGCACAGGATGGGGACCGATGGCGGGCTTATGTGAGGGCGGCAATGAACCTTCGGGTTCCTTAAAAGCCATTTGTAAGTAAGTATCAACATCTAGGTTATTTAGCGTCAGAATGAAATGAAGGTGATAATGCCGGTGAAATGAGTCCGGGGTCTAGCACCGAAAGTTAGCCAGCATTTGCTCGTACTGGGTTGAGGGAAAACCCCGGAAAAACCTCAACCAGGTAACTTTCCCCGACCGGGATTCGAACCCGGGCCACCTGGTTTCGCGGCCAGACGTGCTCACCGTTACCCCCTACAGAATTTATCTGTAATATTGACACTTAATATTTTAGGAGAAAAATTCGCTCCGGCACCGGGGATGGAACCCGGGTCCTTCGTTCTACGTACCAAGCGCTCTGACCACTGAGCTACGCCGAATTCAATCCACAGCACCGGTCGAATTCTCCTCCTTCGATGTTTCCCTTTGTGGCCTGACTCCAAGTTAGGCATATTTAATGTGGATTGAATTCGGCGTAGCTCAGTGGTCAGAGCGCTTGGTACGTAGAACCAAGGACACGGGTTCGATCGCCGGCGCCGGAGCGAATTTTTCTCGTAAAATATTAAGTATTTACAGAATGTTTCTTAGGCAAGAGAGTGCAAAGCAGCAGGGATTAATAAAATATTTAACACAGCATTTTAATATGAAAGCCCTAATTGTCTTCTTTACTGTTACTTCCATCTAGCGTCAAAAGTTTCTATTAACACGAAAACAATAATAAAGCGAAAAGTATTTTAAGGATAAAAAAATGACGAAAACATGTTATATTTACACTGATGCATTAAAAAAAAAGTTTAGTAACTCCACGAAAATCTGAACTTGCAACATCATGAACTCTTAGCTCTCGCTAAAATACCCCCTGTAGTTTGGATTTGGACTTAAAGTTTCAGAAATAATTTAAACTCAGTTTTTTGCTTCCCTTATAAAATTTCCTTTTTCGTAGTTAGCAGGTTTACAGTCTAAATCGACGATAATGCAAAGTAAAAAGTTTCTTGATCCTGGAGTTCTGGAATTAACAGTGCAGACTCTTAGAATATTTCTTCAACAATAGCTAATTGAAAAACTCATATTAACAACCGATCTCTCTACGAGTAAGTGCTGCAAACTTTAGAGAAACAAAACAGTAGGCCTACCTATTATCCAGCCCAGACCAATTAGATTCAATGTACAGTAGTGGCAAAAAAAAAAAAACCGGACTGACCCTTGTAGCTGATTTCAGAGCCTTGTTCACTCCAGAGCACGATAGACTGGTAACTAAGACTTTCGTGGTTCGAATCCTGTCTGGGAAGGAAACTTTTTTTTTTGTTCCTTATTCAAATTTATTTCCAATACTTTTCGATTGCTGGTAAAATTCATGTTCTGGGAATAATCAGTTAATTAAGTAGTAAAATATCGCTGCAAGCGAAAAGTATTGGGAATAAATTTGAATAAGGAAAAAAAAAAGTTTCCTTCCCAGGCAGGATTCGAACCACGAAAGTCTTAGTTACCAGTGTATTGTCCTCTGGAATGAACAAGACACTGAAATCAGCTACAAGGATCGGTCCTGTTTTTTTTTTGCCATTACTGTATATAAATACTTGGAACATTTTTTAAAAATAAAACATAATATTTAAATTTATAGTATACTAGTGGCTTGTGCAGCAAATGCTGCAAAATAAGTTCATTAGACGTTCAAATAAAAATTTTTCAGATTTATTTTCAATGAAGAATACCGGACATTTTGAAAGTTATTTGCTTCCATAATAATGAAACATACTCCCTCTGAATGTTTTTATTATGCCACGTACTTTTTCTTGAACCTATGCGCCTTCAGTTTTTGAGTTTCAACGCGAAAACGCAAGTAACAATTTCAGGACGATCAGTGTGTTTTTCATGTGGAAGTAAAGCAATAGCTATTTCAGGTCATTGTGGATTGTGGGTGAAAGTTAAAAAAAAGTCAGGTTTGCTGTGCTTTCGAACAATAGACAAAGCATCTTGGTATAGCTGCTGCATGTAGAGCTTTAAATGTACAAGGTAAAATCATTTTATCCAGCTAAGAGATCTTGCTGAAATGATCGGGAAACTACAAAATTTTCTAGGCCTCTTATTTTATCAGTAAGTAATACCTTTTGGTCTTTCCTTAGGAACTGAAATTTTTGCGCTCTCTCGAGCCAATACTGAGGAGAATAACGTATATAAATATCTACACCACACTGCCATTAAGTATATGAAAAAGACCCAATCCCACTTGATTAATAACTATAAAAATATTATTATCTTACGTATGTTTTGTAGTTTTATACATATAATAGCCGCCACTCGTAAATTTATAGAAATGAAGATCTAATTTAAGATATTCTCTACATCTACTTACATAACACTAAAACGTTTTACTTTCATATCATCAATGTAGCATTAATATGTATAATTAATGAAAACTAATGGCATTAACTACAATAACATTTAATTTCTAATGGTAATAATATCATCAAACCACCTCACGTTTTGTAGATTTTAATATCCAATACACAGCTGCACTCAGAAAATTACACACCACAGAATCAGACCTGTAAATTACTTTCAGTAAGTCTTGAAGTTTTTAATAACCAATTATTATATTTATTTCGGTATCGATTTAATTCGGTAATAAACCTAATTTAATTTATTTGACTGAATTGAATTTGAACTCTAAATATGTCAGCAATCCTGCAGGTCATGGCCTTCGTGTAATAGCCTATTGTTTATTGTAGTGTGTTTGTGTTTTGTTTTATTCTGAAAAGCCATTATTTCTCAAAACTGACGGCAGATGAATTTTGGAAAATAGGAAAATGATGTAGAAAAATTAACATTTCACTGAAAACTATTATTTTTCGGAAAAACTGTGGGTTCCAAGCTTCAAAATGCGGGGTCATTTATTAAAATCCGTTCAGCAGCTTTTCCGTAATTTCCATTACTTACTTACAAATGGCTTTTAAGGAAGCCGAAGGTTCATTGCCGCCCTCACATAAGCCCGCCATAGGTCCCTATCCTGTGCAAGATTAATCCAGTCTCTATCATCATATCCCACCTCCCTCAAATCCACTTTAATATTATCCTCCCATCTACGTCTCGGCCCCCCAAAGGTCTTTTTCCCTCCGGTCTCCCAACTAACACTCTATATGCATTTCTGGATTCGCCCATACGTGCTACATGTCCTGCCCATCTCAAAGGTCTGGATTTAATGTTCCTAATTATGTCAGGTGAAGAATACAATGCGTGCATCTGCGTTGTGTAACTTTCTCCATTCTCCTGTAACTTCATCCCGGTTAGCCCCAAATATTTTCCTAAGCACCTTATTCTCAAACACCCTTAACCTTTCCATTACCAGTTCAAATTATATATATAGATACAGTATGTCTTACATTAATAATAAATATTCCTGAAAAATATTTTTCATTGGAATTTCCAGTTTTCCCGGAATGTCTGATATATTGTACAGACCTACAGTTTATGGCCTTCGGCGGAATTTGAACCCGCGAATCCTGAATCCAATGACAGGCATAGTGACAGCAGACCACGAAATCGACGACATTTGAATTAACTGGTACAAATTGCCTACATAGCGCTCCATCGAGCTAATAGCCTACGTAATAAAACGAAACAGGGCTTCAACTAACCTCAGGGGAATCGGCAACAAACGAAAACAAAATTCGAACTAAATCTTTTTGTGTTTTATGGTTGTATCAGGAAGAACAAAGTCAATTTACACACAGCAGGAATGCCAACATGATTAAAATATATTTCCCCTGGAAGTCTCCTTTAAACAGAAGTAACTTAAATTAATTGTTGTCAGCCCTGACAGCTTGCATCTTGGATTCCGTACTCTTGTTTTAAAACGCTCTAATTAAGATTAATAGAAGGAAGTGGGAGGGCGGCGCGGCGGGAGGAGGGGCAGGAGGCAATGATAAGCTTCTACATTAAGACAATACAAACAAAGGAACGGGCAAAAATTAAGAATTAAAGATGATTTTGTATCTCTTGTAGTAATCCTTATGGCTGTTGCAGGCTCAAAACAAATACACCTTCATTTGTTTGGATTCACAAGTGCGTTATCATGGCGGAGCGCGTCTCTCGCGGAAAGTATTTAATACCTTCTGAACGGCGCAGAAAAACAATGATGCCACGCGTTAGCTCCTCTACTTACTAATCCCTATCAACGTATTTCGCTAATCCCCTGATAACTTGTACTAGAAATATTTTACGAAGATGGGCTGCAGGAAAAGCAGGGAGTGAAGTGAGAAGGCCTCTTTAACAGAGAATGTTCAAATGTGAGAGATAGTTCTACAGAGTTATGAGTAGAGAGCGGAATTTTAGGCCCTAAAAGTGGCATTTTAGGCGCCTAAAATAGTCTCTTAAACTCCTTTATTTAGGCTCTATAAAATAAAAAATAGTTTTTTTGTTTTGTTAAAGAATGTCACTAATACAGGCGCATCATTTTATTTTTACTTCAATTTTTATTGTACCTGAGTTTTTGAATGTACTTCACTCCCACCCCTTCTACTAGTAAACTTCCAACCGTCCTCCACAGAGAACCAAGACCGCGTATACTGAGCTAGTGAGTATAGTACGTTCCAGAAATATGTTCGCGTTTTCCAGTCACGAAAGAGCTTTCAATATTGAATCATATTTTCGCACAGGTACTGTCGTCCGTTTGCCTATGTCGCATCCCGATTCCCCCCCCCCCGCTTCTGCTCCCCCTCTATAAAGGGTAGTGGCTGGGCTGTCTTAGATCTTTTCTGAAAACAATTTCTCTTAGGAATTTGACGTCTACGTAATATTATACAACTGTTTAAAATAACTTAAATAAAAGGGTCTCGTTAAGTAATTGTCACGTGATTTCCCCCCTTTTTACGACCCTGCGACAAAACCACTTGAACGGACAGTAGATAGCATGTCTGAGTAATTTTATCTTTTCGGATCGGGTAGAAGTGAAGATTGAATTTACAGTACGTAAGGCACTCTTTTAAAGAGTAGGTACAGAATTATTTCACATGCGTTTCTAGTACGAAGGACGAAACTGCTAATTGGAATCAGGTACAATCGTCTATAGTACGATAATATGCACAAAAGAACTGAAGCCTGTATCGAAATAAACGGCCACCATTTTCAAAAATGTGTTTAAATATCCAAATTATGATTATTTTTCAATTTAACTTAATTCTCTAAATTGTAGGCTAATGTGCTGTAGACAGTATAATATACACTGCATAATGAATACGTCCGAATGGATAGCTCAGTTCGTGAGTAACAACACTTACTGTTAATACAGTACTATATTTTGATTAAACAAAAACCCATTTAAGCACACTTAAATGCCATTGGCCTGGGCCAGGTTCTAACCCGCAACCTCGAGCACAGAAGACCAGCGCTATACCGACTACGCTATCCAGGCCGACTGAAAGTTGGAATTTTAGGATTGAAAGATTGTAAGAATGAGAAGGGGTGGCCCGGAAGTACTTCTCTTTTGTGTTGTTCACTGGTAGGAAGGAGTTGTTATCCATTTTGGAATGTAAACAGTACAGAATGTCAAGAAAAACAGTAAACAGTTACGAAAAAATTGAAAAATTAAAAAAAAAAACTTGAAAATAGGCACTAACGTCGAAATAGGCATTTTAGGCACTATAAAACCCCTTTATTTATACCTATATTTTAATGAAAAATGTAAATATTAGATCTCAAGCCTGTATGTATCAAGGAAAAAAAATAGTTTTTTTTTCCTAAATTCCGATCTCTAGTTTTGAGATGTCAATGAAGGATGATTATTGAAAAGATAGAAAATTGTTACCTATATACCAGGATATGCTACACGGAAAGTTTTCTAAATTCAGTGGCCCTATAATTATCGATTTCCTTAAAGTAGACTGTTTGCTGTAAATTGAATAGTAATCAGTATAGCTCAATTGATGAATTGTTTATGATTATAAATTGAATTAAGCTACTTGATATGAATTGTACAATTTTGTATAGCTGAACGAAAGTATGCTTGTAAATTGAATTAATCTGTTTACTATGTATTATATATGTTTGTATAGATTGGCTGATGAATTATATATGCTTTAAATCGAATAGTAATCTGTATAGTTCTACTGATGAATTGTTTATGCTTGTAATTTGAAGTAATTGCATGATATCAGTTTCTGTATATCTAAACTGATTGAATTGTTTATGCCTTTAAAGTGAAGTAACTTACTTGCTATGTATTATATTTTATAGCTCAACTGATGAATAATCGTTTGGGTTTGTAAATTTAATAATCTGATTGGCTGTGAACTGTATATTTTTATACATCTTGATTACACAACTTTTAACACTGTATCACTTCGGAATGTGTATGATAAGAACTTTCTTGTGTTAAATTTCAACGTACCTTGTTAACATGTTTCGACCTATTTTGGGTCATCTTCAGAACTGGTCGTTGTTGGTCTTGTTTCCTGTGAGGGTGCGTTCGTAGTGTAGAGTCAAAGAGTGTATGTGTTTTGAAATTGACCCCAACGATATTCTCAACACACAACTCAATTTAAAAAAATATACATTCTTTGACTCTACACTACGAATGCACCCTCACAGGAAACAAGAGGCGCCAAGACCAACAACGACCAGTTCTGAAGATGACCCAAAATAGGTCGAAACATGTTAACAAGGTACGTTAAAATTTAACACAAGAAAGTTCTTATCATACATATTCCGAAGTATATTTTTAGTAGAGCCATCGATGTAGCTCAGTCGGCAGAGTCACTGGCCTGCTGATCCGGAGTTGGGATCGGGCGTGGGTTTGATTCCCGCTTGGGTTGATTACCCGATTGGAGTTTTCCGAGGTTTTCCCCAACTGTAAGAGGAATGCCAGGTAATCTATGGCGAATACCCGACCTCATCTCGCCAAATACTATCTCGCGATTATCAATCCCATCGACGCTAAATAACCGAGTAGTTGAAACAGCGTCGTTAAATAACCAATTAAAGAAAACACTGATGCTGACCAAGGAAGCGGTGGAAAGCGAAGATGGACCATTCATAATACCAGTACGAGTTCACTTCAACCAATTGGGATTTGAACTACTGTCCCAAGCCAACAAGCTAGATGTTAGACTGACTGCGCACCGAGAAACGTCGTTAAATAAACACCTCCTAAGTAAACCATCACTGCTAGTAGAGAAAACAGCACATTTACGATGAAAAATGTTTGGACAGCTGTAGAAGTCCACATACGCCGCTCTTGCACTGACATGAAAATATTTTTAATCACACGAAGTTTACAAATTTCAATTACATTTATCGACGTTGTGTAAATCCAGAAATCACCGGAGCGTCTTTGTGCGCTGTGGCGATGTTCTGAAGCAATCCTTTTTTTTTTTATTCCACTCCGCCCGCACATAAAGGCAAAGGCTAGGCAGACAGACAGACGGACGGACAGACCATGATGAAACCGCCAGATTCGAAGAGCAGGACGTACAAACATACAGCGAGGAGGCGGCAGCAAAATCATCATCAAGAGATCAACAGCAGTGCCGAAGCGCGATGGAAAAATGTTGCCTCGCCTTGTAGGTTGGCAGACCGCAGTGCTCGCAAAGACCGTTGAAGGAAAGAGGTAACACGAAACGGGAATGAAAAAAAAAAATCGAGATGAAAATGTTTTCCTCTTAAGTAGATTACTTGACGCACTCGTAAAAGGAACAGTTTACTCTGGAGACACGACTCTGTGAAACACCGAGAGTCTAATTACATTTGGGTACAGGAATTATGATCATTTAAACGAAGAGGAAAACTGCAGTGTCAATTGTTTTGGTACTACTTATTTATTAATTACATATTTACTTGAATAATTTCGAGGGAAAAATTGTTCCGGGGGCAGGTATTGAACCCGGGACCTTTGGTTTAACGTTCGTGAAAGCCTGATTTGTACATATTTACTTGTTACTCATTTATTTATTAACTTATTTTCTTATTTAGTTAGTACTTACTCACTTATTTATTTATGCATTTATTTATTTATTTTCATACTTATTTAGGCCTATTTATTAATTTACTTATTGATTGATTTATTTACATATTATTTATAGGGGAGACTCGGCTAATTCCGCAGTAGTGCATATATGATTTTACTGCGGCTTTACAATAGCGTGAACCTAAGTTTTGAGAGGCTGTCAACAGGAGGCATGTTCTCTGCAGTGATATAGAAAAAAAATCAAGGACACCTCTGTCGGCAATACAGTGAAACATCGAAAGTTGACTGTTTTTCATGTTTTGCTACACAGAGTGAAGAAAGTGAGCAGTATTACATATAAATTGTTCCTTTTATTTTTTTTATTTTACCGGGTAGCTCAGTTGGTAGAGCAGTTGGCTACGGACTGGAAGGTCCGGGGTTCGATCCCAGGTGGTGACAGGATTTTTTCTCGTTGCCAAACTTTCAGAACGGCCCCGAGGTTCACTCAGCCTCCTATAAAACTGAGTACCGGGTCTTTCCCGGGAGTAAAAGGCGGCCAGAGCGTGGTGCCGACCACACCACCTCATTCTAGTGCCGAGGTCATGGAAAGCATGGGGCTCTACCTCCATGCCCCCCAAATGCCTTCATGGCATGTTACGGGGATACCTTTATTGGGTTATTTTACGATGCTGTATCAACATCTACGTTATTTAGCGTCTGAATGAAATGGTGATAATGACGGTGAAATGAGTCCGGGGTCCAGCACCGAAAGTTACCCAGCATTTGCTCGTATTGGGTTGAGGGGAAATTCCGGAAAAAACCTCAACCAGGTAACTTGCCCCGATCGGGATTCGAACCTGGGCCACTTGACGCACTCGTAAAAGGAACAGTTTACTCTGGAGACGTGACTCTGTGAAACACAGAGAGTCTAATTAGATTTGGGTACAGGAATTATGATCATTTTAAACGAAGAGAAAAACTGCAGTGTCAATTGTTTTGGCACTACTTATTTATTAATTACATATTTACTCGTTACTCATTTATTTATTTACTTATTTTCTTATTTAGTTAATACTTATTCACTTATTTATTTATTTTTCTACTTATTTAGGTATATTTATTAATGTACTTATTAATTGATTTATTTACTTATTTACATATTACGTATAGGGAAAACTCGGCTAATTCCGCAGTACGGGTAATTCCGCAGTAGTTCATATATAACTTTACTGCAGCTTTACAATAGCGTGAACGTAAGTTTTGAGAGTCTGTCAACAGGAGCCATGTCCTCTGCAGTGCTATAGAAAAAAATCAAGGGTATTGGTCGACACCTCTGTCGGCAATACAGTGAAACATCGAAAGTTGGCTGTTTTTCGTGTTTTGCTACGCAGCTGTGAAGAAAGTGAGCATTGTTACATATAAATTGTTCCTTTTATATTACTTTCATAATGTATTTCATAAATATTTACTACTGCCGAATTAGCCAAGTCCTATTGCGGATTTATCCGCTCTGTTGCGGAATTACCCGAGTTGTTCTTTTTCAACTGTAATGTATGTGCAATTAAATATATTTGCATTTTAATAGGTTTCTTTATTTGGTGTGGTACTGAAAGATTTCGCCCATGTCTACATACCTTGATAATATTTTTGAATAAACATTTTGATAAAAATATGATAGATTTACTTCTTAATATTGCGGAATTAGCCGATTTTCCCTATACTTATTACCTATTTAATTTATTTTCTTATTTACTTATTACTTATTTATACATTTACTCATTTCTTTACTTAGCCTACTTATTTACTTATTACTTACTCTTTTATTTACTTATTTATTTATGACGACTTATAGGAAAGTACACAGACTAAATGTCCATCAAACCATCTTTTCCCCAGTACAGAGAAGATATACAGGATACATTTCTTCATTCTTATAATAGCCTACCTTATATTCAACATTCCATCCCGAAAGATATAGAGTAAAGGTTGGTAATATTGTGATATGAGTAATATTGTGATATTTCTTTTTGAGAATTTATTACAATTTTACTGAGCGAGAGGAAGATTAGTTTTTTGCGTCAACGTATTAAGGGAATGTTCATGGACAAGTTTCTGCATAAAACCGGTCCTTCTCTCGCTCAGTAAAATTGTAATAAATTCTCAAAAAGAAGTATCACAACATTACTCGTATCACAGTATTACCAACCTTTACCCTATTCGACACAGGCTACATTGATGTTTTTTTCTAATATATAGCCTATAAACTAATTTACATTTATATACATGAAATACAAAGTGATTATTACTAGAAGAAGAGAACTGAATACATAAGACAAGACAATTTAAGAGAAAAATAAATATTCAACTCTGTGCTAGGAAATTAATTGGGACAGCCAAATTGAGTTCAAATTCATACCACACATTTTCCATACAAAGGAAAGCATTTAACGTAAGCATTATGTAGATTGACTCACGAAGTTTTACCGCCACTTAGGAAGGGCCTTTCTGAGGTAAAATAGTGAAAAAGATGTAAATAAAAAATAGGGTCCGACTTATAGTTAAGTCGCTGCAGGTTATTGAAAATTTGAAAGTAGAGGCAAAATTTAATAATATCACTACAGAAAAAAATGGATACAGTTCCCAATCTCGTAACTGTTTACTTGTTATAAAGCTCATTCTGCTCATCAACACTTAGTTTTAGAAGAGATTTTCAAACGTGTCTCCTTCTACCTCATGACACACTTGGTCGCACGCTTGTGAATCGCGCTCGTCGCATTTCTTAACTTATCTCTAATAATAACGAAGTAATTAATGCTATTTTAATATTGATGTTAATGCAATCCTAATTAGGTATTCAGCGACCCCATGTAACAGAAATTGCATCATAATATCATTGTTTCAAATCACTCTTCGAAATATTGTCTCTCTAGAACGATGCCGTATTAATATATGTTCCAAATAGCCATTTCTTTCACCACAAAATTCTTTTGAATCAACCTACATAAATCAAGGCAAAGATTTTAACATTGCAAATATGAATTTTGCTAGTTTTGTGAACAATCGAGAAAAGGAAAGTTCATCTGGTTTAGCTGCATATTAAATGACTTCGTATATATGTATTTTAAATAACAGTTCAGGAAAGTAAATTATAAACATTAGTATTATTAGTCGCCCTGAGTGGCGCAGTTGGTATAGCGTTGGCCTTCTATGCCCGAGGTTGCGGTTCGATCCCGGCTCAGGTCGATGGCATTTAAGTGTGCTTAAATGCGACCGGCTCATGTCACTAGATTTAGTAGCAAATAAAACAACTCCTGCGGGACAAAATTTCGTCACACCGGCGACGCTGATATAACCTCGGCAGTTGCGAGCGTCGTTAAATAAACCATAATTTAATTTAGTATCATTAGAAGTATGACAAAGGAACTAAATAGTTTCGAAACGCACAATATACAGTATTTAACGAAAAAAAAAATGGATGAAACTAAACTACGAATTTCTCATATGAATAGAAGAAACAATGGTTATAATGTGTCAACATGGGTACGGAAATGATAAATTTCGAGGACTTGCAAGTACTGAGTTTATAGATTCCGGAATGAGATTAGATCCTTCGTTGATTCCCTATGTAAATTGCGGAGTAAACAGATGACGGGTGCAGGTAAATTGCGGAGTACAGGAAATACAGGGGTGCATGTAAATTGCGGAGTAGAGAAAATAAGTTATCAAAGTGGTGAGAAGCACGTCAACATACAATATAAACAACAAATTCTCTATTGAAATGCCAGCATTTACACTCCCGGTGCTGTCTCACTGGACAGATATATATGGAATGAATCAAGGTAACTCTTACGAACAGCTGATGAGTGAACGTCACTGCACTCTTTATTTCTTCACCCCTACTCTTTTTCTTCGTGACTTCACCGGTTATATTAATTCCGGAATTTACGTGTACTTTTCACGAGGCCAAAAATAAGAAACGTGTTTTTGTCTGGAATTTGAAAACGCTCTGCAAGTATGAACACAATGATGTCTCAGTGTTTTAGAAATTATTTTGATACATTCCGTTTATATTTTCCTTGCATGAACAATTCAAAATGTGGACCTATTGCCTGAATACAGGACGCAGCTCGTCGTCTCATAGAGATTCAAACATGTTCTCTAAATTCCTGGCATAGTTCTTATTGTCTGATAACTTTGCAGAATCCGATGACGGAGAGTTCCTTCGTTATTCATAGTAGTCGAATACACCAACTACTGTACGTGTCCCTACACAAACAGTGCAATGGTTTGAAATCTGGTGATCAAGGAGGCCAAACATGTTCGGATCTCGATGAGACGACGAGCAATGGCCAGTACTCAGACAGGAGATCCGCATTTTGAACAGTTCATCTAAGAAAATGTAAACAAATGCATCATAACAATTCAGCAAGTAAAAGTACTAGAGTGCACTGTGATCATACTTGCAAGTCTTACTCAGAAACCAAGCATTTTCGTAACAATGTTGATATAATCATTTTCCTTCTATACGTACAAAGAGTCCATACCTGAAGTTGCCCACTTTTAGTTACACACTGTATTTAATAAGTAAGCATGCGTAAAATTTCAAGCCTCCATTTTTGTACTTAAAATTCTTTATGTTTTGTTCTACTTGGGAATAATGATATGCAAAGTTTATGAAATAATTTTCGTCCTGTCCCTAAATACTCAGTTTACATAAAAGTACTTTACAGACAGAATTAACTGATGTATTAACGCATTTCTTACTCCCGGCATAATCGGTATCAACAACTGATTGTCTGCAACCAAACAACTTGGTCTTCACCTGTAATGACCCGAAGATACAAATATGATTTGCGACTTCACAGTGATCAATGATGATAGAATTTTTGGATATTTACACAGTGCCCTGAATGTATAGAGATTATTAAATATGTCACCAACACCTTTCAGAATTCCATAAGTGACGGAGTCTGGCGATAAAGTTAGATAATACAGAGATATTCCGCCAATTTTTAAATGTCTAAGAATTCGAATTTGAGCTTTTACCCGTTATTTCTGGGCATGCTTTGTAGTTCACACGTACAGTTAACTCCGGATATAGTGAACCTCTACGAATTTGCATATTTCGTTCACTATATCCGAGGTTCACTAAATCCAAAGTGTCTCTCTTCTAAACTTAAATGACAGGTATGAATGAAATTGTGAACAAGAAAATAAAATATTACACAGTTGATTTACTTAAACTATGCTGTCGACCCACTCCGCTTGCCAAAGACCACGTTAAATGTCACTTATATTCACATTATCTTCCAAAGAAAACACTTTATGCTTCGATATTTTCATACAGTACATTCACTGTTCGATCACTAGAAACAGACTGACAAACGCTGTTATGGTGTGACTGCGTACTCAGCCTTGGAATTTCCCGGGTCACTTAATGGAAACAGGAAGGGGGTTGATGGAGTTTGAAATACATCGGAATCTTACCTTCATTTATCCTTTGGGCATAATGTCTGTCCTCTTTTAATAAAAGAAGGCAATTTTATTTTCCGTTGTTTCATTGATATCCGTCACAATGGAAATGTTTCTGACAACAAAAGGTAACCCTTTGTCGGTGGAGGATTAGAAATAACAGTACAGTAGTGTGCCTGAGAACAGAATGGCAACCCTAAGACGGTGAAATGAGGCTTTGGCTGGATTTACAGTACAGCTCATTGTCTAGGAATCACTGATCCTACCTTTCTCCTTTGACTAAAGGAGTAAAAAAACTTAGAATATTGTTTTCAACACATTCTTTCAATTGTATATAAGAAGGTCTGACTTCAAATAAGAATTTATGTATTTCAAGTGAGAATTAATGTACTTTTTAATGTATGTAAGTCGGGACCAAGGATTTAGATTCACTACAGCCGAATGTTCACTATAACCGAGCTCGCTATAACCAGAGTTGGCTGTATTTTATCCCCGAAAATGTGTCAGTCATTTACGGAGACGCTGTATATATGTTTATTAACTAACACGGTAACTTTTTTCTTACGTAATATGTTTATGTAAAGCGCGTACGCTATGTAACTCTCAAATATCGTCTTTAAATTATGAGTTTCTTGCGTGTTTAAAATGGTAAACTGACTTGATGAATCATATTTCTTCCACGTGTGACTATTGTATGTTTTTATATGTCATTTTCTCAGAGCAGCAGTTTTATATATCCATGCACTTTTATATTTAGAACTACTGTTCCCATACGGATGATATGTTGCACACTTGACTTAGAGATAGAGACGGTATACGGACAGAGAAATTATTATTACATGACATTTATTTGGGATTCTACGTATTTCATTGTAAAAATTTATAAGGAATTATTTCTCTCTCAAGCAATATATATGGTATTAAAACATTCAATATTTTTAGAGATGGTGGTATTCATAAAAACAAGAAAAAAGACTAAAACAAGAGTCCTAAAATTATTATCTTCGGAGATATGAATACTTATTCATCAACATCACAGTTGCTGATCAACGTGATTTTCATTTAACAAAGAGCATTCGATATTCTAAGGAGTGATAGTATTAACCAAAACATGACAAAAAATTCTAACTAACATGAGTCCTAAAATAGATACTAGTCTTTATTCATCGCCATAGCAGATGTTCAATACGGTTTCCAGTAACTGTAATGCATCCTTTTCTCCTACGTATTAGTGGATCACACCTCGTTACTCTTTTGTTTGCTGTATTTCTGATATGATACTGTATACCCAATAAGAAACAAGGAAATAACTCATATCAGAAGATATTCTGTTCTTACAGTACTAATTTCGAAGTCCTTGTGTCTAATAAATTTAATTTTAGGACAAATATTTATTAGACCTTTTACCTTCTTTTCATTAACACTACTATCATTCAACATACTGAATGCTTTTTCTTAAGATTCTGCATATATTAGTTATAGATTTTATTTATTTGTTTATTTTATTGCTAGTAAGTTGGAAATGAATACAAGTTAATACAATGTAAGATAAACTAGCCCACTCCTGAATGAGTAAGACTCGTGCTCAGGAGGGGATTCCAATACAGACAAAAATAAAATTAAAATTGAGAATGAATACAGATTAAAAAGTGTTTAATATGTTTAAACCCAAACTATAAATCCAATGCAATTTTTTTATTTATTTTTTTTTTCATTAATTTGGAGAGGATTTGTGGTTAAAATAATATTAGAATAAAATTTATTTAATAATCTGGGACTTTGACTCATGCTATGATAAAAAGCTGCATTGGTTTTATATTTAGATTCAGATAAACGCAGAGAATTCGTATTTTTAGTTCTATTTATGTATACACCTTTCAAAGTTATTAAGATTTGTGTGAAAATATTTTAATAAAATAAAATAATAAATTTGTTTAATGTTGAAAACACTGAAATGTTTAAACAACAATTCAGTTGAGTAACCTTTTCGCTTTTTTAAACAAACTTTTAATACTTTTTTCCGTAGTAAAATTAACGGATATAATACCATACATAAATATAGATTGAAATAATACTAAATAAATTATACGTAAACAGTTAATTGACAAAATATTTGTTAGAACGACAAAGAAATATGTTTTACGTAATTTATTACAAATATAATAAATATGACTATTCCATATTAAATGATTATCAATAATTAAATCTAAGTATTAAACCTCCTTAACTTCATTAATAACTGAACAACTGCAATTTATATGGGAACAATCTTACTAAATAAACTTACTAAATAGGTAATTCTACTATACATGTAAGAGTCATAACAAGAATGCAATGAATGGATATGTAGAAAATGTATGTAATTTGTTGTTAATGAAAAAAGTACAGGTAGGCCACATATCATTGTCGATTTCATGAAATCTCCTATGTGACAGTACAGAGGATAATTTTTCAGAAGGAAGAAAAAAATTAAAATATCAGTCGATCTACATAACAATATTATGTAATTCGGTAGAAAAGTAGGTGAATATGACGGGCATCAATGACACGGAGGATTAGTGTAGGCCTACTGATATTTAATTAATTTTTTCTTCCTCCTGAAAAGTTATGCTTTGTACTGTCACATAGGAGGTTTCATAAAATCAACGAAGATATACTTATTGAATATTACACACATTTAAGATTTATTAAAAGTAACTTTTAACGCAAAATATTTTGAAATTGTCAATTACAGAGACAAGATTGGTACGAAATTTTGGAGATTTCTACCATGTCAAAGATACAGAAACTTCGAATAATTCGGTTTTGATATTGGATCTAGCAATGAGCACACCCAAGACTTTCAATGTGTCTATACCTAAGACACAGTGTAACAATAGAGAAATCTCCACCACAACGATGAACATGGTGGACGTATTAATTCATGCTTAAAAGTAAGAGTACTCTATTTACGTCGTAAAATGTAAGGGAAAAATTAAAAGTTTTAGAGTAAAGAACTAATACGTCCAATACATATTGAGCAAGCGTCGAATCTCTCTTTATGGTATATATGTTAAGAATTTTATCACCCTTTAAAATCAAGTGTTGTAGGCCGAGTTTTAACCTGCAAATATTGGATACAATTATTAGTAGGTCTATACGAAATTAAAATCGTAACTAAAATTTTTAACCTTCCTGTACAACAGATTTCTGTAGAGGGGACTGAGAACATTTTAGGCCCTACAAATCATTAAAATATAAAAATATAATTTGTCTGAATCATGGTACTTTCTCTTCAATTCCTATGATGAAAGCGTAAACCAGAAATGGAACGGTGACGTAAATTTTGAAACTGCCTGTGGAGCGCTTAGGCAGTTGTTGCGCGCCGCACGAGATGAGAATCGAGCGGCATCCAACCACCGCCAGCTCCGTAATCCTACAGCAAACAGCGGGGCGTGCGGTCCAAAGCACTTTCCCATACACGCAGTCCAGGGAAAACACTGTCGTCGACAAACAGCCTTTGTCAAACGAGGTTACTTAGGCCGTTCATGCCTCCAGCGACGGGGAAAAAATAATCATTCGTCTCTTTATAAAATCCGCGGTCGCTATGGTATCCGAAATTGTCATGGAAACCAGACTGCTAATTGGAAACCAGTCTTGCCAATCACAGCAGAATATGCTTAACATTTATACTGCAATACTTGGGTTAACATTTCGTATTGTATGAAAGTAATCCATGTCCTGAAAATGACATACACTTATTATACGTAATCAGCTTATTTTCTTGAGATATTATTCAAAACACATACGAGAAACTTGATGAAAACTTAACTCAGATGGTAAAGTGTTTCGTTAACAATGGTAGTTCTATTGATTTATCAACTTTTGTCATTGTTGAAAATAATTCAAGTTTATAGCTACCTATGTTATTCTATAACAAGTGGATTCCTAAAGTACCTACTGAAAATTGATCATAATGAGAAATAGTGAAGTTTTACCCTATCGTCTACAGTTTCCAGACAGATGAAACAAAGTTCTTGTAGACTTATAGAGGTATTTTACTAACGACAAAACGAGTCTACCATTTCGACTTCGACATTCTTCCAACGTAACCTAAGCTGCAAACGCTCTGTTGAAAGATAAATCTTTTTTTCAGCTTCCCTCGCTTCTTGAGTTTGAGTTCTTACAGTCAATATGGTGGATGACACAACAGTTCAAACCAACAGCCTAGCGATGTCACTTGCCTTGCTAAAGTTCTGTTGAAGGATGGCTCCTTTGCTGAGCTTTACCCCGTCTCTTGAGCTTCAGTTCTTCTAGTCAAAATGATGGATGACCCAACAGTTCAAACCCACAAACTTGCAATATCACTTGAGTTGCAAACGGTGTGTTGAAGAATGGACTCTTTTTTCAGCTTCCATCGCCTATTGAACTTAAGTTCTTCTAGTCAATATAATGAATGACCGACAGTTGGACCCCACGCTTTTGCAATGTCACTTGAGTTGCAAACACTCTGTTGAAAGATGAGTCCTATGCTCAGTTTCGATCGCCCCTTGAACGTCCGTGCTTCTAGTCAATATGATGGTTGACACAACAGTTTAAATGCAGTCTTGCAATGTCACCTGATTTTCAAACAGTCTGTAAAGGATGACTCCTTTGCTCAACTTCCTACGTCTCTTGAACTTCAATGTTCTTCTAGACAATATGGTGGAAGACACAGCAGTTCAAACCCACAGCATTGCGATGTCACTTGGGTTGCAAACGCTCTCTTGATGGTCTTTGACTATTTTATTTCACCTCTTGAGTTTCAGTTCTTCTTGTCAATACGGTGAATGAGACAACAGTTCAAACCTGCAACCTTGCAATGTCACTTCGGTTGCAAACACTCTATTGAGTTTTTTTGCTCAGTATCCTTCGCTTCTTGAGCTTCAGTTCTTTTAGTCAATATGGTGGCTGAAACAACAGTTGAAACCCACAAACTTGCAATGCCGCTTGAGTTGTAAATGTTTGTTGAAGGATAATGCCTTTACTCAGCTTCTTCAGTTCTTCCAATGAATATGGTGGAAGACATGGATGACACACGAGTTGAAACCCACAGCCATGTCACTTGGGTTTCAAACGTTCTGTTGAGGGATGGCACATTTGTTCAGCTTCCTCCGTCTCCTGAGCTTAAGTTCTTCTAGTCAATATGGTGACTGACACAACAGTTGAAATTCACAGCCTTGCAATGTTATTTGAGTTGCAAACGCTCTGTTGTAAGATGACATCTTTGCTCAGTTTCATTCGTCTATTGAGCATTAGTTTTTCTCGGAGCCGTGTTAGAATATTAGAATTTAATATGTTGCATTGATGGTATCATCAACGGAAAAAAGTTAAATCAAAACCTCATCTCAGTATGTATCTGTTTGCCTATTGGATGAGCCTTTACTTAAACTGAAAAAAAAAAAAACAAGAGAAGGAAAGTACTGGCATCCTACGGATGGTATCATTATAAATAGGTAAATTTAGGTGAATAACAATGGACAGTCACTGCCAATGGCAGACACAAAGAACTCCAAGATGTGCAGCTCAACTAGAAAGTGAAATGAAAGTGAAATACTGTACGAGATGAATGGAAACTTATAACAAGTAGTGGAAAGTGAAGTGGGACTCCCCAGGGTGAAACAAATGTGGTGAAGGATAGAGGTAAAATATAATACACTCTGATCTAGTGGGTTGAGAAAGAATTACTTTATGAAAGATGATGTTATTCAATCATAGGTTTTAAGTCAAGTCCAGTAACTTCGTCTCAAATGAGTAGTACCTAAATATGGATAAGGTGTAGACTGGACTGGCCTTTTAGGGTCTTCTGTGCAGACTATTCGTGCAGCTTCTTTGTATTTTTCTACTTTGTGAGATGGTGCGGTTTGGAAGGTGGAGGCATTTTTCCAGTTTACTTGACGTGCTGTTCTTTCGGATTTGTCAAAAACTACTGTTTCATATTGTATTTATGTTTCTTTTGTCTGAATAGACACAGGCATAAAATATAGGTACGCATATAAAAAGATACATCGTACGACCTGTGGAGTAACGGTCAGCGCGTCTGGCCGCGAAACCAGGTGGCCCGGGTTCGAATCCCGGTCGGGGCAAGTTACCTGGTTGAGGTTTTTTCCGGGGTTTTCCCTCAACCCACTATGAGCAAATGCTGGGTAACTATCGGTGCTGGATCCCGGACTCATTTCACCGGCATTATCACCTTCATATCATTCAGACGCTAAATAACCTGAGATGTTGATACAGCGTCGTAAAATAACCCAATAAAATAAAAAATAAAAAATATATCGTACGATGTTTCATGTTCAAGTGACTAGAACAATTCATCGCGTCCTTCATTTGTTTCTTACAGCCGGGGACTGGAATCCTAATATGATGGGCACAATCCAGAGAATCTGACCCGGTCACCATAGAGAGGGGCGTTGCCTGGTAACACGACATGTGCCAGTCGGCACACCCAAGCAGCGAATTTAGGTAATGGAATTGCACATATGAGCAATTCAAACACACACTGCATGACAAGTGCGTGTTCCCGCCTATCCTTAGTGATGGAGATGCAAATTATGTACGATTACTGAAGCACGAGAAGAACAACCAGAAGAATTTTAAGAGTAGGTCCAAGAGGAGAGAAGAGCAGAGGCTGTGGAGGACAGGAGGGTACTTGTTAGGATATTCATTAATAAACCATGACACTTAGACTGCTATTTGGTTAAGCTGCAGTAGAACCTGGATTATACAAAACTCAATTATATGTAGTTATGGTATGTACGTAATTGAAGACCTCCCTCGGATAAGGGTGTAACAACAAATCTATAATATACGTTTCAGGAGAAAAAAAGTTCAGGAGCATATTTCGTTAGACATATATTTACTAGCACAACCATTTGATAAATTACAGATACAAATTTATTTAGCTATTAGATGCAATAATTAATTTTATAAATGAATGCTTCAAAATTACTTTTGTGCGAGATCGTGCATATTTGCTTGCTTTCCGCACAGAACCAATACGCGGTAAGTGTGAAATACCACATTCAGTATTCCCAACGTAACACACATAACAATTTCCCTACTCCTACCGCTTAAGCGTCATATTCATTTTACTGCTTTAGGCTTTTAACATATTATTTTTAAAGACGTTCAATATAGTAATAATTATAAATTGGAAACTTACCACTGCAATTTCACCTAAATTGCACTGTTAATTATTGTTTTTAAATATTTGCAAAAATTAAGTAAACTCTACAACACCACAAAAGTTACTGCATTTGTAATGCAAGTAACATTAAGGAAGCAGTGAAAAAATCAACAAGATTCCAGACTCATCATAGACTGGGGGGAAAGAAAGACAGACGTATATCACGGCCTGCTGGAGTATAGTAAACACAGAAAACATTTTATAGGAACAATGTTGAAGATAGATATATTTGTTTGCCAAAGTTGCCGTCATTGAACAGAAACCAAGATGGAGATTTCATTGCAACTAATTAGAAATTCCTCTTTCAGGTATGTAATAAACGATCTTCGCACAAAATAATGTACGATACACGAGCGGTATGTTTGTTTTCATGTTCTCGGAAATTAAAAAAGCTCAACTACGTTTCGCTTTTTCAATCTTTTCCTCGAACATAAAAACGTCAACATACCGCTCTTATAACGCATATTACTATTTCCACTGAAGTCATATATTTAATTAATTTGATGTTATACCCTTTTTCGAGGGAAATCTTCAATTATGCACACGTCCTAGCAATATTACATTTAATTACACATAAATTAATTCTAAATTGTAGGTCATTCAGTTTTGTAAGTATACCTAGTATCTTGTCTCAGTAGGAATAAAACCAAGTCCCTTCAAATGAGTGTGGAGATTATAGGAGGGTTGTAAATTTTCAGGATTCCTTTCAAAACCTTGTTATTGCACAGACTACCGAAACTAAATTTCTTGAAAGACAAGCTCAGTGACGGAACTACACAGTACGAAGAGAGATATTTTGTTATTTTATTTTGTGCTACAGAATGTATCAACTAGTCCCTTCCGCCACTGGATGGATGGACGGCATCGCTCCACTCCCCCATCGCCATATCAACACAGACGAAGTAAGACATATCTCCTTTCTCTCTCTTTTCACAGTGAGACAAGATGCATCACACAGACTTTAGTTAGACTTTTGTTAGTAATATTTTTTAAAAATCTAGTTTTGTTCCTGTTGATATGCAATAAATTTCCTTATAACTTCACATCATTTTCTCATAACTTGGAATACAATTTAATCATTTGCGCACAATTCTCAAAGTCAGCTGTGGGATACAAAGAACATATAATCAATGTGTAGGGTCGATAGATTTTAGCAATTTAAAATAAAAGAAACGTAGCACTTTAAAATAAAATATATAGACTTTTTTTAAGAACTTTTAATGTTGAAATTTAGTATATTATAGTGTTTTGGACTGAACATTTTTATGGAAAGTTTCGTGGTTGAAATTCAGTGTCATCATAGTGTTAAGAGATACATTTTATAGACTTTCCCGTTAAAATTCTTGAAAATAATACATAAGTAAAGGAACATTAAAAATTACAGTGAAATTATGAAAATTAAGAACATTGCAAAAATGCGGTGTGATTCTATCCAGACCCATCTCATTACTCAATCATAGACATCCACTACCATAATACAACTAAAAATCCGCTGAAACTACAGGAAAAGTCACTAATTTGGAAGCATTAGGTTTGGCGGATATGTTGTACTAGTCTATAGCCTGAACGGTGTATTCTACATTGAAAATTCAAGCACATTAGATTGAAAACTACATATTTCCAACAACTTTCCTCTCTCTCCATATTTTTTTTTTTTTTGCTATCTGCACTAATAACGGAGTTTGTAGGTCTATATGTCGCCGGACTTTTGAATCACCCTGTATATACAGTAGTGCATATATATTAAACATTAAAATTCTAGCCACTTTCTATTGAATAACACACATTTGGACAGGTTAAAAGAATCCTTAAGTGCTGTCAGCTCTCTTTGCTCTATTAAACCGATTCCTATTAATTTCAAAATTATCTTATATTCAAACCTTATTTATACGTAGCTCTGAGTTGTGCATAACTTAAATCATTCTCCTTCAGTTACGTACAAGCGAGGTTTTACCGTGTTTCATTCTGAGTTTTCTACTTAGTACAGACAAGCACATGATAGGACTCTTAATCATAGGTTCGTTAAGACAACGAGAATACAGTACATGCTGAGAACTTATAAATCTTATATACCCCAGACAAGATTCTAACTCACGACATCGGCTTTGAGAACGAGTCAAAGCTGCCTGTTAACTAATGCATTCAACACAACACGCGCTAAAGTTTACAGTACAAGCAACTAGAGAGAATACTGGTCGGGTAGTTCTGGTAGAATATGAAAATCGGGTATTCAGCGGTAGAAATGGTCGTAGTATTGATAGTAATGGTCAGAAAGGAAACTTGAATGCATGTATAGGAATAGAAGCTTTTTTTTTTTAAATTAAGAGTTACAGAATCATAGAACAACCAACGAAATACCTTTGTAGGATTGATGTGAATGCTAATTTGTGCGTAGGTGAAGAATATCAAATAGATATTTATGCTCGACCATGCCGAAATGTAGTAATTATACACCTGGTAGCAGACGTTTAATGCATATCATTAAAGTACACCTACTCATTAAAGGTCAGGTCTTTCAGCCAATGACGACTCAGGTTACAACTGTTCAGCCAATGACAGGTCAGCTTTCTACCGTTATAAAACAGCAAGTATCGATTATTCTCGGATATGCAATCGAAAGAGAATTAGCGAAAAGTCACGGAGGCTGGAAATCCAATACTGTCGCAGAAGGTTATGTTCTGTTACTATAATAATTAGCGTTAATTGTAAATAATATTCAAATAAATTCAATTTGTCATCTCGTTTTTCAATGTCTAATTTTATTTCAATGTTATCTCTGTAGGTTCTTATGCCCTAGCAAGGTCAATGTCGATATCTGTTCCTCGGAAAAAATCAATACTTTCGCGTCTGCACACATCTCACAACATACGGAACATTGCTGAAGGTCAGATACAATTAAAATTAATAATATCAAATTAGAAATATGGTCGAGCATAAAAGGTCGTATGAAACTCGCCTATAATGATAATTAAGAAGCTCGTATGAAAATTATGAAACTCGCTTGCGCTCGTTTCATAAATATCCATACTCACATCTTAATTACCTTCATTATAGGCTGGTTGCATAATGTACTATTAGCTGGAAGTTTCAGACGTGTGGAAAAAATTTGTGTTATTTCTCTTAAACAATCACAAACATTTTTCTATATTAGTCTTTCTTTATTAAAGACAGATTTTTCTGGAATTCGTAAAGTTCCGTACTCTACTCTAAACAGCAACGTTGTTACCTCAACACATCTCTACCTTTCACTACCTGCAGCGAGTCAACAACCTATAGTACAAGCACAGTAAACTTATTGTATCGGGTCCAAAGTCTCGAAGCCTGGTTATGAAACACTTGGCAGAAGGTTGAATACCTTTTAGATGTCTTCAGGGTAGCTCGAGTTGCACTGACCATTCTTCGAAACTCTAAGGGCCATATTCATAGACATTCTTAGCGCGGGCTTCCGGTAGATGATCAGCGAACTAACGTTTTTCGTATTCATGAACCAGTGTTAGCGATATGATATGAATCCTGTACAAGTAATCACTCGATAGCCGGGGCTAGCTTATGCATGTATGTATGTATTTATTTATTTATTAACACTACAATTGGGTATACACCCGGTGGTAGTGATATATAATATACAATAATTACAATTACATGAAATAAAATAAAATAAACGTAAATGAAATAAAAAAAATAAACGTAAATCTATAAATAGTAGATGCAATAAACCTAGGACTATAAATAAAAACTATTCTATAATAATGCCTACGATAAGCAAAAGTAAATCTAACTTATAAGTACTTCTATTTCACCCAACTATTACCAATTTAAGTAATTACATATCACCTTAATTAATTATATACGAACTTAATTACATATCATCTTAATTAATTACATATCACCTTAATTTATTTACATATAAACTAAATTACATATCATCTTAATTAATTACATATCAACTTAATTAATTACATATCAACTCAATTAATTACATGACACAACTTAAATAATTACACTGCACCTCCAATTACATTTTCAGTCTAATCTTCTCAACCTTTCCTTAAATGTATTGATTTTAAGAGGACCACCCTGAAAGATTGCCGCTGGTAAGCTGTTCCAGTCTACTATTGTGCGGTTAACGCTCGTAGCCCGGGCTAGCAAAATGTCTATGCGTGCAGTTTATGTTTTGGTGGAGATGGATTAGATTTATATTTATTATTGAATTATTATTTGAAATTTTATTATGAAACTAGCCGTACCCGTGCGCTCCGCTGCACCTTTTAGAAATAAATATAAAGTAATCACATAATTAAAATAGGACGTTTGATCCAGGGAACAACTTTTACAACAGCGCAAGATAATCTGCTTCGCTCATTACCCAATTTTCTTTGCATTGCATTTGTTGCATATATATTTTATGTATTTTAACACGATTCAATTGAGCATAGTTAAAATTTGAATTATAAAATAATGGATTGCTAAGCTAACGTACTATTACTGCATGCTAAATCAATTCACTCTCATTGTTCGTTAATTCTCTGAGATTAAAATGAGTGTACATAAATTTTATTTTAAGAAATACAGAAAACGAATGTACAAAATAGCCTATCAAATTTTCTGTGCATAAGAAGCTATTTTAATCTTACCTGTCCTCGATTTACTCAGACGTTACTGTAATAACATTATAGCATTATGTCCATCTAAAGAAACTACACTTTCCAATGGTGAAATAATAATTAATTATACAAATCGGTTAATTTAGCTTCTGATATTACAACATACAAACACAGAAACATTCTCTGTAGGCTATGTTTAATAGCTTTCGATTGTTGATGTCCAAGGCCTCTGT
This sequence comes from Periplaneta americana, assembly GCA_025594305.2. NCBI lineage: Eukaryota > Metazoa > Arthropoda > Insecta > Blattodea > Blattidae > Periplaneta > Periplaneta americana. Next base: position 143,658,532 of record JAJSOF020000013.1, read on the forward strand.
TTCGATTGTTGTTGCCCAAGGCCCCTTATAGACGAAGTCATATTTTGTTCTTAATTCATTGCACCGTCTTAGAAGGCGTTATTTTAATTTTAAAACTCATTTATCTCATTAAATATCAGTCCTATAAAAATTTTTCAAAGAATAAAACTTATCGGAAATGATTTTTAAAGAAATTTTTGTTATGTAACATTTTTCACAAAAATCAATAATAAGCGAGATATTTCGATTTATTTAATTCAGGCCCCCTTATAACCCCCCTTTTAAATAATGTATTTTGAATGCCATATAGCCTAAAATCTAAGTTACAACGAACTTAATTTATATTCCAATTTTCATATAAATCGGTTGAGCCATTATCGCGTGAAAAGGTAACAAACATACAGACAGACATACAAACAAAAATTTCAAAAATGCGATTTTCGGTTTCAGGGTGGTTAATTATATATGTTAGAACCAATTATTTTTGTAAAATCGAAAATTACCAAAAAATTTCGGCTACAGATTTATTATTAGTATAGATTGGATTTAATTGTAATTTTTTTTTTTTTTTTTTTTTTTGTAGATTGTAATGGTGAGAGTTTTTTACATCAAGTTATACAAAAATTTATGTTATAAACCCTTATTTACACTTTAAATTAGGACTTATTTCTCGATCCCTCTAAGCGGGACTCGGTGTATATCGAGGCAATTTTCTGTGACTGGCAATGCATGATTTCAAAAGACGAGATCGGTGACACAACAGGGAAGAAGAAGAAGAAGAAGAATACGAAGAAGAGGTGACTGAAACGAAACACCAGACACAGTCTGTGAGCGAGAGACCGGACGCGGGAATGTGGCAAGTGAGGGGAACGTACCAGACTCTTTTTTTTTTTTTTTTTTTTTTTCACGCGACGTTGCAATTGAATGAGACCTATAATTCATTGTCACTCCGGTATTATATTTAATTTACCTCAGTGGAACTAATCTATGTGTATGGGGTGACGTGATTTCAAAAGGGAAGCAGCACCACAAACAAAATCAAAATTAAAAAAAGAAGAAGAAAAAAAACTGACTGTCTGGACAATCGAGTTTCCCGGAACATGGCCTGCTGTGACAATGTACATCAGTCTGTGACGTGACTCACGTCACGCTAGCAGCACGAATCTCGTAGTGGCGCCTACCCTATCGAACTGGCTGCCTACACCGGCACCGCGTCACGCCGACCGTGACGTCACACTGTGGCAATAATCTATATTCAATGGTTGAGCTCAATTATGTAAGCCGCTCACAATGTGTTGGCCCCATATGTTCGTGCTGACTATACCGAGTGGCCCACGATCTCTATCAAATCTGTCCTTAGAATTAATGAGGGGAGAGTTAGACAAAACAAGATACTTAGCGCGGAATAGCTAATTTCTTCGAGAGGAATAAGAAACGATTATTGTTTATGAGTCCCTTAAGGTAGGGTTTCTCAAACTATGGTCCGCGGACCACCTATGGTCCCCGAGGTCTCCTCTTGTGGCCCTTCAAAAAGTACAGAAGAAAAAATAATTCAAACGAATTACGTATTACAATATAGCTGAAAATCTCAGAGTTTGGAAATGACACACGACAATCACCGTTCACTTTTTCTCCCAGTACAGTGCAACTCCACAAATAGACGCTCACTCTCGTATACTTCACGATACAAGGTAAAGGCTGCTTCACAATAAACCGGAAACGAGAATCGGAACGAAAACGAAAACGGTAAAATTGTTCAAATGTATACATTTAAATGTGAGCGTTCAAAATTCACGTAAAGCTTGCAGGAGCCCGAGATCGGGAACGGAGAGTTGGCCAAGTTTCTACTTTGGCGTTCACGTTTTCGATCACAGCCCATTAGATTCATTCTATTGCCATCTAAAAGCTGTTTTGTCGTCGTATATTTTGTAGCAAGAAGACAGTGACATAACCTATGCATTATTTTGTTCTGTGCTGTGCATCATGGAGCAAGTTTTATTTGATGAGATTCTAATATTGAAATCCTCACGTTTACGATAAGCGGCGCGCCTCGTATAAAGATGAGAAAATGAAGGAGAATACGTGGCTTTCAGTAGCTGCATCTTTGAACACCGATCGGAAGCGGATCATATTTTATTACTATATTGGTTGTATTACACACTACATATTCACGCTTCAATTTAATAACTACTTTTGTGTTCATTTTTGTTCTATTACAAATGTTTCTTCTTTAATTATTTTACGTTATGGTAGACTTAAAATAGGTTGTGATAATAAAGATGCATGGGCATATTTATAGTACCGTACATAATGAAATGTTTCAGTTGAAATTTCGAAGTTGGTTAACCTGTGTTTATGTTGGCTGCCTTGTACTCATGACAGAACGCCATTGGTCAATTATATACAAATAACATCAGAATGCGTAATATCGACTTTACATATCGATATGCATAGTCGTCTACGTTCTCGGTTTATTGTGAATCAAAAATTTTCATATTCACGTCCTCCGCTTCTCGTTTTCATTCTGGTTCTCGTTCCCGGTTTATTGTGAACCAGCCTTAAGTCAACGCATCCTGTCCCGTGCTGAACAGGGCTAACCAGTTGAACCAGTGCAGTAGTGTGCAGATACTCGTACACGTTGGCAGCAAGGAATGGAACAAAAAATGTGTACCTATGTTGAAGCAGAAGTTACAAATATTGGAACGGTTAAAAAAAGGTGAATCAATCAGAGCCATCGCTCAAGAATGTGACGTTTCGATCAGAACAATGCATAGGATAAAACAAAATTCATCTAATTACGAGGCATTCTGAACTGATTATAAGAAGCTTTGTTATTATCAGTTGATTGCAGGATGAAAACACAGCTTATTTTGTGTAATTTCCTCAATTTAATCAATAAGGATGATTTTATGTTCTCTCTTGAAGGGTAAACACCATTTTAAAATAATTTTTAACGTTTTTTTTTGCCATATCTTCCAGATGTATTCTCAAAACTAAACGAACTAAACCTCTCTCTTCAAAGTAATTCTTTGACTGTTTTTGTATACGTTTCATCATATTTCTGCGGTGTTGAAGCCAAAATTATGAATCTTACAATCTCGTGATTGATAAATTAAATAAATTTGTCACAGTTTTCGTTGGAATTAGTATTTAGCATTCAGCGGTCTCCAACCAGCACAAAATGGCATTATCTCGTAAACGGTTAATTTGCTTCTCTTCATTTTTATTTCTTAATCATATTTTTTTTACCATCACTTTTGAAACACCCTGTATATGTATAGATTTATACCTAAGATTCTTTGACACTCGATGGGCTATCTACTACTTCAAAATAACAACAATATACACTGAATAAGTTAACTGCAGCAAGAACAACGTCTCAAGTTAAGATTTCAGTAATTTTACTTGGAAATAAGGAACAACTATGCGGCCGGGATACGAACACGAGACAGGCAGTAACGTGGGAACAGGATCCGAGGATATGACCTGCCAGATCGTGATTCTCATTGAGCAAGCCTTGTTATGATAATGGATAGCTCTGTTAAGCAAATAAAAGGCAGACTAGAAGAATCTCGCTGGTTTATGAGCCAATCGTGCCGACACGGTCATGCTGATCTCATCAGGCGACCAGCGTCATCCTCCGATATGGATGAGACGCAGCGGGCCTGAGTTCAGTTCCCAGCAGGAAAAGTAGACGGACTAGCATAGGGGAGATGTAAGGTGAAAATGCTAAAAAAATTAGATTTTTGAAAATTTTGTTTTTATTTTATCCTCTGATGTTTAAAGTTTAATTTGCCGAAATTTTATTTCGAAATTCTATGAAGAAGTGCCCCAAAATAAATATTAAATATCATAGTGCCACGCCTCCCTTCTTCATGATCCCAAACTTTACGCTTTATTTTCGGAAAGTTGCATTTTTCTACAAATTGAGTAAAATTTGCTCAAAAACTACTTGAGATAAAGTAATGAAATTTTGCATACATCTCTAGGACTACTATTGAATAATAATAATAATCCGTGGCGCTACAGCCCACTGCTGGCCTCACGGCCACATGCCGAAGAAGAGGTGGACGATCATCTAACCAGAATAGAGGTATCGTGCGGTTAGCACGATGCGCCCTCCAGCCGTTATAGCTGGTTTGCGTAACCGAATTTCGCTACCTATCGTAGCTCCCTAAGTGCATCACGATGCTGGGTGGGCACCGGTCCCATACACTGGCCGAAATTTCATGAGAGAATTTCTTCCCCCATGAGGACTCGATCCAGCGTGCATTCCGTAACGCGAGTCCCATGCAGGGTGCCTTAAACCACGACGCCACGGTGTGGGACTCTCTACTATTAAATAATATAAATTTTCCTGTTGACAAACTGTTTTTATGTATGGATTTAAAGTGAAGTAGTAATATTATATATATATATATATATATATATATATATATATATATACTGGGTGTTCAGTTCAAAGTGTGTCATGGCTCGCTGTATGTCGTCATGTGGCTAGCTGATGAGCCTGGAGAGTTCAATCTTCCTACATTTCCGCAAAGGCGAATTACCTATATGCAAGGAAGTTGCCTAGCAAGCACGGCGTTCATTCTGAAGAGTAATTACCGATACGTACGGTAACGCCTATAGTGCCAGGAATGTGAACTGTTTCGAAACACGTACTGAGGTGAGTTTTTTTCTTACTGTCGGGATATGGGGAGAGGGTTAAGACGATTACTTACGTACAGTATTTGTTGACATTAACTTCGATGGTCAACATGGAAACGGAGCATTTGATTTGTATTGTGGAATGTTGCCGTACGCAACCAATGATAACAAATACCCTGCGTACGACTTGACCTCGCAAAACACAGTTCGAAAGAGGTTATGGTAGCACACAGACCGTACAGACCGCCATCTGTTGCTACGACGTTCAAGTTATACCGTACACGTCCTTAAGTTCAGATTGAACGCCTTTATTAATAGGCAACATCTCTGTCATAAAAGCTGAAACTCGCTTCAAATCGCTGACTCACCAACAGTGACGTCATGACACACTTTGAAATGAACACCCAGTATATATATATATATATTTTAATAATGGGTGATGATTGTGACATTTTTACTATAATTCAGGAAAGAATTTTTTTTTAAATAATATAACATGTTCAAATTTGTTCAAAATTTATTTCTACAGTGTTTACAAAAACACTTTAAAATCTCTAACGGAACATTACAATAAAAGCTGCAGATCCTACAATTAAAAAAATAAAAATAGTAATAATAATAATAATAATAATAATAATCCGTGGCGCTACAGCTCTTTAAGGGCCCAGACCGACCAGCCGGCTGCTGGCCTCATGTTCACATGCCGAAGCAGAGATGGACGATCATCCAACGAGAATGAGGTATCGTTTGGTTATAACGATTATCCTCCCCAGCCGTTATAGCTGGCTTTCATAACCGAATTTCGCTACCTATCGTAACTTCCGAAGTGAATCACGATGCTGGATGGGTACCGGTCCCTTACACTGGCTGAAATTTCATGAGAAAATTTCTTCACCCATGGGGTCTTGAACCGGCGTGATTCAGTACCGTAAGTCCTAGACAGAATGCCTTAGACCACGACTCCACGGCTCGGGACCCAACGGAACATACTTCCTTTTTTTGTGACAGTTGTGACCAATAATTGATGACATGGAGTTCCCACAGGAGTTATTAAGACAAGACTTCTGTGAAGTTTTGGAATAAGTAGGCTAATATCAACTTATTTTTTCCCTGATACATTACATAGCAACATATAAGAGCTCATAATAGATAGTAGAGATGAACAACCATCGAGAAAGCAAGACTAACAGCGCCCGCAAAGCCGAAAACCCGCACGACAATGTTGTATTACGTCGCGTCCTTGACATAAAGACTGGTTGTGAGTCTTCCGAGACTCGATATTGATCGTCTCCCGAAGTCCCGAAGTCATCAGTTGTTTATACCTGACTTAACTTTTATCTACTTTGACATCTGTTATATGTGTAAAAACAATCAAGTAGCCTATTTGAAACATCATCTCTACCTTTGAGTGTATAATAATCCGTTCTCCAGTCTTTATTTAATTACTAGGCCCTTATTAAAAGGCTAGGAATTTTCTTTTCATGTGTTTGAGATCAAGTGTGCTATCTCAAGTAAAAAGATATTAATGTCATGTTTTATGTTTCTTAGAATAATGCAAATTTATTTGAGAATTTTTTTATATTTATATAACCATAGGTAATATTATATAATAGAACCAGAAAATTTTGATAACTAAGATACTGTTCTGTTTTGTCTTTTTGTCTCAGTTAAACATTTATAATGTTATTTATTTCAATGAAGTATTTTATTCAAAGTTACGAAATCTTTTCACCCCGACCAAATGCTGTTTCGAGAATGATGAGCGAGACTCGAAGCGCACGACAATGACGAGCCGAGACTCGAAAGACAAATCGTCGTTGTTCCTGCAATAACTCCTATGTGCAAAATATAAAATTTTTCACTGGGAACAAAAAACACATTTATTCATCCTATGACAGCCGTACATAGGAATTCTAACATTTTCGAAACAAAAAAATATAATTACATGAGGAGATTTTATTACTTGCTGTATCACTCAGCGTGTGCACAATATGTGTGTCAGATTTATCAGTAATGCTCACAAATTTGACCACATTACACCCTCGTTCAAATCTTTATCCTGGCTGCAACTTAGTAACCGTAGAACATTTCATTCGCTCTCTCTTCTGTTTCGAGTTCTCCACACTTCTACTCCAAATTACCTTCGTTCCCGGTTTAACTACTTATCCTCCAATCACAATCTAAACACCAGGTCACAGGAGAGCCAAATCCTAGCAATTCCTGCCCATAGAACATCCCACTATTCATCCTCTTTTACTGTCTCAGTTCCCCGTGAATGGAATTCTCTACCTCAGAAGATTAGGGGCTGCCAGACAATAACCACTTTCAAGAAAAGGCTAAACGATTTCTTACGGGCGCAGTCAAATTGAAATTATACTTGTGATCGAGCTTAATAATTTAATTTAATTTAGATATGACTATTATTATTATTATTATTATTATTATTATTATTATTATTATTACATAATTATTTTATTGGTGTTGTGAAGACGAAAAGAATTGTCATTGTATTATATTAATTATGTATTATATTGTCTTGTATTTGTAGTATTGTATTGCTTTGAATTGTATTGTATTGTATTGTATTGAATTAATTATGTTATATTCATAGCATTGTAGTAATTTTCTATCATACTGGTTGAGTGGAAGAGAAGGCCGAATGGCCTTAACTCTGCAAGTTAAAATAAACCATTATTATTATTATTATTATTATTATTATTATCATTATTTAAGTTATTTAACAGAATAAAAATGTCAAAATCGATAAATATGTCATATAGGAGTCATTGCGGGAACAACGATGAAATGCAACGAACACAGCGAGCGAGAGCGACAGTTAGTTTTGCTCATCTCTAATAGGTACCGGTAGCCTAATGATACTCTAGTTCTCTGTATTCAATTTTTTAGTGTATATTATTACGGTTCTAACCGCTCTGTGGAGTTGTGGCATTGTGTGAACTATACTATAGGCCTACATTTTTCTAATACATATTTAATAATTAATGTATTCAACAGGAATGAACACACATCCTATAAAAATGTCACATTTTTAAACTCAATACTTTCTTAAATAATTGGGGATTCATATACAGTAGTTTCTTTAACATTGATATAATATGGGTTTTAATCTCCCTTAAAGACATCCAAGAACAATAACCAAATCAATGAAGAGCTTCGAATTTACCGTAGTTGTTATTGGGTACATAAACATTTCCAGACATTATTAAGAAAAAAATATTTAATTACACGCCGTCTATTACATATTAAAATTAGGAATAGTTATTATTCTGAAACATCCTGTAGATGTTAAATTTCATCAGCCAGGAACGAACTGAAGCGAAACGCATGTGGAACACTAAGTAGAAATAATACCAATAATTATTGCCTCAACTGGGATACAATGGCATACATATTTGAAGCAAAATTCACGAAGAGACGATAATGACAGTGACTGTGATCAGTGTCAACAGTGTTAGATTAAACGGTACTGTGATCTGATCTCGGAAATACTCTGAAAGTACATTACATGGAATTCTTAAAAAGAAGAAATCAATACCTTAAGGTGTGGCGGTCCACAGGCTGAGAAACACTGGATTATAGTCTATCCTTTCTAGGTTCTGGCCCGAGTCATACCTGAAAGAGAAGAAAAGAAAGGTTAGTTATCCACAGACCAAGTGATTCACTTGGCAGCCAATCCAAATAATTTACATTCATTATTAGGATACATGCTCATAATTATGTACACTTGGTCAAAACAAAAGTGGCCGGCTTCTGAGACACTAAGTTCGAATCGGGTATTTCCGTGAGCGCTCGGGACAGCCAGGCTTTGTTCAAAAGATTGCGTATATTCTTCTAGTAGTTATAATGGGGAACACAACTATTAATCAATAAAATCTTCCGAGAAAATAAATCATATACGAGATTTAAAATAGACAAATCGTTCAGAGTGTTTAAACAGTGAATATTGTAACACAAACACTATATACTGTATAACAGGTTCTCAAGTGGAGTATGACCATTGCTTGTTACAATGCCATTCTGACTGCAGTAAAACATTTAGCGTAGTGGTAGAGCGTTAGCTAAGTATTCGTGAGGTTGAAAATTCAGATGTTCGTGGAGCTACTAAACTTTTTTTTTGCCTTTTTAAATGCATCAGTAAAATATAACAGGTTTTCGTAATTTTTTTTATCCTTAGAATACTTTTCGCTTTATTATTTTTTTCGTGTTAATAGAAACTTTCGACGCTAGATGGAAGTAACACTAAAGACGACAATTAGGGGCTTTCGTATTAAAATGCTGTGTTAATTATTTTATTAATCCCTGCTACTTTGCATTCTATTGCCTAAGGAACATTCAGTAAATATGTTGACGGTTAAATAGTTGACAATAATTAATTTGCAAGTTGTGCTACTGTTGTGCTGCTGATCAGGAGCTGCGTTCGGGCTTGGGTTGGATCCCCCTTTGGTCTTTGGTTTCTTCCGAGGTTTTCCACAGCCGTGGGACTGAAGCCGGATGGTCTATGGCGAGTCCTTGGCATCAAACTCTCTGATTAGATTACCCCCTTTGATTTGATTACCTGGTTGGGTTTTTCCGAGGTTTTCCCCAACCAAAAGGCAAATGCCGGGTAATATTTTGGCGAATCCTCGGACCTCACCTCATCTCACTACATCTCGCCAAAAATATTGTATAAAATATTGTAAAAAATTGCACAAAATTTAAAAAATTGTAGAAAATTAGTAAATTGTAAAACTATAAAAATTTGTAAAAATTGTAATTGTAATATTGTAAAATTTTGACTTGTTCCACATCTTAAAGCTTCATTGCTCATGTAAGATCTATGGAATAAAATGAATGAATGAATGAATGAATGAATGAATGAATGAATGAATGAATGTATAATAAACTAACTCCGTGATCATCAGGGCCTAAACGTAGTGATTGTAAACAAGAAGAAAAACCATAATTCTGATGACAAAATATATCCTGATTTCATGGAATTATAACCACAAACATTCACCGATTTTGTAATTATCTGTAAGTAACATGAATTAACACAACCAAAATTATTTGATTACACTAAAAGGAGTTGTAAAAAATAAAAGAAAGAACAAAAACAAAAAATTCTCTACGGAGATTCTAAGCATGCTGTGGAGGTAGCCCAAATCAGCGTCTTGTATTATGCAGTTAACTAAAGCGGCGCACGGAGGTTTAAGTAGTGAACTGCGCGCTCACCCGAAGGGACTTAAAAATTTCAGTGCTCAAGAGACCGGCCACTTTCATTTTGACCAAGTGTACGTATTAACAATATTGTGTTGCGTTTAGTCTGCGGACAGTTGACTAAACAACAACATGCTTATCTGTCGGTTGCATTTTCTCACGTTTCCATGGTAACTGCAGATTTGTACATTAAATCCAGATCATAGGCTATATTATTGATAGCTATTGGTATTAGAATTTCCTTAAAAAGTGAGGGAAAAGAGAGTTAAAAGGAACGAGGGAAAGAAGAGGTTGACATCAGTGTTAACGGGTACGCGACCCACAATTTCAGAAGCCACATCATAAAAGTAGAGCGTACGAAAAAATCCGGTTCCAAGGCTCGACCTTGGGAGCTGCAGAGAAGAGAGACGGGGCAGCAGCCTCTGCTCCAACGTGCCCAATAAATCTGTCAAATGTTGATGAGTGAGGGCTGCATAAAAACCTGGAGTGGGCCTGCCGCTAATTAATGCACCAGAGAAGAGACTGACCGTACCTGCATCACACCATGAACTCCACGCACTGTATGCTGACAAGTCGTGAACTGTGCCTAGTAACAAAGTGTTTGTTGGAACTGTGAACGTATATAGAGGGGCTTTCTGGCATGAAGGAATAGGCCTAAAGGGAAAGGGAAGAAAGACAAATGTAATGAGATGAAGGAAAACGGGAAACAGAATAGAAGAGAGAAATAGAAGAAGTATGAGAAGGAGCGTGAGAGGAAGAGGAAAAACGCTCGACAAGAGGGAGAGAAAAACGAGAGAGAGAGGAATAAGAAAAGGGAAAGAGAAGAATGATGAGAGGTAGATAGAGGAATGAAAAGAGGGAGAGAGAAGAATGAGAAGAGGGAGAGGAAAAAAAATTAAAAGAGAGAGCGAGAGATAGACAATGGAAGACAGAAGAATGAGCATAGGACTGAGAAGATGAGAAGAAGGAAAAGAAGAATGACAAGGAGAGAGAAGAATGAGAAGAGGGTGAGAAGAATGAGAAGAGGGAGAATGAAAAGATGGTAAGAAGAATGAGAAGAGAATGAGAGAAGAATGAAAATGTGAGAGAGAATGAGAAGAAAGTAAGAGAAGAATGAGAATATATGACAAGAATGAGAAAAGGGTGAAACGAATGAGAAGAGGGTGAGAAGAATGAGAAGAGGGTGAGAAGAATGAGAAGAGGAAGAGAGAATGAGAAGAATATAGAAAAGAATGAGAAGAGGGACAGAAAACAACGTGAAGAAGATCAGAGAAGAATGAGAAGAGAAACAGAGAAGATTGAGGAAAGGGTGAGAAGGATGAGAAGAGTCAGGGAGAAGAATGAGAAGAGGGCGAGAGAAGATTGAGAAGAGGGTGAGAAGAATGAGAAGAGCCAGAGAGAAGAATGAGAAGAGGGTGAGAAGAATGAGAAGAGCCAGAGAGAAGAATGAGAAGAGGGTGAGAAGAATGAGAAGAGCCAGAGAGAAGAATGAGAAGAGGGTGAGAAGAATGAGAAGAGCCAGAGAGAAGAATGAGAAGAGGGTGAGAAGAATGAGAAGAGCCAGAGAGAAGAATGAAGGGGGTGAGAAGAATGAGAAGAGTCAGGGAGAAGAATGAGAAAAGGGAGTGAGAAGAATGAGAAAAGGAAGAGAATGAGAAGAGCCAGAGAGAAGAATGAGAAGAGGGTGAGAAGAATGAGAAGAGGAAGAGAATGAGAAGAGCCAGAGAGAAGAATGAAAAGAGGGTGAGAAGAATGAGAAGAGGAAGAGAATGAGAAGAACCAGAGAGAAGAATGAGAAGAGGGTGAGAAGAATGAGAAGAGCCAGAGAGAAGATTGAAAAGAGGGTGAGAAGAATGAGAAGAGGAAGAGAATGAGAAGAGCCAGAGAGAAGAATGAGAAGAGGGTGAGAAGAATGAGAAGAGCCAGAGAGAAGAATGAAAAGAGGGTGAGAAGAATGAGAAGAGGAAGAGAATGAGAAGAGCCAGAGAGAAGAATGAGAAGAGGGTGAGAAGAATGAGAAGAACCAGAGAGAAGAATGAAAAGAGGGTGAGAAGAATGAGAAGAGGAAGAGAATGAGAAGAGCCAGAGAGAAGAATGAGAAGAGGGAGAGAAGAATGAGAAGAGCCAGAGAGAAGAATGAAAAGAGGGTGTGAAGAATGAGAAGAGGAAGAGAATGAGAAGAGCCAGAGAGAAGAATGAGAAGAGGGTGAAAAGAATGAGAAGACCAGACAAAATAATGAGGAAAGAGAGAAGAATGAGTAGAGCAAGAGAGAAGTATGAGAAGAACACAGAAGAGTGAGAAGAAGAGAATGAAGAATGGTATTTGAATTTCAATTTGAATTGTTATGCGAATCAATGTAAAAAGCCGATGTAATTTCATGTAGCGGTCATTTCAATTTCGTTTACATGTTTCGGAGCATTATCAATGACTTTCGCTGTACATAAGTTACAATGTATTTTATTCTCTCAATGAAATAGGTACAAAATATTCGCCTTCTCTCTGTCTTTTTATTATTACTATTTTTTTTTTATTTTTGCAAAGTTTCGCTATTTTCTGCCCCATTCGCAAACTCCAATTCCGCTGGCCGGTACGGTTACACGTGTTGTCTGCGATGTAAGGGCCGCCGCAGTGTTATCACTATCGCCGCAGCATCACAATGGCGCATCTGATAGTTGGACGGCTTGATTAAGCGCGCCACAAGCTATTCAGGGGTAATTGAGGTCAGCTAATTTCTTCTGAGTGCTTGGAAATTGTCTGTAGTGGCATTTAACTTTTTTCCCCAGAACAGTCAATCAATGCAATTACTAATAAAGACGTGGCCAAAATGGCGACCAGCAGTTAACAACTAAACACAATCACAGCGCAAGAGATGAAAGCCGTTCTACCACAGTTGCTAGGCAACACGATTAAAAATTCGTATGAACGTAGCGAGTTTAGGCGAGAAATAGATACAGTGTGTGGGTGTGTGTTTGTGTGTGTATGTACTCTGCATGTACGTATGTGTCCATGTATTCCGAGATTTGCTAGTTCAAACCCGGCGAGGGAGATGGAGTTCTGAAGGACGATAAAACTTTTTTGCCGGGACGGGAAATTAAGCTTCGGCTTTCGTTTTGTAGATTTACGGCAAATATGTCAGCGATGTCTTTCTCACGCTTAATCCCGACGTTGAATAACCTCGTAAGTTCAAAACATAATTTAACAAAACATTGAATTTGGTATTCCCAAGAAACTAGTTCGATTAATTAAAATGTGTCTCGGTGAAACGTACAGCAGAGTTCGTAGGCCTATAGGTCAGTTTCTGTCAGATGCGTTTCCAATTCACTGTGGGCTAAAGCAGGGAGATGCACTATCACCTTTACTTTTTAACTTTGCTCTAGAGTATGCCATTAGGCAAGTCCAGGATAACAGAGAGGGTATGGAATTGAACGGGTTACATCAGCTGCTTGTCTATGCGGATGACGTGAATATGTTAGGAGAAAATCCACAAACGATTAAGGAAAACACGGGAATTTTACTGGAAGTAAGTAAAGAGATAGATTTGGAAGTAAATCCTAAAAAGACAAAGTATATGATTATGTCTCGTAACGAGAATATTGTACGAAATGGAAATATAAAAATTGGAAATTTATCCTTTGAAGAGGTGGAAAAATTCAAATACCTGGGAGCAACAGTAACAAATATAAATGATACTCGGGAGGAAATTAAACACAGAATAAATATGGGAAATGTCTGTTATTATTTGGTTGAGAAGCTTTTATCATCCAGTCTGTTGTCCAAAAATCTGAAAGTTAGAATTTATAAAACAGTTATATTACCGGTTGTTCTATATGGTTGTGAAACTTGGATTCTCACTTTGAGAGAGGAACATAGGTTAAGGGTGTTTGAGAATAAGGCGCTTAGGACATTATTTGGGGCTAAGAGAAACGAAGTTACAGGAGAATGGAGAAAGTTACACAAAGCAAAACTACACGCATTGTATTCATCATCTGACATAATTAGGAACATTAAATCCAGACGTTTGAGATGGGCAGGGCATGTAGCACGTATGGGCGAATCCAGAAATGCATATAGAGTGTTGGTTGGGAGGCCGGAGGGGAAAAAGACCTTTGGGAGAGGCCGAGATGTATATGGGAGGATAATATTAAACTGCATTTGAGGGAGGTGGGACATGATAGAGACTGGATTAATCTTGCACAGCATATGGACTGATGGCGGGCAATGAACCTACGGGTTCCTTAAAAGCTATTTGTAAGTAAGACAACATTAAGATATCACATGGATCGTATGCAGAGACTAAGAGGAAGGCGGAAAAGGAAGGGAGATCAGAGAATCCTGAGCTCGCGGTGAAATAAACTATGAATGAGTTATTAATCGTATGTCTGATATTGTACCACTTTGTTAAATTCCAAATTGTCTATCTTAATCTACCGCCACTGAACATCTACCTGCCTGTCACTATTTGGTGAATTTTTACCGGGGCTCACCTCGCCTCATAAGGTTTCATATCAAGTCCACAGATCTCACAATACATTGCAATTTCTTATATCTCACGAATATTATTCATTTTCAGGAGCTGACTTACGAAAACATAGCATTTTGTACAGCCCTGCGTTTGAATAATATTGCACACAATAACAAGAAACATGTTGCCCAAACGCACCACATTCCATTCAAATTGCGGGCAATGCATTCATATCAGAGGGCCGTGAGATCAATATCTGGCCGATGCTATTTTATTCGGCTGCTGAATAACTTCCGACTTGCGTACCCGCTAATGGCGATCGTATCGCTTTATTTCTGCCAACTTGCCATCGAATTTAAAATGCAGCGTTGCGTGAAATTCCTCTCCGACCATATTTATTACAGAGCGCTTTTTGTTGTAGCAATTAATTCTGTTCCTAGCCTCTCTGTGGCCACACACTTACTAGCCACATGAACTCGAAATTAACACTCAAGCTATCAAGTTGCTGTTCATATCAGGAGCAAGAAAACCATCCCGCCTCTACGTAACTATAGCGCAAACCCTTTTATTAAATGCATATACAGTGCTAGCTAGGCAACTAACGTGACAAAATCGCCAATAACTTCAACTTTTAGTCGCTTTTTTAACGACGGTGTATCAACTACTAGGATAATAGCGTTGATGGAATTAATGATAGCGAGATGGTATTCGGCTAATGGGGCAGAGGGTTTGTCATATAATTACCTGACATTCATCTTACAGAAACTCAACCATCTAATCACCCCAATCGGGAATAGAACCCACGCCTACGCGTAGCTCGAATAAACAAACGACCGCGCTACCGTTTGAACTATGCTGGTGAATATGCGGTGCATTTCTAATTATTAAAATTAAACTTTATAGTCAGTCTTATTATGTCAGGTTAACACCATCTATCAGAGGTCTGCATCGGACGTTTTCGCTCGAGCGCCAAGTAGTTCATAGCATAATCCGGTAGGTAGCGCACATGCATGTTGGGTAAAATTGTCACGAGCGGTAAATCTTCGAACGGTATAAGCCGAGTGTTAGACATTCGTTCTTGTTACAGTGATGAACTGTGTAGTAACATCATAGATGTTTATCATTTCAAAACTTTGCAGTGTTTAACTAACCTCTCCACAGTACAACTACAAAACTTGCTTAAAAATGTAATATAAATGTTGCAGGTAAATGTTTCCCCCACACAGAAGTGATTTTGTTTTTGCCACATCTGATAGATGTTATTGGATGTAAATGTAATTATTATAAACAGAGAACACAATCATGATAATGCAAGAACTGTATCAAGTTTTCTAGTAATAATAATAATAATAATAATAATAATAATAATAATAATAATAATAATAATAATAATAATAATAATAATAATAATAATAATAATAATCTCTAATAATTAGTGCATCAATCTTTGCGTCTGTAACAGTTGTGCAGCACGATTATTCCTTTTATTATAATTTCTGTGACATCTCTGTACTAATATTGTTATTAATCTACTGCTATATCAATACTATTTTGTAAAACGTTTCTACATTGTCGCAGTATATAGGCGGAACACTATGTATGGACCTATCATATTATATATGTGGCAAATCAAATATTGAATAATTATTAATTAGCAATAATAACTGTATATCGAAGTTTTTCATACTATTTTATTTATAACTTCACGTTCCTATTTTGGTACGTTCCATTGACTGTTCCAGTAAACGTTTGTCATAAACGCAGAAAATAAGCCTTATTTTTACAGTGTAAGCAAAACATGTGTATCTTATCTGTCGCCTTCCATACAAGATAACACATGTCGGTGAGATGACCTTGTACTGTGCTTCTATTTATTACGAGCGTATCACGACCGATCGTATCTCACTCGAGGGTGTGACACTCGACCGAGTTCAAGCGAGCGATTTAACTCCAACGCAGCACTCTGCCATCTATGTTAACTACATATGGTTGCTACGATACAAAACCGTGTTAATACTTAAACTGCCATACAGAAAATCGCTATTACTTCATTTTATGTGCATTATTAATATTACAATAATTTAACCTTAGAGTCTGTTTTATCACAGTCTAGTATAATATACAGTCACGAAGCTCAATACGTAGTAAATATGCATCCATAGACAGTTGCCAACCTCTAGGATCGCTACTATCGCCTCATCACAGACAATGCGAAATAGTACCGGCACAGTCTATTGTTCCTAGCACCCTCACAACTCAAGCTTCGTGACTGTATATACTAGACTGTGGTTTTATATGTCACAATCTATGTTAACTGTAATGGTTGCTAAGAAACAAAATCGTGCTAATACTAAAGGAAACATAAGGAAAACCCTGTTAAGTTTATTGTATGTGCATTATTAATTACAATAATAATTTAACCTTAGAATCAGTTTTATTATGTCACATTAACACAATGTATGTTAACTGTAATGGTTGCTAGGATACTAACTGCTAATACTAAAACTGAAATGAGTAAATCGATGTTTTATGCGCATTATTAATTACAATAATTGAACCTTAGAGTCAGTTTTCTTATGTCACATTTACACAATCTATGTTAATTATACCGTAGACCTATGTGGCTGCTTAGGATACCAACTAGTGCTAATACTAAAACTGACATAAGAAAATCGCTATTAAGTTCATTTTATGTGTATTATTAATTACAAGTGAACTTTAAGTCATTCTTCTTATGCCACCTTAACACAATCTAGCCTATGTGATCTACATGTGGTTGCTACGATACCAAATGGTGCTCATACTAAAATTGGCATAAGAATATCTCTGTTAAGTTAATTTTATGTGCATTAATTATTAATTACAATATTGAACCTTGGAGTCAGGATTCTTTTGTTATGTTAACACAATCTAGCCTATATGAACTATATGTGGTTGCTAAGAAACCAAATCGTGCTAATACTAAAACTGGCATAAGAAAATTTTATTTAATTAGCTAGCTAGCTAGTGAGTACAAATTAAAATTATAAAACAAAAATGTTTCTAGCCACTACCGTAAGAGTCAGGCTCGTGTACGGTGTGGTCTTAGCCAATAATATAACATAACATTTACAAGGACAGTTTACTAAATACAGCAAATAACTTGATTCAAACCAACAAATAACACTCACGAGCAAAAAAAGAAGAAAGAGAAAAATAGATTAAGAAACAAAAATCGCTGTTAAATTTATTTTATGTGCATTATTAATTACAACTGAACCTTAGAGTCAGTCTTCTTATGTCACGTTAACCGAATCTATCCTATGTGAAATACATGTGGTTGCTAAGAAACCAAATCGTGCTAAGAAAATCGCTTTTATAGTACATTATGCAACGAGCCTATAATGAAAGTAATTAAGAAGCGAGTATGGCTATTTATGAAACGAGCGCAAGCGAGTTTCATAATTTTCATACGAGCTTCTTAATTACCATTATAGGCGAGTTTCATATGACTTTTTATGCTCGACCATATTTCTAACTTGATATTATTAATTTTCTTTGTACCCGACCTGGACCAATGTCCCGTATGTTGTGAGATGTGCGGAGACGCGAAAGTATTGATTTTTTCCGAGGAACAGATGTTCACATTGACCTTGCTAGGCCATAAGAACCTACAGAGATAACATTGAAATTAAATTAGACATTGAAAAACGAGATGACAAATTCAATTTATTTGAATATTATTTATGCTCGACCATGCCGAAATGTAGTAATTATACACCTGGTAGCAGACCTTTAATGCATGTCATTAAAGTACACCTACTCATTAAAGGTCAGGTCTTTCAGCCAATGACGACTCAGGTTACAACTGTTCAGCCAATGACAGGTCAGCTTTCTACCGTTATAAAACCGCAAGTATCGATTATTCTCGGATATGCAATCTAAAGAGAATTAGCGAAAAGTCACGGAGGCGGGAAATCCAATACTGTCGCAGAAGGTTATGTTCTGTTACTGTAATAATTAGCGTTAATTGTAAATAATATTCAAATAAATTCAATTTGTGATCTCGTTTTTCAATGTCTAATTTAATTTCAATGTTATCTCTGTAGGTTCTTATGGCCTAGCAAGGTCAATGTGAACATCTGTTCCTCGGAAAAAATCAATACTTTCGCGTCTGCGCACATCTCACAACATATGGGACATTGGTCGAGGTCAGATACAAAGAAAATTAATAATATCAAGTTAGAAATATGGTCGAGCATAAAAAGTCGTATGAAACTCGCCTATAATGGTAATTAAGAAGCTCGTATGAAAATTATGAAACTCGCTTGCGCTCGTTTCATAAATATCCATACTCGCTTCTTAATTACCTTCATTATAGGCTCGTTGCATAATGTACTATTACAATTAACGCTAATTATTATAGTAACAGAACATAACCTTCTGCGACAGTATTGGATTTCCAGCCTCCGTGACTTTTCGCTAATTCTCTTTCGATTGCATATCCGAGAATAATCGATACTTGCGGTTTTATAATGGTAGAAAGCTGACCTGTCATTGGCTGAACAGTTGTAACCTGGGTCGTCATTGGCTGAAAGACCTGACCTTTAATGAGTAGGTGTACTTTAATGACATGCATTAAAGGTCTGCTACCAGGTGTATAATTACTACATTTCGGCATGGTCGAGCATAAAGTTAATTTTATATGCATTATTAATTACAATATTGAACCTTGGAGTCAGGATTCTTTTGTTACTTGAACGCAGTCTATGTTAACTACACGCGGTTGCTAAGATACGAAATTCCTGCATTACGGTACTGGATCTAATATAAGTATATGTTTTGTACGTACAATGTTTCATGGCTGTAGCAGTGAACAATGCCTCAGTAAGAATATCGTGCGCTGTTGAGGGTTGCACCGATACCCTTGACTGGGTACGAACCACGCCCGTTTGCTCTATGGCGACGCCAAGCATATTTCTGCTGTCATTAACTCTGCAGTATCATTCTCCGTCCCTCTCCAGCTAGCATCGGACTCAATGGTGCATTCAAGCAGCCTCGTACACGGCCCATGTTGACGGACGCCTTGGTCACACCCATTACGAAGTGGAGTGCAGCCGATCTCAGCAGTAACTAATTTTTGCGATGTTTTACCTCGGCCTTTGATAATCGAGTTACAAGGCATTTTGTTCTTGTGATCAGTACAACACAGAGATGCCGCGAAGACAAAACAGGACAATACGCTATAAGGGACGAAATCATTGTACGGTGGGAAGAAGATATAAATCTACACTCTTTCACTACCCATATGTAATATCGAACTATGGACCACTTGGATGAGAAAGGCGTATAGGACGGGAGGAATAGACATAGAGAAGAGACAGAGCGGGAAGAAGAGACAGGATAGAAAAAGAGACAGGATGGGAAGAACAGACAAAGAGAGGAGACAGGGCGGGAAGAATACACAAAGAGAGGAGACAGGGTGGGAAGAAGAGATAGTATAGGAAGAAGAGACAGGACGGGAAGAATAGACAAAGAGAGGAGACAGGGCGGGAAGAAGAGATAGTATAGGAAGAAGAGACAGGACGGGAAGAATAGACAAAGAGAGGAGACAGGGCGGGAAGAAGAGATAGGATAGGAAGAAGAGACAGGACGGGAAGAATAGACAAAGAAAGGAGACATGGCGGGAAGAAGAGACAGGATAGGAAGGAGAGACAGGACGGGAAGAATAGACAAAGAGAGGAGACAGGGCGGGAAGAATACACAAAGAGAGGAGACAGGGCGGGAAGAAGAGATAGGATAGGAAGAAGAGACAGGACGGGAAGAATAGACAAAGAGAGGAGACAGGGCGGGAAGAAGAGATAGGATAGGAAGAAGAGACAGGACGGGAAGAATAGACAAAGAGAGGAGACAGGGCGGGAAGAAGAGATAGGATAGGAAGAAGAGACAGGACGGAAGAATAGACAAAGAGAGGAGACAGGGCGGGAAGAATAGACAAAGAGAGGAGACAGGGCGGGAAGAAGAGATAGGCTAGGAAGAGGAGACAGGACGGAAGAATAGACAAAGAGAGGAGACAGGGCGGGAAGAAGAGATAGGATACGAAGAAGAGACAGGACGGGAAGAATAGACAAAGAGAGGAGACAGGGCGGGAAGAATAGACAAAGAGGAGACAGGGCGGGAAGAAGAGATAGGATAGGAAGAAGAGACAGGACGGGAAGAATAGACAAAGAGAGGAGACAGGGCGGGAAGAAGAGATAGGATAGGAAGAAGAGACAGGACGGGAAGAATAGACAAAGAGAGGAGACAGGGCGGGAAGAAGAGATAGGATAGGAAGAAGAGACAGGACGGGAAGAATAGACAAAGAGAGGAGACAGGGCGGGAAGAAGAGACAGGATAGGAAGAAGAGACAGGACGGGAAGAATAGACAAAGAGAGGAGATAGGGCGGGAAGAAGAGACAGGACGGGAAGAATAGACAAAGAGAGGAGACAGGGCGGGAAGAAGAGACAGGATAGGAAGAAGAGACAGGGCGGGAAGAATAGACAAAGAGAGGAGACATGTCGGGAAGAAGAGATAGAATAGGAAGAAGAGACAGGACGGGAAGAATAGACAAAGAGAGGAGACAGGGCGGGAAGAAGAGACAGGATAGGAAGAAGAGACAGGGCGGGAAGAATAGACAAAGAGAAGAGACAGGGCGGGAATAGAACGGGAAGAAGAAACGGAACGGGAAAGGAAGACGGAATGGGAAGGATAGGACGGGAAAAATAGATAAGACGAGAATAAGAGACGGGATGGGAAGAGAAACAGCGTGCAGGAGAGACGGAACGTGAAGAGACAGGACGGAAGAAACGACGGAACAGGAAGGAAAGACGGAACGGCAAGAAGAGTCAAGACGGAACGAAGAATCAGAACGGGAAGAGACGAAGCGGGAAGGAGGATAAGAGAAGTGAAGAAAGAAAGAGGAACAGAAGAAAGAATACTAAATATGATACAATACAAGTGGTTTTTAGAGAACCCGGAGGTTCATTGCCATCCTCACATAAGCCCGCCATCGGTCCCTATCCTGAACAAGATAAATCCAGTCCCCACCATCATATCCCACCTCCCTCAAATCCATTTTAATATTATCCTCCCATCTACATCTCGGCTTCCCAAAGACCGTTTCCCCTCCGGCCTCCCAACTAACACTCTATATGCATTTCTGGATTAGCCCATACGTGCTACATTCCCTGCCCGTCTCAAACGTCTGGATTTAATGTTCCTAATTATGTCAGGTGAAGAATACAATGCGTGCAGTTCTGCGTTGTGTAAATTTTTCCGTTCTCCTGTAACTTCATCCCTCTCAGCTCCAAATATTCTCCGGGGCACCTTATTCTCGAACACCCTTAACCTCTGTTCCTCTCTCAAAGTGACAGTGCAAGTTTCTCATTCAAAAGATGCTAAATAAAAAATTAATAAAACCATAATAGAAGTACTGGATGAATTACGAGGGAAAAAAATTGAAGGAGGAGATAAGAATGGAGAGAAGAGAGATGAGGAAAAGTGAAAAGAATAAAAAGAGAAGGAAAAGAGCAGAGAAGCAGAAGACCATACAAGAGGAAAGAATGGGGATAACTAGTAAAGGCGACGAAAAAATAAGGCAGAGAGAACAATGAAAAGTACTGTGAGGGTCATCGCGGTATGAGAAGTAGATCGTGGTCTATTTTAAAGCACAATGGAGGAACCGAGGATGATCCTAATGAATACGGGAACTGAATCTGTTGTGGAGAAAATCGATGTACGCTGTTATGCAGTCAGGCATCGAAGCCGGGTCTGCCGGTGAAGAAAATCCATCGACTTGCGATGCACTGCGAGCGGTCGGTGAGGGCATTCCTGGCACGAGTCGCCTAACCGGTCCGAAGCGGCTGGGGTCAGTGCTTTGCACACTCATGGCCTTGGGTTCGACTTTCGGCCCGTGAGGACCCGCTAAGGGTAATGCGTCCTGTGTCCCAGCCGAATTGCATCTCAACAATAGGCAGTGCCTATGTTTAACATAGCTAGTCCCGCGCCGTGGCGTCATGGTCTAATTCAGTGATTCCCAACCTTTTTTGACTGACGACACACTTTACTGAACGCCCACGATTTCGCGACATACTTACTTGTTTTTAATAATAATAATAAATAATAATAATAATAATAATAATAATAATAATAATCAGGGAAAGGATTTATATGTAAATACATATTTACTTATAAAGCTAATATAATTTATATTTTGCATTATCTTTATGTTTCACAATGTGTAGGGTTGAAAAATCCTACTTTTATTTTCCATATTTTTCCATATTTTAGAGTTTAGTACATATTTTCGTTAATTTCCATATATTTTCCATATTTCATATAAAACAGTCCATATTATATTAGGTTTAACAATAAAACAAAACAAAATTCCATTAACTTTTAAAAATACATTTCAACAATAGAGATTTAAACACATGTTCAGTAATCCCTTTAACATCAGAGTTATTTGAAAATTAGCAGTCCTATCAACAATGG
Organism: Periplaneta americana; assembly: GCA_025594305.2. NCBI lineage: Eukaryota > Metazoa > Arthropoda > Insecta > Blattodea > Blattidae > Periplaneta > Periplaneta americana. The sequence goes on from JAJSOF020000013.1 coordinate 143,681,353, forward strand.
GAAAGTAAGTTACAAAACTGTATTAATTTAATTTAAAATTTTTAACAGACTTCAGTTGTGCAGCTCAACAGTTAAATGCCAGTCAGAGTACACATAGGTTCAGTTTTGTAAATCATACTATAAAGATGGTAAATATGCCAAAAGTACGTCATTCAGTCAATTTAAAATCAAAACTAACAAGTTACATTTCAGAATTTAAAGAAGATGGTTTATCAACTGACAATAAAATATTATTTTGTAATTTGTGTCAGTGTGCAGTATCATCTACACAAAAGTTCCTGGTGCAACAACACATTACAACTAGTAAACATCAGGCCAACAAACAACTAAATTCCAAGCAGAGACAATTGTTTTTAACACAACCAACAACATCGAATGTAAGATCTGAGTTTAACATCGACCTGTGCCGTTCTCTCATCTCTGCTGATATTCCTCTCTACAAACTAAAGAATAAGGTCTTCAGGGAATTCCTTGAAAAATATACTCAACATACAATCCCGGATGAGTCAACACTTAGGAAGACGTATGCTCCATCCATCTACGATGAGACAATACAGAAGATAAGAGATGAAATTAAAGATAGTTCAATTTGGGTTTCCATTGATGAGACTCCCGACAAAGAAGGTAGACTTGTTGGTAATGTAGTTATCGGTTTGTTAAGTGAACAATATTCTGAACGAATTCTTTTACATTGTGATGTTCTAGAAAAGTGCAATAACAAAACTATAGTTAAACTGTTCAACGAAGCTATGGGTATCCTGTGGCCAAAGGGTATTATGTACGATAATGTGTTATTCTTTATTAGCGATGCTGCCCTTATATGGTCAAAGCTATGACAAGCATTATCTGTTGTATATCCTAAATTGACTCATTTTACTTGTGTGGCGCATGCATTTCATCGTGTGGCAGAAGTGGTCAGAGACAATTTCCTAAAGTAGATTTGTTGATTTCATCAGTGAAAAAGTATTTCTCAAAGCTCCCAGTAGAGTTAACGTGTTGAAAGAAATGTACCCTGAAATTCCATTGCCACCAAAGCCAATTTTAACTAGATGGGGTACATGGCTAGAAGCAGTTGAATATTATGCCGAACATATAGACTCTATTAACAATGTTCTCCTTGCATTGGACTCTGAAGATGCAGTCTCAATTGATACTGCGAAAACAGTTACCTGTGACTAAGTGTGAAGAATGACTTAGCTCACATTCAGCATACATTTTCATGCATCATAAAAACGCTCAAAAGTCTCCAAAATAGGCACCTTTCACTATCTGAAAGTTTTGAAATTATAAATAGTACTGTGGAACAACTGAATCGTGGTAGAGGTAAAGTTGCAGATGCAGTAAGAGCTAAGGTGGACACTGTACTTTCAAAAACCCTGGATATGAAGAACTACAAAAGGTTGTTGCTGTGATGAGTGGTGAATCAACAGTGAAGATTAACTTGGACTTATCCCCAGCAGACATTGTGAAATTGAATTATGTACCAGTTACTTCTTGTGACGTCGAACGCTCTTTTAGTCAGTATAAATCTATCCTCAGAGACAATAGAAGAAGATTCACTTTTCAGCACTTGAAAGAAATGTTTGTAACCTATTGTTATGGTAACAGACAATAAAAATTGTGTTTTGTTGAAACTACATTGGAAGATAAGGTACGTCCATTATATTTTTTGTTTAGTTTGATTAAAATGTACCAATATTTAACGTACATAGTCATTTTTTTATAATTTTAAGTCCATATTTAATTCCATATTTTGGTAAAAATCCATATTTAATTCCATATTTTGGTAAAAATAACTACATATATATTTACATATTTCATATATTTTTAGTCCATATAAATCCGTTCCCTGATAATAATAATAATAATAATAATAATAATAATAATAATAATAATAATAATAATAATAATAATAATGTTTATTCGACACCATCGACTGATTTGACAATACATTTCCGCATATAAGACACTTGGGATTTTGTTTATATTCATCTCCACGCCACGTAAAACCAAGAAAAACAGAATTTCGTAAAACCATATGCAAGCATTCATTAAGGCCCATTCACAATGAAAATTAAACATAAACATAACGTAAGCATAAAACCTTGTGTCCATGTTATTTAATGAAAGCATTCACAATGAATTACATAAGCTTAAACTTAATCTTAATCATAAGACGTTAACATGAAAGTTTGCAAACTCCAAACTTTCATGCTTATGTTTATGTGATTTGGAAACAGTACACAAGCGGAAAGCGTGTTTTCACTTTTTGTTTAACATCTCATGGGCTTTGCCTACAGGCAATATTTTGATCTATTGGCCGTGATGATAGCTAGGTGCGCAACATGGAATCATATGACGAAATGTTGATTATTTTACATCTCCGTTTCTTTGATTTCAAGTGTTGAAAGCCATATACTGATGCCACTGTAGTTATTAGAAACATAAATTGAATAGCTACATCGTCAGTCATTGTGCAATTCTCCATTTTTATGTAATATATTCTGTAGTTTTGTTGATTCGGTATGTTTGTTTCCACTGACGTGTTATGTTTACGTTATGTTTAATTTTCATTGTGAATGGGCCTTGGCTACTTAAGTTTGTGGCATATGTTTATGTGCTTATGTTAATGTTTACGTTATGTTTAATTTTCATTGTGAATGGGCCTTGGCTACTTAAGTTTGTGGCATATGTTTATGTGCTTATGTTAATGTTTACGTTATGTTTAATTTTCATTGTGAATGGGCCTTGGCTACTTAAGTTTGTGGCATATGTTTATGTGCTTATGTTAATGTTTACGTTATGTTTAATTTTCATTGTGAATGGGCCTTGGCTACTTAAGTTTGTGGCATATGTTTATGTGCTTATGTTAATGTTTACGTTATGTTTAATTTTCATTGTGAATGGGCCTTGGCTACTTAAGTTTGTGGCATATGTTTATGTGCTTATGTTAATGTTTACGTTATGTTTAATTTTCATTGTGAATGGGCCTTGGCTACTTAAGTTTGTGGCATATGTTTATGTGCTTATGTTAATGTTTACGTTATGTTTAATTTTCATTGTGAATGGGCCTTGGCTACTTAAGTTTGTGGCATATGTTTATGTGCTTATGTTAATGTTTACGTTATGTTTAATTTTCATTGTGAATGGGCCTTGGCTACTTAAGTTTGTGGCATATGTTTATGTGCTTATGTTAATGTTTACGTTATGTTTAATTTTCATTGTGAATGGGCCTTGGCTACTTAAGTTTGTGGCATATGTTTATGTGCTTATGTTAATGTTTACGTTATGTTTAATTTTCATTGTGAATGGGCCTTGGCTACTTAAGTTTGTGGCATATGTTTATGTGCTTATGTTAATGTTTACGTTATGTTTAATTTTCATTGTGAATGGGCCTTGGCTACTTAAGTTTGTGGCATATGTTTATGTGCTTATGTTAATGTTTACGTTATGTTTAATTTTCATTGTGAATGGGCCTTGGCTACTTAAGTTGTGGCATATGTTTATGTGCTTATGTTAATGTTTACGTTATGTTTAATTTTCATTGTGAATGGGCCTTGGCTACTTAAGTTTGTGGCATATGTTTATGTGCTTATGTTAATGTTTACGTTATGTTTAATTTTCATTGTGAATGGGCCTTGGCTACTTAAGTTTGTGGCATATGTTTATGTGCTTATGTTAATGTTTACGTTATGTTTAATTTTCATTGTGAATGAGCCTTAACTGTATTTACGAAACTCGGTGTGTTTTTGTGAATCCTGAAGGGAATTTGCCACACGACATTTGAATTAGCATCCCTGTCATCTAACCCAGAAGTTGATTCAGACTGTCTTTTTCGAATAAAAAATTTGTCCGTGATAAAACCTAAATAAAGCACTTTTGATAAAACAGTCGCATTATCATCCGCTCACATGTATATAGGCCTACTGAAACTGACCAATATGTTCTGACGGTTCTAAACTCTGTTTATTACTAAGTGGGTAGAGTAAACGAATTACCAAGCATTGTTGCAGGTGTTCACTTTTATTCGAATTATCGCCAGGCAGAAAAATTAAATTGAGCATTGTTGCAGGTGTTCACGTTTCATTGGTAAAGTCTGTTTGAAAATAAAATGTATCACATCAAAGACTTCGTTGCAAATAAAAAAATGCGGTGTAAAGAGACTATCTGGAGGGCATAAAATTTATTTTTCAATTCCAGAATTTCGCGACGCACTCCATGGGGCTGCGCGACACACTGGTCTAAGGCATGATACCTGGACTCGCGTTACGGAATATACGCTGGTTCGAGTCCTCGTGGAGATGGAATTTTCTCATGAAAATTCGGCCAGTGTATGGGTCCGGTGCCTACCCAATATCGTAACAAATTTGGGGAGCTACGACAGGTAGCGATATCCGATTTAGGAAATCATCCATAACGGCTGAGGGGCTCATCGTGTTATAGTTTGTTTTTTACTCATAAACAGAAGGAAACTTCCCGACGTTGAGTTTAAACATTAGGGCGAACTATGCCAATCAATAACAAGAGGCCTTGGGAGTGTGCTATTTACTAGCGTATATCTGTTTGACAGAATGTTCCTACACCACGTTAACGTTCTTTGTTATCCTCCTTCAGTCTAGCCCTGCTCGTAATCTGATAAAGTTTAGTTCAGTTTTTAACTCATAAATTCACAAAGTATCCTATAGGAAATAACAGGTTAATAGGCTATATGCTATAATTTTAGTAGAACAACAGAAAAAATTGGTAGGAAAATACAAATTTCACAATACTATAATATTGTACAACATATAAAATATGGACATTGCGATAGTTGTTTTCTTTACAGTCCGACACGGTTTAATAAACTAGTGCGAGAAATGAAGTTTTGCCAGTTTAAGGTTAAACATGTCATATACAATGAATTTGAAGAACTCCCCGGAAGAAAGATGTAACATCAAATTACTGAAATGTGAAGTAAAATAGTAGGCTATATTACGATACAAGGTTGGAAGTGCTTTTTATAAAATCGAGGTAAAGTTTGAAGAACTCGCTCTGCTCGTTTTTAAATTTCCGAGATTTTGTAATGCACTTCACAAACGTGTATTGTACAACTTTTTTTTGCACGATCAGATTTTTAAAATTGCAAATCTATATAACTTGAACTGGTAATGGATGTTAAATGTTATGTTTTATTTAACGACGCTCGCAAATGCAGAGGTTATATCAGCGTCGCCGGATGTACCGGAAAATTATGGGAAAACGACTGAACGGATTTTAATAAATGACCCCTGAAGCTTGGATCCCAAAGTTTTTCAGATAAATAGTAATTCTCAGTCAAATGTTAATTTTCCTACATCATTTTCACATTTTCCAAAATCAATCTGTCGTCAGTTTTGAGAAATAATGGCTTTTCAAAATAAAACAAAACACAAACTACAATAAGCAATAGGCTATTACACGAACGCCATGACCTGCAGGACTGCTGAAGTTCAAATTAAATTGGTTATTAAACATTTCAAGACTTACTAAAAATAATTTACAGGTGTGTAATTTTCTGTATGCAGCTGTGTATTGGATATTAAAATCTAAAAAAAGTTGAGGTGGTTTGATGATATTATTCCCATTAGCAGTGAAATATTCATATGACTTGAAAATAAAAAGTCAAAATTTGTTTAAGAAAATTAAAAATTAAGGCTAGATGAGTAGGCCTACATTAAAGGGAATGAAATAGTTATAATAGGAGAAAAATATAGAATTGAATGAAATATTGTGGAATGGAGGACACTACAGATAAATAAAATTGTGAATAGTTTTCCATATATTAGTTTTGAAATTTTCATTCGTCAAATTTTGGGTTGCATTTTCCCCACGCTACCCTATGCGTTTACTGCAGTAGAATGCACGGCAACGCTGGGGAGTCAAGTGACAATTGAGCCGTCTCGTACGATGAAAGCTCGCCAAGCACTTCCCTGAAAATGAGCTTCCACAATTGCAGGCTTGAAAAAACCTAATATCAGGGACTGACAATGGCTGCCACGCCCCCTCTTGCGACGCTGCCGACGTCACTTTATGACTTACGCGCCTGTCATACACCTAGTTGGTACGCATAAAACACGCACTTGCTCTACAATCACGCACGTGAACGCCTGCGATAAAGTATTCTAGTGTTACGAGATGCAACCGACAGCAATGAAATTGATTGCGGAGAGCAGAGTCTTTCTTACGAAGTTCTTTGCATGCTTAAAAAGGGAATACCACAGTCTAGCATATACAGTCAGGAAGCTTGAGTTGTGAGGTTTCTAGGAACAATAGACTGTGCCGGTAGTATTTCGCATTGTCTGTAATGAGGCGATATTAGCGATCCTAGTGGTTAGCAACTATCTATGGATGCATATTTACTACGTACTGAACTTCGTGACTGTATATACTAGACTGTGGGAATACAATGACGCTTCTTACGCTGACAAGATTGTAGTGTAAATCTCTTTCAATTTTATGGCTATTTTATATCCTAACAGCCACAATATCGATGGTGTTGAACTACAACCTCATAATGTCAAAACAATCAATTTTGTGCGAGATCGTGCGTATTTGCTTGGTTTCCGCACAAAACCAATCCGCGGAAAGTCTAAAATTCCACATTCAGTATTCCCAACCTAACACACATAACAATTTCCCTCTTCTTATCGCTTAAGTGACATATTGATTTTACTGCTTTAGGTTTTTAACATATTATTTTTAGAGACGTTCATTATAGTAATAATTATAAATTGGAAACTTATCACTGAAATTTCACCAAAATTGCACTGTTAATTATTGTTTTTAAATATTTGCAAACATTAAGTAAACTCTACAACTCCACTAAAGTTACTGCATTCGTGATGCAAGTAACATTAAGGAAGCCGTGAAAAAATCAACAAGATTCCATAGACTGGGGAAAAAAAAGACAGACGTATATCACGGCCTGCTGGAGTATAGTAAACACAGAAAACATTTTAAAGCAACAATGTTGAAGATAGATATTTTTGTTTTGCAAATTTGCCGTCATTGAACAGAAACCAAGATGGAGATTTCATTGCAACTAATTAGAATTTCCTCTTTCAGGTATGTAATAAACGATCTTCGCACAAAATAATGTACGATACACGAGCGGTATGTTTTCTTTCAATTCTCGGAAATTAAAAAAGCTCAACTACGTTTCGCTTTTTCAAACTTTTCCTCGAACATGAAAACTTCAACATACCGCTCTTGTAACGCATATTACTATTACAGGAGAACGAAAAAATCTGAACATTTTGAAAACGAATAATATCTGACACAAGAGGATATTAAAAAAAAGTCTTCTCGTAAAGTTTGTGTTCTTGTCTTGACTTAAGTTGTGTTTGTAGAAAATTTTGGAAAATTTCTTTGATAGGAATCAAGTGAAATCTTATTTCGTTCATATTTTTTTTAACATATCTACAAGGTTGCTGACATAAGACTGTGTTATCTTGTCATAACACTGGCTTCAGGGTTCAATTATTACTATCTACACATACAAGGAACTTAAAAACAATTTCTTTGTATCAGTTTTAGTATAAGCACAGTCTAGTACGAGCATATGCGCATTTCGGGTATCAATTCATATGTATCATTTCAAATGTAAATTGTGAATAAATTAGAATTAGTATATACAGTCACGAAGCTCAATATGTAGTAAATATGCATCCATAGATAGTTGCTAACCACTAGGATCGCTACTATCGCCTCATTACAGACAATGCGAAATAGTACCTGGACAGTCTATTGTTCCTAGTACCCTCATAAACTCAAGCTTCGTGACTGTATATACTAGACTGTGGTATAAGCATGATTTCGTATCCTAGCAGACACATATACTTAACACAGACTGTGTTAAAATAATAAGAATATTGATTCTAAGATTAAATTGTAAATAATAATAATAATAATAATAATAATAATAATAATAATAATAATAATAATAATAATAATAATAATAGTAATATACATAAAATGAACTTCAAAGGATTTTCTTTCCTGCAATCCACATATAATTAACATTATGTTAAAGTGACATAAGAAGACAGACTCTAAAGATTATATTGCAATTAATAAATAATAATATAGTATAAAATGAATTTGAAACTATTTTTTATTATTTTCAGAATTTCATATCCTACCAACCAAATATAGTTAACACAGATTATTTTAAAGTAACATAAAAGAGAACTTTCTAATTAATAACTCACATAAAATAAACTTAACAGTGATTTCCTTATGTTGAATTTAGAATAACACGATTTCATATCCCAGCATTCACATAGATTGTGTTGATGGTACATACTGTATGAGATTGACTCTTAAGGTTGAATTGTAATTAATAATACACATAAAATCAACTCAACAGCGATTTCCATGTGTCTATTGCATCTTAGTAACCAAATATAACGATAGGTAACATAGATTGTGTTAATGTGACATAGAAAGACTGACTCTGAACTTCATTTGTTATTTATTTAGTAGGTTATTTTACGACGCTTTATCAACATCTTTGGTTATTTAGCGTCTGAATGAGATGAAGGTGATAATGCCGGTGAAATGAGTCCGGGATCCAGCACCGAAAGTTACCCAGCATTTGCTCATATTGGGCTGAGGGAAAACCTCGGAAAAAACCTCAAGCCAGGTAACTTGCCCCGACCGGAAATCGAACCCGGGCCACCTGGTTTCGCAGCCAGACGCGCTGACCGTTACTCCACAGGTGTGGACTCATTTGTTATTAATAATGCATATGACATTAACTTAGTAACGATTACCATATAATACAGTTTGTCTATTGTGTCCTAGCAACCATATTATAGCGATAGATAACGTAGACTGTGTTAATGGGATATACAGTATAAGAAGTAAAAGGTTCAATAATTTGTAATTAATAATGCACCTGATAGTAATTCATAGTAAAAGAGAATAAAATCAGATTTTATGCGGAAGTAGAATTTCCAAGAGCGCAAAAAATTTGTTTAGTCTCGTGTGCTATATACAATATTTTATCCATTACTGGTATCTAAATTTAATTTTCAATTGTACACTTTTTCTTTGTAATGTGTTATTTGTGAAGAAGTTATATAAATGAATGAATGTATGGATTTTATGGTTGCTAATGTGTTGGTTGTCATGGAAAAAGTTTTTAATTTACAGCAGTGAATTAAAAACTTTTAATTCAGTGCTATCAATAAAGCCTTTTTTTTTTAGATTGCTAAGGACGGTGAAATAAAGACCAGTTTAGATAACAGTTATGGATAAAAAAAAATTTACCTGCGATTTTCTTTTGTCACTTTTAGTAATAGCACGATTTTGTACCCTAGCAAAGATTTGGTTAACGTGATATATAACTACTGTAATAATTAATTATGCTTGTGAAATTAATGTAAAGCATACACCAATCGCATCTATACGAATAATAAATCTGTAGCTGAAATTTTTCTGGTAATTTTCGATTTTCCAAAAATAATTGGTCCTAACATATATAATTAACCACCCTGAAACCGTAAATCGCTTTTTTGACATTTTTGTTTGTATGTCTGTCTGTCTGTCTGTATGTTTGTTACCTTTTCACGCGATAATGGCTCAACCGATTTATATGAAAATTGGAATATAAATTAAGTTCGTTGTAACTTAGATTTTAGGCTATATGGAATTCAAAATACATTATTTAAAAGGGTGGTTATAAGGGGGCGTGAATTAAATAAATCGAAATATCTCGCTTATTATTGATTTTTGTGAAAAATGTTACATAACAAAACTTTCTTTAAAAATAATTTTCGATAAGTTTTATTCTGTGAAAAATTTTGGTAGGACTGATATTTAATGAGATAAATGAGTTTTAAAATTAAAATAACTGCCATCTAAGGCCGTGTAATGAATTAAAAAAGAAATGATTTCGTCTGTAAGGACCTTGGACAGCAACAATGGAAAGCTATGAAAGATAGCCTACAGAGAATGTTTCTGTGTTTGTATGAAGTAATATCGGAAGCTAAATTAACCGATTTGTATAATTAATTACTATTTCACCATTGAAAAGTGTAGTTTCTCTAGATAGACAATGCTATAATGTTATTACAGTAACTTTATTTTATTTATTTATTTATTTATTTATTTATTCATTTGTTGATGAACATAACAGGCAAAGCCCAATTACAATGTTCACGACTAACAAATTAATTGATAAAACATAAACAAGGAAAAGGAAACATACACTTATGAAAACTGAAACATAATAGAACAAAGGGAAAGAAAAAAGAGAAATTGAAATAAGGTGTGAAAGTAGCTTCAAATTAACTAACAACAATATTCTGTAAAATATGATAACAAATGATTCTGTATCTAGAGAAATTCATATTGAAAATATCAACATTCGGATGAAGATGTAATTTATTGTATAACTGTAACATTTGGAAAACTGGGGAATTTTGTGGGATTCAGTATTTGTCCTTGGTATGTAAAACAAATTTCGAAATTTCGTTTTAAGCTTAGGTGCATACAATGTTATATAATAAAATAAACCAACACAGTCCAACTTATTGTTAATAATTTTATAAAGAAAGTTTAAAGATTCACAATTTCGTCGAATTTGCAAACTAGTAAACTTCTGATATAATATAATATAATATAATATAATATAATATAATATAATATAATATAATTTAAGTTATTTGAAGGGTTCAGAACCATAGTGGGCCAAGCGCCATTTACTGAATACGTAGAAAACAAGGGTTAAAATTAAGTTATTACCATAATTCAATGGAAACCTGTAACATGTAAAATAAAATATACACATTAAATCTAAATGATATCAATCTTCATTAAGCTATGGTTGCATGTAATAAAAATTATGAAACATGTTAAAGGAATTGTCATTGCACCAAATGAGTGTCTCTGGACCAAAATGACCGCATTTTAATTATTTGGATGCAATTTAAATTAAGTAACATATTAAACGATTTATCCTTCTATCAAACACGAATGTTCCCTGGATCAAATGTCCTATTTTAATTATGTAATTACTTTATATTTATTCTAACGGGTGCAGCGGAGCGCACGGGTACGGCTAGTATAGAAATATAAATCAACTTCTAATTCTGAATTTTGTTGTGTATGCGACATGCAACTCATATTCTTAAAACATATGCAGGGGAAAGGTATTCATGGAGATTAATTTTACTCGTATAATTTTTTTTTTTTTTTTTGTGTCGGCGGTGATTGTTGGAGATTGGCTTGTACTCTTGGCGGAGATTAATGGAAATTTTGGAAAATACAATTATAGTTTTGGAATTGGAGTACTAACTCAGTATGAATATTACTTTCCAAATAATTAACATTAAAGGTTCGTTGGGTTCTGATAAAGGTGCGGTGTGGCCAATAGACAATATTTGTTGGATTGAGATTGTATTTAACACACATTCATTAAAAACGAAAAAAAAAAAAAATTGCAGCCCTTAAATTAACACTTTCAAATTATTAATGAAATGTTGAATTCCCCGTCTTTTCAGTTCACTAATGTAATCAGAACACCTGGAATACCATGTAATGTAGTCCACAACTGTGGAGTAACGGTCAGCGCGTCTGGCTACAAAACCAGGTGGCCCGGGTTCGAATCCCGGTCGGGGCAAGTTACCTGGTTGAGGTTTTTTCCGGGGTTTTCCCTCAACCCAATACGAGCAAATGCTGGGTAACTTTCGGTGCTGGACCCCGGACTCATTTCAGCGGCATTATCACCGTCATATCATTCAGACGCTAAATAACCTACATGCTGATACAGCGTCGTAAAATAACCCAATTAAAAAAACATGTAAAGTGAAAATAATTCGAAAAAAAACCAGGTGGCCAGGGTTCGAATCCCGGTCGGGGCAAGTTACCTGGTAGAGGTATTTCCGGGGTTTTCCCTCAACCCAATACGAGCAAATGCTGGGTAACTTTCGGTGCTGGACCCCGGACTCATTTCACCGGCATTATAACCGTCATATCATTCAGACGCTAAATAACCTAGATGTTAATACAGCGGCGTAAAATAACCCAATAAAATAAAAAAAAATGTAATGTAGCCTACTTGGATACATAACAAATTCAAGTGAAAAAAATTATAAAAAAAAACTCAGAATATTAAATTCGTTATAAAACGACGCAATAGTAATAATTCGCAAATGTGTTCATATTTCGCTATTAGAACTCTATTTCGCGATTTGTCGCGATTGTTTTATCCACATATTATTAATCAGAATCACTTAATTCGTAAAGATTAGTAAAAATTTATTGTTTATCTATTATGTCGTGATTTTCGCGATCTCCATAAATATCCGGCCCTGCACATATGTACGCCTATTTTTTTTTCCTAGGAGTTTCCTGTACTCTTCTATAAGGATTATGAACCATCACTAGCTATCCACAATTAGCGATACTCCCTGGGCCTGTGGTCAACTTGGTGTAAGACAATCGCTCTAACAATAGGGCACAGCACAGCACAAGGTACACAAACGTAGTCCCAGTAGATGAGAGAAAAGTCTTCGCTTTCCCTACGGTAGCCATGGCGAAAATGTAACTCACGAGCACATTGTAGCTCGCAATGATAGCTGTGCATGTCTCTTGCTCCCCCAACCCTCATCCTCTCATTCCCTGGAGTCAAACTCCGTTCCATTTGTATTTGTCTCTGACCTGCGAGTGGCGTATCGTCGCAATGTCTCTCTCGAAACCATATACAGTATATCTACAAAAACGAAAGTTTCAAGTAGGATGGGAGGACGCATTTTTTCCTGCCAATATGATGAGAATATTAAATGTATTATTTGTTCACAAGTATTACGAGGAAAACGGTTGTATAACATAAAACGGCTTTATACTACATGTTACTCATGAAACATTAAAAGGTTGTGTTGTTATTATTGTTATTATTATTATTATTATTATTATTATTTCGATCCTTTTTCAGCAGATGTACGAATAATGCGGTTAGGTCTTCTATTTAAACTCACAGATTTACAATGTAATGTTACAGTGAAAGCTAGATGTAAGGACTTGACAAATGTTGAACTTCTCAAATGTTTGCCAAAAATAAATATCCGAAGCTTCGTTCTTTCGCTTGCTCTGTTGAAGCTATGTTCGCTACTACTTACGTTTGTGAAAAATTATTTTCAATAATGAAAATAGTAAAATCCTAATTTAGATTACGACTGATAGACAAATAATAATAATAATAATAATAATAATAATAATAATAATAATAATAATAATAATAATAATGTTTTATTTTCGCTGGCAGAGTTAAGGCCATAAGGCCTTCTCTTCCACTCAACCAGCCTTAATCAATACAATACATATTTAAATTACGAATATTTACACTACGCTTAAAAGGTTCTTCAGCAATATTCTTCAGTTAACTTTTAACGACTAATAGACTACATATTTATTTAAATTTAGATAAACCTACAAGGTAAAGTAGTAACTTAATTTATGAGCTAATTTACTTCAATCAATTATAATTAATTTGAGATTTGAGGTAGCTAGTAAAATGATGAAAATTAATTTAATATAAGCTTACTAGAACTATGTTACAGGGAGAAAAAAATATATATATAAATCTAAAATAGCCTATACCTTCGTGATCAACTACGACTGGCAGTAAGTGACATAATTCCTGATTTTGAAACTCTGTCGCAGAGACATTCTGAAGACAGTCAACTTTAAATTGTGATAATGTGTGCTATGTTTTCTTGTTCATTTCTTTCTTCGTTACACGTACTAAACATTAGTTTGTAACCTTATAGGCCTACTCTATAACATTATATTTATAGTGCTTGACGTAAGGAAAATGAAAATCCGTTAATACGTCAGACAGTTGCTTCACTTCCCCTTCGGGTGTCCGCCTCCCTCCATAAGTGTTATGCACGTTACACAGTGACTCGGCGCACGATTACATTTTAGCCCTACGGGAATCGAACCTGGGTGCGCTAAATTTGTAGCCAGAATCGTGTGACGTGAACGAAGACTGCAACAACAATGAGAGAGAAAATAACGCAATTTCAGAGAGTCAACGAGCACAGAGAGAGTTATCTGCATGCAGTAACATTCAAAATGAAAATTTTGTAGAATTCATAGTAAAAAAAAAGTTGGTAATTGTGAGCGTAATGATATCGGGCGACCTGCAGGGAGTCATTTGCGAGCCGTTTTGATGTGTGCCGTATCGCCAGGGACCCATTGCCGCCCCGTAATTGGCCCACCAATCGGGGATGAATGCGCAGTTTATTGGGATTGCTATGGCGCGACAGATACAACTGCCCGGCGCTCCCTTCCTGTATTACTGCGATATGTCCAGATATTTCATGTATTCGTCGAGTAAAATCGAATTTTGTAGATATCTGTTGATTATTTAGAGATGACATTCTTCGACCTTTACGATCTCACTCACTAGGGTCGATCACGTAATGATCTAAATGTGGACTGAACGAGACGTACAGGGTGATTCATATAAAACGGATGGTATTTATAATAATAATAATAATAATAATAATTATTATTATTTATTTACTTATTTTATTTATTTATTTATTTACTTATATTTAATGTGCTGTACAACAGCCAGAGGCCAATTACAGTTCAGCACAAACAATATAACAAAAACATTAGCAATAATTTACAATAAAAGTATAAAGAAATAATTAAATTAATGGCAATTAATTAAAATGATAATTGCAAATGAAATAATGGAATAATAAATGAAGAATGGAATCATATAAAATAGTATTACAAAGATATACAGGGACATCACTTTATTTTTACCAACATTTTTAACATTAACCTGGCTATACTCGGAAACACTGTTGCCCCCTTCCATTACAGGAGTTCGATGTTACTAGTGCAAATCATTTTACTAGGTATAGGAGGAGAGAAAAGTAGTGTATCAGTTTGATCATCACTTTTACGGAATTTATCAAAATACAGTAGAGTAGTAACATTTTTTTTTTTTTTTTTTTTTCAAAAACTCAACTTTTCAGGCGGCTATGTTCGTTATGTAATGTATACTTTATTTAGCATATTAATTACTGATATTAGCATACAATATAGAGAGTGCATTTAAATTGAGGGGGTCGTAAGTAAAGGGCTGTAAGTGCACTTAAGTTACTTTTGAGAAAATGGGGTTTAAATATTTAAGCTTTCGTAAAATCGGTTAAATTTTTATTTAAATTTTAATGTGTGATGCGATTAAAATATCCCTTTGCCACAAAATTTTAGATACTTTTGCTTACACTGGATGCACTTAACTCATGTTATTACAAATGTCACTAGCATTCCTTTGCTTCTAGCCACCTCAATTCAAAAAAAGCTAATCCGAATTTTTAAACAAGTTGCTGAAAATGGTTGCCGTTCATTACAATGCAGGCTTCAATTCAGTACGCATATTATTAAAAATATCTTGAAGCACATTCTCTGAAATTGAATTTATCGTTTCTTGAATATAATTTTTTAGTACGATATTATTAATATAGGTTCTTTCTTCTATAGAAAACGCAATCATATTTATGAAACACACTATACACTGCAGTGTTTACTTCACTGCTTGAAGACTTCGAATGCAACAGCGGCCGTAAGTTTGTGTGTCTGACGGGAGCAAGGACATTAGTGAAGGGGTGAGAGTGAAGTACATTCAGAAATGCAGGTACAATAAAAATGCAAGTAAAAATAAAATGATGTCCCTGTACAAGATTATAATACAACGACAATAATGACAATGAATGGACGGGATGGAATGGATGACTAAACTACATAGCATAATGAGCGAGAATAATATTAAAATACATATTTAAACAAAAGATATGAATGAAAACTGATATAAAACTTCAAAATATATACTACACATTAAATGGATCCAAGCTTGATCCATGCAAATTAGCATATTTTATACATCTGCAGACCGGAGAGAGAGATTTAGAATTTCTATTGTAAAACATTTTATGATATCTTAAACCCTTAGCAGGAATACGAAGACTGATATTGCTTAGGAAAGATTCACAATCAATATCACCCTTAAGAACTTTACAAAAAAATAAGTAATCAAGATCTTGACGTCTGGCAAATAAACTACAGCAATTAAAATATTTGCAGTTAATCTCATATTTATAATCATCAGAATTAGGTAAAAATCTATAAGAACAAAGGGAAATAAATTTTCTTTGAATATTCTCAAGCTTAGCCGAGTCAGTGGAAGTAATAGAGTTCCATACTACAGATGCATATTCAAGCTTGGATCTGACCAATGTATAGTATAAAATTAACAAACACATAGGCGTAGAAAAAGAATAAGTTGTAGATCTAATTAGACCATGATAATAATAATAATAATAATAATAATAATAATAATAATATTAGAATATTATACGAAATGGAAATATAAAAATTGGATATTTATCCTTCGAAGAGGTGGAAAATTTCAAATATCTTGGAGCAACAGTAACAAATATAAATGATACTCGGGAGGAAATTAAACGCAGAATAAATATGGGAAATGCGTGTTATTATTCAGAAACACACATAAGCTTTGAAATGTGGATATGGAGAGTGCAACGTGTGAAATGAACAGAGAATAAGAAATGAAGCTGTTTCAGAAAGAGTGGGTGAAGAAAAAATAATGCTGAAACTAATCAGGAAGAGAAAAAGGAATTGGCTGGGTCACTAGATAAGAAGAAACTGCCTACTGAAAGGTACGTTTTCCTCGGTGCGACTATTGCGATGATCGTTCAACGATGATCGTGCAACGATGATCTTTGAGCACTATTTCTTTGTATTTTGTATGGAGCTGTTTTCCTACGAGCGACTGCCACGACTCTAGAAAATACAAAGAAATTGTGCTCAACGATTATCGTTGCACGATCATCGTTGCACGATCATCGTTGCACGATCATCGTTGAACGATCATCGCAATAGTCGCACCGAGGAAAACGTACCTGAAGGACGCATTTGAAGGAACGGTGAACGGGAGAAAAGTTCGGGCCAGAAAAAGATATCAGATGACAGACAACAATAAGATATATGGATCGTATGAGATTGAGAGGAAGGCAGAAAATAGGGAAGACTGGAGAACGCTGGATTTTCAGTGCAAGACCTGCCCCTGAGCAGAAAACTATGAATGAAAAACCGTCGTTATCTACAAGTTCGTCATTATTTCCACGACCAGTCACCTTAACTCCAAAATTTGTCATTATCTCCACGATAAGCATTTTCTACAAGTTCGTCACTTATTTTTATGATCAGTCACATTATCTCGAAGTATGTCATTCTCATTATTTCCATTATTTAATATCGCTATCTCCATGCTCGTTATTTACACGAGCATTCACTTTACCTCCGAGTTTGTCATTATTTTCACGATCAGTCACATTATTTCAAAATTTGTCATAATTTCTAAGATGAGCGTTTGCAATTATTTAGACAATCAGTCACGTCATCTCAAATTTTGTCATTACCTCCACGATATACATCTTCTCTAAGTTCGTTACCTATTTTCATGATCAGTCACATTATCTCCAAATATGTCATTCTCATTATTTCCATTATTTAATATCGCTATCTCCAAACTCGTTAGTTATTTTCACGATCAGTCACTTTACCTACTAAGTTTATCATTATTTTCACGATCAGTCACACTATCTATAAATTTGTAATTGTTTCTACGATGAGCGTTTGCAATTATTTACACAATCAGGCACGTTATCTCAAATTTTGTCATTATCTCCACGATAAACATCACCTCCAAGTTTGTCACTTATTTTCATGACGAGTCACATTATCTCCAAGTTTGTCATTCTCATTATTTCCATAATTTCATATCGCTATCTCAAGCTCGTTAGTTATTTTCACGATCAGTCACTTTACTTCCGAGATTGTCATTTTCACGATCAGTCACATTATCTACAAATTTGTTATTATTTCTACGAAAATCGTTCTACACAATCAGTCACGTCATCTCAAATTTTGTCATTATCTCCATGATAAACATCTTCTCCAAGTTCGTCACTTATTTTTATGATCAGTCACATTATCTCCAAATTTGTCATTCTCATTATTTCCATGATTTAATATCGCTATCTCCAAACTCGTTAGTTACTTTCACGATCAGTCACTTTACCTCCTAAATTTGTTATTATTTCTACGAGGAGCGTTTGCAATTATTTACACAATCAGTCACGTTATCTCAAATTTTGCCGTTATCTCCACGATAAACATCTTCTTCAAGTTCATCTTATTTTCACGATCAGACACATTATCTCGAAGTTTGTCATTCTTATTATTTCCATGATTTAATATCGCTATCTTCAAGCTCGTTAGTTATTTTCACGATCAGTCACTTTACCTCTGAGTTTGTCATTATTTTCACGATCAGTCACATTATCTACAAATCTGTCATTATTTCTACGAAAAGCGTTTGCAATTATTTACACAATCAGTCACATTATCTCAAATTTCGTCATTATTTTCACAACAAACATAGTTATCTTTGTTCGTTAGTTCCACGATCAGTCACATCATCTTCAAATTTATAATTTATTTCCGAGATATAGTCGTTATCTTTAACTTCATTACTATTTCCACGATCAATCACACCATCTCCATGTTTTTCATCGTCTTCACGATCATTCACTTTATCTTCAAATTTATAATTTATTTCCAAGCTAGAGTCGTTATCTTTAACTTCATTATTATTTCCACGATCAGTCACACCATCTCCAAGTTTTTCATCGTCTTCACGATCATTCACTTTATCTTCAAATTTATAATTTATTTTCAAGATAGAGTCGTTATCTTTAACTTCATTATTATTTCCACGATCAGTCACACCATCTCCAAGTTTTTCATTGTATTCGCGATCATTCACTTTATCTTCAAATTTATCATTTATTTCCAAGATAGAGTCGTTACCTTCAACTTCGTTATTATTTCCACGATCAGTCACACCATCTCCAAATTTTTCATCGTCTTCACGATCAGGCACTCTACCTTCAAATTTATAATTTATTTCCAAGATAGAGTCGTTATCTTCAACTTTTTTATTACTTCCACGATCAGTCACACCATCACCAAGTTTTTCATCGTATTCATGATCAGTCACTTCATCTTCAAATTTGTAATTTGTTTCCAAGAAAGAGTCGTTATCTTTAACTTCATTATTATTTCCACGATCAGTCACACCATCACCAAGTTTTTCATCGTCTTCACGATCAAATTTATAATTTATTTCTAAGATAGAGTCGTTATCTTTAACTTCATCATTATTTCCACGATCAGACACGCCATCTCCATGTTTTTCATTGCCTTCACAATCAGTCACTTTATCTTCATGTTAGTAAATAATTCCATGAACGCCATAAATCCTCGTGATAATCTCTCTGATCGGAGTAATTATCATGGTCATGGTTATTATTATCATGACCTTTGCGATCGTCATCGTTATCGTTGCCATTATCATCATCATCATCATCATCATCATCATCATAGTGTCATCACCACCACTTGTCGTTATATGGTTCCTTCACTCTGCAGCATCTGCCAAGCGTCCCAAGAAAGGACATGTAGCTTCACAACCTGCATTCTAGCTGTTGCCATGGATAATTTGCGAATCCAACGCATAGAGAGGCGCCGATGGGTTCGCTTCCTGTCGCCTCTTGGAGCGTGTCGCCTTTATTACCCACTATCATTTATAGAAGGCGAGCTTTGCTTTCCAGATACCAGACTGAGATAGGTTAGTTGAAAAACACACGTTAGTACTTAAAACAGACTCTTGAAATACAGTCATTTGTATGGAAACATGCCATAGTAACAGCCAATATGTAGTCTACATGATAGTACACGAATACAGGTATACATGTACATACTGGCTGTTACTGTGTTGGCGTCTCCTGCTGTTGTCAAATCGCATAACGCTACATTCAGGTTCCATCCTTTTATTATTCCTTATTCATCGAAGCTGATTAGTTTAATGGCTGTCCATCCTTCGTCTAGATCAGCCGTGGCAAAAATGTGATCGTGCGCCGAGCCACTGTGTAACCTGCAACGTGCATAGCACCTATGGAGGGAGGCGGACACCCGAAGGGGAAGTGAAGCAACTGTCTGACTTATTAACGGATTTTCATTTTCCTTACGTCAATCACTTAAATACAATTTTATACAGTACAAGGCTACAAACTATGTAACGAAGAAAGAAATGAACAATAAAACATAGGACACATTATCACAACCTAAAATTAACTGTCTTCAGAATGTCTCTGCAACAGAGTTTCAAAATCAGGAATTATGTCACTTACTGCCAGTCGTAGTTGATCACGAAGGTATTTGTCTGTCAGTCGTGATCTAAATTTGATTTTTACTATTTTCATTCTTGAAAATAATTTGTCACAAATGTAAGTTGTAGCGAACATGGCTTCGAAAGAGAAAGGGAAAGGACGAAGCTTCGGATATTTATTTTTTGGCAAAGATTTGAAAATTTCAACATTTGTCAAGTCCTTACATCTAGCTTTCATTTGACATCACATTGTAAATCTGTGAGTTTAAATTGAAGATCTAACTGCATTATTCGCACATCTGCTGAGAAAGGATCGACGTACAAAGATAATAATAACAATAATAATAATAATAATAATAATAATAATAACAACAATAATAATAATAATAATAATAACAACACTTAACCTTTTAATGTTTCATGAGTGACATGTAGTATAATGCCGTTTTATGTTACACAACCGTTTTCCTCGTAATACTTGTGAACAAATCATACATTTAATATTGTCATCATAGGCCTATTGGCAGCAAAAAAATGCGTCCTCCCATCCTACTTGAAAATTTCGTATTTGTAGATGTACATGTATTCGAGAGAAACATTGCGACGATATGCCACTCGCAGATCAGAGACAAATACAAATGGAACGGAGTTTGACTCCAGTGAGTCAGAGGGTGGGGGTTGTGGGAGGTAGAAAGGAAGAAAAATGCATGGCTATCATTGCGAGCCACAATGTGCTCGTGAGTCACATTTTCCCCACGGCTGGTCTAAGTCATTTTTGAAGAAGTTTGGTGTTTTATAACCCCTTCCTTTCGGTCGATAACTGAATCTTCCGCTGCGGTAGCGAATCATCGTAGAGGTAAAACTGAGGACAAGAAGGAATAACCCATTTAGAATCTATAAAAATGATGGGCACTCTAAAACCAAGTCACTCCGTCGCAGGGATAGAAGGATCTCAAACATTTGTACAGAACCAGAAACAAAATTTGGGCACCTGAATTTTCCAATTTCGAGTTATAACATACTGCGTATGCGCAGTGCATGCCTTTGTTTCTGGGTCTGTATAAACCAATCTGACAAATTGATTCTGTCATAAAAAGTATTTTTTAACTAAGACGAAGTATATGATTATATCTCGTGATCAGAATATTGTACGAAATGGAAATATAAAAATTGGAAATTTATCCTTCGAAGGGGTAGAAAAATTCAAATATCTTGGAGCAACAGTAACAAATATAAATGACACTCGGGAGGAAATTAAACGCCGAATAAATATGAGAAATGCCTGTTATTATTCGGTTGAGAAGCTTTTATCATCTAGTCTGCTGTCAAAAAATCTGAAAGTTAGAATTTATAAAACAGTTATATTACCGGTTGTTCTATATGGTTGTGAAACTTGGACTCTCACTTTGAGAGAGGAAAATAGGTTAAGGGTGTTTGAGAATAAGGTGCTTAGGAAAATATTTGGGGCTAAAAGGAATGAAGTTACAGGAGAGTGTAGAAAGATGCACAACGCAGAACTGCACGCATTGTATTCTTCACCTGATATAATTAGGAACATTAAATCCAGACGTTTGAGATGGGTAGGGCATGTAGCACGTATGGGTGATCGGAGGGAAACAGAACTTTGGGGAGGCCGAGACTTAGATGGGAGGATAATATTAAAATGGATTTGAGGGAGGTGGGATATGATGATAGAGACTGGATTAATTTTGCACAGAATAGGGACGATGGCGGGCTTATGTGAGGGCGGCAATGAACCTCCGGATTCCTTAAACGCCATTTGTAAGTATGGTTATAGGCCTATAGTAAGTGAGATGAAGGTGATAATAGGCCTATCAGGGAAATGAGTCCAGGGTCCAAAGCCGAAAGTTACCCAGCATTTGCTATTAATGAATTGTGGAAAAATCCCGGAAGAACTCAACCAGGTAAGCATAACGTGTCCTAACCGGGATTTGAACTCGGATCCCTTGTTTCATGGTCAGACATGCTAACATTTACTAACTTACTTACTGGCTTTTAAAGAACCCGGAGGTTCATTGCCGCCCTCACATAAGCCCGCCATTGGTCCCTATCCTGAGCAAGATCAATCCAGTCTGTATCATTATATCCCACCTCCCTCAAATTCATTTTAATGTTATCTTCCCATGTACGTCTCGGTCTCTCCAAAGGTCTTTTTCCCTCCGGTCTCCCAACTAACACTCTATAGGCATTTCTGAATTCGCCCATACGTGCTACATGTGGTGCCCATCTTAAACGTCTGGATTTAATGTTCCTAATTATGTCAGGTGAAGAATACAATTCGTGCAGTTCTGTGTTGTGTAACTTTCTCCATTCTCCTGTAACTTCATCCCTCTTAGCCCCAAATATTTTCCTAAACACCTTAATCTCAAACACCCTTATCCTATGTTCCTCTCTCAAAGTGAGAGTCTAAGTTTCACAACCATGAAGAACAACCGGTAGTATAACTGTTTTATAAATTCTAACTTTCAGATTTTTTGACAGCAGACTAGATGATAAAAGCTTCTCAACCGAATAATAACAGGCATTTCCCATATTTATTCCGTGTTTAATTTCCTCCCGAGTATAATTTATATTCGTTACTGTTGCTCCCAGGTATTTGAATTTTTCCACCTCTTCAAAGGATAAATTTCCTATTTAACAGTTACTCCACAAAATTCATCTTCCATGTTAGAGGGAAGAACTTTGTACAAGAGGTATCAACTGCCGGGTTATTTTGCGTCGATGGAATCTGTGATAGCGAGAAGGTGTTTGGCGAGATGAGACAGAGGATTCGCCATAGATTACCTGGCATACGTCTTACAGTTGGGAAAAACCTCGGTAAAGAACCTAACCTAATCAGCTCAAGCGGGAATCGAACTCACACTCGAACGCAACTCGGGATTCGGAGGAAAGCGCCTCATCCGACTGAGCTACGCCGGTGGCTTTCATGAACTGTTAATCTCCAGTGTTTAAGGATGGTATTAATAATATAAATGTTAAACAAGAGAGGTGATAAAAGGCAACCGTGTAGCTCTTCCCAATTTATTGGTTTTCCTAATCACAAAATTCTTCTGCTGTTTTGGTGCTATTACATCAGCTTTGTATAACAGGAGGGATATAAAATATGTCATAGGCAAAGAGGAGTGTAGGAATTAGGGATATGTTCCAATAGAATAAATGCTAACACAATTGAAAAGAATAAAGCACGGAAGATAAAGAGGAGAAGAGAAGATCATAAGAGAACAGAATGAGCAGAATGGAAGTTGTATTGGTGAAAAGAAGCTGTGCTCATCATAACGACAGTGAAACAGAGCAATTAACTGAAACATCAGATATGGAAACGTGAAACAAAAAAACAGAGGACGCGACAATGCGAAGGATTGGAGAGAGAGATTAAGATACAATGGGAGAGCTGTGATTACGAGAGAAGAGCCAGGACAGATAACAGAGAAACGAAACAAAAAATTGATGAAATGAGACGGGAAGGCATGAAATAAAAGAAGAAACAGAACAGAGGAAAATGCAGATCGACCTAGCGGTGCAAATTAGAATTAATATAACAGAGAACAGAAGAAAATAAAATAGAACAAAACACGAGACGAAACGAATGGAACGGATTCCATTGCAGAACACGGTCGTTTAGAAATAGCGTATAAAACAGTGGAACGGTGTCAATAAACAATGAAGAATAAAAGAAAGACAAAAGTGAAATTACATCCCGTCACGCGTAACACAGATAATACGGAACACAAAAAATTGTAACGAACAAAGTGGTAAAGAGAAGTCTTGATTTATAGATTTGTAAGAATGTACAGCTGGCGGCATTATCCTCCCTCTTCAACCCCAATAGGAAGAACGGGGTGGAAAGAAATAAAACGGGTATGGAGAAAAAGAATATTATAAATTAATAAAAATAATTCTGTGACAAACAGGTGATTCAGGCAGTGGCGGCTGTTTGAATGAGGCAAGTCAAATTTAAAATTTAAAATAAATTATCATTTATTTAATGTCGCTCGCAACAGTTCTTTTACATGCCAGTAAATCTACTAACATGAGCCTGTCGCACTTAATCACACCACGGTGATCGAATCCGCAAACTCGGGCACAGAAATTGAGGTAAGTGAGATCGGGCCTCAGTTATTTGACTTAACTGAATTCAAATTTCTTGTTTTTCTTAATAATACAGGGTGATCCGTTTGGGTATGGATAAAATGAAAACACAGTAAAACATTTAATACCGAACTTTATTTGTTGAAACTTCGTGCATACAACACTGAAAGAGATTTCTCAGAGCTCAACATGACCCCCATTGCGCACCCTGCACAACTCATAATGTTGGTGTAATTCAGCTCGTGTCCGTTGTAACATAAGAAGGGTGATTTGTTGAAAAGATTGAGTAATTTTTACTCTGTGAATAGACAGTGTCTTTAACAAAACTCTACACGAAGAAGTCAGGTGGGGTTAGATCTGGGGAGTTTGGGGACCAAGCTGCTTCTCGTACTGGGTTTCGCCTGCGACCTCCTGCATGTTTTTTTAACACAGAACCTGTTTCTACAAATTTTCGATACCACAACATTATGGAATCGTATTTAGGTGTACTACGCACACCATACTCACGTCGAAATTCCCTTTGAACTCTTTTAACACTCTCAAATTTATCATACCAAAGGACACATTGTGCCCGTTGTTGATTTGTAGTAGCCATTTTAATCATCTACGATTTTCATTTGTCCTTTCAGATTAAGCTTTGTTGATTGTCATATATGGAAACTCCCATCTTTTAATATTTGAGGAGAAAAATTCGCTCCGGCGCCGGGGATCGAACCCGGATCCTTGGTTCTACGTACCAAACGCTCTGACCACTGAGCTACGGCGAATTCAATCCATAGTGTCGGGCCGAACCCTCCTCCTTCAGCGAGACATATGTTGCTATAAGGTGAAGCCATCTCTGTATAGATAATTAAAACACGTATTTTATTACGCCATTAGAAACGAAGTTTGATCAAAGACCTTGTATATAATACTATACAAGATCTTTGGGTTTGATATGCGCTGATGAACATCTGACTTTCTATTAATTGCTTAATTTCATTCACGTAAAACAAATTTTGTAGGCTACAATTTGGTTAGTTACCTGTGGGAGAGGGACAATGTCAGTTGTGCCTTATTTCGACCGTTACTCCGTGCTACAGAAAGGATTTTCCATAGCTCGACAAGCGTATTTTCACTGTAGTTTGTAACAGGACTAAAGCTGCATCTACACAGTTCAATTTTGCATGCGCGTGTGCATGTAATCTGGGAAGAATATTGAAATAATTAACTTTAAAACGTACGTTCAATTAAGATGCATGAAGATTTTGTGTCTGCATGGTGCGCCGTTTTGAACGTCGTTTCCACTGCGTAAATATATTAATTAATATTTAATAACAATCTTGCATTCATTGCTTGAATGCGTAAGGTGAAAGAAACGTTTAACCGTGTAGATGCATCTTAATGGATTCATGCTCATCGATTTACGGGGATACAGTTGGCGACACTGACTAAACAAAAGAACGACCATGCGATAAATTGATAGCGATAAATCTAGCTGCAGAAATTATCGCGATGTTTGACAGTGAATGGTTGGAATTCAAAATTTAATTACACGTCATTGGTCGAAAATGGAATGAAGTCATATAAACGAAATAGTCATTATAAATTAATGTTATGTATTTCCGAAAATAGAGCATTTCTAATTTTCTGCCTTTCTTGGCCCACTGTGTATATAATCCTTTCTCTGCCTAAACTGAAAGTATCACCCCCGAACTTACTTACAATATATTTAAAATGTTCAATGTTTACGTTTTTATTCTTCGGCATAATGACAAAGACAAAACGAAACTTTACAAACTGCTTCTTTGTACTGCACTGACACCACCGGGAAAGAAAACCACCTATAACTTAACGTTGTACTATTATTTCCTGTTTTGCTAGGAGGTGTATTACCAGCGTAGCCTATGAGTCTATGGGTGATTTGGGGCATTGATTCTTTATGCAACATCTACACACAACCGGCGCTACTGGTATTGATGACGTAATGTTTTGTT
Source organism: Periplaneta americana (assembly GCA_025594305.2). Lineage (NCBI taxonomy): Eukaryota > Metazoa > Arthropoda > Insecta > Blattodea > Blattidae > Periplaneta > Periplaneta americana. Next base: position 143,707,738 of record JAJSOF020000013.1, read on the forward strand.
CCCTGCGCATGTAACTTGAATCCATGAAATCACCACAATCATCCGGGCTCTGATCATTATCAGTCTGTGGCTACAACGAGTTTTGAATTCAAGCATCCACTCCTTCTAGTACATAATAGTTACCAATACTAGTTCTATTTACTGGGAAATGTTGACACCCCTGAGTCTAAGTCTACATCGAATGTAGGACAAGTTCCACCGCGCGGAATAAGCAGCTGGTGTAGTAGTATAGGATTTCGCGTGGGCAGAAGAAAAGGACGGTGACGTCACAGCATTGGGCGCGAAGAGAGGCCCAAAAAATTTAAAGGGTTTAAGCGGTGTGATCAAACACACAACAAGAAATACACACTGCAACAGCGAACATAATATTATATAGCCTACTATACAGCACAGGGAAAATAACTTCACAAGCCGCATTCTTAAAATTATTTCGTATCCTAGCAACACACATAGATCACGAAATTTATAGACGTGACAAAAGAATACAGACTTTAAGAATCAAATTATTATAGACGTGACAAAAGAATACAGACTTTAAGAATCAAAATATAATAAAGCACATGAAATAAACTTATTGGCGATTTTCTTATGTCATTATTATTTGCAGGAATTGTTTTAACGTGACATAAGAATATTGATTCTAATAGCTATTGAAAGATCCTGGAATTTTAATTGATAGAGGAATAAAAATTAATATTCTGGTATTTGCCGATGATATGATTGCAATACAATATACTGAAACAAAACTACAAAAAGCAGTATATGAACTGAATAAAATATGCCAGAAGCGTAACTTTAACATATCAAATACAAAAACAAAAGTAATGGCATTTCAAGGCAAAAATACTGTAAGATCTAAGATTGAAATAGATAATAAAGCAGTAGATGAAGTAACAAATTTTAAGTACCTGGGATGCGATGTGAGTTACAAAAGGGATAATGATATAAAAATAAAATTACAATCATTCCAAATAGTATGTGGCACAATTAATAGAACTTTGAAGAATAAAAGCAGAAAGGAAACAAAAATGAAATTCTACAATGTAATGGCAGTCCCTACTCTTTTATATGGAAGTGAAAGCTGGGTTACAACAAAACCTGAAGTTAGTAAAATACAAGCGGCAGAGATGAGATTCTTGCGAAATGTAAAAGGATGCACGAGATTGGATAGAATTAGAAATGAAGATATTAGGCAGGAACTAGGAGTATACCCACTTATTGATAAAATAGACAATTACAGACAAGATTGGAAATTACATGTAGAGAGAATGGACGACTACAGACTTCCCAAGAAAGCAATAAATTATAAACCAAAAGGACGAAGAGATCAGGGACGACCGATGAAAAGATGGAGCGACCTTTGAAGCCGGAACGGGCAATTGCCCATACCATGAAGTGAAGAAGAAGAAGAAGAAGAAGAAGAAGAAGAATAGCTATTGAAATTAATAGACTTAATGCACATAAAATGAACTTAACAGCGATTTCCTTACATCATTAGCATCATTTCGTATCCTAGCAACCACATAAAGCTAACATAAATTTGTGTTAACCTGACATATGAAGACTAAATCTACGATTCAATGTAATTAATAATACACATAAAATAAATTGAACAGCTATTTTCTTATAACAGTATTAGTATGAGCAAAAATATCGTATGTTTGCAACAACATGTACTTAACACAGACTGATATTTCGATTAATTCAGTATAATTATTCAAAGAGTGAGACAAGCATTTGTAGCCTATAGAATTCCTAAGTTATTTTTCAATTGCAACACATACATATAATATTACGCATTTTTTCGTATGATATTTCAGTCCTTGTTTGGTATGACTGAAATATTGTGACGTGAAAATATTTATAATTGAATGATGAAAATATGTCAGTTATGGACTTACCCCTCAATCTAAACATTCATTTTAAATTCTTTGAAATCATTTTACGTTTTGTTCTGCATGTGAATGGACAATAATTTATTATTATTATTATTATTATTATTATTATTATTATTATTATTATTATTATTATTATTATTATTATTGATATCTACTACGTGTTTTGGATTTCCCTTGAAATTTTGTAATATAATATAATATTTTACATATGTGACCTATTTGTAACTGCATAAGAGACACATAGGCCTACAACATAATTTCTGCACAAATTGCACTCCTAATTAGAAATAAATATAATTACCCTTGATAATGAAAAAGTTTTTGGATTATAAAAGCTGTTTCTTAATCTAAAAATGTTTTTCTAATCACTATTCCAAATTCCAGCACAAAATTAATTCAGGATATGTAGAAATTAAATTTTGAACTTTGCTATATTTATTCCAGGAAAGGTGTAGTATCTCAGAAAAAAATGACTGCTGCCATAAGCTAAGAAGTCTCTTCGGAAGATTTCGGTTGACTTCATGACAGTTCAAATTACACGCTAACGAATTTCTTACGCATGACTTCGCTCTGGTTTTATTTTCCTAAGAACCCTATTCTCAAACACTCTTAATCTCTGTTCATCTCTCAAAGTGAGAGTCCACGTTTCACAACCATACAGAACACCCGGTAGTATAACTGTTTTACAAATTCTAACTTTCAGATTTTTTGACAGCAGACTGGATGACAAAAGCTTCTCAACCGAATATTAACACGCATTTCCCATATTTATTCTGTGTTTAATTTCCTCCGGAGTGTCATTTATATTTGTTACTGTTGCTCCAAGATATTTGAACTTCTCCACCTCTTCTAAAGATAAATTTCCAATTTTTATATTTCCATTTCGTACAATATTCTCGTCACGAGACATGATCATATACTTTGTCTTTTCGGGATTTACTTCCAAACCTATCTCTTTATTTGCTTCCAGTAAAATTCCCGTAGACATAGAGTACAATGAAACAGAACTAATTTTTTTACTTCAACTAGTCCTCTTGTGGACCAGGTCGCTCGTCCTCTGATCATGCGCACTGCCTTCTTTCTGGGACTTGTAAAGTAACTGTGCGACAAAACTTTTTTCTAAGACTACTTGATGTATTTGGTCACGTGACATAGTTTATGGTAACAAGAAATACGTTATGGCGAAAACTCTCTATTGTGAATAATAATAATAATAATAATAATAATAATAATAATAATAATAATAATGATAATACTCGGGAGAAAATTAAACATAGAATAAATATGGGAAATGCCTCTTATTATTCGGTTGAGAAACTTTTATCATCCAGTCCGCTGTCGAAAAATCTGAAAGTTAGAATTTATAAAACAGTTATATTACCGGTTGTTCTTTATGGTTGTGAAACTTGGACTCTCACTCTGAGAGAGGAACAGAGATTAAGGAAGTTTGAGAATAAGGTGGTTAGGAAAATATTTGGGGCTAAGAGGGATGAAGTTACAGGAGAATGGAGAAAGTTACACAACACAGAACTGCACATATTGTATTCTTCACCTGACATAATTAGGAACATTAAATCCAGACGTTTGAGATGGGCAGGGCATATAGCACGTATGGGCGAATCCAGAAATGCATATGGAGTGTTAGTTGGGAGGCCGGAGGGAAAAAAGACCTTTAGGGAGGCCGAGACGTAGATGGAAAGATAATATTAAAATGGATTTGAGGGAGGTGAGATATGATGATAGAGAATGGATTAATCTTGCTCAGGATAGGGACCAATGGCGGGCTTATGTGAGGGCGGCAATGAACCTCCGGGTTCCTTAAAAGTAAGTAAGTAAGTAAGTACGTAAGTAATAATAATATATTGCTAAAATATAGGTAGCTTACATATTTTTTATATGAAAATCACCCTAGCATCTCCCGAAAAGAATACATACTCGTGCTCAGGGGGCATTCTACAAACGTTTAGGACAGTATTTAATTAATCAATATTTTTAATCCAATGCCAGCAGGTTGTCATTTGACATTTCTGGTCTCTCCTGGCAATGGCTTATTTGTAACTCACTTCTGAGGTTGAAGCGCTGCTAATATGATAGAATGACTATGAAGTGCCAGGAGAGGTCTTAAATCTAAGCCTAACCTAATTTCTAGATCATGGACGAACACAGAAACATTCTCCTTTAAGGATTTAAGGAAAAATTCCTGTGTTGTAACCGGGAATCGAACTCGGGACCTCATAAACCCTAGTCAGAAGCTCTGACCACTAGCCCATGAGACTGGTCGAAAAAAAAAGTAGAAAAGAGAAAAATGAGAACACATATCACAGTAATTGAAACTTTACATTTTCTCCCTAAACAAAAATTTTTAATTGACCATTGCACTTTTACTACGACATACTACTTTTGACCAATAAAACGCTACGAAAGGACGTCTTTCAGCCAATCATGCCTGCTTATCGCACAATTTTATCGCGTCCCTAGCATTTGTTTGATTTTATCGCTTCCCTAGCATTTATTTATTTTTATCACTACCCTAGCATTTGTTTCTTTGTTTGCCAACATTTCACACTGCATTGGTCTGGATGTAAAAAAAAAAAAAAAAATTACAAATCACTCCAGCCGATGCACAGCAGTTTCAAATAGACTCGCATTGGCATTCAAGAACAAGAATTAATAAAGATCACTGGTCATAGCTATGCTTCTTCCCTGAAATCCTATTTACAAATAAATGAAAAGCACCATTCGGAAATCCTCAATAAGTTGAGGAATATACCATGTACATCAACGAGTTCCACTTCTTTTACGCACATGTCCAATATAACATCAACTGAACCACCAACCACTAAAACATTCAAATTTGAAAATTGTAATTTTAATAATTGTTCCTTTTAAAATTATTCATGTTTATTTTTTATTTCATCATCGTTAATTAACTATTTTCTTGTTTATTTCATCATCCCTAATTAAAACTTTTGTAACACTTGTTTATATTATTTAGGTTATGTTATAGCTTCTGCTATATGATATTATGGATAGTCACGTATCAGAGATTGTTTAATACTAAGATTTATTGAAAATCATCTGTCAAATGACGTTGCTTACTGGGATCCGGATAACTGAAGTGGAATGCAACTGTTTTAATAAAAATGAAACTGAAACAAACAAAGCCTTCTTGACTAGTAACCGTCCATAGAGTTCAATGAAGATTCCATAGTTGGCACAACTGATAACAAGAAAACAGCTAATCATAAAACACTACTGCCATCTAGTGTAATAATTTGTAATGTTGAGATGGAAATGTTGAAGACAGTTGTACTTTCTTAAGTCAATTAATATTTTATTGTATTGGAATACTTCGTTACTTTTAACCTTTATATACTTTCTTCTAATCGTGTAATAGTCAATTAAATCCCACTCGAGTTTTGATTTTCTCTAGATAAATCAAAACTTCTAGTGAGATTACTGTTGATAAAATAAGGAGCATTAGTAAATTGAATGTTCGGTAATTTAGCTGTTATCTTATTATAGAGCCTTGGGTTTTTAATTTTGAAAAACGGTGGACGTTCCACACTAACAAGAAAGATTCTAGTAGCAGCGACAAATCGCAGTGATACACGTTGCAGACTCGGTGTGATTTTCGTGGCCATTTAACTGGGCCCTGTTGATGTAGGACTCCTCCAATGTCCTGGCTTCCCTCAACTGCAACTTCCATTAGTTAGCAAACAATCTCTACTCAGGTTCATCCTCAACTTTTCGCCCTCTCTCTCCCTCCAGCTGGGAGGTTTGACTGAGACCAGCGTCCATTCCAGCGCACAAGCGACCTCCTTCTCCGCCCGCATCAGGCAGGAACAGAGACGGGGAATCTCTCTCAATCCAATTCTGATATTGACCTGACTCGTGGATGACTGCCTAGACCGAGGAGAAAAAAAAAACTTTTTAGCTCTGTGATTGGGACAAGGGAAATAGACAGGACGGGATCCTTCGGGAGGGAGCATTACAGCGGAAAGAAACGGTATTCCACCACCTTCTCCCCCTCCCCCAAGCTACAACTTTTCAGAGCTATACGTTTTGACTACTACGAGAAAACTTGGGGTATCCCTGTAGAGCCACTTTCCTATCCCATATGCACGAGTCGAGCTATACAGAGAGAAGGGAATGCAAAGTTTATGAGCACTTTCTCTGATTATTGTACCTACCAGTTTCCGAAAAAGGCAGAAGGAAGAAGAAAAAAAAAGCTATCTAATGTCGACGCAATCTCCAGAAATCTTAATTTATACCCGGCATTACAGAGATCTCTTGGATATCCCGTCGTACGCATAAAGAGCCTGATGCTTTCCTTTACAGCAGATGAGGTGAATACAGTCACAAAATGGCAACACTTGTGATGTCCTATTGTTGGAACCGACTTCCTAAAAGAGGATATACCAATGTCTCTACGGCTGTCAGTTAAAAAGAATTATCTTTATTGCATGTGGTTGCTACGTTACGAAATTGATATTGAAGTTTATGTGCTAAAGTAGTTATGTTCATTTTATGTAACATTATTTATATTATATCTGAACCTTAGAGCCAGTTCTTATGTCACATTAACCATATATGGTTGCTAGGATACGAAATTGTGTTAGGACTAAAACCGGCATAGAGAAATCACTGGTAAGTACATTTCATGTGCATTCGTAATATTAAAATGCAAGCTTAGGATCAATCCTAATATGTCACATTAACACAATCTATGTTAATTGTATGTGGTTTCTAGGATACGAAAACGTGGTAGAACTAAAACCGGCAGAGCGAAAATCGCTGTTAAGTGGATTTCATGTGCATTCTTAATATTAAAATTCAAGCTTAGGATCAGTCTTCATATGTCACATCAATGCAATCTAGGCCTATGTTAATTGTATGTGGTTTCTAGGTTACGGAAACGTGGTAGAACTAAAATCAGCATAGGGAAAATCGCTGTTAAGTGTATTTGATATGCATTATTAATACTAAAATTCAAGCTTAGGATCAGTCTTCATATGTCACATTAACACAGTCTAGGCCTATGTTAATTGTATGTGGTTTCTAGGTTACGGAAACGTGGTAGAACTAAAATCAGCATAGGGAAAATCGCTGTTAAGTGCATTTGATATACATTATTAATACTAAAATTCAAGCTTAGGACAGTCGTCATATGTCACATTAACGCAATCTAGGCCTATGTTAATTGTATGTGGTTTCTAGGATACGGAAACGTGGTAGAACTAAAATCAGCATAGAGAAAATCGCTGTTAAGTGCATTTGATATGCATTATTAATACTAAAATTCAAGCTTAGGATCAGTCTTCATATGTCACATTAACGCAATCTAGGCCTATGTTAATTGTATGTGGTTTCTAGGATACGGAAACGTGGTAGAACTAAAATCAGCATAGAGAAAATCGCTGTTAAGTGCATTTGATATGCATTATTAATACTAAAATTCAAGCTTAGGATCAGTCTTCATATGTCACATTAACACAATCTAGGCCTATGTTAATTGTATGTGGTTTCTAGGATACGGAAACGTGGTAGAACTAAAATCAGCATAGGGAAAATCGCTGTTAAGTGTATTTGATATGCATTATTAATACTAAAATTCAAGCTTAGGATCAGTCTTCATATGTCACATTAACGCAATCTAAGCCTATGCTAATTGTATGTAGTTTCTAGGATACGAAAACATAGCATAACTAAAATCAACAGAGAGAAAATCTCTGTTAAGTGCATTTCATGTGCATTCTTAATATTAAAATTCAAGCTTAGAATCAATCTTCATATGTCACGTTAACACAATCTATGTTAATTGTATGTAGTTTCTAGGATAAGAAAACGTGGTAGAACTAAAACCGGTATAGAGAAATCGCTGTTAAGTGCATTTCATGTGCATTTTTAATATTAAAATTCAAACTTAGGATCAGTATTCATATGTCACGTTAACACAATCTATGCTAATTGTAGCTTATGTGGTTTCTAGGGTACGAAAACGTGGTAGAACTAAAACCGGCAGAGAGAAAATCCCTGTTAAGTGGTTTTCATGTGCATTATTAATATTAAAATTCAAGCTTGGGATCAGTATTCATATGTCACATTAACACAATCTACGTTAACTAGGCGTATAGCCTATGTGGTTGCTAGGACACGAAATCATGCTAAAAGGCGTACTTACAATAAGCCTTAGAATCAATCTTCATCATAATTAAGTCACGTTAACACAAGCTATGCTAACTATACGAATAGTGAATTGCAGAATCCCCACATATCCATTTGAGTAACTTTTTCGGGACACATAAGAAACTTATTATCTTGAAAAGTGTTTTGTACTTTGATGTGACTATTTTTTAATAAAACGTAATAAGATATAATCTTTGATATAGGCTACATAAGCCTGAATGTTTTTCATTATTAGTCTATTTTCTGAAGAAAAAAAAATTAATTGCCTGGACTAATGGGGTTTTTGCAATTCACAACTGCTAACAATTATTTTATTGTTTGAGAACAATTTCTAAGTGAATAAGAAGGAGAAGATTATATATATCAAAACTATTGTGAATGCCCATATTTAAATACATTTATTTTAACATTATTTTCATTCTCGTTGTTGTTTCCGGTCCCGGTTTATTGTGAACCAACCCTAAACGCTCGTATTACATCCAGCTCCTCAACCTCGCTTTAGAGTCAGTTGTCTTACGTCACGTTAAACACAATCTAGGCCTATGTAAACTAAGTACCAGTATGTGGTTGCTGGGATACGAAATCGTGCTAATAATACAATTGGGATTAAAGAAATCGCAGTTACGTTAATTTTACGTAGGCCAGAATATTTATAAATTGAAGTAGGCCTAAGTCTTGGTAGTTCACTTTTATGAGAATTATCGTTCAGTAAATGTGGTTGTAGGATACTAACTATAAGTCGTACTGGGTTAGGATATCGCGATGGCAGAAGGCAGTCCATGTGGCACAACCTTTACACTCGCCTTTACTAAGAGCAGCACTCGTTACCATGGCGACAGGGAAGACAAGAGAAGGCGATATTGCTGACACCGAGGCGGTGCGAGTAGAAGGATAATAGTCGCGGAGCAGGGGTACCAACTTGTGGAGGGTGGTGATGATGAAAGAGGTGAAAGTAAGGGCGTAATTGCAGCGGAGGAAATAAGATCGCGCCGGCTAATTATGTCTAGGCCCGCGTGGAGCGTGTTAGTCCTCACCCACGGGTGGGATTTGCGGGCAAACAAACCTCTCAGGGGCGTGTCAGCTCGCGTCAAAAAGTGAAGTGTGCTTTGTGCTATGAATATCGCTTCTCGAGGTGGAAGTAACATGGTCGGAGTGACGTAATAATATATGTAGCGGCGAATATGTCAACAACAAGAAGGACAAGTTCATCATGATATCCGTTTACTGCAAAGGTTTCTATTATTACATTGTTGTCCTTGTATGTTCAGGAAATTTTGTCCAGGAAATTATTATTACATGTAAGTTGAATTTCTGTTAGCATAAATAAAGCAAAACGACTTCATTTTCTGCTTGTAACTTTCTTTTGAGTGCTAACACTGGTTTTAGTTTATATGAATATAGAATATGAGGTTTTCTTAAATTTTCCAAACAGTGCTATAACTCACTTAAGGGACACTATACTTGTTTTTTTTTAAAGATGGAACATGACAGTTAAGCGATCGAGCTTGGAACTACAGTGCCATGTTGCCAATATGGACTACCACGCTGCCAGCTGATGCAAGCTAGCAATTGTCGTTAAGATGGCTGACGTTAAAACATTAATTCACAATTGACGCGAAGGTAAGAAAACAATACAAAAATCGACAGAGAATCAAAGACGAAACGTACCAATGCTAACATTGTGTGCACAATAAATGTCGCCAAGAGAGCTATTAAGCACTCGTCATGTGCGAACTGTAAGTTTGGCAACTCAACCGTTGTTACCATAGCAACAGGCCTACCACGCTATGTGACATTCAGTTGTTTTTCCGATCGCAACGCTCCTGTCATGTCCGAACTTTAAAAAAACAAGTATAGGACTGAACTATTGGCCAAAATTGTAAAAATAAATACTTTTATACACAAATAATCCCTCCCGCCGAACATACTCATATTCATCTTCTTTCACTGTGGCTGTTCCTCGACTTTGGAATTCCCTACCGAGTAATGTCAGGGACTGTCAGACATCAAACCAATTTAAGAATAGGCTAACGAAATATGTTTCTAACAATTCTTGTTAACAATAATAGCTGTTTCAGGTTTCTCAATGTTTAATGGTTATATATATATATATATATATATATATATATATATATATATCACAGATAAATATCTAAATTACCTCATTATTATTATTACTATTATTATTATTATTATTATTATTATTATTATTATTTCTCACCAATGTTTATTATTGTCACACTAACATTAGTTATCCAATTTTCATTATTTACTTTCATGTTGTTTTATGGTCTAGATATTAATGTAAGAACTATATAAGCAATATTGTATTCAATTAGAATTAGAGTCTGGCTGGGCGGAAGAGAAGGCCTACTGGCCTTAGCTCTGCCAGATTAAATAAATAAATAATAATAATTATTATTATTATTATTATTATTATTATTATTACTATTATTATTATTATTATTATTATTATTATTATACATTTGTTTAATATTCTGTCCTATATTTAGTCTCAGCTTCCTACTTTTAAAAATCTGGCGACCATTTTTAAAATGTAATAAACACTAAAAAATTGCGTTTTCTCAAAGCTACGATTTTGGTCAATAATAAAGTTTCTAGCGGCTTCCATTTGCTCCGATTTACACGAAACTTTGCAAGAATACTCAGCATACTGCAATATACAAAGCTGTGCATGGAAACAGCTCTTCACTGAAAACTTTCCATGATATGAATTTTTAAATTTTAAAAATTAAAGAAAATTGTCAACAGTAATCTCACTAGAGGTTTTGATTTATCTAGAGGAACTCAAAACTCGAGTGGGATTTAATTGACCATTACATGATTAGAAGAAAGTATATAAAGGCTATAAGAACTAAAGTACTTTAATACAATAAAATATACATTAATTGACTTACTAAATTCTATTTCACTAATGTCAGCTTCACCAAAACGTTTGAACGGAGCCGCCATTTTCAATTGACTATCTATGCGGGAAACAAATGACGATCGCAAATCATGTTTTATAGCACCATAAAGAATTTGCATTTTGAAATGTTGGCAAAAAAGAGAGAAATGCTAGAGAAGTTATAAAGACAAACAAATGCTAGGGAAGTGATAAAAACAAACAAATGCTAGGAAAGTGATAAAATTGTAGCGATAAACAACCATGATTGGTTGAAACACATCCTTTCGTACCGTTTTATTGGTTAAAAGTAGTATGACGTAGTAAAAGTGTAACAGTCAAGCAAAAATTATAACTTGTAAGAAAATGTTTATCTCGTGAACCAATTCTGAAATTTAAAAAATCCATGCGCAGTTTTCTTTATCGTGAAATGTAAGTCCTTCACAGAAGATTTTTGAAAGCAAAAAAAATTCTGAAGCCGTGAGGAATGTTTTGAATTTATGCATAATTTAATATCATTAAAATAAGTGAAAATTAATATCTAAGGACTTAATGAATGAAACCTGATGAAATTTGGTACTGCTATTTAAACGTAGACCTACAGACACAATAAACCCGTCGAATTTGAAAGACATTAATCAGAAACGTTAAAAGTTTCAAACCTCAGATCCAGTGTCGCTTAAAGATGCCTAAACACCTAAAGCTACTAATTTCGCAATCTGGATTTTAAAGTGTCGTAACTCAAAACACTTGATTCTTCAATAACTAATATTTTAATATCTAATAATTCATTAATTAAACGCAGAATGAATTTGGGAAATGCTTGTTATTATTCGGTTGAGAAGCTTTTGTCATCTAGTCTGCTGTCAAAAAATCTGAAAGTTAGAATTTATAAAACAGTTAAGATATTACCGGTTGTTCTTTATGGTTGTGAAACTTGGACTCTCACTTTGAGAGAGGAACAGAGATTAAGGGTATTTGAGAATATGGTGCTTAGGAAAATATTTCGAGCTAAGAGGGACGAAGTTACAGGAGAATGGAGAAAGTTACACAACGCAGAACTGCACGCATTGTATTCTTCACCTGACATAATTAGGAACTTTAAATCCAGACGTTTGAGATGGGCAGGGCATGTAGCACGTATGGGCGAAAACAGAAATGCATATGGAGTGTTAGTTGGGAGACCGAAGGGAAAAAGACCTTTGGGGAGGCCGAGACGTAGATGGGAGGATAATATTAAAATGGATTTGAGGGAGGTGGGATATGATGATAGAGATTGGATTAATCTTGCACAGGATAGGGACTAATGGCGGGCTTATGTGAGGGCGGGAATGAACCTCCGGATTCCTTAAAAGCCATTTGTAAGTAAGTAAGTATTAAAGACTGAGTTGTTTCACTATTTCCCTGTGTTCTATTTGTGTTTGTTGTATTATTGCTTCTTTGTGTTTATTTGAAGAGTTAATTACTAAAAAAAGTTTTGGAAATAAATAAGTGAAGTGTTCAAAGTCATAAAAATGTTTTGTAAGCGTTAAAATTGGTTACGATGTGTGAAAATGATACAAATAAAGAAATGTTTGTTAAATGCGAGGGGTACTGTTGGCAACATTTCTAAAAACACGTTTACAATAAAAAATCAGAAGCACGGAGAAATACTTAACCGGGCATTGCACCGAAGTCTCAAACGAAGATTGTCATTGCACTAGGTATAGAATGATAGCCAGATGGGCCTAATAGAGCTTTAACTTTCAACCACTTTGAAACAATGGGTAGAATATGTATTCAAATGTACTCTTTTGTTCTCGTCCTGACAAAGGCAGATGGACGTACGTACATACAGACTGAAATTAATTCTGTAGCGTGTATGCTATGTGGAAAGAACAATAAGAAAGAAATGGGAGTACATGTTTTGCACATTAGTCAAGGGGCAGATTGACAGGTGGAATTGACTTAATGGCGTGGTTCATGAGAGTATGACAGCAAAACAAACAATGCGGAGTGTTTAATGAGGGGGCAAGAAGCAAGGCAAGATCTGATGGCCAGTGCATGCAGTTGCATAACGGCAGAGACGAATGTACTGTTCGAATCAGGGTTCGTGTATTTTGAATAAGTCTAATACTGAGATGAAGAGAAAAGGAAAGATTTTTTGTTCACCACACCAACTTCAGATTTTGCATTATAGCCAAATAATAATTTTTATTGCTAGAATAAAGATACATATTGTTTTTTATACAGGGTAAAGGTTGGTAATATTGTGAAAGTTCTTTTTGAGAATTTATTACAATTTTACTGAGCGAGAGGAAAATCGATTTTTTTGCGTCAACGTATTAAGGATCCTTCTCTCGCTCAGTAAAATTGTAATAAATTCTCAAAAAGAACTATCACAATTTTACCAACCTTTACCCTATAAAAATCACTCTAGCACCCCCAGAAAGAGTACATACTCGTGCTCAGAGGGCATTCCACAAAATTTTAAAACAAATATTTAATTAACAAACAAAAAATAAAAAGTAAAAATAAACAAAAAACACAGATAATACAGAAATTGAAACTTTTATATTGCCTCCTTAAACAATATTTTTTAATTATTTTTTTAAATAAGGAGCATTAGCAAATTGAATGTTTGATAATTGAGCTGTTATCTTGTTATAGAACCTTCGACCGAAGTTGCTACTGTGATTATATGCTACAGTTGTGGTACATTTAGGTTCTGTCAAGCATATGTTGTCTGATCTTTTGTTTTTATATTTACTCGTATGTGAACAACTTACAAATCAAATGTAGCTCGGTTTTTATGTACGAAATTCAATAAAACATTCTTATAAATTTGATGGATATTAAATATTTTAAATTCAGAATACGACAGTTCTCAGGGATAATCAAGAGGCATATTAAGACATATTTTTATTATTCTGTATCAGTGCTATAGATACTCGGGAGGAAATTAAACATAGAATAAATATGGGAAATGCCTGTTATTATTCGGTTGAGAAGCTTTTATCATCCAATCTGCTGTCAAAAAATCTTAAAGTCAGAATTTATAAAACAGTTATACTACCGGTTGTTCTTTATGGACTTGGACTCTCACTTTGAGAGAGGAACATCGGTTAAGCGTGTCTGAGAATAAGGTGCTTAAGAAAATATGTGGGGCTAAGAGGGATGAAGTTACAGGAGAATGGAGAAAGTTATACAACACAGAACTGCACGCATTGTATTCTTCACCCGACATAATTAGGAACATTAAATCCAGACGTTTGAGATGGGGAGGGCATGTAGCACGTATGGACCAATCCAGAAATGCATATAGAATGTTAGTTGGGAGGCCGGAGGGAAAAAGGCCTTTGGGGAGGCCGAGACGTAGATAGGAAGATAATATTAAAATGGATTTGAGGGAGGTGGGATATGATGATAGAGAGTGGATTAATCTTGCTCAGGATAGGGACCAATGGCAGGCTTATGTGAGGGCGGCAATGAACCTCCGGGTTCCTTAAAAGTAAGTAAGTAAGTAATTAGCAGTGCTATAGGCATGAGAGAGGTACTGAAAACACAACCCCATACTATACCATATTGTAATATAGCTTGTAATAATGATGCGAGGTAAATCAGTGATCACCGCCCGTGGTATACGGAAAGTCTAGGCTGTAGTTCTGACGCACATGGAAACCCACGGTCTTTGATTCGAATCTTCACTAGTATATGAAAATTCTTATTCACTTTAAAAGTACTTACAACAAAAATGACATGAGATTTTTAGGTTTCCGCGGTGATTGTATTCAGAATATGAATGAATGAATGAATGAATGAATGAAAGTGTGAGTGAGCAAGTGGGTAGGTGACTAAATAAATAAATAAGTAAATAAATAAATAAATAAATAAATAAATAAATAAATAAATAGTACTTACGTCAATATATACCGGAACCGTTGGTTTCACTGTTGGACTACCTGCTAATTTATGCATTGTTTATTTAGTTAGTCACGCTTAACTATATTTGAGTTTCAACTGAGATTATTTTATTAAAATTATTTGATAAGCTGAAGAGTCTAGTGAGTTACGTTTTAATGCGGGATTATTAAAAAAATGAGAAGATGCAAAAAAAAAAAGTGAATTTTAAAGAAGAAGACAAATTTAATTATGGTAGTAGTTTGAAGACAAATATACTTCCTGTTCTCTTAAGGGGTTACAAATACCTTTACCCCTAAAAAATTAATGCATTATAAAATGTTCCCCCGTATTCTTCAATCCTATTTTGATGAAATGTTATGTGCTTATATCTGAAAATTGCTCTCCGATCTAAAAGAAAAAAATATATATGCCTACATAAACAGTTTCTGAAATAGTGAATTTTCAAAATTTAAAAAATAAAAAATAAAATTATTGTTTATTTAACGACGCTCGCAACTGCAAACGTTATATCAGCGTCGTCGGTGTGCCGGAATTTTGTCCCGCAGTTCTTTTACATGCCAGTAGTCTACTGACATGAGCCTGTTGCATTTAAGCAGACTTAAATGCCATCGACCTGGGCCAGGATCGAACCCGCAGAAGCACAGAAGGCCACCACTAAACCGACTACGCTACCAAGGCCGACTCAAAATTTTAATTCTGCGATTTGTACCGAACTGTTATTTTAAAAATCAATCGTAAGATTTTCAATTTTTTTCCAGTAATTCTTCTTTTTTCTTACACAGGCCTGCAGAACTCGCAAGTAGGGGAAATATGACGTCAGCCTCACTCCACTTCTGTTGGGGATGATCGACTTCCGCCGCGAGAATGAATGTTGATGCAGCCGAGCGTAACTAGAACGCCGTGACCACACAGGTAGAAAAGGTGGGTAGGGTAAGAAAGGGGAGGAAAGCAGTCGCTCTCAAGAGCTACTGTACAGTTCTGCAGGTCTGGCCTTACAGGTAACATTTACATTAACAAGTTCTAACTCAGTGGTTAGAATATATGTACTGCAAGAGGATAAAAAAAGAAGTTCCTGGTATACTGGTATTTAATTGTTAAGAAATTTTTCACTGAAATTTTGTTTCTTTTCTTCTTTTTTTATTCCTATTAAAGATTGAATTAAAGCTTGTTGATCTTACTAAGAAAAGGGGCCATATAAAATTACATGCAAGTATATAAAAAATTGTGGAAGATTATGATTCAAACAATTTTGGAAAATTCAATAAACTTATTGAGAAAATTAGAAACAGAATTACAGATTGCTAGCTGATATTATGTTTGCATGACAAATCATGTTAATGCATAACTTGGTCAGTTTTCTAGAAAATGCAAATCATGGTTGATTTAACGACGCTAGCATCCGCAGAGGTTATACCAGCGTCGCCGTTGTGCCGGAATTTTGTCCCGCAAGAGTTCTTTTACATGCCAGTAAATCTACTGACATGAGTCTGTCGCATTTAAACACACTTAAATGCCATCGATCTGGGCCGGGATCGAACCCGCAACCTCGAGCATACAAGGCCAGCGCTATACCAAGTACGCTACCGAGGCCGACAATTTTCTAGATATCCTACAGTTACTTTCACTACTCTCACAGGTATGAAGTGAACGTTCATATTAAATTCATATTAAACCTGCAGAAACGTATATTCTATTATCCATGTGCTAAAAAGGATAAATGTTCAACTTCCCTCTTGCTTAAAAAAAGTCCCTTGTGCAGACGCTTGTATTTCCCTATTTTGACTATGCTGACATTTTACTGACTGACCTTTTCAGCGACAACAAAACGAAACTTCAACGTGCTCATAACTTGTGTGTACGTTTTGTAAGCAATGTTCGTAAATATGATCATATTACCCCATCCCTGGAAACAATAGGTTGGCTTAAACTAGATAAGAAAAGAAATTTACATTCACTTCTCCTTCTCTTCGAAATCTTGAACTCTTCTATTCCTTCGTACCTGTCGTCTCACTTCACTTACCTTTCTTCCCACCACAATCTGAACACACGCTCTCGCCATGAAACAATACTAACAATACCATCCCATCGCACCTCCTCATACTCATCCTCTTTCACAATAGCCCTGCCAAGACTCTGGAATTCGTTACCTGCTAGCATCAGGGACTGTCTAAATAAAATTCAATTCAAACGCAAACTTACTAGGCACTTGGCCAGTAATTTAGACCCGTTCAGACATGGTTTCTTGTAAATAGTTCTCTTAATCTATCACAAAATATTTCAATATCCGGTAATTTCAATACTATAGATTTTTGTTATTGTAGGTTTAATTTGTAATTCAGTAAATACAAAAATATTCTTTGTTCTTAACTTCTATGATAAAATGTCTAGCTTTCATTAATCAGGTAATCTTGTCGTACTTTAATTTTTATTGTAATTGTAATTGTAAATTTAATGTTAATTGTAATTTTATTGTTCATATTATAGTTGTAATCCCCTGGTATAGGGGCAGAGAAGGCCTGACTGCCTTATCTCTACCAGGTTAAATAAATAAATACTACTACTAAAATACTAAATTACTATAAGAAAAATGAAAAAAAATTTTCTTCGCCTTCGAAGTTGTATGTAACCCCTTAATTTGATATACTTTATATACAGTGCATATTAATTTTAAACTAGAATGAACAACTCAGGATAACAGGCAGGGTTTGGAATTGAATGGGTTACATCAGCTTCTTGTCTATGCAGATGACGTGAATATGTTAGAAGAAAATCCACAAACGATTAGGAAAAAGACGGAAATTTTACTTGAAGCAAGTAAAGCGATCGGTTTGGAAGTAAATCCCGAAAAGACGAAGTATGTGATTATGTCTCGTGACCAGAATATTGTACGAAATGGAAATATAAAAATTGGAGATTTATCCTTCGAAGAGGTGGAAAAATTCAAATACCTTGGAGCAACAGTAACAAATATAAATGATACTCGGGAGGAAATTAAACGCAGAATAAATATGGGAAATGCCCGTTATTATTCGGTTGAGAAGCTCTTATCATCCAGTCTGCTGTCCAAAAATCTGAAAGTTAGAATTTATAAAACAGTTATATTACCTGTTCTTCTGTATGGTTGTGAAACTTGGACTCTCACTCTGAGAGAGGAACATAGGTTAAGGGTGTTTGAGAATAAGGTGCTTAGGAAAATATTTGGGGCTAAGCGGGATGAAGCTACAGGAGAATGGAGAAAGTTACACAACACAGAACTGCACGCATTGTATTCTTCACCTAACATAATTAGGAACTTAAAATCCAGACGTTTGAGATGGGCAGGGCATGTAGCACGTATGGGCGAATCCAGAAATGCATATAGAGTGTTAGTTGGGAGACCGGAGGGAAAAAGACCTTTAGGGAGGCCGAGACGTAGATGGGAGGATAATATTAAAATGGATTATTTGAGGGAGGTGGGGTATGATGATAGAGACTGGATTAATCTTGCACAGGATAGGAACCGATGGCAGGCTTATGTGAGGGCGGCAATGAACCTTCGGGTTCCTTAAAAGCCATTTGTAAGTAAGTAAGAATGAACAACAAATCAAGAAATATTTCAGAATGTCCCAAAATCTACAGTTCCGACAGGGCTCGTTATTTCAAAGCCCGTAGATATCTGAACACAACTCAAACTAATTAATTGTTTTAATAAAACGAAAACACTTTCTAACTGTGAAGGTGGAAAGATATCCTATACTGGAACTGAACTTAATTTGAGTACAAGAAACAATGTAGAATAAAATAGGGTCTGTTAGGGGTTGAGGGGGGTGTAAGACATTAAAGGGTGCGGTGAAACTTGCAGAACTCCCGGATCGTTCGCTCCCCACCCAAGTTCTCGTAGAATTTCAAGTCTTTCACTACCATTAGCTCAAAGATAAGAGCCCTCTAACGGAATATGGAAGAAACAAGCAAGCGGTGGTCGACTCTACCGGATTAGCTATTAAAACTGCACCCTCCCACCCCCGCAAACCCTCCGAACCCTTAGCAATTTTCAAATTTCTGCAAGGCGGTCTCTCTGACAGCCATTGATTATGGTGCAGCCATTACACAACACTTAGAGGTTCCTCAAAGGGTCAGTTTAGACTTAACATCTTGTCTTGCAGTTCCGGAGGAGGGGGGTACAGAACTGCCTTTGTGCTCGTAATGGAGGCCACTGCGGTTCCGAAGAATGTGCAGGTTTTACTCCGAAAATCCAGTAGAGGATTCCGCAGCGCCCCTGGTTTATACATACATATCTAAAATTAAACACGGTGCTGTAGCAAGAAGCTATAAAAGCGAGATTTCCCATAAGAGACTTAACACAGTCTCTGGGAAATTTTTTAAAATAAAAATAAACGGTTTCGCACACTGCATAAGGAGTAGGAACTTTGGAAATGGGCCCCAGATTCTCGTGAAAACTGCCTTTTAACCACTTCTCTGCTACGAACATGTTAAATCGTATAATAAATTGCACTTTATCATCTTTTAAAGGCTCCGGGGCAGAGTTAATAAAAGAAGCGAAACCCGTCACTAAATTTCTTGTGGTTCCTATAGCAACAGTGAATAGGTGAAAGGCGATGTCTATGCTAGGAAAAAATATAAGATTATTCAAAAGTAACATTTTGATTAATACAGAGTGATTTATATAGAACTGACACATCTCTTTCTTTAATTATTCCGTTGGAAATTCATTCAATGACCCAATTTTAGCACCAAATTAAGCATAATGTTCTGGAGTTTCGATTCCTTGTCACTAGATGCGCAGATGTTTATGTTTTATTCCTCTTGTTGGCAGCATTGACCCAATTTTAGCACCAAATTAAGCAGAATGTTCTGGAGTTTCGATTCCTTGTCACTAGATGCGCAGATGTTTATGTTTTATTCCTATTGTTGGCAGCACTAGATGCGCAGATGTTTATGATTTATTCCTATTGTTGGCAGCTGTTTTCGACATTTTGTGTCAACATGAAAATGCAGTACACATTATATCAACGACTCTTCCTTGTGAAGCAATACTGGATTACGAATTCAATTACAGCTACTCAAAGGGCATACCAGAGAGAATTTGGTGTTCGCAATCCTCCCAAAAGAAACACAATACTGGGACTGGTAAACAAATTGGAAACAACTGGATCTCTGGTGAGTGAAAAGGGCAAGCATCGTTCATCTAGGCTTCCCACGGTTGTTGTTGACGTAAGAGCACGACTGGAGCAGTCACCCAAAAAATCATTAAGACGTTTGTCTCAGGAGACAGGATACACCTACTCAATGTGTCAGAGAGCCTAAAGCCATATGGGGTTACGGTTGTTCATCAGCTACAGGAACCAGATAAGGATAAAAGATTGAATTATTGTCGTTGGTTTCAGACGTTCATTGTGCAAAATCCTGCCATATTGTCCATCACATGGTTCACAGATGAAGCATGGTTCCATTTATCCGGTTATGTGACGACCTAATAATTGCCAGGAACCTGTGGCCACCGAGATCTCCGGATTTGACAACACCGGACTTCTTTCTATGGGGTTACTTAAAAGACAGGGTTTACGCCACACGTCCCCAGACATTGGACGATCTGAAGCACAACATCACACAGGAGATCCAAGCTATTGACAACAGAGTCCTCCAACGAGTGGCCAGTAACATGGAACGACGTGTTGAGTTGTGCCTTATGCAGGATGGAGGACATTTTCAACATTTGCTATAGAGGTAAATAATCTCCCAAAATTCCTCTACATTTTAGGTACAATAAGTTGTCGCTAGCACAATTCGTTTTGAAACAATTAATGAAAGAAATGTGTCAGTTCTATATAAATCACTCTGTATATTTCAGTATTATTTGTATTTATCCTGATAATAATGAACAGTTTGACTCGTAGACATTTTGTTTTTGCAGCATTAACTTCCCATGATTGTACGAGGAGGTTCGAAGAGAACGGCAGTTACGTAGACTTTCGGCTCCCCTCTACTACCAATAATACATAACACAATGTCAATACGGCGGTTGCTGTCGTCTGCGATACAACGAACTTTTCTGTTGATTTTCGACTTCGTCATTTTTTTCGGTTATTATATGCTTTATTTAAGTTGTGTTAACTCTCGCTAGTAGTTTTATATTTTATTTTGTTCGTCTTATTATTTATTTTATTATTGTAAATATTTTTATTTTATCACTATTATTATTATTATTATTATTATTATTATTATTATTAATGAATTATTTTGTATTACTATCTTTGTATAATCTCCGTCACGATTATTCTATTATTATTATTATTATTATTATTATTATTATTATTATTATTATTATTGATAGGAGACGGCCTCCAGATATGGAGGGTAGCTGCGAATATAGCTATTGAATAAGCAGTCGTGGACAGCCGATAAGGGGTGGTCCTCCAGCTTGGGGGTTGGGCGAAGGGCTAACAACCCATCACCGTAAAAAACAGCTGGCTACGAATCCCTACAATAAGATCTAGACGTTTGAGATGGGCAGGGCATGTAGCACGTATGGGCGAATCCAGAAATGCATATAGAGTGTTCGTTGGGAGACCGGAGGGAAAAGACCTTTGGGGAGGCCGAGACGTAGATGGGAGGATAATATTAAAATGGATTTGAGGAAGGTGGGATATGATGATAGACTGGATTAATCTTGCACAGGATAGGGACCGATGCGGGCTTATGTGAGGGCGGCAATGAATAAGTAATTATCATTATTATTATTATTATTATTATTATTATTATTACTATTATTTCTATCATCAGCATTATTATTGATCCCTGTAAAATTTATGTAGACTACTGGACTGTACCCGAGCACGAGCATATGCTCATTTCTGGTAGGCCTATATATTCATATGTATTAATTTCAAATGTAAATTATAAATAAATTTGAATTTGAATATGAAACAGCTGTATCTATCATCAGTTTGGTTTCTTATAGGTACCATTACTGTTTAGAAGGTTTGGGGTATTTTTTATCGATGCGTGTTTCGTTGCTACGGTAACTGTGTCACACTTGTGTAAACAATAATTGTTCAGAATAGGCTACAGACGGCAGTAGGTGAGTAATTTTAATAATTTTTACTATGGTGTGTGGTAGAGTTCCCGGGTAGCTCAGTTGGTAGAGCGTTGGTGCGTTCAACCAAAGGTCCCGGGTTCGATAACCGGCAGCGGGACAATTTTTCCCTCGAAATTATTCAAATCAACTTTACATGGAGTTATATCTGAAAGCTCGAATTGTATATAATCTTTATTGACTCTACAGACGATTACTAGTCAAGAAGGCTTTGTTGATTCAGTTTAATTTTTATTCAAACAGTTGCATTACACTTACATTATCAATATATATTAAACACTCTCTGATACGTGACTATCCATAATCTCATACAGCAGAAGCTGTAACATAACCTAAATAATATAAACAAGATAAATGATAGAAAAGTTTTAATTAAAGTTGATAAAATAAATATGGTCCCGCGCCGTGGCGTCGCGGTCTAAGGCATCCCGCCTAGGACTCGCGTTACGGAATGCGCGCTGGTTCGAGTCCTCATGGGGGAAGAAATTTTCTCATGAAATTTCGGCCAGTGTATGGGACCGGTGCCCAACCAGCACTTGGGGAGCTACGATAGGTAGCGAAATCCGGTTGCGAATACCAGCTATAACGGCTGGGGGAATCATCGTGCTAACCACACGATACCTCCATTCTGGTTGGATGATCGTCCACCTCTGCTTCGGCATGTAGGCGTGAGGCCAGCAGCCGGATGGTCGGTCTAGGCCTTCACGGGCTGTAGCGCCACGGATTATTATTAAAATAAATATGAATCACTTTAAAAGGTACAATTATTGAAAGTACAAAGGTGGCAAACAAAGAAACAAATACTAGAAAAATGATAAAAACAAACAAATGCTAGGAAGATGATAAAAAACAAATGCTAGGGAGGTGATAAAACTGTAGGATAAGCAGCCATGATTGGTTGAAACACGTCGTTCCGTATCGTTTTATTGGTCAAAAGTAGTATGACGTAACTTAGTAAAAGTGTAATAGTCATATTAATTAGCCTATTTTATACCTTATAACTACTGAAATATTTTTTATTTCTAGGTTAAACGTTGTTTATGTTTATGCCTATAAATATAAAATAAATCTATGTTAATAAGACTTTTTTTTGTTTTATGTGAATCATCTCGCGTCCCCCTCAGCTCTTTATAGCCCTGCGGGGGTCACGATCCCCAATTTGGGAACTACTGTCACAGAGAAACAGCAGAAGTTGTAATACACACTTACTATAACCTATGCTACGTCCGCTATTTATACATTCACAAGCATCCATAAACATTTGTCCTAATCTCAATATTTTCATACTAATTTCAAGTTGTTTGTAAAATATCATTATTATTGAGTTTTAAGGGTAAAAGAATATTACAGATAAAGAATGAACTATTCACGAGTATCATTTCTTTAATTAACTAGTATTCTGAAGCTAAAAATGTGTTGTGAATTCCATAGTTGCTTCGTACAGAATTTCTTTTTATTTTTAACTACAAAACTACATTTTTCTTCCACATATATCACAAATTGTTACAAATCACGCCACTATTGTAAATTCTTCAAGACTGTACATTAGGATGCATAATTAAACTGTAAAGAATCAATTTCCTAAAGTCGTATGATTTGTAACAATTTTTGTGATAAGGGCGTAAGAATGATTTCATTTTTAGTTAAAAATTGAAAAATAAAATCTGTACAAAGCAATTAACAACACATTTTTAGCTTCAGAACACTAGCCAATTAAAAAAATGACACTTCTGAACAGTTCATTCTCTATTTGTAATATTTTTTTTACCCGTAAAACTAAAGAAAAAAAAGTATTTTACTAACAACTTCAAATTAGTGTAGCCTAACTCTGAAAATACTGAGATTAGGACAAATGTTTACATGACATTTTTTGCTCAGAATGTCTTCGGAAATAAGCTCCGTAAGTGACGGTAAATACTCATGGATCACCCTGTACATACATACATAGGGGAGAGTCGGGTAGTATCGGACATCGGGTAATATCGGACAGCGCGTTTCTTTCATCTACCACCATATGGTAGTACCTGAATGACATGGTTACGTTTCTGTATGCGACATCACAGAAACGTAACCATGTCAATCAGGTACTATCATCGTGTGGTAGATGAAAGAAACTCACTGTCCGAATTACCCGATGTCCGATACTACCCAACTCTCCCCTATATACATACATAAAAAGGCGTCATAATACATACATGCATCCATACATATATACACACATACATGTAACCTATAAAGAAAAAAAGAAAGAAAGAAAGAAAGAAAGAAAGAAAGAAAGAAAGAAAGAAAGAAAGAAGGGAAATTGAAAAAATAAAGAATAAATATAAAGAAACAGAATAAGAGATAAACTAGGGAAAGAAAAACACAAGAAATTGAAGAATGGCAGGAAGAACAAAGAGAATAAGAAACGGGAAATTAAGACGCAGTGGGTACATGAACAGCGTGCGTAAGAAGCTGCATTAAAGTGCCACAGTGTTCATGAGAGGGAAGTCGAAAGCTAAAAGATAACACACATAAATAACAAGGGTTGTGGCCTGTCAAAATGGGGTGTAATAAATACAGCGGAGGGCTGAGGAAATGCTGCATTATACAATTGTGTGAAATATTGCGCCGATATTATTTAACCAATAAATTAACGCAGATCGGATGCACGTGTGATCGATATTAACTCGTGTCTCAACTACCGCTGGTGTCAAATGGAGACTGCTGCCCGAAAATTAAAGTGGCTTACCTACAACTATATACATTATACATTAACGGTCTTACTAATAAAAACTCTATATACAGACGTTTAACTGTCTTATACTTATACAATGAGTAGCTCGTTTATAAGTCGTGTGTAAATTCCTTACTAATAATCACTACATACGTCGTGTATAACAGTATGACTGTTACACAGCTACGTCATAGTTTCGTCATTACTTCGTTACGAAAGGTAATAGAATATCTGAGGTTCTCTACTGCATCCGGTAGAGCGCTCTAGTGCGGCGTGTTAAATATCGATAGTACAACTGGCTCTAATCGATTACCACACTACATTTTGGTCAAAGAGTACAAGCTACAGCAATATTATTCTAATAATTCTATGATCTTTGGTTTGTTCTTCTGTGGTTACAATGTAACCATCGTCATAAAATGACAGTCGATACGAACAGCTGTTAGAGGGCGGCCATTTTTTCGCTATATACAACGCTTAAACAAGGGGTTTCGTGTATATAACTACTACAAATCAATTCCCATTGTATACTTACAGCCTGTTTATACGTCCATAGCATATTCACGGTTTATTAGTAACGTTTTCTGTCTCAACTCTGCATAAGTCTCGTATAAAAACTATACACGGTTTATTAGTAAGACTGATACTGATTATGCAAGGTATAGTCTTTATACAGGGTGTTTCCGAATTGGTGTTACAAACTTTCAGGTGTGATGGCGAAGGGTACATGTATCAATTTGAGATAAGGAACCAAGATCCGGAAATGACTGAGTCTAAAGTTATAAGCAAAAATAGTTGTGTGGAAATGGAATTGTAATTTTGCACCACGTGCCCTCCTTCCCTTAACTTTTGGAACAGTCGTGGAAAAATGGTATGGGCCGGATGTCTCCTACGTGAGTACTTGTCCGGATCAATCTGTGAGCTTGTCTACTGTTCCCATTGGCTCATCCATATTCGAAAATCAGGTCTGCTTATTCCACTCTCGTGTACTCCTCCATTTCACTAGGACTGATAGACTGTACAAGTTGCAGTGTTCAGGAACAATTTGAACCGATATTTTTTGTTAATCTTGTACCACGGAATGAGAGGTTGATTGCTGCCTAGCAACAAATGGAACTGATATTTTATTAGCATAATACCACGGAATGTGAGGTTGACTGTAGCATAGCAACGGATTCTGAAGGAACAATTTGAACCGATATTTTTTGTTAATCTAGCATCACGGAATGAGAGGTTGACTGTTGCCTAGCAACATTGGAACTGGTATTTTTATTAACATAATTCCACGGAATATGAGGTTGACTGTTGCATAGCAACGGATTCTGGAGGAACAATTTGAACCGATATTTTTTGCTAATCTAATACCACGGAATGAGAGGTTGACTGTTGCCTGGCAACAATTGGAACGATATTTTTAAATGCATAATAACACGGAATGTGAGGTTGACTGTTGCATAGCAATGGATTCTGGAGGAACAATTTGAACCGATATTTTTTGTTAATCTAGTATCACGGAATGAGAGGTTGACTCTTGCATAGCAACAATTGGAACTGATATTTTTTATTAGCATAATAACACGGCATGTGAGGTTGACTGTTGCATAGCAACGGATTCTGGAGGAACAATTTGAACTGATATTTTTTGTTAATCTAGTATCACGGAATGAGAGGTTGACTCTTGCATAGCAACAATTGGAACTGATATTTTTATTACCATAATTTCACGGAATGTGAGGTTGATTGTTGCATAGTAACGGATTCTGAAGGAACAATTTGAACCGATATTTTTTGTTAATCTAGTATCATGGAATGAGAGGTTGACTCTTGCATAACAACAATTGGAACTGATATTTTTATTAACATAATTCCACGGAATATGAGATTGACTGTTGCATAGCAACGGATTCTGGAGTAACAATTTGAACCGATATTTTTTGTTAATCTAGTATCACGGAATGAGAGGTTGACTCTTGCATAACAACAATTGGAACTGATATTTTTATTAACATAATTCCATGGAATATGAGATTGACTGTTGCACAGCAACGGATTCTGGAGTAACAATTTGAACCGATATTTTTTTGTTAATCTAGTATCACGGAATGAGAGGTTGACTCTTGCATAGCAACAATTGGAACTGATATTTTTATTACCATAATTTCACGGAATGTGAGGTTGATTGTTGCATAGCAACGGATTCTGAAGGAACAATTTGAACCGATATTTTTTGTTGATCTAGTACCACGAAATGAGAGGTTGACTGTTGCCTAGCAACAATTGGAACTGATAATTTTTATTAGCATAATACCACGGAATGTGAGGTTTACTGTTGGATAGCAACGGATTCTGAAGGAACAATTTGAACCGATGTTTTTTGTTAATCTAATACCACGAAATGAGAGGTTGACTGTTGCCTAGCAACAATTGGAACTGATAATTTTTATTAGCATAATACCACGGAATGTGAAGTTGACTGTTGCATAACAACGGATTCTGAAGGAACAATTTGAACCGATATTTTTTGTTAATCTAGTATCACGGAATGAGAGGTTGACTCTTGCATAACAACAATTGGAACTGATATTTTTATTAACATAATTCCACGGAATATGAGATTGACTGTTGCATAGCAACGGATTCTGGAGTAACAATTTGAACCGATATTTTTTGTTAATCTAGTATCACGGAATGAGAGGTTGACTCTTGCCTAGCAACAATTGGAACTGATAATTTTTATTAGCATAATACCACGGAATGTGAGGTTTACTGTTGGATAGCAACGGATTCTGGAGGAACAATTTGAACCGATATTTTTTGTTAATCTAGTACCACGGAATGGTGCATAGCAACGGATTCTGGAGGAAGAATTTGAACTAATATATTTTTATTAACACAGTACCACGAAATGTGAGGTTGACTGTTGCATAGCAACGGATATTATGAAGATAATTTATTTGCAGAAGTGAAATTCATGCTGTTCTTTTCATCAGCATAGACCTATGACTGAAATATGTTAACACAGGACTTCCTGAATCGTGGCGTGTGTCGCAAGTATAGGCTGTCACAT
The DNA here is from genome assembly GCA_025594305.2 of Periplaneta americana. NCBI lineage: Eukaryota > Metazoa > Arthropoda > Insecta > Blattodea > Blattidae > Periplaneta > Periplaneta americana. The sequence continues at coordinate 143,735,509 of JAJSOF020000013.1, forward strand.
GTCGCCGTATCGTGCACCTCGCACAACAGATATATTGCACCCTCTTTACTGCTGCCATAAAACATTGTTTATAAGATACACAGAACTTTTTTGTAGGTAAATTTTGTTGGTGGGATATTTTAAAGTTGTATAACTTGACGCGTTCCAGATGGCGACCCCGCTGGCAGTTTCTGCATCCTAGGAATAATTCTGCCGTCATTAAAAATGAAGAAGTATCACAGAGCGAATTAAAAGAAAGCTTTAGGATGGCTCGTGGCAGAATGCTTCACAGGTGGCAGAGCAAACATTTGAACGAAGTACAACTAACGTCAAGCAGTGAAGTGACGAGGTGTGGTGAACAATGACTTCAAAGAAAAGACAGCTCGGTGAAACAGCACGGAGACTGGGTGAAAGGGAGGTGCAGAAAAATATAATACCGATTCAGAATTAAGAACGAAGAAAAGAAAGCACAGGAGAAAGGAAGTGCAAGAAGAAAGGAAATAAAAGAGCATAATGAGAAAGTGGGACAAATACACAAAGAATAAAAGAGGAAAAGTAGGAAGAAGATTGGCTTAGGAAAAAGAAAATAAAGAAAGTCATATGAAGTCGAAAAATACAGAGAAAAAAGTGTTGAAAAAGAGATAGGTCTACAGCGGGGAAGGAAAAAGAAAAAAGGTGCGAACAGAAAACGAGAAAGACATAAAGGCAGAAGACAACAAAAAGGAAGGAGAAAAGAGCGAAAAGGACAGGAAATGAAAAATAATGATGGAAAAAGAAAGACAACTATAAAGACAGAAAAAGAAGAAAACGGTAGGGAAAGAAAATAACAATGAACAGTTAATGAGAGACGAAAAATTAAGACAATGAAGATAGAAAAAGAGAAAGTAAGAAAGATACTACTAAAGACACGGCAAAGAAAGACAATAATAAAGAGAAGGGAAAGAGAGAAAGCAAAAAGAGAAAAATAAAAGGCAAAGAAAGACATTAAAGAGAGAAAAAGAGATGATAGAGAAAGAGAGAATGCAAAGACATACAACAATAAAGAAGAAAATATCCCAAAGGAAGACAACAATAAAGAGAAAAGAGAAGACAAAGAAAGAGAGATAAACACGTGGAAAAGAAACACAATAACAAGAGATAAAAGAGATGACAAAGAAACAAGAGAGAAAAATAAAATAAAAATTTAATAATGAAAGAAAAAGAAAAGGCAAAGGAAGACAACAATAAAGAGAAAATAGAAGACAAAGAAAGATAACAGTAGGCCTATAGAGAGAAAAAGAGAAGTCAATGAAAAACAGCAATAAGGAAAAGAAAAAAAAGAAGGTAAAGAGACAACAAAGAGAGAAAAAGTCATGACAAAGAAAGACAGCAATAATGAGATAAAAGAGAAGATAAAACAAGCCAATAAAGAGAGAAAAATATAAGGAAAAAAGATAACAGAGAAAAAGAGGAAAGAAAGACAATAAAGAGACAATGTAAGTCATAAAGAAAAGAAAAGACAAAAAGAGACAACAATAAGATATAAAAGAGAAGACGAAATCCAATAGAGAGACAAAAATAAAAGAAAAAAGATAGTAAAGAAAGGAAAAGTGCAGGCAAAGAAAGACAACAATAAAGAAACAAAAGAAAAGACACAGAAAGACAAAAAAGAAAAGAGAAAGCGAAGAAAGACAATACAGAGAGAAAAAGAGAAGACAATGAAAAACAACAATGAAGAAAAGAAAAGAGAAGGTAAAGAGAGACAACAAAAGGGAGAAAAAGACATGGCAAAGAAAGGAAACAATAAATGGATAAAATAAAAGGCAAAGAAACAAAATTTAAAGACAGAAATAAAAGGAAACAAGATAGCTATGAAGAAAGAAAAAGAGTAGGCTAAGGAAGACAACAATAAAGAGACAAAAATAGAAGACATTGAAAAACAATCAAGACAAGAAAAGAGAAGGCAGATAGATACAACACTAAAGAGGAGAAAAGAGACGGATAAAAGCAATAAAGGGAGAAAAGAGAAAACAATGAAAAACAATAACAGAAAAGAAAAGAGAAGGTAAATAGAGACAACGATAAAGAGAAGAAAAGAGAAAACAGAGAAAAACAAATAGAGAAGAGTAAATGGAAAAATACAACAATAAAGAGAAAAAAAGAGAAGGCAAAGAAAGAAAATAACAATGAGAGAAGAAGAACAGCAAAAGGAAAGACACGAATAAAGTAAAGAGGAAAGCGAGGTGTAAATGAACACGATAATATTATGAAACAGTGGGATTAGAATTGAAAAGATGGAAAGCAAACGAGCGAGACACTGCACGGTGTTTTCATGGAACTGGCTTTTACCACAGTCTAGTATATACAGTCACGAAGCTTGAGTTACGAGAGTGCTAGGAACAATAGACTGTGCCGGTACTATTTCGCATTGTCTGTAATGAGGCGATATTAGCGATCCTGGTGGTTAGCAACTATCTATGGATGCATATTTACTACGTATTGAGCTTCGTGACTGTATATACAGGGATATCAGTTTATTTTTACTAACATTTCTAATACTAACCAGGCTATACCTTTGGATCAACGATTAAGAAACGGAAACACCGTTTGCTACTCCCTTCCACGACTGGAGTTCGATGATACTGGCGTAATATACAAACAAATCACTTTACTAGGTAGAGAAGGGAAGAAAAGTAGTTCATCCATTTACGTAAACTAGGAAATATCGCGATTTTGAGTTTGAAAATTTTTATTAGGTTTTTGTTTAATCAAAATACAGTACATTATTAACAATGAGTGTTTTTACTCACGAACTGAGCTTTCCATGCGAACGTATTCATTATGCAGTGTATATTATACTGTCTACAGCACATTAGCGTACAATATAGAGAATGAAGTTGAATTGAAAAATAATCATAATATAGACCTTTAAAAACATTTTTGAAAATGGTGGTCGTTCATTTCGATACAGGCTTCAGTTCTAATGTGCATATTATCGTACTATAGACGATTGTACGTAATTCCAATTACCAGGTTCGTGCTTCGTATCAGTAACTGATGTGAAATAATTCTGTACCTACTCTATAAAAGAGACCTTACGTACTGTAAATTCAATCTTCACTTCTGCCCGATCGAAAAGATAAAATTACTCAGACATGCTATCTACTGTCCGTCCAAGTAGTTACGTCGCAGCGTCGTAGAAAGGCAGGAAATCACGTGACAGTAAATTACTTAACGAGGCCCAATTATTTAAGTTATTTTAAACAGTTGTATAATATTACGTAGACGTCCAATTCCTAACAAAAATTAATGTTCTCAGAAAAGAGCAAAGACCGCCCAGCCACTAGCATTTACAGAGAGGCGAATAGAAGCAGGTGGGGAAAACCGGGATGCGACGTAGGCAAATGCAAAATGATGCAATATTGAAAGCTCTTTCGTCACTGGAAAACGCGAACATATTTTTGGAACGTACTGTTTACTGTGACCGTAAGGCTACTATGACTGTATATGCGGTCTTGGATCTGTGTGGAGGACAGTTGAACTTCCTTAGTAGAAGGGGTGGGAGTGAAGTACATTCAGAAACTCAGGTACTATAAAAATTGAAGTAAAAATAAAATGATGTCCCTGTACTAAACTGTGCTTTTACTCTGATTTCTAGTATGCTGCAGGCTGTATTCCATGGGGCAGGTTAACCGCAAGTACATCGAATCGTAATTACATGAAGCAGTGAACCAGCTCTGGGGTCGCGGCCTCCGATTACGAAGGCAGCGTCTCATGAAGGTCAAGCGATGTGGCTGCCATCTCGGGCGGCCGGCTTCAAGAACCGGCTCTGCAACTTATGGCAAAATACGCGGCATCAGGTTGGATGACCCCGGCGGTCCAATTCAACTAGCGACGAAGAAGAAGCCTTACAGTACTACACACGATGAGCAATTACTGAGGCGCTGTATAAAACCTGTTTAGAGATTTTGACGAAAAACATACTGATCGACCGAGTGGTCGTGTCGCATCTCTGTTCCCCCCCCTCCCCCCGCTTCTGCTGGCTCCTCTGTAAATACTAGTAGCTGTGATGTTAGGCTTTTTCCTGAACATATTTGTTGTATTGTATTTATTTACATCCCGTGGTATTCGTGCATCGCGTAACTGCTTGAATATGGAACATGTCAAAAAATAATAGCATTACAAAGTCTTAACTGATAGTCACAGTGCAGTTGAAATAAATATAATAGTAATATGCGTTACAAGAGCGGTATGCTGCAGTTTTCATGTGCCAGGAAAAGTTTGAAAAAGCGAAACGTAGTTGAGCTTTTTTAATTTCCGAGAATTGAAAGAAAACATACCACTCGTGTATCGTACATTATTTTGTGCGAAGATCGTTTATTACATACCTGAAAGAGGAAATTCTAATTAGTTATAATGAAATCTCCATCTTGGTTTCTGTTCAATGACGGCAAATTTGCAAAACAAAAATATCTATCTTCAACATTGTTGCTTTAAAATGTTTTCTGTGTTTACTATACTCCAGTAGGCCGTGATATACCTCTGTCTTTTTTTCCCCCAGTCTATAAATGTGAACTTAAAACAATGTTACTTGCATCACGAATGCAGTAACTTTAGTGGAGTTGTAGAGTTTACTTAATTTTTGCAAATATTTAAAAACAATAATAACAGTACAATTTAGGTGAAATTGCAGTGGTAAGTTTCCAATTTATAATTATTACTATATTGAACGTCGCTAAAAATAATATGTTAAAAGCATAAGCAGTAAAATCAGTATGTCACTTAATCGGTAAGAAGAGGGAAATTGTTATGTGTGTTAGGTTGGGAATACTGAATGTGGAATTTTAGACTTTCCGCGGATTGGTTTTGTGCGGAAACCAAGCAAATACGCACGATCTCGCACAAAAGAATTTTACAATATTTCGTATAGGTCAGTTTCTGTCAGATGCGTTTCCAATTCACTGTGGGCTAAAGCAAGGAGATGCACTATCACCTTTATTTTCTAACTTTGCTCTAGAGTATGCCATTAAGAAAGTTCAGGATAACAGAGAGGGTTTGGAATTGAACGGGTTACATCAGCTGCTTGTCTATGCGGATGACGTGAATATGTTAGGAGAAAATCCACAAACGATTAGGGAAAACACGGGAATTTTACTGGAAGCAAGTAAAGAGATAGGTTTGGAAGTAAATCCCGAAAAGACAAAGTATATGATTAGCCTATGTCTTGTGACCAGAATATTGTACGACTATTGTTCGAAGAAGTGGAAAAATTAATATATCTTGGAGCAACAGTAACAAGTATAAATGACACTCGGGAGGAAATTAAACGCAGAATAAATATGGGAAATGCCTGTTATTATTCGATTGAGAAGCTTTTATCATCTAGTCTGCTGTCAAAAAATCTGAAAGTTAGGATTTATAAAACAGTTATATTACCGGTTGTTGGGTATGGTTGTGAAACTTGGACTCTCACTTTGACAGAGGAACATAGGTTAAGGGTGTTTGAGAATAAGATTCTTAGGGAAATAAGTGGGGCTAAGAGGGATGAAGTTACAGAAGAATAGAGAAAGTTACACAACACAGAACTGCACGCATTGTATTCTTCACCTGACATAATTAGGAACATTAAATCCAGACGTTTGAAATGGGGAGGGCATGTAGCACGTATGGGCGAATCCAGAAATGCATATAGAGTGTTTCTTGGGAGACCGGAGGGAAAAAGATCTTTAAGGAGGGCGAGATGTAGATGGGAACATAATATTAAAATGGATTTGAGGGAGGTGGGATATGATGATAGAGACTGGATTAATCTTGTTCAGGATAGGGACCAATGGCGGGCTTATGTGAGGGCGACAATGAACCTCCGGGTTCGTTAAGAGCCAGTAAGTAAGTCTACTAGTACAACACAAGGGGGTAGAATCGATACTTAATACAAGACAGAAATATTCATGCATTGTTGTTGAATGTCATAAATTCATCTACAGAATAGAAGGCGTGAGAAATTAGGTTGTACTTCTTTAATTTTGTCCTACATAATCTTATGTTTTGAGTTTGATTTTTTACATCCATAGTGAGGAAATTAAAATTTTTAATGCCACATAACGGTCTTATTTCTGATAGCAGGATAGATTTTCCGATGGAGTATTAAAGTCATTTTTAGACCCGTATTTATGCTATGAACTGCTGAATTAGTTTCAAAGTTTTCACGATTACATACGAGGAAGATTATTAATGAAAAAAATGTACTGACAAGCGAGGAACATTATTTGTAGTTTTTTTTAATGATCCTACACCCGTTCCTTCCAATGCACCCTTCTGTATGCAGATTCTTCTCAGCCAGTGATCCAGCCAATTCCTTTTTCTCTTTCTGATCAGGTTCAGCATCATTCTTTCTTCACCCACTCTTTCCAACACAGCTTCATTCCTTATTATATCTCTCCATTTTACACACTCCAGTCTTTTCCATATCCAGATTTCAAATGCTACTGGATAGGACGAATATTGTTAATCTTTAGTATCCTGTTTAAGAGTAAATATACTCGTATGTAAACAATGCAAATGAAATAATAATAATAATAATAATAATAATAATAATAATAATAATAATTATGGCTTTTAAGAAACACGTAGGTTCACTGTCGCCCTCACATAAGCCCGTCATCGGTCCCTATCCTGAGCAAGATTAATCCAGTCTCTACCATCACATGCCACCTCCCTCAAATCCATTTTAACATTATCCTCCCATCTACGTCTCGGTCTCCTCAAAGATCGTATACCTCCGGCCTCCCAACTAACACTCTATATGCATTTCTGGATTCGCTCATACGTGCTACATGCCCTGCCCATCTCAAACGTCTGGATTTAATGTTCCTAATTATGTCAGGTGAAGAATACAATGCGTGCAGTTCTGTGTTGTGTAACTTTCTCATTCTCCTGTAACTTCATCCCGCTTAGGCCCAAATATTTTCCGAAGCACCTTATTCTCAAACACCCTTAACATCTGTTCCTCTCTCAAAGTGAGAGTTCAAGTTTCACAACCATACAGCACAACTGGTAATATAATTGTTTTATAAATTCTAACTTTCAGATTTTTTGACAGCAGACTGGATGACAAAAGCTTCTCAATCGAATAATAACAGGCATTTCCCATATCTGTTCTGCGTTTAATTTCCTCCCGAGTATCATTTATATCTGTTACTGTTGCTCCGAGATACTTGAATTTTTCCACCTCTTCAAAGGATAAATTTCCACTTTTCATATTTCCATTTCGTACAATATTCTGGTCACGAGACATAATCATATACTCTGTTTTTTTTTCGGGATTTATTTCCAAACCCATCTCTTTACTTGGTTTTAGTAAAATTCCAGTGTTTTCCATAACAGTTTGTGGAGTTTCTCCTAACATAGTCACATCATCCGCATAAACAAGGAGCTGATGTATTCCGTTCAATTCAAAACTCTCTCTGAATAATAATAATAATAATAATAATAATAATAATAATAATAATAATTATAATAACAATAATAATAATAATAATTATAATAATACATTTAAGCTAACAATAGCACGTATCACTAGTGTACGCACGTGCCGAGTAAGGATCGAATACACATCCAGGCATAACAACGCTGGAAAAACACTGCATTGTAAATTAACCAAGGGACAATTTATTTCTGAACACACTACCATGTTGGAAGTACATTCCAGGCAACATGCCAGAAATTATAAACGTAAAATATAATGCGAGTTGGTCGTAATGACAGATGGAATGGCGTGCCCAAATTCTAAGAGACACAATATTATATTTAAGAAAATTTATAAGGCACTATCGTTTTAACACGACATTATAAGAACTTATGACAAACAAAAAAGTGGCAGAAAAGTGACATACGTTAATTTATTATATACTTTACGTGTTTCGTAATAATTAAATTCCTTTATCATATTGAAAATTATGTAATTGTCTACAGTTTATTTTCTTGAAATTATGCCATTTAGGCTAATACGCACCAAAAATAACACAGCTTCACTCTCCTGATTACATATGTTAGAAGCCATTTTTTTTTCGTTTATTTTTTTTTTTTTCGTTATTTGTTAAACTTCCTCTTTTATAAGTCTTAAGGTTATACCAATGTCTATAGGACACACTAGGTATCGATAAATTTGTGGGCCTCTCCTAACCTGGAATCAGAGCCTATGGGACTCCACAGAGACATACACAAGGGCAGAATATTAACAAGGATCATCCATTCATCTCTGAGACGAGATAAAAACCCACGAAACATCGAAAAACACCGCATAAGGCTTTAGTCTTAAGGGGAGTGAGTCTTACACCTGGGAGACACCTGGCTTGGCATGTAGAAGATGTTAGGTTATTCCCCTTATTTTATGAAATGTATGGCTTAGGTATTTATGCTTTTATTCCATACTTACTTACTTACTTACAAATGGCTTTTAAGGAACCCGAAGGTTCATTGCCGCCCTCACATAAGCCCGCCAGCGGTCCCTATCCTGTGCAAGATTAATCCAGTCTCTATCATCATACCCCACCTCCCTCAGATCCATTTCAATATTATCCTCCCATCTACGTCTCGGCCTCCCTAAACGTCTTTTTCCCTCCGGTCTCCCAACTAACACTCTATATGCATTTCTGGATTCGCCCATACGTGCTACATGCCCTGCCCATCTCAAACGTCTGGATTTAATGTTCCTAATTATGTCAGGTGAAGAATACAATGCGTGCAGTTCTGTGTTGTGTAACTTTCTCCATTCTCCTGTAACTTCATCCCACTTAGCCCCAAATATTTTCCTTAGCACCTTATTCTCAAACACCCTGAACCTATGTTCCTCTCTCAGAGTGAGAGTCCAAGTTTCACAACCATACAGAAGAACCGGTAATATAACTGTTTTATAAATTCTAACTTTCAGATTTTTCGACAGCAGACTGGATGATAAGAGCTTCTCAACCGAATAATAACACGCATTTCCCATATTTATTCTGCGTTTAATTTCCTCCCGAGTGTCATTTATATTTGTTACTGTTGCTCCAAGATATTTGAATTTTTCCACCTCTTCGAAGGATAAATCTCCAATTTTTATATTTCCATTTCGTACAATATTCTGGTCACGAGACATAATCATATACTTTGTCTTTTCGGGATTTACTTCCAAACCGATCGCTCTACTTGCTTCAAGTAAAATTTCCGTGTTTTCCATAATCGTTTGTGTATTTTCTCCTAACATATTCACGTCATCCGCATAGACAAGAAGCTGATGTAACCCGTTCAATTCCAAACCTTGCTTTTATTCCATACGATCCATATATCTTAATGTTGTGTATCATCTGATATTTCTTCTGACCTGAACTTTCTTCTGTTTACCATTCCTTCTAGAGCATCCTTCAGTAGACAGTTTCTTCTTAGCCAGAGAACCAGTCAATTTGTTTTTGTCTTCCTCATCAGTTTCAGCATCATTCTTTTTTCACCCACTCTTTTGAGCACAGATTCATTTCTTATTCTGTCTATCCACTCCACACACTCCATTCCTCTCCATATCTACATCTCATATGCTTCTAATCGTTTCTCTTCACTTCGTCGTAATGTCTATGTTTCTGTCCTATACAATGCCACACTGCACATAAAGCACCTCACTAGTCTCTGCCTTAAAAAGATGGCATGAGACAATTGAGACCGCAATAGACCACTAGGTCTAGTGCTTGAACTGGATGATGATGACGATGATGATGATGATGATGATGATGATGATGATAAGAAATACCATATAACAAGCGACGAAGAGGCACCCACAGAAGAATAAAAATGCGTCTGAAACACTTGTTAGAAGCTAGTCATTTGTTTCTCTAAGCGCCACCTATTCATGATCATTGGAATTATGATAATGATGATCTCGAGTGAGACTTGACGAAACAGTAAAGGAAACATTATTTTCCTAGCGTAAAAGTGCCCAAACCGGTAACTATTTACCAAAATTCCTCTTGAATTTCTAGGATTTGAACTCATATCTCGGGCGGAAAGTCAGCGCTATAGAGCGTTAGGCCTCATGTTCAGTAGCGGCTGGTGGTCAATATAATGAGTGTGCTACAATCTCTATATCGGCCTACTGTATACACTTATATGTATTTATCTTAATTTGAGACTCGCCCAGTGACGAAATATGAAATCCATACGACGTTCCTTCCTACTGCAGAACTTGTCAATTACCCTGGTTTTTATACCATTAAGTACGAGAAAAATTCGTACCGGCACCGGGAATCGAACCCAGGACCTCTCAGCTTTGCGCGCTGAGTGCTCTCTAACCAACTGAACTATGCTCGAGCAAAATATAATGAGGTGGGCGAGACCTCATTCATATTTGATACAATTACCCTGATGTTAAACCCCTCCATCTTGGAAATCATACTCTTTTCTATTTACGGTATTGCAAGAGCAGTGAGGCGATCCTGGGACATAGTGTTCCTTAAAAACGTTTTTATGCGTTTAAAGAAAGAAAAACATCTTTCTGGCTCAGCAGTGGTCGTTGGTGTTGTAACCAAAATATTTAACAACTTCGTTACTTCACAGAAATGATCCTGTAAATTGTTGGAGACTATGTATTGTAACAATTGAACAGGCATCTATATTTTGGAAGTCGGGTTTTCCGTATAGAACTCCAAGTTGTGTCTTTAACACTCTTTTGTTCAGTACAGTATAGCTGTTGACAGCAACTTCAAGTTCGCGTTCAGGAAAATTATGCGAAAAATTGTCAAAAAATTTGCTGTTTAACAATTTTGTTGCGTCTAGGTATGTTAAAGACTGGAAACGGTGAGTAGCTTCCTGAATTATACGGTCACATACTACCTTGGCTTCAATTTTCTAGACTGACTGATTCAGGAGGAACCTCAAAAACCAGGTAGATGACAGCAGCGGTCGGACACTTGAATTACCAAACAAATTGTACATACTTCCGAGTTCTTCCACAAACAAGCATTCTTTCGTTACGCTTTACTTTTGCAATCTCCAAGCTGTGTCGTGTTGAAGCTGACTACAGCACTTCCCCGCGTAAAAATAGCCAATCAGAGCAGTGATTTCAGCTTCGCACATGCGCAATAGTTGTCTACATTCATGTAGAGTTTTGAGTAGCACAACGAACCCCCTGAGGCACCACAGAGCGAAGAGCGAAGACTAAACACTCTATCACGCGTCGTGAACATAACCACGGGAAATTGTCAAATGGCAGATCAAATACTATGGTATTGCAAATATATTATTTGAGCAAAAATTATCATTGTGCTGTAGCACTGTAGCACATAAGGACGGGCCGCCCCTGCTCATGTTGTATTTAAATGGCATGGCAACATTAGCAGTGTGACGTCAAACGTGCGCCTGAAGACTATACTCCAGGCGGACTACACAGCCCTGCTCTCGGCCTCAAGTGTTGACCGATATGAAAGGCTCTCTTGACTTAATCAGCCGCCATTGTGCCGTCGCCATTATCTCGACCCTGTATAGTTGCCACACCCTGTGTAATGGCGCGTGCAATCCGACAATGCCTGGCCTGACGCAATTACAGCCTATTGTCTGATAGGTTCGCCGTTGTGCTGGGAAAATAGCGTGGATTCCACAGCCAGAGAGCTAGGCAATCCCGCAATGCACTGCTGCGTTCCTCATAAACGGCGTATAAAAAATACTGATGGAATATAGGAGCGTTCAGATACGCAGGCAACGGATCAGGGTTAAGTTAAGTTTCAGAAATAGTGATAACCGAGTAAAATATGCTAACTTTATGTCTCACGCTGGTATTTCTTAAACCGGGACGGACTGTAAAGAAAACACCTAACGCAATGTTGTGAATGAATGAATAAATTGAGTTGTTTATTTTAGAAAAGTTACTAATATTTTTGTGCGAGATCGTGCGTATTTGCTTGTTTTCCGCACAGAACCAATACGCGGTAAGTGTGAAATACCACATTCAGTATTCCCAACGTAACACACATAACAATTTCCCTCTTCTTACCGCTTAAGCGCCACATTCATTTTACTGCTTTAGGCTTTTAACATATTATTTTTAGAGACGTTTAACATAGTAATAATTATAAATTGGAAACTTACCACTGCAATTTCACCTAAATTGCAATGTTAATTACTGTTTTTAAATATTTGCAAAAATTAAGTAAAACCTACCTCTCCACGAAACTTATTGCATTCCTGATACAAGTAACATTAAGGAAGCCGTGAAAAAATCAACAAGATTCCAGACACCTATGTCATTACTGCAATATGTTATATAAATGATATTGTTAAAATATTAAAATGAAAAATAAATCATTACATAACCTTACCGTTAGTTTTAAGTTCGCATTTATAGACTGGGGGAAAAAAAAAGACAGACGTATATCACGGCATGCTGGAATATAGTAAACACAGAAAACATTTTATAGCAACAATGTTGAAGATAGATATTTTAGTTTTTAAAAGTTGCCGTCATTGAACAGAAACCAAGATGGAGATTTCATTGCAACTAATTAAAAATTCGTCTTTCAGGTATGTAATAAACGATCTTCGCACAAAACAATGTACGATACACGAGCGGTATATTTGTTTCCATGTTCTCGGAAATTAAAAAACCTCAACTACGTTTCGCTTTTTCAATCTTTTCCTCGAACATGAAAACATCAACATACCGCTCTTGTAACGCATATTACTATTGTGGAAATTGATGTTTTGTTAAAAGTATACTCTATTGGGGGTAGCAGCACAGTCTAGTATATACAGTTATGAAGCTTGAGTTTATGAGGGTACTAGGAACAATAGACTGTGCAGGTACTATTCCGCATTGTCTGTAATGAGGCGATAGTAGCGAACCTAGTGGTTAGCAACTATCTATAGATACATATTTACTACGTATTTAGCTTCGTGACTGTATATATTAGACCGTGGTAGCAGCATTAAGTTTAGACACATTCCTAACTCGAGTCCATATGTTGCTATGGAGGTTTGATAAATAGTAGTTGTAGTAGTAGTAGTAGTAGTAGTAGTAGTAGTAGTAGTAGTAGTAGTAGTAGTAGTAGTAGTAGTAGTAGTAATAGTAGTAGTATGGGAATAGGCCTAGAAAATTATTAAATTATTGAAAATATAGAAATGAAAATAAATGAGGCTCCTTTATTAATATTTTTTTGTTCCTAGTAGTGTTTTGAATTCTATGTGTAAATCTGTTAATAATTTATTTCATAGAATATAATGTCGTGATGGAATTAATCAAAATATTATTGGGATAATGAATAATCCTAATACAGTGCTAATTCAGTTTAATGATAAATTTATTATACTTGTTGATGGGTCAAACATTGAAAATAAATTACTTATCATTTTCAATTTATAATTTTTATACTAATTATTCTTTTTTCTGTTAATTTAACTGGAATATATGAGAAATAATTTATAGAGTTAAATAATATAAATATGATAGAGAAGAATATGAATAGTATTAATAATCTTAGAGTATTATTTATGGGATAGAAAAATAGTAATAGTAGTAGTAGTAATAGTAATAGTAGTAGTAGTAGTAGTAGTAGTAGTAGTAGTAGTAGTAGTAGTAGTAGTAGTAGTAGTAGTAATAGTAGTAGTATAATAATAGTAGTAGTTTTATTTTGCCTGGCAGAACTAAGGCCATAAGACCTTCTCTTCCACTCAACCAGGTTTCAATGATATACATTAAATACAAAATTCTGTGATAGATTACAAAACAACACAAAAGAAGATAGGTACGTTCATTTGAGAAGAGTACATAACCTGGATATGTTCCCTTTCTTCACTAAACTGACTGTAGTTAATATTAGCGCAAAAAGTTCTCAAATATAATAAGTGAAGAGGCAAAGTCTTTCTATGACACCATTGTGAATTGGACAACTACAACATAGGGTAATGCAGAGTTTTTAATGTCAAAAGTGAAAATAAGAGGCATATTTCCATGTTCACTGTATATTCACTGTTCATTAAAACACTGATTTGTAATACGTCCACTTTTTTAACTCTCATTGTTTCAGTGTTTAGTTTAGAAAGGGCACATGCCCAAGACAAAAAAAAATCCATAAAATCATCCCTTTTCATCTGAAACTCTTGTGTAAAGTATATTTTAGTACCCTTCCCAAGGTGAAATACAAAAAAGAAATCCTTAATTTAAAGATTTTTTTTTGCCTCCTGTAAAATTAGAAAAATGTGACGTGTCCTTTCTAAAATAAAAGATAGCCTACAATTAAGAGCTATGAAATATTTCATATAAAACAATATTTTTATCTCGAAAAGAAAGCAAAAACGAACAAAACTGTAATAAACTGTTTTGTTTGCAATATCTCAAAGAATAGCCCACTGAAATTAATGGCACTGCTAACGGTTCACTCCGTATAGCTATACTATATGAGAATCTCGAAGTTGTTTTTTTTTTTTGCATTGCATCGTTACAAAGAGTAGTTTATCTCCAAACTTCGTAAGACAAAAAAGGGTGAAATAACCAAGACGTGTTGACAGGCACCTTTGAAACATTTCCAACCATAGAATTTGACTAGGTCAATGTTACTTTGTTTATTTAATGTGAATATATCTATAAGTTCCCGAAACGACAAAGTATATGATTATGTCTCGTGACCAGAATATTGTACGAAATGGAAATATAAAAATTGGAGATTTATCCTTCGAAGAGGTGGAGCAACATCTTGGAGCAACAGTAACAAATATAAATGACACTCGGGAGGAAATTAAACGCAGAATAAATATGGGAAATGCCTGTTATTATTCGGTTGAGAAGCTCTTATCATCCAGTCTGCTGTCCAAAAATCTGAAAGTTAGAATTTATAAAACAGTTATATTACCGGTTGTTCTGTATGGCTGTGAAACTTGGACTCTCACTCTGAGAGAGGAACATAGGTTAAGGGTATCTGAGAATAAGGTGCTTAGGAAAATATTTGGGGCTAAGCGGGATGAAGTTACAGTAGAATGGAGAAAGTTACACAACACAGAACTGCACGCATTGTATTCTTCACCTGACATAATTAGGAACATTAAATCCAGACGTTTGAGATGGGCAGGGCATGTAGCATGTGGGCGAATCCAGAAATGCATATAGAGTGTTAGTTGGGAGACCGGAGGGAAAAAGACGTTTAGGGAGGCCGAGACGTAGATGGGAGGATAATATTAAAATGGATTTGAGGGAGGTGGGGTATGATCATAGAGACTGGATTAATCTTGCACAGGATAGGGACCGCTGGCGGGCTTATGTGAGGGCGGTAATGAACCTTCGGGTTCCTTAAAAGCCATTTGTAAGTAAGTATATCTATAAGTTCGGTCCAGAACTAGGGTGCCATCCCAGAAAGTCACCGACACATTTTCAGGTCAGTTTCGTCGCGCCTATAATTTCTAAACTACACGACATTTTCCAGTGAAGTAAACTGCGGTCGACAGACGATTTTTTTATTTTGGTTATTTTACGACGCTGTATCAATATCTAAGTTATTTAGCGTCTGAATGATATGAAGGTGATAATGCCGGTGAAACGAGTCCAGGGTCCAGCACCGAAGTTACCCAGCATTTGCTCGTATTGGGTTGGGGGAAAACCCCGGAAAAAACCTCAACCAGGTAACTTGCCCCGACCGGGATTCGAACTCGGGCCACCTGGTTTCGCGGCCAGACGCGCTGACCGTTACTCCACAGGTGTGGAGTCGAGAGACGAAGAATCAATATGACCTTAAGTTGGAGTGAGTGACGTCAACTAGCGATATGTTGGAGGTGGGAAGTTAAGGCACGGATTGGCGGGTCGCGCAGCAGCCGAGGCAGTGTAACTCGAGTGTGAAAAGTAATAACACGTTTGCAGTGGTTTCAAATGAATCGCAACGAACCAAGATACAATCTCAATTGAGCAACAATCACCAGTCGACAAGTGAAATTGGAAAAATTCGCGAGTGAATTTCAGTGAAGAGAGAAAATTCACACTGTCAATACGGCGGTTGCTGTCGTCTGCGATACAACGAACTTTTCTGTTTATTTTCGAGATCGTCCTTTTTCCGGTTATTATATGCTTATTTAAGTTGTGTTAACTCTCGCTAGTGGTTTTATATTTTATTTTATGCTCGACCATGCCGAAATTATATACCTGGTAGCTGTCCTTTAATGCATGTCATTAAAGTACACCTACTCATTAAAGTACAGGTCTTCAGCCAATGATAACTCAGCTTACATGTGTTCAGCCAATGACAAATCAGTTTCGTACCGTTATAAAACCGCAAGTATCGATTATTCTCGGATATGCAATCGAAAGAGAATTAGCGAAAAGTCACGGAGGCTGGAAATCCAATACTGACGCAGAAGGTTATGTTCTGTTACTATAATAATTAGAGTTAATTGTAAATAACATTCAAATAAATTCAATATGTCATCTCGTTTTTCAATGTCGAATTCAATAATCAAGGTTATAATATAATAATATTATCAAGTTTAACGGGATTACATCAAGGTCAATGACATTATTGTTCCTCGGAAAAAATCAATACTTTCGCGTCTGCGCACATCTCACAATTCACGACCTAGAACAAGGTCACTTCCGATCTTGTCAGATACAAATAAAATGTATACATCTGAATACCGGTAATTTCAAGTTAGAAATATGGTCGAGCATAAAAAGTCGTATGAAACTCGTCTATAATGGTAATTAAGAAGCTCGTATGAAAATTATGAAACTCGCTTGCGCTCGTTTCATAAACATCCATATTCGCTTCTTAATTACTATCATTATAGGCTCGTTGCATAATGTACTATTATCCGTCTTAGTATTTATTTTATTATTGTAATTATTTTTGTTTTATCACTATTATTATTATTATTATTATTACTATTAATATTATTAATATTATTAATGAATTATTTTGTATTACAATCTTTGTATCATTTCTGTCACGCTTATTCTGTTATTATTATTATTATTATTATTATTATTATTATTATTATTATTGCTACTATTATTTCTATCATCAGCATTATTATTTGATCTCTGTAAAATTTATGTAGACTACTGGACTGTACCCGAGCACGAGCATATGCTCATTTCGGGTATCTATTCATATGTATTCATTTCAAAGATAGATTGTAAATAAATTTGAATTTGAATTTGAAAATGCAGCGCAAATGGGTGCGGACGTACAAACAAAGGGTAGGAAAATAGAGAGCACGGTGTTTACTATAGTATCCGACATGTTTATTCTCAATATATGCAAGATGATGACCTGTTATAAATAAAATTATACTCGACTACTGAATGTGGGTATATTTCTTCATTCTTATAGGCCTGCCTTACATTCAACAACCCATCCCGAGGGACGTATTCACGAAAAAAAACTTGCGGCTGTGTCTCCGATAGAGCCTACCCCGATTTTTTTTTATTATTTCTCCATATATTGTAGAAGTACACAGAAAGTAATAACGAATAAAATACGGTTCCCGTTCACGGATGAAGCCCGTGGAGAGAGATAGTCGCTTGTTTGCAAACAGATTATAATCATAGAGATTGCGAGAGAGTCCCACAGAAGTTGAGAATGAAAGTCGCGTCTCCATGGCGACCGTGACATCACAGCTGCCAGCACAATGCCCAATATTTCTATGGTGGGATCATTTCGCCGGGAAACAAGTGAAAGGGTCAAAAGCAGGATGCGCTCTCAGTTGCCTGGATACACGCGTCATTCATCACGACTCGACTTGCGCACAGACGTGTGTCATTTGTTAAAAAGTCGCCGCACGTTTGCGAGGATTACAAGGTCCTAGGAATTGAAATATTATTATTATTATTATTATTATTATTATTATTACTATTATTATCATCATCATCATCACCATCATCATCACCTTTACTTTTTAACTTTTCTCTAGAGTATGCGATTAGGAAAGTCCAGGATAACAGACAGGGTTTGGAATTGAACCAGTTACATCAGCTGCTTGTCTATGCGGATGACGAGAATATGTTAGGAGAAAATCCACAAACGATTAGGGAAAATACGGGAATTTTACTTGAAGCAAGTAAAGAAATAGGTTTGGAAATAAATCCCGAAAAGACAAAGTATATGATTATGTCTTGTGACGAGAATATTGTACGAAATGGATATATAAAAATTGGAAATTATCCTTTGAAGAGGTGGAAAAATTCAAATACCTGGGAGCAACAGTAACAAATATACATGATATTCGGGAGGAAATTAAAGACAGAATAAATATGGGAAATGCCTGTTATTATTCCGTTGAGAAGCTTTTATCATCCAGTCTGCTGTCAAAAAATCTGAAAGTTAGAATTTATAAAACAGTTATATCACCGGTTGTTCTGTATGGTTGTGAAACTTGGATTCTCACTTCGACAGAGGAACAGAGATTAAGAGTGTTTGAGAATAAGATTCTTAGAAAAATATTTGGGGCTAAGAGGGATGAAATTACAGGAGAATGGAGAAAGTTACACAACACAGAACTGCACTTATTATATTCTTCACCAGACATAATTAGGAACATTAAATCCAGACGTTTGAGATGGGCAGGGCATGTAGCAGGTATGGGCGAATCCAGAAATGCATATAGAGTGTTAGTTGGGAGGCCGGAGGGAAAAAGACCTTTGGGGAGGGCGAGACGTAGATGGGAAGATAATATTAAAATGGATTTGAGGGAGATGGGATATGATGATAGAGACTGGATTAATCTTGCTGAGGATAGGGACCGATGGCGGGCTTATGTGAGGGCGGCAATGAACCTGCGGGTTCCTTGAAAGCCATTTGTAAGTAAATATTATTATTATTATTATTATTATTATTATTATTATTAAATTAAACACAGAATAAATATGGGAAATGCCTGTTATTATTCGGTTGAGAAGCTTTTATCATCCAGTCAGTTGTCAAAAAATCTGAAAGTTAGAATTTATAAAACAGTTATATTACCGGTTGTTCTTTATGGTTGTGAAACTTGGACTCTCACTTTGAGAGAGGAACAGAGATTAAGGGTGTTTGAGAATGGGATTCTAAGGAAAATATCTGGGGCTAAGAGGGGTGAAATTACAGGAGAATGGAGAAAGTTACACAACGCAGAACTGCACGCAATGTATTCTTCACCTAACATAATTAGGAACATTAAATCCAGACGTTTGAGATGGGCAGGGCATGTAGCACATATGGGCGAATCCAAAAATGTATATAGTATGTTAGTTTGGGAGGCCGAAGGGAAAAATACTTTTGGGGAGGTCGAGACGTAGATGGGAAGATAATATTAAAATGGATTTGAGGGCGGTGGGATATGATGATAGAAACTGGATTAATCTTGCATTGGATAGGGACCCATGGCGGGCTTATGTTAGGACGGCAATGAACCTGCGGGTTCCTTGAAAGCTATTTATATGATTATTATTATGATTACTTTTAGTGGCGGATTTCAGCATGTTTGCATGTTTTATTCTTTAGTTGTAAATCATACGTCACAATAAATTACATAAATGCATTTCAAGTTATTTTAAACCAAGGGTTAAGATTTTATAGTGAATATACGAGAAAGAGTCAAAAAGTAACCTTAATAATTGTTTTATTAATTGAATATGTACAATAAGACTAGGAACACTTCGTCACTTTCAACATAGTATAACAGGAACACTTGCATTGAACGTAGTGGCGACTATGTTAAAAGTGATAAAGTGTTTGTAGTCTTATTGTACATATTCAATTAATAAAACAATTATTAAGGTTATTTTTTGACTCTCCCTCGGAATTATATGCATATTTAAGAGGTAAATGCATATAAAAAGCATATTTTGTTATTTTTTATTCAATGTCGTGCTTAAACCAGAGTTAAGAATACGGAAAATCCAAATACAGAAGAAACGTAGACATTGAAACATATATTAGTTATATATTACCTGTCAAACTGACAATATGTCGACAAAGCACTGTTGTCGACGAATAATTATAGATCATTCCGCGACAATCAACAAAGCTCTCCACAATTAAATGCATTGCTGACTGTGCAAATGTATAATATTGGGACTTTATGAGGGATGAAAGTTGGGATTAAAAGAACTGATAATAATCAAACAAGAAGTCCCCTTATCGTCTACTTCACACATGCATTAAATTTTAACAGTTTTCACGAGAACGCTGCAATAAGTTATAATCGACGGGGAAGTTGGGTTACAGAAAGTGTTTATAGAACTATTTTCACGTGCTGAACTCGAATTTCTCCGCCTGCCGAGTGTCGACATTTAATTAATTTATTTAATTTAATTAGCTAGCTTGTAGAACGAATTAAAATTATAAAACAAAAATGGATCTAGCCACTACCGTAAGAGACAGGCTCGTGTACGGTGTGGTCTTAGCCAATGATACAACATAAAGTTTACAAAGACAGTTTACTAAATACAGTAAGTAACTTAATTCAGACCAATAAATAACACACAAGAGCAAAAAAAACACATTTAATATAAATTGACAATCGGACAGATGCCAGTGACAATCAATAAAAACATGAATATAGTCGACAGAAATAAAAAGTAAAAAAATACACACATTAGTTAATATTATATATCATGAATAATTTTATAAATTTCTTTTTTAGAAGCTTCAATTTTAAAATATTTCAAATTTGGAAAATGGTTTGTAATTTTATTACAAAGTCTTGAGCCGAAACTAGCACCATGTTTAAGAGCTGCACTTGTATGCCATTTAGGCTTAATTAATGGGAAAGTAGACTTTTGTGTTCGAGTACGATATTCATGTCGATGAGATTTATGTTTTATTTGATTTCTGTAGTAGTAAGTTAGTAAACTATATTTATAAATTTCTTCAATAGTTAATACTTTAAAAATTTGTATAAATGAACTTTGTTGGGTAATCCATATTTTTGGTTAGACAAATTTTTATTAATCTTCTGTGTAATAAAATTCATGGATTAAGTACAGATGATGCTACTCCACCCCATTAGACCTAATATTGACACAACAATACAATTTTCTCCTTTCTACTTGTCGACATGGCAAATTAAAATATTTAATATTTAGGCTAGTCTCCATTAAATATTTCGTTTATTTTTTTTAATCCCGGAAGTTTTTGCAGTAAAAATTTCATGTTCCCACCATCAAAATTGTAAGAGCCTTCATACTTTGAACATGACGAAATGTTCTGAGAAAAAAAAAGTGTGAGAAAACAACTCGTAAAATTTGCATGGAATTAAAATTCAAGAGTTCAGCCATTTAAATATTGACGTATTTTTTAAGCTCCCAAGCGCCGTAAGCACTGAATCTTTCTCAATATATAAATAAGAGACTGTTGACTCATTTTTTCACAATAAAAATGAGAAAAAATGAGTGATTCTTTATTGAAAGTGGCTAAAACTTCACCCGTACCCTCCTTTAGCGCCAAAAAATAGTTTTGTTCTATTCCGCAAACTATTAATTTTCGAAAACAAAGAAATGTCGTAAGTAGTATTTTACCTAGCGACGCTTTAATTAGAAGAGGCTTTCAGCGTCGATGTTCATATCGGCGAGAAATGAGCTCCAGTTTTTTTCTGACACTCTTTATTAGGAACAGAGTTATTTTGTGTATCGTAAACCTACAATAAAAAGCCACAGTTTAATTTCTACCCTTCAGGATCTCATGCTAAGAATTTTATTGCCTTCAGCCGCGTTTGAACCTCGGCTCCACAGAGAATGACAAAACAAAGGTGCGAGTTCCTTTCTACTACAATCGTCGGCCAAATGTAAAATGGCAATGCTCATAAACTTAAACAGTATTCTTAGATAAAAATAACTGAAAACTCTAACTCACTAAGTCTCAGCGTGTTGTCTTCACAGCGCTCAAGAATGGGTTGCTATCCAGAGATCTTCTTACCTGTAAAGAAAACAAAACACGTCAGACAGAAATAATTTTAACAGGATGATAGAGACATTTTAGTCTAGTATGTAATTTAACTTTGGCAGCAAGATGAACTCTCACGTTAGTTGTGGATTATACACAATTACAATTAGTGAAGAATAAGGTACTTAGGAAAATATTTGAGGCTAAGAGGGATGAAGTTACAGGAGAATGGAGAAAGTTACACAACGCAGAACTACACGCATTGTATTCTTTTCTTGACATAATTAAGAACATTAAATCCAGACGTTTGAGATAGATAGAGCATGTAGCACGTATGGGTGAATCAAGAAATGCATAGGAGCTATTCCATCTCAAATCGACCGAAATATAGAGAAAATTGACCTTACAACTTCTAAATACAATAAAACTTTTTTTGTACGTAGAGAACTGTGATACAATGCTTTGTGCAGAGTTTGAGGCATCAGAACTTCATAGTGTTTAAATTAAAAATATTTAAATTTATCATATTTTCATAAAATTTGTAACTTTAAGCGGTTGTAGCTCGGAAACCCTTTCACCCGATGATCAAAATCATGGTTTATTTTGATGCTGAGAAATT
Organism: Periplaneta americana; assembly: GCA_025594305.2. Taxonomy (NCBI): domain Eukaryota; kingdom Metazoa; phylum Arthropoda; class Insecta; order Blattodea; family Blattidae; genus Periplaneta; species Periplaneta americana. Next base: position 143,757,940 of record JAJSOF020000013.1, read on the forward strand.
AAAGTTTGTATTGACATATATAAACAGATTTTCTTGCTGTTTATGGAAATGGAGAAATTTAGATTTTTCCTAATTAAGACGCCTTTGCCAAGGAAAAAATATTTAAAAAATATATGGTTACATTCCGCATTGAAAGTAGAAATAAACACATTTTCTTACTGATGGCACGTTGATAAAGTATTGAAAATATCAAATAAAGAAAATAAATAGTACGCGCGTGAAGAAACCAGCTGACTGTGAGGCGGGAGATAGCCGAGGGAAGCAAGGCCAGGAGACAAACACGTGATGTTTCGTCTAGTAGCGCATAGCTGGGCTAGCTTTATCACAGGTTTTCATCAACACACAGGTGTAAAAGGACGCCCAACGCTCGCTTATTTTCAGCTCTCGGCCAGTGTGTGTGTGTGGTACTACGCCGTTCAAGTCCAGGCGTGTGAAAATAATTTATTTAATACCCTCGAAACTTATTGCCGTGCCACTAAGCAAACAATGCCGAATCCCTCTTAATAATGCAAGTTTTTTTCTCAATATTTTTTTACATTTTTACAAATTGGCAAAAAGCCTAAAAGTAAGTAATATATTATCTGTCTCTCTGTGTACAATAAAAATAAGGATTACTTCTTAACATAACCTACCAAATGTCAGCTTCAAAATAAGCTCTCGTTCAATGTTCTGCAGTAAACGGTTCCAGAGTTCTGAGCGCTGAAAGAGGCTTGTTTTTATAAAATACGCTAAATTTGTCGCTCAATAATACGAAAACCGTTTGACTTTCGATAGTATATTTTTGAAAATGCACTCTCCTCAGTACCCTGTATAAGTAGGGAAAAAAATTAGAGTATAAAAAATGCGAGGTTATAGTCCCGTCGCTCTTATTTCCGACAGCCAATCACGTTGCAGGTCGGCTACATTTAAACGTGTGCGTCTTGTCATTCGTTGCTGATGACGTTATGCACTTCCTAAGAATCGATAAATACTTAATATAATCGCCCGCCATTTTCTTTCTTTCGTTGTGGGAAGCACACGAGGACGTTATTTGCCGCTCAACTATTTGCTCAATTACAATGCATTTGATATAGGCCTACCACCACTGGACAGAAACAATCAAGGCGATTTTAAGCAAATTATTTTAACAGATAAAAATATAAATACAGGGTGTAAGCGACAAACTGCCAAAAAAATACTGGCGATAGAGCACAAATTACTGAACAAGTAAGTCTAATAAAATTTTTCTGCAACTTCTGTGTTTTTTTTCACTAGAAAATATGTTATCAGTGAGTCAAAATGTTATCAGTGAGTCTAATGTTTTTGGAAATGCTAGTAGACCGTCATTATTTACTTCGGTCCGCCACATACATTGCGACTGTGGTGATATCTTTTTTTTATAAATCGGGGTACTTCATCGTGGTGGTGTTAGCGTGTGTTGGAAGGAAGGTCATTGGCAATAACGTTGACGCTTACTCGAACAGTAAATATTAGACTACTATCAGTCCTAAAAACATATTATTTTAGGACTTAAAAACAAAACAGAAGAAAAACATAATTTCATTACACATCATGTTTAGTAGACTGACAATGGAAGGGTTTCGGCTCGAACAGGAATTTCGTATCCAAAATTTGTATACAGGCCCATCTTTACATCTCTATAAAGCTCCAAAAAGCATTCGTTGTGTAATGTGTGGTTTCTCTGTTAGAGCACTGTACAAGTTGAGGGTGGGGAGAGCACTGCACAAATTAAGGGGATGGGAACCTTACTCGTAAGCCTAGCCTAGCCTAGAAGCTAGTGCAAGTGGTAAAATGTCTAAAGCCCATTTAAGAACATTTTTCTCCAACGTTCTGTCTGAAAATATTGCAGCTAATCAAAAATGTACACTGTTGTGTGAGTCATTGAATGCGCACAAGGACACAACCTTAATAAATGAATCATTCCAAGGCTAGGACATGGAATGTATGATCATTCCACATAAAAAACTAAATATTTTCAGCCTCTGAATATCTATTTTCTTAGACAATACAAAATATATGCTCGGAGGATAACAGATTGCATAAGGACTCTTGCTGAGAATCCAGAACTGAACTTGAGAAATCGAGTGTTTATAATGAAAATGCACTCTGTTGTTCATAACCAGATGCCTGCTCCAGTATACCTCCCTATGTTTCAGTATTCCTGGCAGTCAGCCGGTTAGTTGACATCTGAACAAGTCTCGGATTTCAAAAGTGTAATTCAGGTGGCATTTGATTTTTCAGCACTGGAGTGTGAGTCAGAAGATTGTTCAGGTGTTGCTTCTGCGTGTTGTGCTTATTGCTCTGCTCCATGCTGTTTCATGCATTTTATAGAAAATCCTCATGTACATTTTAAAGAAGTGTATTGACCAATACCAACCAAACGAAGAGTTACACAAATGAATGCTTTTACGGACTTCATCACCATTGTGAGATAAGCCTCTGTACAAATTTTTTACCAAAAATTCCTGTTCGAGCCGAAACCCTTCCCTTGTGAGATGTACAGCCTGTATAATTTTAGCAGTTTTTGTCGTTTACACCCTGTATATCAAAGATTAATATAGGAGATTAAATTGTTACTGTTTTCAACGTATTATCAATTCAAAAACGGAAACAGTCTGATATTTGAATGTTATATGGAAGTGCATTTCTGATACAAAACCCACTGGCTACAGTATCTCGGTGTTGCACGAATCTGACCTCATCCCAGAGACCGGTAATAACACAAAGGACAACGGTTCGATTCCAGCGTGCACTGGATGTTCGAGGGCCCCCGCTGAGTTGCTTTCCATGGAAAGAGAGGAGAGGGATCCAGCAAGCACCACTTCGAGCCTCGGTCAGTACCCTACCGCCATCGTGACTAAGGCGTCCTCTAGAACCGGATTTTTAGGGTCTGTTGCTTAGCGACAGCATGCACGAACATCCGCTGTTGCTATGCAAGCCACGGTGCTATTATGGAAACCAGACACAAATTGTAGTCTCAAGTATAAGTTAGGTTTATAAGATTATTGGTGTGTATAGAAACAGTAAATGTTTATACATATGCAGAAATATTTAAAGATATAGCAAATTTTTATACATAATATATGCAAAAAATTTAAAGCTACCATTCAGAAACTATAAAGTGGTAAATTATCTGTTTACTGTCAATCAGTTCGTAACCCAAAAACCATAATTTATCTATTTAGAAAATTAAAGCGGGTAGCGATTTGTTTACGAAATAGAAATGGTTATCCAACTGTTAAGGAAATAACAATAAAAATCCAATTGTTTAGCAGGTAACGTTAATCATCCAGATGTTTAGACAAAATGATTACTGGGTTCCTAAGAAAGCAGATATATGTAATCATTCATCATTCATGTGCTGGGAGCAACTGTTAGCATGTCTGACTATGAAATGAGTTGGCCTGGATTCAAATCCTGGTTGCGACAAGTTCCTGGGTGAAGTTATTTCTTAGGTTTTTCCCTCAACTCAATAAGAGCAAATGTTGGGTAATTTTCGGCACTGGACCCTGGACTCATTTCGCTGGACAATTGCTCCGGCAGTAATTCTAGTTTTTATTGCAGTACCATCCCTACGACTATTATATTTAATAAATGAAATTAATACACCTACAGTTACATTGAAAACTATTGGACACCAATGATTATCATCTTAATATCACTGCAACTGATAAAACACCGTAAAATAAACTAATTTAAACAAAGAGTTATGATCCACATGTTAAGAAGTAAACAACCAACTAACGTTCCAGCTTAGAAATCAAGAGTTATGGTGAAGATATTTAGTGATGAACAGGCAAATTTTTCTGCTTAGAATTTAAGAGATACATCTTTAGAATTTAACTGGCAACATTTTAACTTTGTAATCATGATGTATACAAATTAACAACCAACTAATCATCTTAGAAATCAAGAGTTATGATCCACATGTTTAGAAATTAAGAATTAACTTTTCAGCTTAGAAATCAAGAGTTATGATCCATATGTTTAGAAATTAAGTATTCACTTTTCATCTTAGAAATCAAGAGTTATGATCCATATGTTTAGAAATTAAGAATTAACTTTTCAGCTTAGAAATCAAGAGTTATGATCCATATGTTTAGAAATTAAGAATTAACTTTTCATCTTAGAAATCAAGAGTTATGATCCATATGTTTAGAAATTAACTAATATTTTCCTCTAGAAATTAAAAGTTATGATAAAACTATTTATAAATGAACACCTGACTTTTCAACTTGGAATCAAGAGTAATGATTCAGATGTTTTTAGAAATGAACGACTAATTTTCAGTTTAGAAATCATGAGTTATGATACAGATGGTTAGAAATTAACAACTAATTTTTCAACTTAGAAATCATGAGTTATCCAGATGTTTAGACATTACATTATCTACAAAATTTCAGTTTATAAATCAAGAGTTAAGATTCAGATATCTAGAAATTAGCAGCTAATTTTTCAGTTTAGAAATAATGAGTTATAGAGATATTTAGAAGTTATCAACTAAATTTCAACTTAGAAATCAAGAGTTATGATTGAAATATCAAGAAATTAGCAGCTAATTTTTCACCTTAGAAATAATGAGTTATAGAGATATTTAGAAATTATCAACTAAATTTCAGCTTAGATATCAAGAATTATGATCCAGAATGTTTAGAAATTAACAATTAACTTTTCAGCTCAGAAATCAAGAGTAAATGTCCAGATATTTAGAAACTAACAATACTAACTTTTGATCTTAGAATAGAAGAATTACTATCCATATATTCATAAAGTTTATCTACAGATCGATATGTTCACAAATTAAGAAACATAGGTATATTTACAAACGAAAGTTGATCATTCAGGTATTTAATGCTACGAACTACAAATGTGAACAATGGAGATGTGATTGAATTAGACTAGCAGGGAAAAGGAATAAATCACAGAGAATCTTTATCACATAAAAGTTCATTGCCGGAAACCTAAAAGAATTCAGATATTGTACAGTACAGCTTTGAACTGCATTGCAAACCAAAACAAGATGTTAGCACTACTGTTGCCATGGATACCGCCCGGAGACACTAATTTGTGGCTCGCACACAAAGATGTCGCCTGCAACAAAAGAAAGCTGAGAGCTGCATTGCGTTGTATTTTTACATTTATCCCTCGCGCGCTGTGTTTTGAAGGTTCCCTCTTCCTCCCTCAATAAAAGCGACTTGTCATATCCTGTTACGCTTTCTCAAAAGACTGCATCCGAAAGGAGCGCAATCCGCCGGGAGCGGATCCGAAACGAAAATGTCTGAGGAATTAAGTATTCCGTTCTGAGAGAAACGATCTGGTTGCTATGGATACGAACGACTTGGAAAATTCACACGATGGTTTACTGTTTTGTTATATGCGAGAGGTATTTTTAATATAGTTTAGCTGTTACAGTCCATCCAACCTAAGACCCACTCTTCACATAAATGTGTATCTTATTTTTCCACTCACGTGTTCGACTAATCTTCTGCAACCTGTTATGCTGCAGCTTACTTACTTACTTACCGGCTTTTAAGGAACACGGACGTTCATTGCCGTCCTCACATAAGCCCGCCACTGGTCCCTATCCTGAGCAAGATAAATCCAGTCTCTACCATCATATCCCACCTCTCTCAAATCCATTTTAATATTATCCTCCCACCTGCGTCTCGGCCTCCCCAAATGTCTTTTTCCCCCGGTCTCTCAACTAACACTCTATATGCATTTCTGGATTCGCCCTTACGTGCTACATGCCCTACCCATCTCAAACGTCTGGATTTAATGTTCCTAATTATGTCAGGTGAAGAATACAATGCGTGCAGTTCTGCGTTGTGTAACTTCATTCCTCTTAGCCCCAAATATTTTCCTAAGAACCTTATTCTCAAACACCCTTAACCTATGTTCCTCTCTCAAAGTGAGAGTCCAAGTCTCACAACCATACAGAACAACCGGTAATATAACTGTTTTATAAATTCTAACTTTCAGATTTTTTTGACAGCAGACTAGATGACAAAAGCTTCTGAACCGAATAATAACAGGAATTTCCCATATTTATTCTGCGTTTAATTTCCTCCCGAGTGTAATTTATATTTGTTACTGTTGCTTCAAGGTATTTGAAGTTTTCCACCGCTTCAAAGGATAAATTTCCAATTTTTATGTTTCCATTTCGTACAATATTCTGGTCACGAGACATAATCATATAGCCTACTTTGTCTTTTCGGAATTTACGTCCAAACCTATCTCTTTACTTGCTTCAAGTAAAATTTCCGTGTTTTCCCTAATCGTATGTGGATTTTCTCCTAACATACTCACGTCATCCGCATAGACAAGCAGCTGATGTAACCCGTTCAATTCCAAACCCTGCCTGTTATCCTGAACTTTCCTAATGGCATAAGTTAGAAAGGAAAGGTCATAGTGCATCTCCTTGCTTTAGCCCGTAGTGAATTGGAAAAATATCAGATAGGACCTTGCCTATACGGATTCTGCTGTACGTTTGACTGAGACACATTTTAATTAATCGAACTAGTTTCTTGGGAAAACCAAATTCAGTAAGATTATTATATAAAACTTCTCTCTTAACCGAGTCATATGCCTTTTTTTTTAATCTATGAATAACTGATGTACTGTACTCTTATACTCCCATTTTTTCTCCATTATCTGTCGAATACAAAAAATCTGATCAATAGTCGATCTATTACGCCTAAAACCGCACTGATGATCTCCAATAATTTCATCTACGTACGGAGTTAATCTTCTCAAAAGAATATTGGACAAAATTTTGTACGACGTCAACAAAAGTGATATTCCTCGAAAGTTACCACAGTTAGTCTGTCACCCTTCTTAAAAATAGGTACAATTATGGACTCCTTCCATTGTTCTGGTACAATTTTCTGTTCCCAAAAAGCAAGTACAAGTTTATAAATTTCGCTAGATAATGCGCTTCCACCCTCTTGTATTAATTCTGCTGGAATTTGATCGACATCTGTAGACTTGTACTTTTTCAGATTTTCTATCGCAATTTCGACCTCTGAAAGAAAATTACAACAGATATTAAACTAAATATCTGATGCTGGATTGCAAGAAAACAAACCTATAAAATAATGTATTCCTCCATTAGTTAGTGTGCTTTTAAAGTTAGTGGGTTGTCGGATTGCGGAAGAGACATTTAATGGGCTACTAGTTATTGGATTGTTAACCAAGCATCTCTGGACTTCACAAGTGACGCAACAGGACGTGAATTAATAAAAAAAAAATAACATCGGCTGCTGGACTGATGTGAGATACTGGTCTTATTGTTGTCAAAAACTTGCAATAAATTACTGTGTTGATCTAAAATATGACATATTTTCTGCCTTTTTTATTTCTAAATTTTCGAAGTTCCTTCGGTGAATCAGCGATGCACAGAGTGAGACAAGTGTCCAACGGCTTGGAGCTCACATACTTTACCCACAGCTGTAACATTCTTTTGCAGGGATAGCGTGCTCGTTTACCTATCAGTTTATTATTTTGTGCGAGATCGTGCGTATTTCTTTGGTTTCCGCACAAAACCAATCCGCGGAAAGTCTAAAATTCCACATTCAGTATTCCCAACCTAACACACATAACAATTTCCCTCTTCTTACCGCTTAAGTAACATATTGATTTTACTGCTTTAGGCTTTTACATATTATTTTTAGAGACGTTCAATATAGTAACAAATTATAAATTGGAAACTTACCACTGCAATTTCACCTAAATTGCACTGTTAATTATTGTTTTTAAATATTTTCAAAAATTAAGTAAACTCTACAACTCCACTAAAGTTACTGCATTCGTGATGCAAGTAACATTAAGAAAGCCGTGAAAAAATCGACAAGATTCCAGACTCATCATAGACTGGGGGAAAAAAAAGACAGACGTATATCACGGCCTGCTGGAGTATAGTAAACACAGAAAACATTTTAAAACAACAATGTTGAAGATAGATATTTTTGTTTTGCAAATTTGCCGTCATTGAACAGAAACCAAGATGGAGATTTCATTGCAACTAATTAGAAATTCCTCTTTCAGGTATGTAATAAACGATCTTCGCACAAAATAATGTACGATACACGAGCGGTATGTTTTCTTTCAATTCTCGGAAATTAAAAAGCTCAACTACGTTTCGCTTTTTCAAACTTTTCCTCGAACATGAAAACTTCAACATACCGCTCTTGTAACGCATATTAATTACTATTTCCCTTCTCACTACTAGTACTGACATTAATTTTGGCTTTCATCGTAAATAAAATAAAAATTACATGTATACACGGCCAAAACTACTACTACAAATACTTCATCTGTTTTTCTTCTACCTACATAAAGCATATTTCTTTTTCATATCTACAGGAGTCGTTTTCTCGGAGGTCGGACCCGGAGTTTTAAACAATATATGAATGAGCTCTGCTCCATAAAAGGGTTAAGAGCATTATGTAGCTATTATATGCACTTACATTTCTCTCCAGGGCAACATCTGAAGAACGCTTCGCGTTTAATGAGCTAGGAGAACCACGCTTCAGTTTACAACGCGGAGATGACATTCAGAGCTTCCTTGCGTATTAATTAGAGACTTTTATATCAGTGGGAATCAAGCAGTAAGTAAACATCTTTATAACATCCATTGAGATTTCGACGGAAATCTTTACACAGATGTAATGATAAATAAAGTGTAAACTGATGCCATGTTAATGGTCCTCTACCCCCACACCTTCCGTCATGCTATAAACCAAAATGTAAAACGAGGAAGTAACAGCTCTCTAAACAGCTATTTTCATTCTGTGTGTATCCTCTTTGCGAAGGGTTGGAGAGGTACTGAGTGCCTTGAAAACTGATGCAATCTCGAAACAACATCTAGAATGATAGCTCAATATCAGTCCGCTATAAATTAAGTAGAATTCGGTACTGTTTGAAGCAAGATTTCTACTAAGATTTTTGTCCCTTCTGGAGGAATAGGTGTGTGTTGTCCTGTGTAGCTGTAAGTCTTGTGCTAAGGTGAGTACATAGCTAGTGGCTAGGGAGTGCGCTACTTGTCAGTGTTCTTAGTTCGAATCTCAACGAAAGGAAAGAGACGTTCACAAGCGAAATTAGAATGAGTAGGACAGACAGGTGAAGAAAGAGAGAAGTAGAAAAAGATGATATGTATACATGAAGAAGCGATAGGACAAAATATGGGAGGAGAAAAAGAGATGGGAAGAAAAATGAGCAAAAAGGAAGGCAAGAAAAAAGAGAATAAGAACGGGAGGAGAGTCCACACCTGTGGAGTGACGGTTAGCGCGTCTAGCTGCGAAACCAGGTGGCCCGGGTTCGACTCCCGGTCGGGACAAGTTACCTCGTTGAGGTTTTCTCCGGGGGTTTCCCTCAACCCAATATGAGCAAATGCTGGGTAACTTTCGGTGCTGGACCCCGGACTCATTTCACCTTCATATCATTCAGACGCTAAATAACCTGAGAAGTTGATACAGCGTCGTAAAATAATCTATTAAAACATAAAAAAAATAAAGACCTAACCTAACCTAACCTGCCACAGATTTCTATTATGTAAGGCATAGTGTGATTGTGCACTATGTCTGAAACTTTCGTAATGTCGCCAAACCTATGTTGGTATGACTGAGAAGCGAGTTCTAAACAGCTGAAGGTGTATAAGCGAAGTACGAGGAAGTACGAGTAACTCTCCTCTAGTTTAGCCGAAAAATGAGAACAGAAGGAAAAAGGGCAGAATATGAAGAGAAAGATAGAAGGGTAAGAATAGTGGAGGAGCAGAAGAAGAAAAGCCATAAAAAATGGATGAGTAAGAACAGGAGAAAGAATACGATAATGAACAAGAACAGAATAGATAAGAAGGAACGGAAAGAGATAAGAGGGAACGGAAGATAAGGAAGGGGAGGAAAAATAAAGTTGAGGAGAAAATAGAAGTTAGCAAACGCAGACAAAGAGGAAGGGAAGAATTGAAGAGAAGTAGTTTGGGAGGAGAAAAAAAGTTGAGAATAGGAAATAGAAGGCAAAGGAGATAAGAAAAATGACAAGAAGAAGAGGCGAATCAGACGTGGAAGATTCGATAAAATTTTAGGAGCTAAACCATGGGACGTTATATATGCAATTAGATATCTGTATATCTTATAGAATATAATATGAGGTAAGCCTACCAAAGGTCGCCTGTGTCTACGAACAAGGTAATTAATGTTTTCTATTTTGTACCAAAAATATAGTTTCAAAGTAACTCCCAGTCTTTGATATTTCAGTATAAAATTCAAAACTAAATAAATAGTATCTTAAATTTTCAATCAAAGAAAAAGTCAGGCATGTACCCCCGATCCACACTATGTGGAAAGTATGTACCTACAAATTTCCCCACTTGTCTGCAGTGCAAACTGAACAAGCTTCTCCACAAAATATACTGGATTGCATCGGCTCTTCAAAGGACCAACTTTGGCAAAATCCAATAGAATTCATTAAAAATTAAAGGAACATTGTCGTGGACATGCTGTAGGCCAGAGTTGGGCAGAATTATGCACTCCGTGCTTGCACGGTGTACTACGAGAGAAGTGTGCTTATAGAGTGCACGAAAACCGGTTTATTCAAGTTGCGGTACGTACTGCATGTTTCAAAAGAAAATGTTATTCTACCAAACTAAATAAGAACACAAACTAATGAAACTCTTCCTTAAACACAAAACAAAACATGACTGTTGCACATTAATTCATATTACTCAATTTCTCAAGATTTGGAGAAACTGTATTAGCACAAGCTATGCGAAGAACTGCCGTTAAAAGCCCATCATTTCTTGTTTGAGATTTGTTTATTTTCGTAATAGAAAATAACTGTTCACATCTATAAGTGGAACCAAATAAACACAAAACTTTCTCACTCAGCTTATGCAGATTGGGAAAGCGTCCTCTTGGGACTCCGTCATAAAACTGCATAAGACTCGACCTTGAATCATATTTCGCTCACATCTCTCGATCACATCACAGGTCAATCAATTCACACTATAATGAAGGGGGGACGTTATCAATAATCAGTTGGAATCAGAACATGTAGCAAAAATACGCAAATCCATTTCCAGGCAATCTAAATCGTGGAACCTTGATGTAAATTCCTCTAATAGACCGGATAGAATACATGCGTACATTTCGAAATTTTCATTGTTCAAAATTCTATGCACTTAGATAAGGATGGGAAATGATATATTTCGCCCTTTTGCATTTGATGTATCAATAACAGCAATTTCTCCTTAAAAGCTGCAATTCTATCTGCAAATTGTGTATTAAGAATTTATTTTCCCTGAAGTCCTAAATCAGCTCATTTAAAAGCTGTAAGATATGTTATAGCTGCTGGCACACTACAGCGCTCGCACTTGGAATGCCCCGTGCGCACGGAGGGCAAATGCGAATAAATCATACAAAAGTAACCATAAATGGATCACAAATCGAGTGGAAAACTTCAGTAAAATATCTCGGAGTGACACTAGACAGACGGCTTACGTTCCTTGAACACGTACAACAGAAACTCAGACTTGCCAATTCTAGAATGGTGGAGCTGTACCCTATTTTAAATAAAAGTAGACATTTAAACATACATACAGCTTTGATCTTAAACATTAATCAGATCAGTAATATTATATGCTTGTCCTGCTTGGGGACACGCACCTATTACAGTTCTTAAAAAATTACAGGTTTTCCAAAACAAACTTTTAAGATTCATTACAGGGTTGCCTAGAGTAACACCTGTTAGATTAATTCATAAAGATCTAGAAATTTGGGCAATTCAAGAGTATATCTCAAATCAAGCCTTCTGCACGTACACCAAGTCGTACAGCAGCAACAACCCACTAATCTCTTCCCTGGGTAACTACAACCCTGCTTTAGATAAACACAAACGACCTAAGAGCGTACTCCACCCTCTAGCTTGGAACGACAACGTACAAGACGAACACCAACTTGATCACTAAACAACCACTTGACTCTACACATAGACATAAATCTATAAATGTACTACTAATGTTATTTCTCTGTTTCAGGGTCATCACGTTATTGGCTGCATAGATGCTTTGTATTATTTATAAATAACTATTATGTATTTTAATATTTCAGTACTTTAAATAATGATTAAAAGACAACCTCCCACCTCAACATATTCATAACCCCATTGTAGCCAATTGGCTTGCCGTCAGCACGACACCTCATCCTGCTCAAGGTTTTTCCGTGGTTTCCCTTGAGTAATAAGACAAATGTCGGGATGAGCCCTAAAAGAAATGGGCCACGGACCACTTCCCTTCCCCCACTCTTTCTCTTCTCCTATCACAAAGAACTTGCTAATTTCTTAGATAACCTGTACTATAATAATTAGGGGAAAATAATTATATTGTAAGTTCACAGGGCTAACGGCTTCGAAGCTGGGTACCTGGTTCAAATGAAGTGCACTGGTAGCAACCTAAAACATGGGGGCATGAGATAGTTACTCTGCCTACCATTAAAATTCACTTCAATCAAATCCCCAAGGTAAAAAAGGAGGGCAAATGCACTCAAACGCCCATCGCTGGTTTAGTCAAACACGGAATAAGCAACAACAACTACACTGAATTCCGTAACAAAAGACATGTAAAAATAATTCGATAATCGGGATCACAAATACAATTCAAAATAGAGTAATGTGTTGCTATGGATGTGAAAGAAATAAAAGACGACAACTTCCCTCTAAAAACGTGCAGACTTGATTCTCAAGGAGTGTCACCATTGGGAAGTGATTCACCATGGAAACGTGAAACAAAACACGGCGACACTTCATTAGTTAACGTGGCGTAACTCTAACAAGAAGTAGATAAACAACCAGCAATATTCTCAGAATCCTCGGACAGTGGGATGTGATGCAAGGACCTGAATGTGAGAGGCGACGCTTTTCCGAGAAGCGAGCAGTCCTGCCCTTCACGGTTTGAGGTTTCAGTCTTAAGTATTTGAATGCCTGGCCGCAGACGGGCCGGGATTGTTTGCTTTGCAGCTCCTCCAAGTCCGCATCCCTTGTGCAAATAGTCCACCCGGTTCATCATTTACAGGGGAATCCCCATACAGAGTATAAAGTTTCAGCATGTGAGAGAAAGCAACAGGGAAAACATTGCACCAGTACGACACACGCATCCCCACTAGAGTACGGAATCGTGCTGACACTAAACCTGAATAAGGAAAACACTGTTAAGTTCATTTTATGTGCATTATTAATTACAATTGAGCCTTACAGCCAGTCTTCTTACACCACGTCAACATAATCCATGTTAACTATAAGTGTTTACTTACTTACTGGCTTTTAAGGAACCTGGAGGTTCACTGCCGCCCTCACACAAGCCCGACATTGGTCCCTATCCTGTGCAAGATTAATCCAGTCTCTACCATCATATCCCACCTCCCTCAAATCCATTTTAATATTATCCTCCCATCTACGTCTCGGCCTCCCCAAAGGTCTCTTTCCCTCCGGCCTCCCAACTAACACTCTATATGCATTTCTGGATTCGCCCATACGTGCTACATGCCCTGCCCATCTCAAACGTCTGGATTTAATGTTCCTAATTATGTCAGATGAAGAATAAATGCTTGCAATTCTGCGTTGTGTAACTTCATCCCTCTTAGCCTCAAATATTTTCCTAAGCACCTTATTCTCAAACACCCTTAACCTATGTTCCTCTCTCAAGGTGAGAGTCCAAGTTTCACAACCATAAAGAACAACCGGTAATATAACTGTTTTATAAATTCTAACCTTCAGATTTTTTGACTGGATGATAAAAACTTCTGAACCGAATAATAACAGGCATTTCCCATATTTCTTCTGTGTTTAATTTCCTCCCGAGTATCATTTATATTAGTTACTGTTGCTCCAAGATATTTGAACTTCTCCACCTCTTCAAAAGATAAATTTCCAATTTTTATATTTCCATTTCGTACAATATTCTCGTCACGAGACATAATCATATACTTTGTCTTTTCGGGATTTACTTCCAAACTATCTCTTTACTTGCTTCCAGTAAAATTCCCGCATTTTCCCTAATCGTTTGTGGATTATCTCCTAACATATTCACGTCATCCGCATAGGCAAGCAGCTGATGTAACCCGTTCAATAGATAAGAGTAGATAAAATAAATTAGACTGGATAGTACATTGGAAATTACAATTGAATCTTGTCACGTTAACACTATCTATGTTATCTACATGTGCTTGCTAAGATACCAGATCGCCACGCCAGTTGAATGTGATATAAGCAAATCCTTGTTATATTCATTTTCATTAATTTCTTGGCTGTGTGGGTTGGATTGCGTGCTAGCTGTATTATCTTCGTATAACTTCTTGCAACAAATTGAGCGGGCTGTGTTAGTCCTTGCACAGTATGGACCACACTGCCTTGTCTACACGTCTCCACTGGAATTATGGGTAATCCTTAATTCAAATTCAATTAAGAAGGTTTTTGTTGGAACTGCGAGCTGGAGCGAAATGGAAACATATAACTTCCTATTAAGCGAGAATCACTCGCTGTCGTGCCCCAGCCAATGAAAACACACCCAGGGCAGTCTTCAGGCGCCGGCGATATCGGGGACGGAGGGCGTTATGAGAAAACCGATTGTCTATTTCTTGGTATCCAGAGGAAAGTAAATAAACTTCTTCCTTAACTTGAATACTTTACTTATTTCTTTTATTACATTCGTCTCAAGCAAGAGCAGCAGTGGCGGCTCCAGTGGTCCGTGTTGACTATGCTGACATTTTACTGACTGACCTTTCCAGCGACAACAAAACGAAACTTCAACGTGCTCATAATTTGTGTGTACGTTTTGTAAGCAATGTTCGTAAATATGATCACATTACCCCATCCCTGGAAACAATAGGTTGGCTTAAACTAGATAAGAAAAGAAATTTACATTCACTTCTCCTTCTCTTTGAAATCTTGAACTCTTCTATTCCTTCGTACCTGTCGTCTCGCTTCACTTACCTTTCTACCCATTACAATCTGAACACACGCTCTCGCCATGAAACAATACTAACAATACCATCCTATCGCACCCTCATACTCATCCTCTTTCACAATAGCCCTGCCAAGACTCTGGAATTCGTTACCTGCTAGCATCAGGGACTGTCGAAATAAAATTCAATTCAAACGAAAACTTACTAGGCACTTGGTCAGTAATTGAGACTCTTTCAGACATGGTTTCTTATAAATAGTTCTCTTAATCCATCACAAAATATTTCAATATCCGGTAATTTCATCACTATAGAATTTTGTTATTGTAGGTTTAATTTGTAATTTAGTAAATTCAAAAATATTCTTTGTTCTTAAGTTCTATGATAAAATGTCTAGCTTTCATTAATCAGGTATTCTTGTCGTACTTTAATTTTTATTGTAATTGTAATTGTAAAATTAATATTAATTGTAATCTTATTGTTCATGTAATAGTTGTAATCCCCTGGTAGAGGGGCAGAGAAGGCCTGACGGCCTTATCTCTACCAGGTTAAATAAATAAATACTAATACTAATACAAATGAGGAGTCTAGTATCAAAAACGGCCAAGTCACTGAAGGCAAATTTTTCATTGCAAGCAAAACCTCAAGGGACTAATCAGTGAAAATTAAAAAAGCTGTTTCTTCATTGTTACATCGTTAATTGCTGTACATTTAGTTTCCCCTCATTTTTGAAATCTATTACGTTCTTTACATACTCTTCAATTTTGACTTGTCTGGTTTTGTTGCAAACTTCATACAAAGTTTTTATTCATAAATTTTCTGAAAAAGGCTAAATCAGCCACCGGCGTAGCTCAATCGGCAGAGCGTACGCCTGCTGATTCGGAGCTGCGCTCGGGCGTGGGTTCGATTCCTGCTTAGACTGATTACCTGTTTGGGTTTTTCCCCTAGGTTTCCCCAACAGTAATAATAATAATAATAATAATAATAATAATAATAATAATAATAATAATAATAATAATAATAAAACTTATTTACTTACAAATGACTTTTAAGGAACCCGCAGGTTCATTGCCGCCCTCAAATAAGCCCGCCATCAGTGCCTATCCTGTGCAAGATTAATCCAGTCTCTATCATCATATCCCACAGCCCTCAAATACATTTTTGTGCGAGATCGTGCGTATTTGCTTGTTTTCCGCACAGAACCAATACGCGGTAAGTGTGAAATACCATATTCAGTATTCCCGACGTAACACACATAACAATTTCCCTCTTCTTACCGCTTAAGCGCGACATTCATTTTACTGCTTTAGGCTTTTAACATATTATTTTTAGAGACGTTTAACATAGTAATAATTATAAATTGGAAACTTACCACTGCAATTTCACCTAAATTGCAATGTTAATTATTGTTTTTAAATATTTGCAAAAATTAAGTAAACTCTACTATTCCACGAAACTTATTGCATTCCTGATACAAGTAACATTAAGGAAGCCGTGAAAAAATCAACGAGATTCCAGATGCCGATGTTATTACTGCAATATGTTATATAAATAATATTGTTAAAATATTAAAATGAAAAATAAATCATTACATAACCTTACCGTTTCTTTTAAGTTCGCATTTATAGACTGGGGGAAAAAAAAGACAGACGTATATCACGGCCTGCTGGAGTATAGTAAACACATAAAACATTTTATAGCAACAATGTTGAAGAAGGATATTTTGGTGTTCCGAAGTTGCCGTCATTAAACAGACACCAACATGGAGATTTCATTGCAACTAATTAGAAATTCGTCTTTCAGGTATGTATGTTCTCGGAAATTAAAAAAGCTCAACTACGTTTCGCTTTTTCAATCTTTTCCTCGACCATGAAAACGTCAACATACCGCTCTTGTAACGTATATTACTATTACATTATCCTCCTATCTACGTCTCAGCATCCTCAAAGGTCTTATTCCCTCTGGCCTCCCAAGTAACACCCTATATGCATTTCTGGATTCGCCCATACGTGCTACATGCGCTGCCCATGTGCAAACGTCTAGTACGATTTCCTATCCTAGAAACCAAGAAGAGTTAATATGATCCTGTTAACATGAGATGAAGTTCAATTGTAATTAATAATGCACATGAAATTAAATCAAAAGTGATTATCATATGTCAGTTGTTTTAGTATTAGCACGATTTCCTATCCTGGAAACCACAAATAGTTAACATGATTCTGTAAAAATGAGATAAGATTCAATTGTAATTAATAATCCACATAATATGAACTTAACAATGTTTTCCTTGCGTCAGTTTTGTATTAGCACAATTTCGTATTCTAGCAACCACATATAGTAAATATGGATTTGTTAACGTGACATAGAAAGGCTGAACCTATGTTTAAATTATAATATAACTAATACTGTAATGCACGTAAAATGAACTTACTTTTGTCAGTTTTAGTTTATTACGATTTCGTATCTATGCAGAATATTTAACTTATCTCCATGACAAACATAGAAAGAGAAAACTTCTATCCAAAATAACAATAAAAAACTTTCCTTGTTCTTCAGCAACAATTGAAAAAGTTTCTTTCGTATACGTAGGTCACAACTGGGAAAAGTTTTTGTCTTTTTAATAACGCTGGATAAACATTATGTGTGCACAGCTAGAACTCAAAAATCTGTTCCGTCTTTATGAGAGCAGGAAAAATCTAATGTTTTGTGTGTGTATGTGTGTGCGTGAGTGCGGGTAAGCCAGCATTCTTAAACTTCGTGTGTGAATATTTGATCAGGCTGTTTGAATATTTATTGTCTGGCAATAATTAAGGGTGCCAAACCATAACGTTGTGACACCCGTTTCCAAAATTGAGTTAATAGTGAAAATGTGTTGTATGCGTCAATCTCCGCTTGGTCGTGTTGCAAGAACTGCATGTGGGTACCAAACAAATGTAACTTTTCGTTCTGAAAATAAATTTTATAAAGTTAGATTTGTTCGGATCAAATTTATGTATATATGAAGGATAAAACTAAAATTATTTCAATCATTTATTATCATAATACGCTGCTCTCTTAAATCGACTGAGCATATTGGGAATTAAATCAACGGCTTTTCCAAAACACGCTATGAAATGTTTCATATAAAACAATTTTTATCTCGAAAAGGAAGTAAAAATGTACAAAATTGTATTAATCTTTTTTTTTATTCAAATATAAAAAAGAATAACCACCTGAAATTAATGACATTACTTACGATTCACCGTGTATACAATATAAAAACTGACGCCACATTTTGAAATTTGACAAAATTTATGCGAAATTAATTAAATCCGTCGGCAATATTATGATTTTCAAGTTCGTGTGAAAAATACACATCTACAATAGCCTAATTGGTAATTTGAAAATAGGCATACAATAAAAGACACGTTTCAGATTTCGAAATTCAAATTTATAAGGATGTAAATAATTTTTCAGTTGGTCATAATATTCATACTGAAAATCACATTTTAAAAATTTATTCAAAAACGACTGTCACATTTCGAACTTGAAACAAAATCTATAGAAATTTAGTTAATGCCTTTGTAATACGATAAATTTGAAGTTACCATAGTAAAATACGTACTTAAAAACACATTAAAATGATATAAAAATGAGCGCCACATTTCGAAATTAGACAAAATTTATGCGAAATTTAATGAACCCGCCTCTAATATTGTAAATAAGATTGCTTCAGTAATAAAAATATGCAGCCATTGAAAATTTAAAAATAAATTAAAAAACATGCAATTACGCTTCGGAATTGAAATGTATACGGATGCAGATAATTTGTTTGATTCGTCACAATATTAATACCGGAAATCACAGTTTCCTAATTATGGAGTACGCCCACTCCTCAGAAAAACGAAAAATTAACTTGAAATATAATCTTAGTATAATCACAGTATATACCATTTTAAAGAAAAAGTAAATTGTAAAAATTAAAAAAAAATCATAATTTCCGGTTTTTTTTTGTAAATGAGCGCTAAAAATAAAACTTGTGTACTACTACTCAAAAAATCGAAAGTTTAAAATGGATACTCTTTTAATATAGGGTAAAGGTTGGTAATATTGTGATACTAATAATATTATAAGTTCTTTTTGAGAATATTTTTACAATTTACAGAGGGAGAGGAAGATCGCTTTTTTGTGTCAACGTATTAAGGGAATGTTCGTGGACAAGTTTCTGCACAAAACCGGTCCTTCTCTCGCTCAGTAAAATTGTAAGAAATCTTCAAAAAGTACTATCATAACATTATTAGTATCACAATATTACCAACATTTACCCTACAGTTATATGAAATACATAACACTTTAAACAGAATTTTTTTAGTTGGTTATTTAACGATGCTGTATCAACTACGAGGTTATTTAGCGTCGATGAGATTGGTGATAGCGAGATGGTATTTGGTGAGATGAGGCCGACGATTCGCCATAGATTACCTGGCATTCACCTTACGGTTGGGGAAAACCTCGGAAAAAACCCAACAGGTAATCAGCCCAAGCGGGAATCGAACCCGCGCTCGAGCGCATCTTCAGACCGGCAGGCAAGCGCCTTAACCGACTGAGCTACGCCGGTGGCTCTTTAAACAGAAAAAAAAACTAATAATAAATTGGAAAAATACAAAATAAATAAAAATTAACACCAAATATTCAATTCCATTATCCCTTAAATCACAGTAATATTCTTCGGGTTGCCCTTTAGAGGTTGTGGGCACAAAATGCCTCGTGTGAATACATAGGGTAAACTGTATAGTGATTGACCACTTAAGCTAATGAATAATAAAACAATGAAATAGCGGAAAACAGTGGTAACTTATTGAGAGAATTTTAAAGGCATTGGGTCAAGTGAAGATTCAGAAACAAATCAAAATCAATAAACAAAAGAAAAAATAAAATTTTAATGCAAAGATAAATTAAATAAACACAAGTCCACTTTTACAGTTATTGACCGTCTACTGCACAGTTATTGACCACACGCTTATTAGTGATTGACCGTCTACTGCACAGTTATTGAATACTCATTTATTAGTGATTGAACAACACATTTTCACAATTTTCACTTTTTTCTTGTCTGTTTCGTTTCTCTTCTTCTGATCTTTTTCATTAAGAACTATTCGCCACCGGCGTAGCTCTGTCGGCAAAGGTGTTTGCCTGCCGATCCGAAGTTTCGTTCGGGCGCGGGTTCAATTCCCGCTTGGGCTGATTACCTGGTTGGGTTTTTCCGAGGTTTTGCCCAACCATAAGGCAAATTTCAGGTAATCTATGACGAATCCTCGGCCTCATCTCGCCAAATATCATCTCGCTATCATCAATCCCATCGACGCTAAATAACCTCGTAGTTGATACAGTGTCGTTAAATAACCAAGTTAAAAAAATAAGAAAAGAACTCTTCTCGCTGCCTTTTCTTTCATTTCTTATTCGCTTCCTTTCTTCTCTTGCCTCTTCTTCCATTTTTCTTTTGTGCCTTATCAGAAGCAAGTGTGTATCATTTCTCTGATGTTATTACAAATGGCTTCACCCAGCACTGGACGAGGACCAAAGAACACTTTTCCTTCAACGGGATATTTGTTTCTGGACGCTAAGATTGCTTTTAGGACACCAAACTTCTTGGCAGCTTCATTTAAATCAAATCCACTGCGTACAGGTTCTGTAGCGTTTCGTAAAGCTTCCCTGTATAATGCACTTTACCTGGCTTAGGCATTATAATATAGTATCAGTCCTGTAAAAATCCCCATCATTTAACCGATAACATATATAGAATTGAAGCATATTGGTCATTATTCTAACAAATAATTTATGAACGACCAATCACTGTAGTTTGCAGACATACACTTTATAGTGATTGACCACGGGGCATTTTTATGTCATATAAAAACTTTTACAAAATAATATTCTGTGGACGGAAACCTTATACCTTTTCTCACACTGTGAGTGTAAAAACGAGCACCAGAATTTATGTATCCTTTGCAGAATAAATAAATTATTGCGTGCATTATTCTTAGCAATTTCTCTAGTTACTTACACTTGTTTACGTTCAGTTGCATTTCCAATCGATTTCAGTCCTCTCAGACAACAGACACTAACTCAGTGGGATGAACAGCGACAACTAACCACAAATAAGGGTTGTTACTAGAGGTATATGCATCAAAAAGTGAAATCACGATCGTGGTTTATTCACAATATAGCCTACTTGAAAAAAGGAACCGGTCAATCACCGTATACTGGTCAATAACTACCTAGTTTACCCTATGAAGAGTCCACTGCAAGAATGATGGATGTCATTTGGAATACATTTTGCAGGAGAAGCAATTGAAAGTTTGAAATGCTTAGCGCTCAAAGCTTAACTGAGATTTTCCGATCATTACTGGACAATGACTATTAGTGTTAATGCAATATAACTCTGTATGTACATTCTATATGTCTTAAGCTATGCATTAACAGTCTTGGTTCATTTTCGACAAAAAGTGACGTCCATCATTCTTGCAGTGGACTCTTCAATTGAAACACTGAACATTGTTTCATTTCAAAAGTGTTCTGTTCTTCAGAGTTAGCCATTTTCTTCCGCTACTTCACCCAAACGAGACGAGTCACGGCCCGCCATATTTCCTGCGTCATCCGCTTGTAATTCGGCAATTATCCGCATCCCGATATCCGGATAATAACTTTGTTTTACGCGAGAAATGCTCATCGGATGCATCGTAAAAATTTATTGTCCCAGCATATGGCTCTGCCCGGTGTAGGCAGACCCGCCGAGCAGTAGATATGTCATCCGGCTCGTAACAAGTGTCTATGGGGCTCATTCGAAAAAAAAAAAAGGATCAAATATGGGGGAAGACCATGTCTGTGGGATTTAAGCATGCGCCAGTTGGTACTACAGTGGATTTTTCAAGTACTGGTGGTGGTCTACAGGAGAAAGAAGGAAACTTCGATTCCAGGTTTAAGGTTCAATAAGTAGAATACTGGATATCAAATGAAGAGTAAGGGGGAAAACATGATAAGTCACATATATTATTTCCATGTACCGAAGTATATATGATATTTCCATGCAGATATTCTGCGTCATCATAAGATGAAAGAGTAATGGAACAGAGAAAAATTCTCTCCGGCACCGGGATTTGAACCCGGGCTTTCAGCTCTGCGTGCTGATGCTTTATCCACTAATCCACACCGGATACCCATCCCGGTGTCGGACAAAATCGTCTCAGTTTAAGTTCCAACTCTTGGGTTCCCTCTAGTGGCCGCCCTCTGCACTACGTCATAGATGTGTATGAACGTAGGACTGAAGTCCACACATGTGCTGAGGTGCACTCGTTATGAGTGACTATATATGATATTCGTGATTTAAGACGGCGCTTATTCCGTCGGATCCCGGCCAACTAATCACTCATAACGAGTGCACCTCAGCACATGTGTGTGGACTTCAGTCCTACGTTCATAGACATCTATGACGTAGTGCAGAGGGCGGCCACTAGAGGGAACCCAAGAGTTGGAACTTAAACTGAGACGATTCTGTCCGACGCCGGGGTGGAATCCGGTGTGGCTTAGTGGATAAAGCATCAGCACGTAGAGCTGAAAACCCGGGTTCAAATCCCGGCGCCGGAGAGAATTTTTCTCCGTTCCATTACTCTTTCATTGTATGATAAGTCACGTTTTACTGTTTTTACAGGAAGCAAGCTAAAAGTTTCAAGATTCATATTCTATTGTCTCTGGGTAATAGGGGAGAGTTGGGTAGTATCGGACATCGGGTAATATCGGACGGTTTCTTTCATCTACCAGAGATGGTAGTACCTGAATGACGTGGTTACGTAACTGTATGCGACATCACAGAAATGTAACCATGTCATTCAGGTACCATCATCTGGTTATAGATGAAAGAAACTCACTGTCCGATATTACCCGATGTCCGATATTACCCAACTCTCCTCTAATTTTTCGAATTCCTTTGGACTAATAGGGTTGCTATTCTGTACAATTGAACTATAAAAATCTATACTACCTAAGCTATAACATGATATCTAAAACAGAAAATCGATAATTTTGGACTTATCAAGTTTTTCCCCTTTGTTCTTCAAATGTAAGGAAAGAGGCCAATTGGAAAACAGGAATTTGTAAAATATACCAGGAAGTGGCAGGTGACGTTTCCAACTGCAAAAATTATTCAAAATCGAAATTCCATATGGTCGACGAATTCTGCAGTGCTTGGGAAAAGTGACATAAGTCAGTTTCCACAAACCTTTTTTGATAATTTATTGACAACTTGCACTGGTTTATATCGATTTGATTTTTTTCTGTATGAATTATTGTAATGGGAGAAACACTTATGTATTTTTTTCCAAGCGAGCAGATGTTCCGTAAGTTGTCAATAAATTATCAAAAAGGTTTGTGGAAACTGACTCAGGGTAAACTAGGGTCTGTTTGACAGTCGGGCATGTTGGACACTCTGTACTTTAACGTGTTACCTCGCCACTTGTGGGCACCACATTCTGCTAGAAGTCAATGACGGAAGTAGTACCTCGGCACTTGTGGGCACCACATTCTGCTAGAAGTCAATGACGGAAGTAGCCCCACTCGTGGCTACTTCCGTCATTGACTTCTAGCAGAATGTGGTGCCCACAAGCGGCGAGGTAACACGTTAAAGTACAGAGTGTCCAACATGCCCGACTGTCCAACAGACCCTAGTTTACCCTATGTTACTTTTCCCAAGCACTGCAGAATTTTGACTGGAGTTTTTTTTTATGAGGGTGAGGTTTCTTTTACCTGCTGTACAACATCCTCGGCTACGTTCACCTGCTCAAGGATATATTCTTTTATTTATTTTAGTAGGTTACTTTACGACGCTTTATCAACATCTTAGGTTATTTAGCGTCTGAATGAGATGAAGGTGGTAATGCCGGTGAAATGAGTCCGGGGTCCAGCACCGAAAGTTACACAGCATTTGCTCAATTTGGGTTGATGGAAACCCCCAGAAAAAACCTCAACCAGGTAACTTGTCCCGACCGGGAATCAAACCCGGGCCACCTGGTTTCGCGGTCACACGCGCTAACCGTTACTCCAAAGGTGTGGACTCAAGGATATAATTATTATTATGATCAAGATGCAAGACAAGCAACTCAGTGCGACGAAGCGTTGAGCCGTATCGAATGAAGATAATAATAATTTTGTGTAGGCCTATGGTTTTCTCTAACTAGGATTCTAACCCCCTCATCAGAAATCTTAATTCGCACCCTGTTAATTTGTAATTTGTTATTGTTATTCTTGTGCAGGTATGAACCTGTCACACTCGTGGGTCTTAGTTTGAACTTAGGGTTAAGATACAAATTAGATTTACATTAAATGTTATTTTAAGTGACCATGCTACATTTAATTTAGAATGCTCCTTGTTATTATTATTATTATTTTATTCTTATTATTTTATTCTTATTATTATTATGATTAATATTATTATTATTATTATTATTAATTATTGTTTTTTATTAGTTGTGCTTATTATTAATTGTCATTATTGAGTGTAATTAGTTACCACTGCCACCGGGTATATACCCATTTGCAGTGTGAATAAATACATACATACATAAGTACATTATGCAAGGAACTTATAATGGTAGTAATTAAGACGCGAGTATGTTTGTTTATGAAACGAGCGCAAGCGAGTTTCATAATTTTCATACGAGCGTCTTAATTATCATTATAGGCAAGTTTCATACGACTTTTTATGCTCGACCATATTTCTAACTTGAAATTATTCTTCATGTTATGGTTATGTAAGTGAGGAGCGGAACCGACCTTCTAAATTGTGAGATGTGCGCAGACGCGAAAGTATTGATTTTTTTCGAGGAACGAATGTCATTGACCTTGATATAATCTAGAGAATAACATGAACATTAGTCTTGATATAACCTGGAAATTGATTTAGAATTGAAAAACGAGATGACAAATTGAATTTATTTGAATATTATTTACAATTAACGCTAATTATTATTATAGTAACAGAACATAAGCTTCTGCGACAGTATTGGATTTCCAGCCTCCGTGCTTTTTCCTAGTTGTCTTTCGATTGCATATCCGAGAATAATCGATACTTGCGCTTTTATAATGCTACAATGGTGATTTCTCATTGGCTGAACAACTGAACTATAATGAATAGGTGTACTTTAATGAGGTGCATTAAAGGGCTACTACCAGGTGTATAATTACTACATTTCGGCATGGTCGAGCATAAACAATATTATGAAATGGGCCTCAGGTCAAAAGAGAAAATAGACTGAAAGAAATGTGGAGAAATAGTTAACTGTCATCTCTTTTCGACAAGATTTAAACCAGGGTCTCCAATGCACTAGTCAGTGGGCATGGATCGCGTTTATTCAGCGCATTCCTAGAACCCTACCTCAAGGGCTGGACTGGACACCTCACAGGTGTACGATAATGGAGGGGGCAAACAAGACTTACCGCTGCATATTTACCTCCAGACCCAGACAGAGGCCTCAAAAGTGCTAGACGGTACTGCGTAAGTCGTTCTTGCACTTAGAGCCATGTAATCAACGAAATAATGCCCAAGAGAAGACTATGGGCTGGGATTTATGTCACTTTCGAAGTAAAGCTCACAGAATCTATGAGTTACACTCTCAAGTGCAAAAAAGAGACAAAAATGTATAGGCCTCGTCTGACTGCATGAAACTTACATGGACACTTAATTTAATGTCAATGGTAACACTAAACAAGAAATTTTTACTTTTTCTCTTTCTTGCCCCGAAATAAAAATAGTTGAATATTACTAATATGTGCGTCCTAAATCTGAATTTAAAATCCAAATTGCCCCATCACGCACCATTTTCCGGGAAAACGAATGGAATTTTTATGAAAAACTTATTCTTGCTTAATTTTTCACGGCTACTCATAAAATTACAACACACTAGGGATTCAAAACACCTCACAACACTTGAAAAATATGTATTGGATATAAAAATTATGTTACACAGTTTAAAATACAACAACAATAAAAATATTTCATGTGTACATTGAAAAAAATCTCGGAATTTTAACGTACCATTTAAAATAATTTTTGGATGACTTCCATTTATAACTAGACCCGGGACTATCTTTTACCAGGAACCAACAATAGTCTACAAGCATTCTGGATGATGATCTTCCTTTATATCGCATGCAAGCATGTGCGGCTTACATAATTAACACGAGTAAGATTGCCATTTAATCAATTATTTATATTCAAGTGCTAAAAGTAGCGTACGAAAGATTAAACATAGACTAATTATAAGATATTTGAATATAAAACTGGTATGTGCCATATCTGTCGGGGTTAAATAAATGATCCTTGAGTTGTGAGGGTGCTAGGAACAATAGACTGTGCCGGTACTATTTCGCATTGTCTGTAATGAGGCAATATTAGCGATCCTAGTGGTTAGCAACTATCCACGGATGCATATTTACTACGTATTGAGCTTCGTGACTGTATATACTAGTATATATTATTTTAATGTACCGAAGTACATATATTTCCATGCAGATATTCTGCGTCATCACACGATGAAAGAGTAATGGAACGGAGAAAAATTCTCTCCGGCGCAGGGATTTGATTTAATAATAATAATAATAATAATAATAATAATAATAATAATAATAATAATAATAATATAATAATAATAATAATAATAATAATAATAATAGTCCACACCTGTGGAGCAACCGTCAGCGCGTCTGGCCGCGAAACCAGGTGGCCCAGGTTCGAATCCCGGTCGGGGCAAGTTACCTGGTTGAGGGTTTTTCCGGGGTTTTCCCTCAACCCAATACGAGCAAATGCTGGGTAACTTTCGGTGCTGGACCCCGTACTCATTTCACCGGCATTATCACCTTCATTTCATTCAGACGCTAAATAACCTAGATGTTGATACAGCGTCGTAAAATAACCCAATAAAATAAAAAAAATAATAATATATATAAATAATAATAATATATATGGTATGCGTAAATCAGTGATTTAAGACGGCGCTTATTCCGTCGGATCCCGGCCAACTAGTCACTCATAACGAGTGCACCTCAGCACATGTGTGGACTTCGGTCCTACGTTCATAGACATCTATGACGTAGTGCAGAGGGCGGCCACTAGAGGGAACCCAAGAGTTGGAGCTTAATCTGAGACAATATTCTGTCCGACGCCGGGGTGGTATCCGGTGTGGCTTAGTGGATAAAGCATCAGCACGTAGAGCTGAAAACCTGGGTTCAAATCCCGGCGCCGGAAAGAATTTTTCTCCGTTCCATTACTCTTTCATCGTATGTATATACTAGGCTGTGGTATTACCATGACATTGTATCCTAGGAACTACATTATAGTTAACATTGGTTATGTTAACATTATAATATGAGAAGACTAACTTTAAGATTAAGTTGTATTTCGTTATGTCAGTTTAAATACTACATAATTTCATATCCTAGCAACCACACATAGTTAATAGAAGCTGAGAATTTCTAGCTTGAGGAGAATGGCGTGGTTGCTAGGATACGAAATCTCTGTAGAAGTGAGACTGACATAAGCAAGCTTATTCCCACTCTACAAGTGACATGTGATAGTTTTATGAACTGCTATACAGTCAACCAATGGCTGCCTTGGCATGACGTAACTGTCGTATTGGCGGGCAGGCCTTGCGCAATACTCGGTGGATTTGAGCAGCTAAGTGAGATGAATGGGCCTGCAATTCACGGAGAAGCTTCCATTTTGCGATGCTGAAATAATAGTGTGTCGCCTGCATTCATATTGATGAGGCAGGGCTGCCAACACAAGTTGTAATCCCCGTGTTTGTTCAGACGGCTCTAACGACTTGCACCAACACATTACACATATTTTCTTGTTTAAGTACACAGCCAAGATCCCTCCTAACACAACCCGAGTGAGCCAGGCTGTCAGTCTTGTTTGACGTTAGAGGAGAGGAAGTGAGGACGCAGGGAGAAATTAAGAAACTGCGAAAATGTAGGAATGGAAGTACGAAAGAAGAAGAGAAAGGAATTGAAATGAAAGAAACACAGAAATTGTGTTACGAAAATATGACACGAAGGAAAATTAAGAGAAACGAAAATAATGGAAGAATTGGAACAAGAAAGAAAAACATTGCGAAGAAAAGAATTAACGGAAATAGAAGAGGGAGAGAAAGATGAAGAATGATACACAAGTATCAGAGAAACGAAGGGACAAAGAAGAATAAGAAAGATCAAGGAAAAATGACGGAGAGACAGAAAAACAGAGTGAAATTAAAGACTGTGTAAATAAAATAGCGATGATTTTACTATATACTGTATCAACACTTGTTTTTCCTCGAAACCTATAGGTCCTTTCGAAATAAAAATTGGCATACATAATATACACCATCTGTATATCACTAAGCAATTTTAATGTTTTTAAAAACCTAACTTACTTACTTACAAATGGCTTTTAAGGAACCCGCAGGTTCATTGCCGCCCTCACATAAGCCCGCCATCGGTCCCTATCCTGTGCAAGATTAATCCAGTCCCTATCATCATATCCCACCTCTCTAAAACCCATTTTAATATTATCTTCCCACCTACGTCTCGGTCTCCCTAAAGGTCTTTTTCCCTCCGCTCTCCCAACTAACACTCTATATGCATTTCTGGATTCGCCCATACGTGCTACAAGTCCTGCCAATTTCAAACGTCTGGATTTAATGTTCCTAATTATGTCAGGTGAAGAATACAATGCGTGCAGTTCTGCGTTGTGTAACTTTCTCCATTCTCCTGTAATTTCATCCCTCTTAGTCCCAAATATTTTCCTAAGAAAATTATTCCCAAACATCCTTAATCTCTGTTCCTCTCTCAAAGTGAGAGTCCAAGTTTCACAACCATACAGAACAAGCAGTAATATAATTGTTATATAAATTCTAACTTTAACATTTTTTGACAGCAGACTGGATGATAAAAGCTTCTCAACCGTATAATAACAGGCATTTCCCATATTTATTCTGCGTTTAATTTCCTCCCGAGTGTCATTTATATTTGTTACTGTTGGTCCAAGATATTTGAATTTTTCCATCTCTTCGAAGAATAAATCTCCAATTTTTATGTTTTCATTTCGTACAATATTCTCGTCACGGATATAATCATATACTTTGTCTTTTCGGGATTTACTTCCAAACCAATCGCTTTACTTGCTTCAAGTAAAATTTCCGTGTTTTTCCTAATCGTGTGTGGATTTTCTCCTAATATTTTCACGTCATCCGCATAGACAAGAAGCTGATGTAACCCGTTCAATTCCAAACTCTGTCTGTTATCCTGGAATTTCCTAATGGCATATTCTATAGCGATGTTAAAAAGTAAAGGTGATAGTGCATCTCCTTGCTTTAGCCCGCAATGAATTGGAAAAGCATCAGATAGATACTGGCCTACACGGATTTAAAAACCTAAGAGTTAGTCTATATATTTTTAAATAATAAAAATACGTTAAGCCTAGTATTTTATTCAACAGGATAGTGCTTTCATGATAAATGATGCAAATATTGGACTTTTGAATAATTCTTGTATTCCGCCATTTTTACGAAGGAGAGTAAAAAGTAGCCTTAATAATTATTTTATTAAATGAATATGTACAATAAGACTACAAACACTTCATCACTTTTCAACATAGTATAACAGGAACACTTGCATTGAACGTAGTGGCACTATGTTGAAAAGTGATGAAATGTTTGTAGCCTTACTGTAGGTCTACATATTCAATTAATAAAACAATTATTGACTCTCCCTCGTAATGTCCATATTTACAACATACAGTAAAATCTCAAACATCTCAGTTCAATTTTTTTTAATTCCATACTAAATTTTTCATAGGCCTAAAGAATTTCACAAATGTTATTTATTTAAAATAACTATAATTTTACATTAAACATTTTACAGTATGTTGTTTACATGGGAGAACTATAAATGCAGCTTAGTCCGCTAAGGGCGCTTGCCTGCCGATCCGAAGTTGCGCTCGGCGCGGGTTCGATCCCCGTTTGGTCCGATTGCCTGGTTGACTATTTTCCGAGGTTTTTCTCAGCTGTAAGGAAAATTTCAGGTAATCTATGGTGAATCCTCCGTCTCATCTCGCTAAACGTCATCTCAATATCAGCAATCCCATCGACAGCAAACAACCTCGTAGTTGATACAGCGTCGTTAAATAATCAAGTAAAAAAAAATACAGTCATGCAAAGTTCCATTAAAATATATGAAGTACTTTCTAGTGTTCTCCCGCTAAACAAAATACTCCATAAATATTCATAATTAAAAGATTAACTATTGGGTTTTCAAAAACATTAAAATTGCTTAGTGGAGTAAATAAAGCATGCCATCTTTTATTTAAAAAGGATCTACATATTCTCAGAAAAACAAATGTTAAAGTATTGTAGGCCTAAAGTTGAACGAGTGGACGCAAAAACAGACTATCATTTGGTAGGAAAAATAACAGATAAAAATTGACTTCTGAATTTATTAATTAAAGAACATATCATGCCCCTTGCATTAACATTTTTCTTATTAAGTAAAGAAGATATCATTTTCTTTTCATTAATATTTTTGTTTTTACGTTAATTCATAAGTCAATTTTTCTCCATTATTACGAAATGGTGGTTATACCACAGTTTAGTAGGCCTACATACAATCACGAAGCTTGAGTTGTTGAGGGTACTAGGAACAATAGACGGTGCCTGTACTATTTCGCATTGTCTGTGATGGGACGATAGTAGCGATCCTACTAGATAACAACTACTGAGTGTTCATTTCAAAGTGTGTCATGATGTCACTGTTGATGAGTCAGCGATCTGAAGCGAGTTTCAGCTTTTGTGTCAGAGAAGTTGCCTATTAATCAAAGCGTTCTATCTGAACTTGAGAATGGTGTAACTTGAACGTCGTAGCAACAGATGGCGGTCTGTACGGTCTGTGTGCTACCATAACCTCTTTCGAACTGTGTTTTGCGCTGCCAAGTCGTACGCAGGGTATTTGTTATCATCGGTTGCGTACCACAACATTCCACAACACAAATCAAATGCTCCGTGTCCATGTTGACCGTCGAAATTAATGTCAACAAATACGTAAGTAATCGTCTTAACCTCTCCCCATATCTCGACAGTACGTGTTTCCAAACAGTTCACATTCCTGCCACTACTGGTCTTACCGTACGTATCGGTAAGTACTCTTCAGAATGAACGCCGTACTTTCTAGGCAACTTCTCTGGCACATAAATAATACACCTCTGCGGAAGTGTAGGAAGATTGAATTCTCTAGGCTCATCGGCTAGCCATATGACGGCATACAGCGAGCCATGACACACTTTGAACTGAACACCCAGTATCTATGGATGCATATTCCCTACGTATTGAGCTTCGTGACTGTATATACTAGACTGTGGTTATATCTGGTTTTTGCGAGCACCCATTCAATTATATTGGCGGAGGTGTGTATCTCTCCTCTTTTAAACCGATTAAAAGAGAACAAAATGGAAAGACACGATGATGATGAAATGGGGAGCCAAAGAAATTAAAATCACAAGAAAAGAAATAAACATATTGTGGGGATAGAAATAAATCAAGAAAAATAAAGTTCCGAAAAGTAAAATGAGACGACAAAGAATGACGAAGAAAAGAGTAAGTAACGAGAAAATTAGGAAATAAAAACGGGGTGGATCGTTTATGAACAGAAGAAAACAGAGGAGTAAAAATGGATTCAATATAGATCAAGAAGAACTCGAAGGCCGACATTTCAGTGAGCTTGCGAAGTGTCATGGCATCTTTGCCTATCAGCCTGAGAAGCCCTTTACCGACATTTTAGCAAGGCCGTCGTCCTGCCCATCGTAACCTCTTAGCCATTCCTGTTCAATTCCGCAGCAAAGAGGAGAGAAAGGAGAAATTGACAGCCCGTAATGGCTTCTTTTATTCCGGATCATTAAGTTACGGAAGGGAAATTTTGTTCCTAATTTCATAATTTCTGCTGTCGAGTAGGAAGGACCGACATACCGCTCTGGCGTTTGATTCTTGTGTTTTAATCCCGAAAGAACGCAGTTACCATGGCGACGACAGGCAGCTGTTTTCAGCTACACACAGCATTTATATGCAAATGTATATTTGATTCGAAATGTCGTTAGTAACTGATTTTCCAAAACGTCAAACTTATAAGAATCGCGCAGCGCTCGAAGTTGCTATGGTAACTGAATAATAAAACTGACATCAGTTCTTGTACAAACATCTGTGGTCAATGCGAGAAATTACAGGAATTACTTGTTTCCGTAGGAAAACCTTCTGTGGTGAATCATTTGTTCAGCTAATGAAATTAAATTATTTGTCACGTTACTACAGCAATAGCTTCCGAACAGAAGCATTCGACAAAAGGGATTAGAAAAACTTCTGTCTGTTCCTATGGAAACAGTCTTTGCACAACGCATTTATTGAACTAAATAAATTATAGAAACATAATTAGGCCGATTCATTTTCTTCATATGAAAACATATTTTAAGCACAAGAACTTATTCCATTATTGAAACTAAAAAAGAATATAACAAAGATTAGATATATCTTCTCATACGTTTTAAATGTTTGACAACAATTCGCTTCTTTTATCACGATATTACCGTTTATAGCTTATTTTTCGAACTATCGTTAAATGATTTAATTCTCCACCTTGTTCCTATGGAAACTTCATCTGAACAGAGACATCTATTGTGTTAAAGAAACTTAATTCTTTACTTTGTTGCTATGAAAACTTCATCTAAGCAAAGACATTTATTGAGTTAAATAAGTTATACAAATTTAATTCTTCACTTCGTTGCTATGGAAACTACATCTGAGCAAAGACAGTTATTGAGTTAAAATGAAATTATAGAAATTTCACTCTTCACTTTGTTGCTATGGAAACTTCATCTGAACAGATAGGCTACATTAATGGAATTAAATAAATTATAGAAATTTAATTCTTCACTTTGTTGCTATGGAAACTACATCTGAGCAAAGACACTTATTGAGTTAAAAATAAATTATTATAGAAATTTCACTCTTCACTTTGTTGCTATGGAAACTTCATCTGAACAGATAGGCTACATTTATGGAATTAAATAAATTATAGAAATTTAATTCTTCACTTTGTTGCTATGGAAACTTCATCTGAGCAAAGACAGTTATTGAGTTAAAATGAAATTATAGAAATTTCACTCTTCACTTTGTTGCTATGGGAACTTCATCTGAACAGATAGGCTACATTTATGGAATTAAATAAATTATAGAAATTTAATTCTTCACTTTGTTGCTATGGAAACTTCATCTGAGCAAAGACATTTATTGAGTTAAAGAAATTATAAAAACTTAATTCTTCACTTTGTTGCTATGGAAACTTCATCTGAGCAAAGACATTTATTGAGTTAAAGAAATTATAGAAACTTATTTCTTCACTTTGTTGCTATGGAAACTTCATCTGAGCAAAGACATTTATTGAATTAAAGAAATTATAGAAACTTATTTCTTCACTTTGTTGCTATGGAAACTTCATCTGAGCAAAGACATTTATTGAGTTAAAGAAATTATAGAAACTTATTTCTTCACTTTGTTGCTATGAAAACTTCATCTGAGCAAAGACATTTATTGAGTTAAAGAAATTATAGAAATTTAATTCTTCACTTTGTTGCTATGGAAACCTCATCCGAGCAAAGACATTTATTGTGTTAAAAAATTATAGAAATTTAATTCTTCACTTTGTTGCTATGGAAACCTCATCCGAGCAAAGACATTTATTGAGTTAAAGAAATTATAGAAATTTAATTCTTCCCTTTGTTGCTGTGGAAACTTCATCTGGGCAAAGATATTTATCGAGTTAAAGAAATTACAGAAATTTAACTCTTCACTTTGTTGCTATGGAAACTTCATCTGAGCAAAGACATTTATTGAGTTAAAGAAATTATAGAAATTTAATTCTTCACTTTGTTGCTATGGAAACTTCATCTGAGCAAAAACATTTAATGAGTTAAAGAAATTATAGAAATTTAATTCTTCACTTTGTTGCTATGGAAACTTCATCTGAGCAAAAACATTTAATGAGTTAAAGAAATTATAGAAATTTAATTCTTCACTTTGTTGCTATGGAAACTTCATCTGAGCAAAAACATTTAATGAGTTAAAGAAATTATAGAAATTTAATTCTTCACTTTGTTGCTATGGAAACTTCATCTGAGCAAAAACATTTAATGAGTTAAAGAAATTATAGAAATTTAATTCTTCACTTTGTCCCTATGGAAACTTCATCTGAGCAAAGACGTTTGAGTTAAATTATAGAAATTTAATTCTTCACTTTGTTGCTATGGAAACTTCATCTGAACAGATAGGCTACATTTATTGAATTAAATAAATTATAGAAACTTATTTCTTCACTTTGTTTCTTTGGAAACATCATCTGAACAGAGACATTTATTGAGTTAAAGATATTATAGAAATTTAATTCTTCACATTGTTGCTATGTAAACCTAATCTTTTTTTCTTTTGACGTTATTTATACTCGCTTTAACATCTCTGGTCATATCGCGAGTTAATCTTTTTGAGTGAAATTCGAAGACCTGTATACAATTGTTAAGTCTGGTTCTATTGTTGTGAACTAGATGGCGTCTGCAGATATATTACTGATTTTTTATGAATATGTTTTCGGTGATGAATGAGGCCGGTGATATTCAGGGATCTTGTGGCCTGAATTTCCTGGCATTTGCTTTACGGTTGAGATAAAATCCTGAAAAACCTCAACCAGGAAATTCAACCAGACTGGGAATGGAACCCGGACCCTCTGCGTAAGAGACCAGAATCCTACATCACAGAGGTGATCACTTCATCTTAACAGAGTGAAGTTAAAAAGTAAAGGTGATAGTGCATCTCCTTGCTTTAGCCCGCAGTGAATTGGAAAAGCATCAGACAGAAGCTGGCCTATACGGACTCTGATGTAATAATATTATAAAATAAAATAATAACCTGATTCTACAGCTTGTTACTGTGAAAATATGTTTTGCGGAGAAATTTATAACACCTAAGAAATTACACGCATTTATTTTAAGTCTGTAATCTGTTATGAAGACACGTTGTGTGGAGAACAATTTACTCATTGAAAGACATCCCAACATTCTGCCTAATTTGGTAGCTCTTGCTAAAGTGACATCATTTGTGTGGAAGCATTTAACACTGTATAAAATTACAGATGTTGAGCATGAATCACTGCATGAAATTTAAATTACTTACACTTCATTTTATGCGGCGTGTTGCTATGGAAATATGTCTTCTCCAGATGCAGTTATTAACTGCATAAAATTACAGATATTTCGCACGACTTTGTAGCTTAAAACCATGTACACTAATTTTCTTCAACACTGTATGAAATTATAGGTATTTATCCTGGCTGTACGTAGCTTGTTGCTTTGGGAATATGTTTCGTGCAGATGCGTTCATTCAGTGTGTGAAAATATTGATAGATATTTAGCACGTTTCGTTGTTATTGCTATGGAAACATACTGTGTACTGTGCAACAACATTTATTTAAAGCAATTAATTACACATATTTAATTTAATTACTGTTTCTACTGATATATCTAATAATATTTTCACCAGTGACTGCACGTATTCTTCTCCAAAGAAAGAATCGACCGACTCTTAATAGTAGAAAGCAGAGGTCTGCATCGGACGTTTTCGCTCGAGCGCCAAGTAGTTCATAGCATAATCCGATAGGTAGCGCACATGCATGATGGGTAAAATTGTCACCAGCGACAAATCCTCGAACGGTATAAGCCGAGCGTTAGACATTCGTTCTTGTTACAGTGATGAACTGTGTAGTAACGTCATAGATGTTTATCATTTCAAAACTTTGCAGTGTTTATCTAACCTCTCCATAGTACAACTACAAAACTTGCTTTAAAATGTACCGGTAATATAAATGTTGTAGGTAAATGTTTTTTTTTTCCCCCCACACAGGAGTGATTTTGTTTTTGCCATATATCTTATAGATGTTATTGGAAGTAAATGTAATTATTATAAACGGAGAACACAATCACGATAATGCAAGAAATGTATCAAGTTTTCTAGTAGTAATAATAATAATAATAATAATAATAATAATAATAGGCCTAATAATTAGTGTATCAATATTTGCGTCTGTAACAGTTGTGCAGCATGATTATTCGTTTTATTATATTTTCTGTGACGTTATCTCTGTACTAATATTGTTATTAATTTACTGCTATATCAATAATATTTTGTAAAACGTTTCTACATTGTCGCAGTATATAGGCGGAACACTATGCATGGACCTATAATATTATATAGGCCTATGTAGTAAATCAAATATTGAATAATTATTAATTAGCAATAATAACTGTATATCGAAGTTTTTCATACTATTTTATTTATAACTTCATGTTCCTGTTTTGGTACGTTCCATTGACTGTTCCATTAAACGTTTGTCATAAACGCAGAAAATAAAGCCTTATTTTTACAGTGTGAGCAAAACATATGTATATCTTATCTGTCGCCTTCCACACAAGATAAGACATGTCGGTGAGATGACCTTGTACTGTGCTTCTATTTATTACGAGCGTATCACGACCGATCGTATCTCACTCGAGGGTGCGACACTCGACCGAGTTCAAGAGAGCGATTTAACTCCAATGCAGCACTCTGGTAGAATGTCTGTGTTCCAAAGCGCGATTCACACGATAACATTAATTGTAAGTATTTTAGAACGGCACCTATCTGCAGCTATAGTCAGACTATAAACATGGATAAATGCGTCTCTAAATTTCGTCTCAGCGGTTCGTACGGTTGGTATTTAGATGTAGGTATTATTATTATAATTTAAAATTAATCCCTTCAAACTTCTAAATCATTTTAGAGTGAGATGAAGGTGATAATTAGGGACCGAATTTTTGTGTAATATCAAAGTGTAAAATATGTACATATTTATGTAAGAAAAATAAGCTGAATATGTACCAAAATATGTAAAATCATAAAAATATTTAATATCAATATCTGGCAGGTATAGGATAGATAAGACTCTCCAGTTGTGATTTCATAGAGCACCCGACTTTTTCACCGCACACTTGACACATTACTATTTTTCCATCTGTAGTGAAAGCTTCGTCCATTGCAATCCATGATTTTATTTTTGTCGTTAGGGTTGAAGATACAGGGGCTATTTTATTTAGTTAAAAACAGTAGATAAACTCACTTTCACCTCATAGGTACTGTAAGCACTAAAACTAGAGAACTGAGTGAAATGAATGACACAACAGTACTGCAAGCACTGTTTCGCTTTACTGGATTAGGAGAAAATAAGAGGAGACGTGGGACACATGCATTTTAGCTGCTCCTGTAAGAAACAAGTACTGTACCTACTAAAACCTCAAACTATAGGCATTTACAAACTGTTGTTTGAAAAGTGACATTCCTGTCTCATTCAGAAGGGTAGGATTATTCCAGCAGAGAACCAATACTTTCTAATTGCTCGGAAAATCCCATTTCCGTATAGGTCTACTAAATTTAAAGTAAAGAGGTTAAGCAATAACCTGAAAAGCTATTTATTTTAATCTTTCAACATCTTTCCAGTTTGTTCCTTCATTTCAGCTTCTTTTCAAAAGTCGGCTACTTTATTGCGGCTCATGTCAGACTAGACACGGGTTTTTCCTGGAAGGATTAGGAAGAGGGTAGGCAAGATTGCAAATTGCATGGGAACGGCTTGTTAAGACGTGTGCAGAACAATTATAGTTCGAGACAAATCATGTCGTCCTCGTCCCACTCCACCGTTTCAAGGCAACGCTACTTTCTGAGCGATTTTTACAATACAAGATAGTTGTATGAGAAAGGTTGTCTTTTGTTCACCCATATTTACAGTGGGCGGTATGGGGTGAGTACCTCTATTACTTCCTGGAACTAAGGACGTTATGTTCCGTCCCGAAATATATCTTTCCTTGGGTAGGTAAAAAGGCTTTTTAAATCTGTGTATTTCAAATTGTAAACTTACCCAGCAGAAGTTTTTTTTTTCTTTCAGAGAAGTAAAAATGAATAAAACCCCTAAATATGTAGATTTATGTAATACCAAGCCATAAATTGTAATGTGGGGTAAATATGTAAAAATATGTCGTATCAAATTTTAATATATTAATGGTAATTACAAGATTCGCAAAGATTTGTTATTTATTTACTGTTAGGTGGAAAGGAGTATAATATGTAATTACATAAAAATCCGGTCCCTAGTGATAATGCTAGGGAAATGAATCCAGGGTCCAGCGCCGAAAGTTACCCAGCATTTGCTGTTAATGGATGGAGGAAAACTTCAGAAAAAACCTCAACCAGAGAACTTGTCCCAACCAGGATTTGAATCCGGGCCCGATCGTTGTACGGTCAGGCAGGCTAACGTTTATTTCACAGCAGTGGACTATTATTGTTATTAAAAAGTGAAAATTATCCCATTTGCAATTATATTGTAAGATATAAATTGTAGACTAATTTTATTGTATGCTGAAATTTATTTATAAAAGTAAGCCATAAATTGAAAATTTTCTACGTTTCATTTACGGCTGAGAAGGAAATAAAAATAAAAACAAAACAAATCGTCATTTGTTTTGTTATAAATAAAATGAATATTAAATAGTTTATTTCATTTAGCTACTATCTTCGTCTTTGCTACCTGTATTGTTTCGAAAGTCATATAGAAGAAAATCAGATTCACAGAAGAGTTTACAGAAAAATTGATTTAACAAAACTCTTAAGAATATATCCTGCATTTTTTATATTAATAAGTATTTGTATTTCGTTTTGTAAAGCACGCTGCTTTATATAGTTTGTATATTATCTTAATGTGCTTAGTGTAAAGTAATCAATAATATTTTAATTTTATTTATTTTTTTATTTTATTGGGTTATTTTACGACGCTGTACCAACATCTAGATTATTTAGCGTCTGAATGAAATGAAGGTGATAATGCCGGTGAAATGAGTCCGGGGTCCAGCACCGAAAGTTACCCAGCATTTTCTCGTATTGGGTTGAGGGAAAACCCCGGAAAAAACCTCAACCAGGTAACTTGCCCCAACCGGGATTCGAACCCGGGCCACCTGGTTTCGCAGCCAGACGCGCTGACCGTTACTCCACAAGTGTGGACTTTTAATTTTATGTTTCCAAGAAAAGTCCTGAGTAAAAGCTTTGGTTTTTTTTTTTTTTTTTTCGGAAATGACCTGATTATGAATTACCGGTATATAATTTTAAATTTTGTATATTATATATTATATTACATTTTATTATACAGGGTGTATCAAAAACGGTGAACAAAACATCAGGTATGGATTTTCCATATGTAGAGAAGAGAAAAAGGTTTGATCAACATGCGTCCGGAAATGCTTTGTTGCCGCGTTATTAGCAGTAACAAGGACTATTGTGCATTCCAGAACTTTTTTTGCTGCAATGAAAAGCGCGATACGTGTTGACGGTGCTCTTGTACATTTCAGTATTCGTGTTACCCTGGTCGATGGATAGGGCGAGGTGGACCAATCGTTTGGCCGCCCCGCTCACCAGATCTCAACACACTGGACTTCTAGCACTTAAAGGCGTTTGTATATTTGACTCCTGTGAATGATTGAAACAATCGCTGCTGTATTACGTAGTACAATATTTCAATGATCACCGCTAGGAGCACTGATTTACAGCACTGTTTCCATTACTTATCGAAACCCTAGTAAGTAAATAGCCAGGGTTAAGTCCGAAGAGCGCGACTGTTCGGCGACAAATTACATTCATATACAGCAGTGACAAGCACAATAAGCCTCAGGCCATGGTGCAAGCCTTCGGGACCCTCTTCAGTAAAGGGGGGAAAAAAACCAAAATATTTCGCCCGCGTAAGAAATTATTGCAGTCTATTTATTTGGTTTCGTGCTGTGGAAAAAAGAAACGCGCAGGTCGTTTTGAGTACATTATCGAGGTTGCGGGAATCAGACTGTATTGCGGCGTTGCCATAGAAACATAAGAACATGTGAAGGAGCGTGGAGTAATCCAGCAAGTTGAAATCAGCACCTGGTGAATGGTTCGGTTGTCGATAGATAAACGCTGTCACGTCGTCTTTTGTTAGCGCGGCGGACCGTCATGTACGCGTGACACTCCATCACCGCTCGGCGCTCACAACATTCTAATTTAATGGGATGCACGAGGGAGTGGGGGGGGGGGGCTGTCACCCGGGACGTCTGCTTCCATTAAACTGCTTCCGAACAACCACGCGTCAAAATAATTTCTTGGGCTTTCAGGACGGACACGGGAGGGAAAGAAAATGGGAGGCTGAAGCGAAAAATAAAGCAATTTTTTTTTCTATGGTGTTCACAAACGCAATCAGAAATAAATCAATAGTAAATAAGGGACGAAGGAGGAGACCAAGATGTTCAAATATCAAAGAGAAATCACGACGATCCTGCTCTTGCAGCAAGTGGCACGTACAGATTCGCCATGACTGACTGCAGGCAACATATACTAGTTTCCACTTACAGCTGCTGATTAAAGTAATCAAGCGCTACATCCTCTTATCACCTCAAACGA
Source organism: Periplaneta americana (assembly GCA_025594305.2). Lineage (NCBI taxonomy): Eukaryota > Metazoa > Arthropoda > Insecta > Blattodea > Blattidae > Periplaneta > Periplaneta americana. The sequence continues at coordinate 143,798,483 of JAJSOF020000013.1, forward strand.
ACTTCAATTGTTACATAATAGATCAAACAAACACCAATATCATCTCTACCACATCACGTAAGATTTCACACAGTAAAGAAATTATAGCAATATCACATCAGAGAAGGCGTTACAGATTGCAGAATGAGTTACAAATGCAAAGAATTAATGAAATATAGGTCTACATGACTATGTCGTAAACAGAAGATTGAAGAATGGATGACAAATTACTGAAATACATACAAGACTAAATAAAAGATTAAAAAGGGAGAACATAAATGAAATGTAGGTCTACATATTTCATATGCAGAAGATTTAAGCAGTTTGCATTGAAAAAGGAAGACATAAATGGAATGTATACAGTATATTTCATATGCAGAAGATTGGGTAAGTTATACACTAAAAAAAGGGAATATATCTATAGAATGTAAACTAAGAAGATTCAAGTATACACTAAAACAGGAAGACAAATGGAATGCATATATTTCATATGCAGAAGATTCAGATAGGTTATAAGGGAAGATATCTATAGAATGTATATATTTCATATGCAGAAGATTGGGTAAGTTATACACTAAAAAAAGGGAATATATCTATAGAATGTAAACTAAGAAGATTAAAGTATACACTAAAAAAGGAAGACAAATGGAATGCATATATTTCATATGCAGAAGATTCAGGTTAAGTTATAAGGGAAGATATCTATAGAATGTATATATTTCATATGCAGAAGATTGGGTAAGTTATACAATAAAAAGAGAAGATATCTATAGAATGTATATATTTCATATGCAGAAGATTGGGTAAGTTATACACTAAAAAAGGGAATATATCTATAGAATGTAAACTAAGAAGATTAAAGTATACACTAAAAAAGGAAGACAAATGGAATGCATATATTTCATATGCAGAAGATTCAGGTTAAGTTATAAGGAAGATATCTATAGAATGTATATATTTCATATGCAGAAGATTGGGTAAGTTATACAATAAAAAGAGAAGATATCTATAGAATGTATATATTTCATATGCAGAAGATTGGGTAAGTTATACAATAAAAAGAGAAGATATCTATAGAATGTATATATTTCATATGCAGAAGATTGGGTAAGTTATACAATAAAAAAGAGAAGATATCTATAGAATGTATATATTTCATATGCAGAAGATTGGGTAAGTTATACAATAAAAAAGAGAAGATATCTATAGAATGTATATATTTCATATGCAGAAGATTGGGTAAGTTATACACTAAAAAAAGGGAATATATCTATAGAATGTAAACTAAGAAGATTAAAGTATACACTAAAAAAGGAAGACAAATGGAATGCATATATTTCATATGCAGAAGATTCAGGTTAAGTTATAAGGGAAGATATCTATAGAATGTATATATTTCATATGCAGAAGATTGGGTAAGTTATACAATAAAAAAGAGAAGATATCTATAGAATGTATATATTTCATATGCAGAAGATTGGGTAAGTTATACACTAAAAAAAGGGAATATATCTATAGAATGTAAACTAAGAAGATTAAAGTATACACTAAAAAAGGAAGACAAATGGAATGCATATATTTCATATGCAGAAGATTCAGGTTAAGTTATAAGGGAAGATATCTATAGAATGTATATATTTCATATGCAGAAGATTGGGTAAGTTATACAATAAAAAAGAGAAGATATCTATAGAATGTATATATTTCATATGCAGAAGATTGGGTAAGTTATACACTAAAAAAAAGGGAATATATCTATAGAATGTAAACTAAGAAGATTAAAGTATACACTAAAAAAGGAAGACAAATGGAATGCATATATTTCATATGCAGAAGATTCAGGTTAAGTTATAAGGGAAGATATCTATAGAATGTATATATTTCATATGCAGAAGATTGGGTAAGTTATACAATAAAAAAAGAGAAGATATCTATAGAATGTATATATTTCATAAGCAGAAGATTGAGGTAAGTTATAGGCCTTACTTACTTACAAATGGCTTTTAAGGAACCCGAAGGTTCATTGCCGCCCTCTTATAAGATCGCCATCGGTCCCTATCCTGCGCAAGATTAATCCAGTCCCTATCATCATATCCCAGCTCCCTCAAATCCACTTTAATATTATCCTCCCATCTACGTCTCGGCCTCCCTCCGGTCTTCCAACTAACACTCTATATGCATTCCTGGATTTGCCCATACGTGCTACGTGCCCTGCCCATCGCAAACGTCTGGATTTAATGTTCCTAACTATGTCAGGTGAAGAATACAATGCGTGCAGTTCTGTGTTGTGTAACTATCTCCATTCTCCTGTAACTTCATCCCTCTTAGCCCCAAATATTTTCCTAAGAACCTTATTCTCAAACACCCTTAACCTATGTTCCTCTCTCAGAGTGAGAGTCCAAGTTTCACAACCATACAGAACAACCGGTAATATAACTGTTTTATAAATTCTAACTTTCAGATTTTTTGACAGCAGACTAGATGATAAAAGCTTCTCAACCGAATAATAACACGCATTTCCCATATTTATTCCTCGTTTAATTTCCTCCCGAGTGTAATTTATATTTGTTACTGTTGCTCCGAGATATTTGAATTTTTCCACCTTTTCGAAGGATAAATCTCCAATTTTTATATTTCCAATTCGTACAATATTCTGGTCACGAAACATAATCATATACTTTGTCTTTTCGGGATTTACTTCCAAACCGATCGCTTTACTTGCTTCAAGTAAAATTTCCGTGTTTTCCCTAATCGTTTGTGGATTTTCTCCTAACATATTCACGTCATCCGCATAGACAAGAAGCTGATGTAACCCGTTCAATTCCAAACCCTCTGTGTTATCCTGAACTTTCCTAAAGGCATATTCTAGAGCGAAGTTAAAAAGTAAAGGTGATAGTGCATCTCCCTGCTTTAGCCCGCAGTGAATTGGAAAAGCATCAGATAGAGACTGACCTATATGGACTCTGCTGTATGTTTCACTGAGACACATTTTAATTAATCGAACTAGTTTCTTGGGAATACCAAATTCAATAAGAATATCATATAATACTTCCCTCTTAACCGAGTCATATGCCTTTTTGAAATCTAAGAATAACTGATGTACTGTACCCTTATACTCCCACTTTTTCTCCATTATCTGTCGAATACAAAAAATCTGATCAATAGTCGATCTATTACGCATAAAACCACACTGATGATCCCCAATAATTTCATCTACGTACGGAGTTAATCTTCTCAAAAGAATATTGGACAAAATTTTGTACGACGTCAACAAAAGTGATATTCCTCGAAAGTTACCACAGTTGGTTTTGTCCCCCTTCTTAAAAATAGGTACAATTATGGACTCCTTCCATTGTTCTGGTAGCATTTCCTTTTCCCAAATAGCAAGTACAAGTTTATAAATTTCGCTGTATAATGCACTTCCACCCTCTTGTATTAATTCTGCTGGAATTTGATAGATACCTGGAGACTTGTACTTTTTCAGATTTTCTATAGTTATAGGCCTACAATAAAAAAAGAGAAGATATCTATAGAATGCATCTTAATATCAAAGACGGACATCTGTCGTCTCCATAGTTTTGATCTAGAGGCAATTTTTTAATTCACAGTTTTCTTTGTACGAGTAAATTTAACACAATTTATTTTATAAATATAGTGTTAGAGTTTGCATATGGTTTCACTACAACTGGAAACAGCATGAAAAATTGTATAAAAAACCACAGCTTTCTAAATTTCGATTGAGGTCAGATGTCCGTCATTGATATTAAGTTACTCGCTATGTATTCATATGCAGAAGATTCAAGTATACAGTAAAAAAAAGGAATACAAATGGAATGCATTATATCTCATATACAGAAGATTCAGATAAGTTATGCACTAAAAAGGGAAGATATCTATAGAATGTACATATTTCATATGCAGAAGATTCAAGTATACACTAAAAAAAGGAAGACAAATGGAATGCATTATATCTCATATGCAGAAGATTCAGATAAGTTATACACTAAAAAGGGAAGATAAGTTATCTATAGAATGTACATATTTCATATGCAGAAGATTCAAGTATACACTAAAAAAGGAAGACAAATGGAATGCATGTATTTCATATGCAGAAGATTCAGATAAGTTATACACTAAAAAAGGAAAGATATCTATGGAATGTACGTATTTCATATGCTCAAGATTCAAGTTGTTTTTTGTTTAGTCCACTGTTCGAAGACAGGTTTGAAACTCACAAGTGATACCATATAGAATAAATCAGTGTAGTGTTGAATATAAAGAATTCACACGTACAGTAGAACCTATATTATCCGTGGTAATGAAGGGGATGGGCTGAACGGTTAATCGAAAAAAATCGGATAATGCGTACCATAGAAGACTTCCATAAATTAAGTGTTGCATAAAGCAGTTTCGTAATTTTCTCCGTGGTCACATGTTTTAACATATTAGGTAGCGGATCAGAAATTTTAAGTATAATAGCTCTGTTGGAAAGAGTGGGTGAAGAACGAATAATGCTGAAGGTGATCAGGAAGACAAAAAGGAATTGGCTAGTTCACTGACTGAGAAGAAACTGTCTACTGAAGGATTCACTGGAAGGAATGGTGAGCGGGAGAAGATTTCGGGGCAGAAGAAGTTATCAAATAATAGACGGCATTAAGATAATATATGAATCTTATGCAGAGACTAAGAGGAAGGCAGAAAATAGGAAAGACTGGAGAATGTTGGGTTTGCAGTGACAGAAAATTATGAATGAATGAATGAATGAATGAATGAATGAATGAATGAATGGGTTTATAAGGGTCAAGGAAACGTCCTATGATGGATTTATGTGCAAAGATAGGAAAAATATAGGACTCATGTTATAGATTTAAGAAATTTATACACTTTATCCTTGTTTTGTATTAAATCTCTCAGAGTTGTAACTCCAATCTCGTATTCCGATGTGAGATGAATCACAGTTCTCTTTTCCAAAACCTCTCAATTATATGCACTTCTCTTCGATACTTAGCGCAACATTGTATTCTTTTGGCTCTTCTGGAAGACGTTTTGCACAGAAATTAAACAGGTTACTCGAACAGTAGATCATAATGTGTAAGGGCAAAGACTTGTAATATCGCTCTCTATAAAAAAGATACGTAGTAATGTATTGTGCAGTACTCAATATGTTTTGCAACAAAAAAGGAAAGAATGACAGACGGATAATCCAACAATCGGTTAATAGGGTGACGGATAATCGGGGTTCCACTGTACTATTTTCTAAATAACGGACATTTCTTAATAATGGACATTTATTTTTCCCCCAGCTGTGTCCGTTATTGGAAGTTTCACTGTATTACTACTACCACCACCACCACCGCCACTACTACCATGTTATCATCGTATGAACATTAGATATGCGGACATACAGTAAGGAATGGCAGACATTACGCGTGTCCTACCGTACGCATAGGCCTAAGTGTATAGGAATTTCTGCAATGCCATAGGTTTAAGCATCTCTATCATCTTATTTTCTGCCATTTCTACGTCAAATTATATACCTTTTGTTGCAGTACACTTTAGCTTATTGTTTGTTGGATATTTTACGTTGTAAATTTCTCTTCATCTCTCTCGCGCTCTCAGGAGAGGAGAGAAAAGAGACGGATAACTCCCGTGAACTGCTTCTGGCATTCTGATGAAGCTGGATACGTAATTAAAATTTTGCCATTTGTTAAATTCCTCACATTCTTCTGAACAACAAAAACAATAACAGAACTCAATATTGACGCTTGCAAGCTGCCATTTTTAAGTCCTCGTAAACGTTTGTGTGCAGAGAGATTCGTGCACACGTTTCAAGTACGAAGCATGTTTAAATCTGAGAATTAAATCAGAGGAGGGGCAATCTTGTCGATTTAATTCGTAAAAAAATAATGGAAATAAAAATCGCGGCAGACGAACTGGATAAAAACGTGCACCAGACGCGTAAAAATTGAAGATCGCTTCTAGTTTAGTTATTGTTTTTTAATGTCACTTCAAATACAGTGTGGTCCAAAAGTTTTCATCCATTAATTTGTAAACAATTTAGGTAGTTACATATACGAGTATTAGTAAAAATTGCCTGGTTGCAAGTGTATTATCGTCAAATGTATCAAAAGCATAATGTGTGCTACCTTTTGCTCTAACATTGACAGGGCTAAAAAAAAAAAACTGAAATAAGTGTAAAAGTCCACTTTAATAATGGTAACAACTTTTCAGCTGTATTTATCCTATCTTTATTAGGGAAAACACGGGGAATTTTACTCGAAGCAAGTAATGATTTAGGTTTGGAAGTAAATAAAGAAAAAAAAAAAAACAAAGGAAAACGTATTGTTTGTCTTTCACGTGTTAAATTTTATTACCTTGTAACATGTTTCGGTCTGTTATTGGCCGTCTTCAGAACTGGCTGTTGCTAGTTTTGGCGCCATTTGTTTTGTTAAACACACCCCCATAGGAAACAAAACAAAAGGCACCAAAACCAGCAACAGCCAGTTATGAAGATGGCCAATAGCAGGCCGAAACATGTTAACAAGGTAATAAAATTTAACACGTGAAAGACACAATACGTTTTCCGAAGTGATATAGTGTTAAAAGTTGTGTAATCAAGATGTATAAAAAACAAAGTATATGATTATATCTCGAGACCAGAACATAGTATGAATCTGAAATATAATACCTGGAAATTTATCCTTTGAAGAAGTGGAAAAATTCAGATACATTGGAGCAACTGTATCTAATATAAATGACACTCGGGTGAAAATTAAACGCAAAATAAATATGAGAAATGCTTGTTATTATTCAGCTGAGAAGCTTTTGTCATCCAGTCTGCTGTCAAAAAGCTGTAAGTTAGAATTTATAAAACAGTTATATCACCGGTTGTTCTGTATGGTTGTGAGACTTGGACTGTCACTCTGAGAGAAGAACAGAGGTTAGTAAAATATTTGGGACTAAGAGGGATAAAGTTACAGGAGAATGGATAAAGTTAAACAACGCAGAACTGCACGTATTGTATTCTTCACATAAATAATTAGGAACATTAAATCCAGACGTTTGAGATGGGCAGGGCATGTAGTACTTATGGGTGAATCCAGAAATGCATATAGAGTGTTAGTTGGAAGACCTGAGGGAAAAAGACCTTTGGGGAGGCCGAGACGTAGATGGAAAGATAATATTAAAATGGATTTAAGGGACGTGGGATATGATGGTAGAGAATGGATTAATATTGCTCAGGATAGGGACCTATGGCAGACTTATGTAAGGGCGACAATGAACCTCTGGGTTCCTTAAAAGCCTGTAAGTAGGTAATTAAGTAAGTAAGTATATATATATTATTTTAATGTACCGAAGTACATATGATATTTCCATGCAGATATTCTGCGTCATCATACGACGAAAGAGTAATGGAACGGAGAAAAATTCTCTCCGGCGCCGGGATTTGAACCCGGGTTTTCAGCTCTACGTGCTGATGCTTTATCCACTAAGCCACACCGGATACAACTCCGACGCCGGTTAGAATCGTCTCAGATTAGGGAACCCAAGAATTGGAGCTTAATCTGAGACGATTCTAACCGGCGTCGGAGTTGTATCCGGTGTGGCTTAGTGGATAAAGCATCAGAAAGTAGAGCTGAAAACCCGGGTTCAAATCCCGGCGCCGGAGAGAATTTTTCTCCGTTCCATTACTCTTTCATCGAAAGTAAGTAAGTAAGTAAGCAAGCCTGTACATCAGCGTTGTCAGACACAGCCTAAACGGAGCGGAGCGCTCCACTATAACTCGTTGCGTGCTCCGGTGCTTCCACAGACATAAGCAAGTTCACGCTCCGACTGGACGTCTCTAGCACCAAACCGGTTTCGGAGCTTACAACGCTGACACTACTGCTGTACACTATCATGACGGTGTAGGGAATTGGTGGCCCAACAGTCGTCCGTTAGCAGCTCTAATGACGCGCGTTCGAAGCGTTACTAACGCACGTTCCCAGCGTCACTATCGCTCCACTAAAAGTTGCCTCGTCTGAAGAGACACAAAGTATATGTACGACAAAACTTTTCTCTAAGACTGTACGTATATCTTTTAAATAACAGTTGAGGAATGAGGAGGAAAAGAGTACAGAGAAATAAGAAAGGAAGGCGAGAATAGGGAAATAGGGTAGAAAATTAAGTGAGGAAGAGAGGAAAGTGCAAAGACAAAATTAGAAAAGTAAGAGGCAAAAAAAGGCGAAGTAGCACGACTTGCTTCCTGCACACAAGTGCAGGACTTTGAACACAGTGAGAGCAGAGACTTGAGTCGCTCTAGCCTGCGCGAGTGTCTGGGGTTCTGTTCCAGAATGTAAACACTGAGATACTCCGACTGGGAACTTGCTGCAATCACTCCCTGGGGGCTTAACTGCGTCTCTCTCATATAAACAAGTGCGCCAGACGAAGGCCCCCGGGCCGCAGTTTTCCGATTACCACCCGAATCTGTTATGGGACATTAGTGCGTCTCTTACATTATCTGTCGCCATGGCAACCACTGCAGTAGCACGACTCTCCCTGGCTGCACAACTTCCAGAAACATTTGCCCACAACAAAATTCTGTTCAAATACGATTTCCAACATACCTAGGAGACAGGAGTGCAGGTTCCGGGAAAATAATGCGAGAGTAAAGGCTGGTTCACAATAAACCGGGAACGGAAACGACAACGAGAACGAGAACGGAAATATTGTTAAAATAATAGTACATTATGCAACAAGCCTATAATTGTAGTAATTAAGACGCGAGGACGTTTATGAAACGAGCGCAAGCGAGTTTCATAATTTTCATAAGAGCGTCTTAATTACCATTATAGGCAAGTTTCATACGACTTTTTAAGCTCGGCCATATGTATAACTTGAAATTATTCGTAAGTATTCATGTTATTGTTATGTGAGTGAGTGCAATAGCCTACCTCATGAATTGTGAGATGTGAGCAGACGAGAAAGTATTGATTTTTTTTTTTTTGGGAAACGAATGTCGACGACCTTGATATAATCTAGAGAGTAAGACAAACATTAGTCTTGATATAACCTTGAAATTGAATTCGACATTGAAAAACGAGATGACAAATTGAATTTATTTGAATATTATTTACAATTAACGCTAATTATTATAGTAACAGAGCATAACCTTCTGCGACAGTATTGGATTTCCAGCCTCCGTGACCTTTCGATAGTTGTCTTTCGATTGCATATCCGAGAATAATCGAAAACCTGAACTTTAATGAATAGGTGTACTTTAATGACGTGCATTAAAGGACTGCTACCAGGTGTATAATTACTGCATTTCGGCATGATCGAGTATAAATGTATTTCCGTTGTTGTTCTCGTTGTCGTTTCCGTTCCCGGTTTATTGTGAACCAGCCTTAAGATTGACAGGCGACTGCGACAAAATTTTTATCTGACTACGTAGCTACTTTTATTCCTTCATTGTTGTCGTAGTAACAGTTTTTTGGTCAACCATCAGCGTTAAAGTAGACACTCTAGATTTTATGTGAACTTTTTCTTATTGGGCCAGTTTTTGTATATTATGGACTATAACAAAATGGTGAGAGAATAAACGAGATTAAATAAGGAGTAAACCGAATAAAAACTAACAAACACACGCTACAATTAAATGATGAAGCTTTAATACACTAAGTGATCTGTTTTAACCTCGAACACCACGATTAATGAAGACACGAAACAAACAATTAAAAATGAAGAATAAACACGAACAAAGCAACAAATGAATGAAGCAACGAATAAACGAAGTAACAAATAAATGCAGCAATGAATAAACGAAGTAACGGGTAAAATAAATAAGGAGTAAACGAAGTAACGAATCAACAAACTAACAAACACACGGAACTACAATTAAATGAAGACACGAACAAAGCAACAAATGAACGAAGCAACGAATAAACGAAGTAACTAATACACTAAGGAACGATTAAATGAAGATAGGAACAAATGAAGTAACAAATAAACAAAGCAGAGAATAAATGAAATAACAAAGGAAACGAAGTAACGAATAAACAAAGCAACGATTAATGAAGACACGAAACAAACGATGCAACAAATAAACGAAGTAACAAATAAATGCAACAATGAATAAACGAAGTAACGGGTAAAATAAATAAGGGATAAACGAAGGAACGAATAAACGAAGTAACCAATCAACAAAGTAACGAACACACGGAACAACAATTAAATGAAGACACGAACAAAGCAACAAATGAACGAAGCAACGAATAAACGAAGTAATTAATACACTAAGGAACAATTAAATGAAGATACGAACAAATGAAGTAACAAATAAACGAAGCAGAGAATAAACGAAGTAACGAATAAACAAAGCAACGATTAATGAAGACACGAAAAACGATGCAACAAATAAACGAAGCAACGAATAAACAAAGTAACAAATAAATGCAGCAATGAATAAACGAAGTAACGGGTAAAATAAATAAGGAGTAAACGAAGTAACGAATCAACAAACTAACAAACACACGGAACTACAATTAAATGAAGACACGAACAAAGCAACAAATGACCGAAGCAACGAATAAACGAAGTAACTAATACACTAAGGAACGATTAAATGAAGATAGGAACAAATGAAGTAACAAATAAACAAAGCAGAGAATAAATGAAATAACAAAGGAAACGAAGTAACGAATAAACAAAGCAACGATTAATGAAGACACGAAACAAACGATGCAACAAATAAACGAAGTAACATATAAATGCAACAATGAATAAACGAAGTAACGGGTAAAATAAATAAGGGATAAACGAAGGAACGAATAAACGAAGTAACCAATCAACAAAGTAACGAACACACGGAACAACAATTAAATGAAGACACGAACAAAGCAACAAATGAACGAAGCAACGAATAAACGAAGTAACTAATACACTAAGGAACGATTAAATGAAGATACGAACAAATGAAGTAACAAATACACGAAGCAGAGAATAAACGAAGTAACGAATAAACAAAGCAACGATTAATGAAGACACGAACAAACGATGCAACATATAAACGAAGCAACGAATAAACAAAGTAACAAATAAATGCAGCAATGAATAAACGAAGTAACGGGTAAAATAAATAAGGAGTAAACGAAGTAACGAATCAACAAACTAACAAACACACGGAACAACAATTAAATGAAGACACGAACAAAGCAACAAATGACCGAAGCAACGAATAAACGAAGTAACTAATACACTAAGGAACGATTAAATGAAGTAACAAATAAACGAAGCAGAGAATAAACGAAGTAACGAATAAACAAAGCAACGATTAATGAAGACACGAACAAACGATGCAACAAATAAACGAAGCAACGATCAAAGTAACAAATAAATGCAGCAATGAATAAACGAAGTAACGGGTAAAATAAATAAGGGGTAAACGAAGTAACGAATCAACAAACTAACAAACACACGGAACAACAATTAAATGAAGACATGAACAAAGCAACAAATGAACGAAGCAACGAATAAATGATGTAACTAATACACTAAGGAACAATTAAATGAAGATACGAACAAACGATGCAACAAATAAACGAAGCAACGAATAAACAAAGTAACAAATAAATGCAGCAATGAATAAACGAAGTAACGGGTAAAATAAATAAGGAGTAAACGAAGTAACGAATCAACAAACTAACAAACACACGGAACAACAATTAAATGAAGACACGAACAAAGCAACAAATGAACGAAGCAACGAATAAACGAAATAACTAATACACTAAGGAACGATTAAATGAAGATACGAATGAAGTAACAAATAAACGAAGCAGAGAATAAACGAAGTAACCAGTAAACCAAGTAACGAATAAACAAAGCAACGATTAATTAAGGCACGAACAAACGATGCAACAAATAAACGAAGCAACGAATAAACCAAGCAATGAATAAATAAGCAACGGATGAATGAAACAACGGATAAATGAAGAACGAATAAACGAAGTAATGAACTAAAGATTAAGAAAACTAAAGAACCAATGATCGAAATAACAAATGAACTTTGAAATAAAAATATAAATGAAGTAACATATGAATGATCAAAATACAAATTAAATGAACGATGTAGAAACAAATGAACGATCAAAATAAGATATGAACGATGAATATAAAAGAATCTAAGGGGAAAAAAGCCAGAAAACGAGTTAGGCGAATGAATGAATGAATAAATAAGCGAATAAATGAACTAACGAAGTGAATCAATAAGCAAACAAATGAAATAATGGTGTGCAATGATTAAATGAATAAATGCAGATAATGACTGAATAAACACATCAATGATCTGATAAATGAACGAAATAATTAGCTGATTAATTAATTATTTAACTAACGGAAAACTGAATAAGTTGGTTAATAAAGCGAAGGATTGAGTTAATTACAGTATATAGTATACTTAGGCCTAATGGATAAACATTAATGCAGGAATATCAGTGACTGTATAAAACGAATACTATGTGCGTACATTTATATATAGACCTATTTTTGATACGGTATAGAAAAGTATTTTATTTCGATAAATGTTTTCTTAAAACATGTAATGGGCTAACCAAACACCTTTAAGATTCGTTGCTTGCTACCTCCATTCTTTCAGACTGTTCTTAATACGTAGTTTTTTCCAAGTTACTGAACGGAAATATGTACACTGCTCTATAAGTTAAACATTTCTGAACATGTGGTGCAAATATCAGTTTTTGCTATGGTCTACCTTCTCATAAGATTTGTTCGACCTGGTAACGACCAACTTTTCCAAGTTACTTAAACAGCTGAAACACGAGCACAATTTTGTACAAGTTTTCGAACACTGTTGGGAGTACGGTCAAACATTGTTTGAACCAATTCTTGCTAGCTTCATCCCATTATAAGATTGTTGCACCTGGCAACGACCAAGTTTCCCAAGTTATTGAAGCGGGCGGCGTGCGTGCACCACGCGGTATAAGTTTATGAACATAGTTGGGCGTGGGATGCAAACATCGTTCTTCAGTCGAAGGTAGTAGAATTGCAGAGAGGCTTTATGTGGACTGGGACACATGTGGGACGCAGCGACCCATTCCGGCGCGGCAGCGTCTTGGAATGGCCGGAACAGGTGGCGTCCTCAAGATTAGGGGATGTCTTGCCTTCCACATATAACGCCCATAATTCTGCAGCATCTGCGGTCTCGCGTTATGATAGCTTTAATGCCGCGGTCCCGTTGTCGAGACAAGATTGCGGCGTTCCGAGGTCACAATGGGACAATAAAGTAGAAATTACTGTAACAGTCCTGTTAACCGCCACGGTCGGAGTAGGGGGTGCGGAAGATTGAAAGGGTGGTCACACTGTGTAATATCTCCGAGGACTGCGCTTCCAGTACAGTCCGAGCTCTTCAAGGTACGAGTGCTTCATTGTGCTTACAAGATGGACACGTGACGTACTGTAAGAGTTCATCTACTGTGGGAGGGGGACAAGAGCTGAATCAGAGGGAAAAAAAAAGAAGGAAGATTGCGGGCAAAACAAAAACGAAGGGTGAAAGAAGAGATAGTGGAAAAGAGAGAAAGAAGTAGGGAACAGAGGGAGAACAGGAGAGTAAATAGAAAAGAAAAGGAGGGTAAAGTGGGAAGTAAAGGAGGAACAAGTAGGAAAAGGGGCAAGAAAAGGAAAAAGCGAGGAAAAAAGACGGAAAAGTGGGAAGAACAAGAGGGAAAAGTGTGAAGCACAGGAGGAAAAAGTGAAAAGAAAAGATAGGGAAAAAGGAAAAGAAAGATGGGAAAAGAGAGAAGAAAAAGAGAGAAAAGTGGGAAGAAAATTAGGGAAAGGAGAGAAGAAAAAGAAAAAAAGAGAGCAAGAGGAAAGAAAAGGAGCGGAAAGTGGGGAAAAGGTAGGAAAAGAGAACAGAAAAAGGAAAGTAAAAGAAGAAAAGTGAGAAGAAAAGAGGGAAGAAAAAGAGAAAAGTAAGAGGGAAGAAAAGGAGGAAAAGTGGGAAAAAGGTGGGAAAAGAGAAAAGAAAAAGGAAAATAAAAGAAGGAAAAGTGAGAAGAAAAGAGGGAAGAAAAAAAGAGAAAAAAGTAAGAGGGAAGAAAAGGAGGAAAAGTGGGGAAAAAAGGTGAGAAAAGAGAAAAGAAAAAGGAAAGAAAAAAAGAAAAGAAAAAGAAGAAGGAAAATTGAGAAGAAAAGAGGGGAAAAGGAGGGAAAATAGGGAAGAAAAATGAAAAGAGAAAAAACAAGAGGGAAGAAAAGGAGGAAAAGTGCGAAAAAAGCCGAGAAAAGAAAAAGGAAAGGAAAAAGAAAAAGGAAAGAAAAAAGAAAAAGGAGAAGTGAGAAGAAAAGAGGGAAAAAGGAGGGAAGAGGGAAGAAAAAGGAAAAGAGAAAAAAGCAAGAGGGAAGAAAAGGAGGGAAAATGGGAAAAAGGTGAGAAAAGAAAAAGGAAACAAAAAAGAAAAAGGAAAGAAAAAGGAAAAGTGAGGAGAGAAGAGGGAAAAAGGAGGGAAGAGGGAAGAAAAAGGAAAAGAGAAAAAAAGCAAGAGGGAAGAAAAAGAGGGAAAGTGAGAAAAAGGTGAGAAAAGAAAAAGGAGAGAAAAAGAAAAGGAAAGAAAAAAGAAAAAAGAAAAAAGGTAAAGTGAGAAGAAAAGAGGGAAAAAGGAGGGAAAAGAGGGAAGAAAAAGGATTTGGAAGAAGGGAAAAAGAGCACGGCAAGAAAAACGAAGAGAAAGAGGGAAAGCGAGAAAGTAAAGAAGAAATAAGAGAAAATGTATAAAAAGAAGAACGGAGATAATGTATTTTTATACACAGAAGAAAGGGAGAGAAATAGACAGAGAAAGAAGAATAGAAAGAACAAGATGAGGAGAAACAATAAAGAGAAAGGAAGAAAGTGGATAGGGACGGAATATGGAGAGATAATGAAGAGGGAAGGAGAGACAGAAGGAGTGAAATGAGGGAAACAGAAAGAGGAAGAGGAAGGAGAACGCACGGAGAAAGGAGAAGAAAATGGAGAGGAAAGAGAGCAAAGAAAAAGAACAGAAGAGAGAGGTAAGAAAAGAATAGAAAATGATAAAAGAATACGAAGAGGGAAAGAAGAATATTGATGATAAAAGAATTCGGAAGATAGTGAAGAAGAAGAAGAAGTATAAAATTATAACCAGAAAATAACAGAGAATAATGTTGAAACAGTAGTCACAAGGGAAAATACGGTACCGAATGGACGTTTATTGCACTATTATGTTCCCAATCACATTGCTAAGAACTGGAAATGAATGTTTCAGGACTAAGAGTTTCTAAAAACGTGTCGTGGTCTATCTTAAAAAACCGTCCCTGTATTTTCTCGGAGAAATTCACGCTGTTTTTAACGCTCCTTGTGAAGCCATCGTTCCACGTCGTAGTAGCGTAGTCTAAGGCGTCATACGTTGGACTAACAATAAAGAACTTGAGATGGTTCGATCCACTGGGGGAAGAAAATATTTTCTTATGAAATTTTGTCCAGTATGGAACCTGTGTCCACCCAGCATCGTGATGAATTTTAGGAGCTACAGAGGGTAGGGAAATTTGAATTACTTTTTGGTTTTTGAAGTGTCAGTAAAATCAGGATAGTATCAGTGAAATGTGTCGTAGTTCCAGTGCAGTGAGTAAGTTGACAGCGAAATGAGTGTAGCGCTAAAAGGTACTTGTGCAGGTATGAACATATCATACTCGTGGGTTTTAGCTCCAACTTAGGGTTAAGATACAAATTAGATTTACTTTAAATGTTATTTTAAGTGATCGTGCTTCATTTATAGTCCCGTCGCTCTAATTTCCGGCAGCCAATCACGTTGCAGGTCGGCTACATTTAAACGTGTGCGTCTTGTGATTCGCCGATTCATTTCTTAAGGCTCGATAAATACTTAATATAATCGCCCTCCATTTTGGCTCTTTCGTTGGCGTTCGCAGAAAGCACACGAAGACGTTATTTGCCGCTCAATTATTTGCTGAATTACTGTGCGTTTGATTTATTATCATAGGAGCTACGACATGATAATGTTTAACGGTGTGGCAAATAGATTCCTCGTATGGTAGCTCGGAAACGTAGGAACAAAAATGGCGAACGATACTACCTACTTAGGCTTTATAGAGCCTTCATTTTCTAAGACGTAAGCAAAGAGGAGGAGTCATGCCGGAAATAACAGCGTCGCGACTATAATTTAGGATGCTCTCTGTTAATTTTAGTATACTACTATTATTATTATTATTATTATTATTATTATTATTATTATTATTTATTAGTATTAATATTAATTTCTTATTATTACTAGTATTATTAATTTATTATTAATTGTATTTATTATTATGGTGTTTATTATTAATTGTTATTGAATGTAATTAGTTACCACTGTCACCGAGTATTTATCCATTTGCAATGTGAATACATACATACATCTGGGGGTGGGGATTATTATGTCGACCACACGACAACCAGCACTAGTTCGATGATCGTTCACCTCTGATTAGGCATGTGGACATGGGGTCAGCAGTCAATTTGTCGACTTAGCTCTCCATAAGCGTCCCGCCACGGTTTTATTTATTATAAGGCCATTCTGCTCGAAGAGAAATATTGGCTATCGCTCATGTAAATGCAGATCTTGTTGCTAGGAAAAATTTGCATAGCAACGTACGTTTTTTTTTTTTCTTCAAACAACAGCTCTGTTGTCGTTGAAATAGCTTTAAACTGACATTATAGGGAAATGTCACGAGTTCAATAATGTAGGGAGAAAAATAAAACAAATGAAGTAAGACACAAGGAGTTTTATGGTTTGAATAGTGAATCGTATGCATATCATGTAACGGATTCTTTCACAAGGCCATCTAAGAAAACTGCAGAGTTGTTACCGTTATAATGTCGACTACAATGTTTAATAATAGAGCGAATTACCATATGTAGGCCGACCGTGACTAGCGAGGGAACAAAATTAAAGGGAAGGAAAGGTGTCATTAAATGACACATATTCTCAGAATTCAAGTTATATATTATATTAAATAAAATAACAACTACGGATATAATAATAGACCAGAAAAAGAGTACAGACAAAGGAGACTGCTTCCATTCGTGCTACTTCAACATATTTCAAAACCTAGCCTTCCTCCTGAAAAAATTCCTATCATTGGGCTGATTACCTGGTTGATTTTTCCCGAGGTTTTTCCCGACCGTAAGGCGTATGTCACGTAATCTATGGCGAATCCTCGGCCTCAGCTCACCAAATACCATCTCGCTATCACCAACCTCATCAACGTTAAATAATCTAGTAGTTCAGCCGTGGCGAGAACGTGACTCGCGAGACATTGTGGCTCGTAGTGATAGCTCTGCATTTCGCTTGCTTCTAACCTCCGCGAACCCCCACCCTCTCATTCACTGGAGTCAAACTCCGTTCCATTTGTGTTTGTCTCTGACCTGCGAGTGGCATATGTCTCCCTCGAAACCATGTACGAAAGTTCCAAGTAGGATGGGAGGACGCATTTTTTTGCTGTCAATATGATGGAATATTAAATGTATGATTTCTTCAAAAGTATTACGAGGAAAACGGTTGTCGGTTGTATAACACAAAACGGCATTATACTACATGTTACTGATGAAACATTAAAAGGTTAAGTGTTATCATCATCATCATCATCATCATCATCATCATCATCCCTGTACGTCGACCCTTTTGCAGCAGATGTACGAATAATGCGGTTAGCTCTTCAATTTGAACTCACTGATTTACTACAGTATGTGATGTCAAATGAAAGCTAGATGTAAGGACTTGACAAATGTTGAACTTTCAAATCTTTGCCAAAAAATAAATATCCAAAGCTTCATTCTTTCGCTTGCTCTGTTGAAGCCATGTTCGCTACAGTTTACGTTTGTGAAAAATCATTTTCAACAATTAAAATAGTAAAAACCAAATTTAGATCACGACTGACAGATAAATACCTTCGTGATCAACTACGACTGGCAGTAAGTGACATCATTCCTGATTTTGAAACTTTGTCGCAGAGACATTCTGAAGACAGTTAATTTTAGGTTGTGATATTGTTCATTTATAGTTCATTTCTTTCTTCGTTGCACGTACTAAACATTAGTTTGTAGCCTTGTACTGTATAAAATTATATTTAAGTGCTTGACGTAAGGAAAATGAAAATCCGTTAATAAATCAGACAGTTGCTTCACTTCCCCTTCGGGTGTCCGCCTCCCTCCATGGGCGCTATGCACGTTGCAGGTTACACAGTGGCTCGGCGCACGATTACATTTTCGCCACCGCTGTAGTAGTTGACACAACGTCGTTAAATAACCAAGGAAAAAAAACTACCGGTATTTTAACTATTATTATTATTAATTGTAATTTTTTAAATGTTATGTTTTATTTAACGACGCTCGCAACTGCAGAGGTTATATCAGCGTCGCCGGATGTGCCTGAATTTTGTCCCGCAGGAGTTCTTTTACATGCCAGTAAATCTACTGACATGAGCCTGTCGCATTTATGCACACTTAAAAATGCCATCGACCTGGCCCGGGATCGAACCCGCAACCTTGGGCATAGAAGGCCTAATTGTAATTATTGTGTGCAATTAAGTTACCACCACCACCGGGTATTTGCCAATTTGCAGTGTAAATGAATACATACAAACATGATGTTACGAAAAGTAACCTGGTATCACATCACAGAACCGAGACATGTTTTTTTTTTTAAGTATAATCATTTTTTGACACGATGTATTTATAAACCTTTAGGCATGCATTACGACGAAGTGAAGAGAAGCGAATAGAAGCATTTGAAATGTGGATATGGAGAAGGATGGAGCGTGTGAAATGGACAGAGTAAGAAACGAAGCTGTGTTGGAAAGATGCATGAAGAAAGAATGATACTGAAACTGATCAGAAAGAGGAAAAGGAATTGGCTGGGTCACTGGTTGAGAAGAAACTGCCTACTGAAGGATGCACTGGGAGGAATGGTGAACGGGAGAAGAGTTCGGAGCAGAAGAAGATATCAGATGATAGAGGAAGACAGAAAATAGAAAAGACTGGAGAATGCTGGGTTTGCAGTGAAAGACCTGCCCTTGGGCAGAACACTATGAATGAATGAAAGAAGAATAGCATGCTGAAATTCGTCAGAACCAATTATCGGACACTATACAAGAATCAGTCTGTACCCTGTACTATTTTTTATATTCTTCATGAATGTCAGTTAAAAAGAAATACGAAAAGAAACTAAATTATACAATAAAAAAACTGTGATGCAACTTGTCGTACGCTGATCATGAACCATGAGTTGCGTGACAATTTCACAGGGTGATACTAGCAGTAGCTTAGCACGGGAAATGTTTAGCTTCATATAGAAGCGCTATCAGGGGCATCTTAATGAACTCTGCTACTTCGCTGAAAGATAATTTCGCCATAAATCTTTTTTATCTGTAATTTTCATGAGTTATCGCTCTTGTTCCTGATATAATCGCCATTTGCATGAAGGGTCTTAGGTTCAACTGCCACCGTGATTAATAGAAGACAAAGAAGGCGGACGCCACATGGAATACCGCGATTGTATCAAGTGCTGTTGACAAAACACTGTCACGTGCAGTGCGTCCATCTATATAGATCAATCTGGGAGAAGGTATTAGTTATTAATAGATCTCGGATTTTTGGGCTCGTTTAGCATAGACTGAAACTTACTTCTAACATTACACCCAGAACTTCTAACATGTAACCCACTAACATATAACAAGAAAATTAGAAACGTGTTAATATCTTAAATTTGATTAAATAAATTTATAGCCTATGTGTATGAATTAATCAATCTATATTATATTTGTATTCTATAATTTTGAAATATATATTAATCCTACTTTTCACGTGCGATATTATTCTTCTCTAGTGTTAATATTATAGTATATACTTAATTCCATTGCCGCTGTAATTATATTTTAGTTCCTATTTTATTTTACTTATTTATTTATTTATATTATTTTTTTATTTTAATATTATATCTGAACTGCGACCGAGCACGAGCGCTGCTCATTCGGTCTCAAATTTTGTTAATACTACTGTATCTTCTTTTTATATTGCTTGTATTATTTTATTTGTATTTATCTTTGTTTGTTTTTGTAATTATATTTCTTTATTCTGTATATTTGAATTTAAATAAATAAAAAAAAAAAATAAATTAATTTACCTAGTTTTAGGCAATATCATCGCTCGAGAGTTACTCTTGTTGCATATATCTAGGATTTTTACATAAAATTGTTGCAATCTAGCCTATCCGAGCCTAAAAATAAGAGATCTAGTTATTAATCATCAAACTGGAGAACTTGGCAAGCTATATTTTTCTGTATGTGATTTGATCCTGGTTGAGTGGAAGAGAAGGCCTAATGGCCTTAACTCTGCCAGGGAAAATAAAACTGTTGTTATTATTATTATTATTATTATTATTATTATTACTATTATTATTACTTATTTGGAAACTGCTTTCAACGCCAGACGACCGAGTTTCATTTCCGCCTAGAATAGCAAAATAGTTATTTTTTTTATACTCTAATGACCGATTTCCCCAAGTATTGTTAGAACATTTAACGAATGTTAAACTCTAAACAGTTTGAATAATTTCGAGGGAAAAATTGTTCCGGAGCCGGGTATCGAACCCGGGACCTTTGGTTTAACGTACCAACGCTCTACCACTGAGCTACTAGGGAACTCTAACCGACACCGATCCAATTTTTCCCTCTATATCCACAGACCTCAAAGTGGGCTGACAACCGTCAAGCAACCATCTTCGAGTGCACACTAACTCCGTGTGACTTAAATTGTTGTTTTCTGTTAACGAACAGTGACGTGTATTATGCAAATCAAGATTTCAGGTATAACTCCCTGTAAAGTTGATTTGAATAATTTCGAGGGAAAAATTGTTCCGGAGCCGGGTATCGAACCCGGGACCTTTGGTTTAACGTACCAACGCTCTACCACTGAGCTACCCGGGAACTCTAACCGACACCGATCCAATTTTTCCCTCTATATCCACAGACCTCAAAGTGGGCTGACAACCGTCAAGCAACCATCTTCGAGTGCACACTAACTCCGTGTGACTTAAATTGTGGTTTTCTGTTAACGAACAGTGACGTGTATTATGCAAATCAAGATTTCAGGTATAACTCCCTGTAAAGTTGATTTGAATAATTTCGAGGGAAAAATTGTTCCGGAGCCGGGTATCGAACCCGGGACCTTTGGTTTAACGTACCAACGCTCTACCACTGAGCTACTCGGGAACTCTAACCGACACCGATCCAATTTTTCCCTCTATATCCACAGACCTCAAAGTGGGCTGACAACCGTCAAGCAACCAACTTCGAGTGCACACTAACTCCGTGTGACTTAAATTGTGGTTTTCTGTTAACGAACAGTGACGTGTATTATGCAAATCAAGATTTCAGGTATAACTCCCTGTAAAGTTGATTTGAATAATTTCGAGGAAAAATTGTTCCGGTACCGGGTATCGATCCCGGGACCTCTGGTTGAACGTACCAGCGCTCTACCAACAGAGCTACCCGGGAACTCCATCCGACACCGTCTCAACTTTTCCCTTTATATCCACACAAATCGCATGGGCTGACGAAACGCCAGAGACCCACAACGAGTGTACACAATCTCTGTGTGACTTGGAATTGTGGAGTCGGGTGGAGTTCCCGGGTAGCTCAGTTGGTAGAGCGCTGATACGTTCAACCAGAGGTCCCGGGATCGATACCCGGCCTCGGAACAATTTTCCCTTGAATCTGCTTTACAGGGAGCTTTACCTGAAAGATTAGGTTTGCAATGTCAGTAGTGTTTCAAAGTATACAGTGAGTATTATATTAAAAAAGTTCCAGCAAAAATTGCTTCTTTGAGAAGTCATACGAGTATGTTAGCATTAGTACTAAAACCTTACTTTGTAATAACTTAATATTATTCAATAGTAGTAACCTGAGAGGATAAAAAGAAAGGAGGGAGTACTTCAAGCCAAATATGCATGAAATCGATGCGACGGATATGATGTCAAACTATAACTTTTACGCCCCCATAATCCACCGCGAAATACCGCCAATTGTCAAATATTAAATTTATACTATCGCTTTTAATAAATACGCAAACGGATTAGAATGGATCTGGAGGTAACAGGACTACTAGCAGATTATTATATCAATGTATGTTTCACTGTATATTTATTAAAAGTGTTATGGTTGTGACATGGACTGAACACTTCATTTCCACATTCTTTCTCTTATCAAGAAGGATGTTGGCATTCCTTCATATGTTAAAGCATAGGGGACATATCAAAGGACATATTCTACAGTTGAGCCGAACAGAATATTAGCTTATTTATAAAAAAAAAGTAACTCCTGCTGAACTTGACTACACTTTTGAAATATTCACAACACGAAACAATTTGTAATCGTAATAATATGAACAAAATAGCTGAGAAACACACCGGAAAAAGAGATGAACTATGGGTAATTTGACGGCCATACTAATACACCTTTTTAGTTCCACCGTTTCAAGCTTATGGCCCGGGGTTGGTAGTAACCTACAACTTTCATTTGTCTTCTTCTTTATCGTTCATGGCCTACTGTAACAGGTTATGATTTTATACATGTTTCATGACTTACTCTATAATACAGAACTTAAACAATAATATCAGCCATAAAAAATTGTCTTACATGTGCAAAATCATTACCAACTGCTATTGAGTGGTTAAAATAGTGCTAACGACTGTTAAGTGTTGGTTTTTTTAAACAAAATGATGTTGAAGAAATGGTACATACATTAACCAAATGTTAAAAATAAACAGGCTGTTAATTTAACACTAGTTACGCCACATTAAACATTTCTTGGAGAAACTGGTCATAAGGCTGGTACTCATGGTCGGTGACTTATTTTAGAGGTCTGTATCGGTCGGATTTAGTCGGGTAAGATGAAGGGCCAACCGTATTAAGATCCTACAATGCTAGGTCCTTACTGATTGGGTATCCATCTGCCTGAACCCGTCCGAATTCTGTCCGACACCAGACTTCTAATCCGACTCAAGCAGTGCTGATTTCTACGAGCAGTGATAGCGCGTGACAAGTATAGTAATTACAGCTAATAACTCCAACACATTCCAATCTTCAACAGAGGAAATTCTCTTCAAAATATGTGACTGGTTCTCAGTCAATAAATTGGTATTAAACTATAACAAAACTAACATAATTCAATTTAAATCCTGTCCAAATTCAACCTCCAAAATTTCTAGCGCAATAATTAACAATAGATCCCTATTAGAAACAACAACCAAATTTCTTGGCTTAAAAATCGATAATGTGTTAAATTGGAAAAATCATATTAAAAAAATTACCCCGAACTATATTCAGCATGTTTTGCTATTAGATCTATGCAAAAGATAGTAAATATCCATACCTTAAAAACAATATTCTTTGCATTCTTTCACTCGGTAATGAGTTTTGGAATAATATTCTGGGGAAATTCCACAGATAGTAACAGTATATTCCTATTACAAAAAAGAGTAATTAGAATAATAGTAGGTGCCAAATCTAGGGAATCGTGTAGGACTATTTTAAAAAAAACTACAAATAATGTCCATGGCTTGTCAGTATATCCTTTCATTAATAATCTTCCTCGTATGTAATCGTGAAAACTTTGTAACTACTTCAACAGTTCATAGCATAAATACATGTCAAAAAATGACTTTCATACTCCATCGGCAAGTCTATCGTGCTATCAAAAAGGAGTGCGTCATGTGGCAGTAAAAATTTTAATAGCCTCCCTATCGATATAAAAAATGAAACTCAAAACATAAGATTATTTAGGGCCAAATTAAAGTACCTAATTTCTCACGTTTTCTATTCTGTAGGTGAATTCATGACATTCAATAACACTTCATGAAATTGATACTAAAACTTTGTGTTGTACTAGTAGACTATATTGTAAATCTCGTCTGTATATATTTCATCTAGACTGTGACTATAAATTAAGATTTTATAATAGTATTAAGTTTTTTGACTTGTTCCATATTCTAACTGTAAGCAATGTATGGATACCATGGAATGTTAATAAATACAATACAATACAATACTATTGAAAAATTATTTCATATTGCTGCATTATGAACGTATTAATTTAATATTCTATCCCCCATATGTTTTAAGAGGTGTGTCGTGAAAAACAAGTCATATATGAGCCTTGTTGTCAGCATCTTGGAGCACAATACCACATCACACATTGGACAGTTTTTGGGCTCATGTTCGGTGCCCGTGGCACGATCCCACGTGAAACTTTAAATCAACTTCAACAATTTAAAATTTCTAATGCAACGATTGATGCCATAGGATCTCACGTGTTAAAATCATCCTTAGCTATAATTAGTAATCATTTGTACCCAACAACATTTTTATTGTAAATGATTTCCTACGTTTTCTTATCTTAATGTTTTTTCTTTTTCTTTCCAAGTGTCACAAAATTGTTTTGTTTACTTATTATTCTTTATGAATTGATTAGTAGGCCGGTCTATCGAACCCTTATTTAGGGCGGCTTTTGTTTCTACAAATTATCTCTCATTATCAATTCCTCATAATAAACATTTTAAGGGCATCGGGAATCTCCTATCTTAACACATGTTAAATTAGTGATATTTACTGTACCTTTTCTCTAAAACTGTTAGAAGTAGAAAAATGAAACTTTTACAGCCTATTTCCAACACTCTTGTAAGTAATCAGAAGAAGGATTTTTAAAGTAACAATATTTTATAAATTTATGATTTTTTTTTTTTTAATATGTAAATTTTTACCGCATTTTGTTAAACAAAAGTACCAGTATCGCTACAGCCACCACTGAATATCGAACCAAAACCCGCGATATGGCATGCTCACTACCTGAGGAACAGTTCTGGTATTGTCCAGGAAGTAACTCAGGACAGAAAAGACTCAAGAATTTCTGCAAACAGTAGAAACAGGGGGAGCCGATGCTGCCCGCACAGCACACAGATTCACGAAAGGGGTTTGGAGGGGGAAGAGGAAGAACAGGCCGCAAGTTCTAACGAGTGCTAAGAGGATTTTGACGGACATCATAGTTGGTACAATAGGGCTGGGGTATAAACCAGAGATTAGCGAAATAAAATAAAAAGAAGAAAGACGGTCTGCGTGAATCATTTTTTGTTTTAGTGCAAGTAGCTCTTTTACACAAAAGAAAACTGAAAAAAAAGTTTCACTTCCCCTTCTACAATGAGGAAAGAAGAGGGTGGTTTGGGGTGAAGATAGATCAGGATGGAGACCCATTGTGTGTGCTTCAGAAGGTTACTTAATGTAATGAGCTATCCTTTCAGCAAATAAAACTTCACTTAGTAGATCGAACATAAAAATCTATACAGGGACGTTCTTTAAGGACGCTACAGAGCCTCTCTTTCTTACTTCTCTCTCTCTCTCTCTCTCTCTCTCGCTCTCTTCCTGTATGTAATTGAGTGAAAAATGATGTCAGGACCTTTGTATGGAAAACAAAGCTCCATTTAATAGTCCCAACACTGAGCCCTTCCCCCCCCCTCCGCGCCGCGCATTTTATCCACCCTTCTTGTCATCTCTTTGGATAATGCATACTCTGATGTAGAGCTCGGCCCATTTTCTTCTACACAAAGATCCGCATTCAAACGTCTTCCCAATATTTCAACGCCTTTATATGCATACCAGTAACACAAGGCTGTACATATTCCATATTAAATCTCCATTATTACTGCGAAAATGCATATTCTATTTAATAAACCGATTACGTCAAAATTTTATCTTCATAACAACCTCTAAAATATGTAATTACTTAATCTGGGAAAATGTTCTGTAGATATCGCACTCCCAGTAAAATAGTGTCGTAACTCGAAAATTGTGATTCGAAAAGATATGCTATTTGAAATTTGATCCCAACAAATGAGAAATAAAAAATAGGTTGCTGCCGCCAATTTACTCAAGGAATGGCCACTCATATAACTTGAGGGAAAGAAGACAAAGGACGGACACTGGAAAGTATTCTTTTCTCAATCGTACTATCAGGGACTGGAATGCTTTACCTGCAGACTTACTAAAGGCTTTACCAATAACCAAAACTGTATTCAAAAATAGGCTTAAGGACTTTACTAATAGACGGTAGTATATTATACACACTATTTAAAGGATGTAATTGGTGTTTTTTTATTTGAAATGTTGTATCAGTGAAGTGTGAAGTGTATTGTGTAAGTGAAGTGTTTTTCTGTCAGTGAAGTTTTAGTTTATAGTGGCAGTGCAAAGTATTTGAACAGTGAAATGTGTTTGAAGTGTTAGTGAAATCAGGGTAGAATCAGTGAAATGTGTCGTAGTTCCAGTGCAGTGAGTGAGTTGACAGTGAAGTGAGTGTAGTGCTGAAAGGTACTTGTGCAGGTATGAACATATCATACTCGTGGGTTTTAGTTCGAACTTAGGGTTAAGATACAAATTAAATTTACTTTAAATGTTATTTTAAGTGAACGTGCTTCATTTAATTTAGGATGCTCCCTGTTGTTGTTGTTGTTGTTGTTATTATTATTGTTATTATTATTATTATTATTATTATTAAGCCTATTATTATTACTTACTTACTGGCTTTTAAGGAACCCGGAGGTTCATTGCCGCCCTTATATAAGCCCGCCATTGGTCCCTACTCTAAGATAGATTAATCCATTCTCTATCATCATATCCCACCTCCCTCAAATCCATTTTAATATTATCCTCCCATCTACGTCTCGGCCTCCCTAAAGGTCTTTTTCCCTCCGGCCTCCCCACTAACACTCTATATGCATTTCTGGATTCGCCCATACGTGCTACTTGCTTGCCCATCTCAAACGTCTGGATTTAATGTTCCTAATTATGTTAGGTGAAGAATACAATGCGTGCAGTTCTGTGTTGTGCAACTTTCTCCATTCTCCTGTAACTTCATCCCTCTTAGCCCCAAATATTTTCTTAAGCACCTTATTCTCAAACACCCTTAACCTATGTTCCTCTCTCAAAGTGAGAGTCCAAGTTTCGCAACCATAAAATTATTATTAGTAGTAATTTATTATTAATTGGATTTTTTATTAATTGTGTTTATTATTAATTGTCATTATTGAGTGTAATTAGTTACCACTGCCACCGGGTATATACCCATTTGCAATGTAAATACATACATACATACATACATACATACATACATACATACATACATACATACATACATACATGCATACATACATACAAATGTAACATTGTAAAATTCTTTTGCAGATCGAAAAGTTACATTTGTTCGAATAAAATTTCTGCACATTAAAAGGACAAAAATAAAATTCTTTTAATCATTTATTATCATAACACATTGCTCTCTTAAGTCAACTGAGCATATTGGGAATTAGGCTAAATCAATGGCTTGCGCAAAACACGCTATGAAATGTTTCATATAAAACAAAAGAATTGTGACGCTGTCGTGTGTAGTTCCTGGGGTAGCTCAGTCGGTAAGGCGTTCGCGCGCTAAGCGAAGGGTCCCGGGATCGATACCCCGCTCCGGAACAATTTTTCCTTGAAATTATTGAAACCTGCTTTACAGGGAGCTACTACCTGAAAGCCAGATTTGTATAAAACAATTTTTATCTCGAAATTGAAATATTTCGAAGAATAACCCCTGAAATTATTGAAATTACTTCCGGTTCAACCTTTATAGTTAACATGGATTGTGATAAGGTGACTTAAGGGGTTAGGTACAGCTTACAGCAGTAACATTTATGAAAATATTCAACATTTTTTTTCTCCATTACTGTATCTTGTACACTAATGAACATTGGTACCGTATGTATAAAACATTGTCCTTCTGCTATGTGAAAAAATATTTTTACGATTTAAAAAAGAAATTTTTTTTTTTCAAAATTCAAAATGGTGGCACTTCACTGAAGTGGCACTTCACTTCACATCACTTCAGTGATGAAGCGTTTCCCTCATAACCAGGCTTCGAGACTTTGTACCCGATACAATAAGTTTACTGTGCATGCACTATGGGTTGTTGACTCGCTGCAGGTAGACAGAGATGTGTTGAGGTAACAACGTTGGTATTTAGAGTAGTGTACGGTTGTAAGGGGAAACACACATATGGACATTCTGAAAGTAAATATACATTACACAATGACAATGTCAAAAGAATGTGAAAAGCATTTATTCTCCTGTCTTTTATAAGCATTTGTGTTTAATTACACACAGTGTTAATGGTGGAAATAAGCATGTAGCAATTTTAATTTTTTCATTTATCCTATTGGTCGTCTTCAGGAAGTACAGTTACAGTACCGAATTGCAATGTACCTACTACATGATACATTCTCAGTGACTCAAAACGTAAATCTCTTTCGGTTATCTGCCAAATTTTGTATTGTAGAAAGCTGCGCTCTACGCCGCATGACGTGATAGGAGCAAAACGAAAAAACCTAACATCATTGCAGTCTCTAAGAGACAGTCCTTTATTCTCGGGTGACTCTATGTCCACTAATTTGCTGTTTATGTTATACAATGTTCCATATCCGTTATTTTTACATAAAATTGATTTCCACATCTGTTTCACACGTTTAGTAACCGGTGTACTTGATGTCTCATTAATTCTCTGCATCATTTTCTAAATTAATTTGAGGGCTTCCGGCATCTCTTGCTCTGACTTATCTAACCGTGTAATAGTTTCAGACACAGTTTGTATGAAAACCAAATTATTCGTCAGAACCTTCAAATCCAGAGCGTTTTTCTTTGCGTATTTGTTGGCATTCATTCTGCAGTACCCCCACCCACTATACGCTTTATCACTATACTCAATACGCCGTTATGCTGATTTCCCACTGAACTGCTCTATCGGGTCCGAAGTCTCGAAGCCTGCTCATAACTCATAAACTTGTTAACTTTTTCATGTTCTCTCTCTTTTATTTTATTGCTGAAACTCATGTTTACAATATCATGCTCTTTTAACTACATTCCTTAATAAATAATATTTTTTTTTATTTTGTGTTAGAAGAAAATACTGATATTTGACTATTTTTTAAAATGAATTTATTTTCTATCACACAATCTATCAAAGGTAGAGAAGTGATTTTACATCATGTTGTAGATATGACATGCATAAATACACAAAAAAATTTAATCACAGAACGTTGGATAGTTTTTGGGTTATAGGGAACTGCCACCATTTTGAATTTGAAAAAAAATATAAACAATTTTTGTTTAATCTTAAAGATATTTGTTTTCATATAGGAGGACAGTGTTTTACAAGATAGAGTAATGGAGGAAAAAGATGTTAAATATTTCCTAAATTTTACTGCTGTAAGCTGTACCTAAATGTACACAACTAAAATTCTTTCAATCATTTATTACCATAACACATTGCTCTCTTACATTTAATGAGAATATTGGAATTAAATCTATAGCTTTCGCAAAACACGCTATGAAATGTTTCCTATGAAACAATTTTTATCTCGAAATTGAAATATTTCAAAGAATAACCCCCCGAAATTAATTACATTACTTACGGTTTAATCTTTATAGTTAACATGGATTGTAATAACGTGACTTAAGTACACTCAATCTAATTTTAATTTGTGATATTAATAATAATAAAGAATATAATCTATACTAATAATAAATCTGTAGCCGAAATTTTTCTGGTAATTTTCGATTTTCCAAAAATAATTGGTCCTAACATATATAATTAACCACCCTAAAACCGAAAATCGCTTTTTTGAAATTTTTGTTTGTATGTCTGTCTGTCTGTCTGTATGTTTGTTACCTTTTCACGCGATAATGGCTGAACGGATTTCGATGAAAATTGGAATATAAATTAAGTTCGTTGTAACTTAGATTATAGGCTACATGGCATTCAAAATACGTTATTTAAAAGGGGGTTATAAGGGGGCCTGAATTAAATAAATCGAAATATCTCGCTAATTACTGATTTTTGTAAAATATGTTACATAACAAACGTTTCTTGAACAATGATTTCTCATAAGTTTTATTCTCTGAAAAATTTTGATAGAACTGATATTTAATGAGATAAATGAGTTTTAAAATTAAAATAACTGCCATCTAAGGGATGTATTGAAATAAAAAACAAATGACTTCGTCTATAAGGGGCCTTGGACAGCAACAATCGAAAGCTATGAAAGATAGCCTACAGACAATGTTTCTGTGTTCGTATGAAGTAATATCGGAAGCTAAATTAACCGATTTGTATAATTAATTATTATTTCATCATTGGAAAGTGTAGTTTCTCTGGATGGACATAATGCTATAATGTTATTACAGTAACTTGTGAGTGAATTGAGGACAGGTAAGATTAAAATAGCTTCTTATGCACAGAAAACTTGATAGGTTATTCTGTATATTCATTTCCTGTATTTCTTATAATAATGTTTATGAACATATTCATTTTTATCTCAGAGAATTAACGAACAACGAGAGTGTATTGATTTAGTATGCAGTAATAGTACGTTAGCTTAGCAATTCATTACTTTATAATTCAAATTTTAACTATGCTCAATTGAATCGTGTTAAAATACATAAAATACATATGCAATAATTGCAATGCAAAAAAAATTGGGTAATGAGCCAAGCAGATTATGTTGCGCTGTTGTAAAAGTTGTTCCTCCTGAGATTCAAGAGCTCCCACAACAAATTAAAAACTTTCTAATTCGAGTACATCCGTTATCAACATACTTTTTCTTAATATAATATAATATAAACATAATAATAAATCTGTAGCCAAAATTTTTCTGTTAATTTTCGCTTTTCCAAAAGTAATTGGTAATAACAATTAAGAAACATGTTAATGAAATTGTCATTGCACCAAATGAGTGGTCTCTGGATCAAAAAGATCGCATTTTAATATATTAAATACAATTTAAATTAAGTAACATATTAAACGATTTATCCTTCTATCAAACACGAATGTTCCCTGGATCAAATGTCCTATTTTAATTATGTAATTACTTTATATTTATTTCTAACGGGTGCAGCGGAGCGCACGGGTACGGCTAGTAAAGAATATAAAATAACAGCGACTTCCTTAAGGGTTTTCTATCAGTTCATATACCATATAAGCCTTCGCCAATGTGTAGAGTCCACAAGTTGTATGCAAAACGTGTACATTAAATATCTTCAATATACCTACATCTCGATCTGAACGGAGGATTTACAGATACAAATCGGATTGGCCTGGAAACTTTTGTTTTGTTTTGAATAACATTTACTTGTAAGATGACGTGAAATTCAGTAAGGGAACCAAAGGTGAGAGACAGTTGTAGAGGATTTGACAAACAGTTTTCGAAGTTACGAAAGGTTTCAGCATTACATGTCAGACAGAATAAGAAATTTCTCAAGCATTGCTTTCAGAGAGCGACATGAATATGTTTACACAGTTATCGGAACGTTACGGAAGCTTTCTAGAGGGGTAGGATTCTAAAATAAACATATTTTCACAACAAATACTCAAAACCTTCAAAGTTAAAATTCTTTCAAACAGTGACACTCATGTCTGACTAGATGTATGACGATTACTGTATGTAGGCCTATATTAAACTTTCTAAACATCTTGATTACACAACTTTTAACACTGTATCACTTCGGAATATGTATGGTAAGACTTTCCTGTGTTAAATTTCAACGTACCTCGTTTACATGTTTCGATTTATTTATGGGTCATCTTCAGAACTGGTCGTTGTTGGTCTAGGCGCCACTTTTTCTGTTTCCTGTGAGGGTGTGTTCCTGTGGTATAGTGTAGAATCAAAGAGTGTGTGTGCTTTGAAGTTGAGTTGTGTGTTGAGAATTTCGTTTGGGTGTGTTTTTGTGTGTCTGTATATTTCATATTGTTCTAGTGTGTTTAGTTTCTTGCTTTTTGGTTGGATGTGTAGTATTTCCATGTCTGTGTTGATGTCTCTGTGGGTGTGGTTAGCACTTGTGACGTGTCCTACATATGTGGAGGTGTTTTGTAATTTTGTTATGGCTGTGATGTGTTCTTTGTAACGTGTTTGAAACGATCTGCCTGTCTGTCCTATGTAGAAGTTGTTGCAGGTGTTACATTTGAGTTTGTATACGCCTGTGTGGTTGTTTTTGTTTGTTTGTGTGTTGAGATGTTTTTGTAGAGTGTTATTTGTTCTGTATACGATGTTGTAATTTGATAAATGTAACACCTGCAACAACTTCTACATAGGACAGACAGGCATATCGTTTCAAACACGTTACAAAGAACACATCACAGCCATAACAAAAGTACAAAACACCTCCACATATGCAGGACACATCACAAATGCTAACCACACCCACAGAGACATCAACACAGACATGGAAATACTACACATCCAACTAAAAAGCCAGAAACTAAACACACTAGAACAATATGAAATAAACAGACACACAAAAACACACCCCAACGAAATTCTCAACGCACAACTCAACTTCAAAACACACACACTCTTTGACTCTACACTATACCACAGGAACACACCCTCACAGGAAACAGAACAAGTGGCGCCAAGACCAACAACGACCAGTTCTGAAGATGACCCATAAATAGGTCGAAATATGTAAACGAGGTACGTTGAAATTTAACACAGGAAAGTCTTGCCATACATATTCCGAAATTAAACTTTCTTTAACACAAGTAGCAATAAGGATGAGCAAAGCTTTCCTAAACCATCACGCAGAGCATCATAAATGTGGTCAGCTCCACTATTAAGATAAGTGCTATTGCAACCAAGAAATGCTGTAATAGTTTGTGCGGAGTAGACAAAAAATAAGGCAGTTGTACCGTATGATTTTGTGTCAGTAGCGGTATAGTGATGTTTTGATCATTCTGCAGAATTAGTTTCGTTTTGTCGTTTTTATCTATAATCCACTAACTATGAATATAATTTCCCAAATTTATTAACCTCTTACAAATGCTTCTGTAATACTTTTATTTTCTCAAACATTTTTATTCAGCATATACAGGGTGAACCAGAACTCTACCGACAAAATTTCACAGGTTGTTCAGGGATGTTGGCTGAGTGTTTTGATATGAGGAACCTATTGTCTCCGATGGCTTATTACTCAGTAATGTGTTGTTGATGTGTTTACCTGTAGCATGTCGTTTGGACGGTAATAAGATGGGTTGTGATAAATTTCAAGGAAAAACTAAAAAGTAATCAACTAAGTTCTGAAGTAGGTAATGTAATACAAAAATTACATAAGTAATGAAACAAACCTTAGAACAAAACGCATACTTGTTTGTTAAACACTTCACTGTGCAGTACACTGTGTACTATTCACTTAGTTTAAAGCAGTTGTTCAAAATGTCCACCACCATGATCTCTACAAACTATACAGCGACGCACCATGGATTGTTGCATATTTTTATTTTTATTTTATTGGGTTATTTTACGACGCTTTATCAACATCTAGGTTATTTAGCGTCTGAATGATATGAAGGTGATAATGCCGGTGAAATGAGTCCGGGGTCCAGCACCGAAAGTTACCCAGCATTTGCTCGTATTGGGTTGAGGGAAAACCCCGGAAAAAACCTCAAACAGGTAACTTGCCCCGACCGGGATTCGAACCCGGGCCACCTGGTTTCGCAGCCAGACGCGCTGACCGTTACTCCACAGGTGTGGACGGATTGTTGCATACGCTCTAGCATCCCAGGCGATTGTTGCACCTTTTCAGCAGCGGCTGCGAGAATCCTTGCAACCAGATCCATTTCAGTGTCGACTGGTGTCTGTAGGAATCATGGCGGTCGACATTTTCAACAGCTGCTTTAAACTAATCAATCTTCTTAATGTATCCAGCGGTTTGGTGACAACATAAAATCCACTATAGTCCACTGTAGTCTATTCAGTTGTTTTTCACGAGAAATG
The DNA here is from genome assembly GCA_025594305.2 of Periplaneta americana. Taxonomy (NCBI): domain Eukaryota; kingdom Metazoa; phylum Arthropoda; class Insecta; order Blattodea; family Blattidae; genus Periplaneta; species Periplaneta americana. Next base: position 143,832,373 of record JAJSOF020000013.1, read on the forward strand.
AGGGGTATTTTGATCGGTGTTCATTATAGATGCCTGTTGCTAGTAGCCAGAGGTATGGATGGACAGTATAGAAGAATGTGTTCCAGATCTTCATCATGATTATTACACCATAGAAGTAGGATTATCAGAAAGGTGAAATCGGTGTAGGTACAATTGAGTGACAATGTGACCTGTTCTGGCTCTTGTTAAAAATGTTTGAACATGTCTGGGCAAGTTTTTGTACATTTCCAGGTCATTTGGTTTCTTTTGTACAGACTGTAAAATTTGTCTTTTGTCAGAAGAGAGCCAATTGTTGATCCATAGGTTTGTAAAAAGAGACTTTACTGAAGCAAAAGCAATGGATAGAGATATCACTTGAAGATATCATTGCTTTAAACTAAGTGAAGAGTACACAGTGAAGTGTTTAACAAAGAATTATACGTTTTTAATCTAAGGTTTGTTTCATTACACATGTAATTTTTGTATTATTTGTATTACAGTTTATGATATTACAGTACCTACTTCAGAACTTAGTTGATTACTTTTCAATTTTTCCTTGTAATCTATCAGAACCTATCTTAGCACGGTCCAAACGACATGCTACAAACGACAACACATCAACAACACATTACTCAGTAATAAGTCACCGGAGACCATGGGTTCCTTATATCAAAACATTCAGCCAACGTCCCTGAACAACCTGTGAAAATTTGTCGGCAGAGTTCTGGTTCACCCTGTAGATAAAACTCCTAAACGACGCCAGAATTTTTATTAGAGTACAATGATAGCTCGAGAAAACCTGTCTTAATTCAGTTTTCCAAAACAAACTTCACTTCGACTTGAATGGGTAATGAAACTGGTTTTCCAGGTGTGGGAAGACGATCGGTTTGCAGCTCGTTGTCTGATATGAAATATAAATAAATTCGAGAATAAATCAGTTTGATTTACTGTACCTAATGTCACAAAGGAGTTCGCAAAAATTTACTGGGATGCTTCTCAATTAGCAACACGTGACTGACGTATTAATGTGTGTGTTCTTAGGTGCTAGGACACTAGATAGAATTACATAGGACTATACCTTAATTAGAAACGTGTTTGTCTTATTAAGTAACACGTGATTGTATTATGTAATACGTGATCGTTGCAGAATACTACCCGTAATTGTAAGTGACATATCTCAGAAACACGTGATTGTATTATTAAGTAACATGTGATTGTCTTATTAAGTAACACGTGACTGTATTATGTAATACATGATCGTTGAAGGATACTATCCATAAATGTAAGTGACATATATCTCAATTAGAAACACGTGATTGTCTTATTAAGTAACATGTGATTGTCTTATGTAATACGTGATCGTTGCAGGATACTACCCGTAATAATAAGTGATATATCTCAATTAGAAACACGTGATTGTCTTATTAAGTAACACGTGATTGTATTAAGCAACACGTGAATGTACTATATAATACGTGATCGTTGAAGGATACTACCCGTAATTGTAAGTTTATTAAGTAACACGTGACTGGATGATGTAATACGGTGATCGTTCAAGGATACTACCCGTAATTGTGACATATCTCAATTAGAAACACGTGATTGTCTTATTAAGTAACACGTGATCGTTGCAGGATACTACCCGTAATTGTAAGTGACATACATCTCAGTTAGAAACACGTGATTGTATTATTAAGTAACATGTGATTGTCTTACTAAGTAACACGTGACTGTATTATGTAATACGTGATCGTTGAAGGATACTACCCGTAATTGTAAGTGACATATATATCTCAATTAGAAACACGTGGTTGTCTTATTATGTAACACGTGATTGTATTATTAAGTAACACGTGACTGTTATTATGTAACACGTGGCTGCATTATGTAATACGTAATCGTTGAAGGATACTACCCGTAATTGTGACATATATCTCAATTAGAAACACGTGATTGTCTTATTAAGTAACACGTGATTGCATTATTGAGTAGTACGTGTTCGTTATCAGCATACTATCTAGAATTATAAAATTGTATATTTCTCAATTATAAACACATGATTGTCCTATTAAGTAACAAAAAATTGTTGCAAGGATTACAGTTATAATTATAAATGGTATCTTTCATAAGAATCGCATGATTGTTTTGTACAAAGCGTGACTGATTGCAGGTAATCACAATTATAAATTCAATATTTTTCGTAAGTAACATGTGGTTCTCTTATAAAGTAACGCATGACTCGTTATAATGTAACAAATCAGAATTGTAAATGGGATTGTCTTAATAAAACTACTGATCTACATAATGTTCTTATTAAGTAACAATCTTTAGATATCAGGACGCAACTCAGAAATACCAGAAATATTAAAAATCAAATATCTTACCAAAGAAGAAGTCATTATTACGACTTGATAAGTGACACTTGATTCGTTATCATGACAATAACCGGTATTATGAATTAGAGGTCTTATCAAGTAGCACGTTACTATTAAGTCTTGTAAAGTAAAACATGATCGTTTGTCAGGACAATAATCAGTAGATAGTTTTCGCACCTTCGTCCCCGCTAAACTACTAAAGCTATGTTGACGTCATTGATAAAAGAGCCAATCAGAGCCATTCACGCCCACTATTTCAATTGCGGATCCGCTATCTCTAGACGGAGAACGTGGAATGAATGAAGTTTGCTGTAGCCTAATTCGGTGTTAAAATTTGGAATATCGTTTCAGATTGACCTTTGTGGACGAAAAGCTAAAGATAGATAAATTATTCAGGCCGAAGTACAAGAAGGCTCAGCAAAGAATTTTTCGTTGACATTCCAGAGTCCTACGCCAAGCGAAAACGCTACCTTGTTTAACTCGCCGTAACTCGTAAACCGGTAAAGATTTTGATTAGCGTCCACTTTTAAAAGTAATTTTCATTTTCTCTCAACATTTCTCTCGCTTTGACCACACATTTAAAGTGAAAAATAAAAAAGTTTGCAGCTCACCACCTTTTGAATGTGTAAATGTCTATTCTGAACAGAACACCGAAATTAGCATTTTTCCTCACTTAAAAAAATTTATATTTCGAATTTTGTTCTGGTTTTCCTAAATATTGGGCTATCAATAAAAAATTACAGAGCGACTGATTGACTACCATAGGAGCTACGACACGATAAATGTTTAACGGAGCAGGAAATATCATATAACAGCCTTGCGTTAAAGAAATACGTGCACCGATCCCTTACTATTTTTCCGAAGTTTTACGAATGTGAATATAAGTCACCAAATACGTTACTCCTGATGTCTAGTATTATAAAAGAGATTCTTAACATGTAACACATTATAATAACCTGTTAAGTAACATGTGATTCGTTATGAGGACATCATTATTACAAATAAAATTTCCTACAAAGCAACGCGTTATTATTACGTATTGTTAAGTAACATGTGACTCGTTATGAGGACATCATTGTTACAAATAAAATTTCCTACAAAGCAACGCGTTATTATTACGTATTGTTAAGTAACATGTGACTCGTTATGAGGACATCATTATTAAAAATAAAATGTCCCAGAAAGCAACACGTTATAATTACGTATTGTTAAGTAACATGTGATTCATTATGAGGACATCGATATTACAAACAAAATGTCCTACCAAGCAACACGTTATTATTACGTATTGTTAAGTAACATGTGATTCGTTATGAGGACATCAATATTACAAACAAAATGTCCCACAAAGCAACACGTTATAATTACGTATTGTTAAGTAACATGTGATTCGTTATGAGGACATCTATATTATAAACAAAATGCCCTACCAAGCAACACGTTATTATTACGTATTGTTAAGTAACACGTGATCCGTTATGAGGACATCGATATTACAAATAAAATGTCCCACAAAGCAACACGTTATAATTACGTATTGTTAAGTAACATGTGATTCGTTATGAGGACATCGATATTAGAAACAAAATGTTATACCAAGCAAAACGTTATAATTACGTATTGTTAAGTAACATGTGATTCGTTATGAGGACATCGATATTACAAATAAAATGTCCCACAAAGCAACACATTATAATTACGTATTGTTAAGTAACATGTGATTCGTTATGAGGACATCGATATTACAAACAAAATGTCCTACCAAGCAACACGTTATTATTACGTATTGTTAAGTGACATGTGATTCATTATGAGGACATCGATATTACAAACAAAATGTCCTACCAAGCAACACGTTATAATTACGTATTGTTAAGTAACATGTGATTCGTTATGAGGACATCGATATTACAAACATAATGTCCTACCAAGCAACACGTTATTATTACGTATTGTTAAGTAACATGTGATTCATTATGAGGACATCGATATTACAAACAAAATGTCCTACCAAGCAACACGTTATAATTACGTATTGTTAAGTAACATGTGATTCGTTATGAGGACATCGATATTACAAACAAAATGTCCTACCAAGCAACACGTTATTATTACGTATTGTTAAGTAACATGTGATTCGTTATGAGGACATCGATATTACAAACAAAATGTCCTACCAAGCAACACGTTATTATTACGTATTGTTAAGTAACATGTGATTCGTTATGAGGACATCGATATTACAAACAAAATGTCCTACCAAGCAACACGTTATTATTACGTATTGTTAAGTAACATGTGATTCATTATGAGGACATCGATATTACAAACAAAATGTCCTACCAAGCAACACGTTATAATTAGGTATTGTTAAGTAACATGTGATTCGTTATGAGGACATCGATATTACAAACAAAATGTCCTACCAAGCAACACGTTATTATTACGTATTGTTAAGTAACATGTGATTCATTATGAGGACATCGATATTACAAACAAAATGTCCTACCAAGCAACACGTTATAATTAGGTATTGTTAAGTAACATGTGATTCGTTATGAGGACATCGATATTACAAACAAAATGTCCTACCAAGCAACACGTTATAATTACGTATTGTTATGTAACATGTGATTCGTTATGAGGACATCGATATTACAAACAAAATGTCCTACCAAGCAACACGATATTATTACGTATTGTTAAGTAACATGTGATTCGTTGTGAGGACATCGATATTACAAACAAAATGTCCTACCAAGCAACACGTTATTATTACGTATTGTTAAGTAACATGTGATTCATTATGAGGACATCGATATTACAAACAAAATGTTCTACCAAGCAACACGTTATTATTACGTATTGTTAAGTAACATGTGATTCGTTATGAGGACATCATTATTACAAATAAAATACCCTACAAGCAACACGTTATTACATATTGTTAAGTAACACGTGATTCGTTATGAGGGCATCATTATTACAAATAAAATATCCTACTAATAATATTACGTATTGTTAAGTAACATGTGTTTCGTTATGAGGGCATCATTATTACAAATAAAATATCCTACAAAGCTAGGCGTTATTATTAGGTATTGTTAAGTAACATGTTATGAGGACATCATTATTGCAAACAAAATGTCCTACCAAGCAACACGTTATTAAAGTCTCGTAAGTAACACGTGTTCCGTTGCTAGGAGAAGTTACTTCTTCAGAATTATATACACGACGTCTTAATAAGTAAAAGGCGATTTGCTGTATTAAGTAGCACGTTTTAGTTGTAAGCACATTACTGCAAATGATAAACGTGATCTCTCTATAAGTAAGGCGTGCTTGTGTAGCTAACATGTGATTCTTTGCCAGGGTACTATTAGCGCTCCTGCATCCACAAAAGGAAACCTGCACATAGCGTATTCATTTCACGTACCACTGTTTGAGGACCTCGCGGCTATAATACAATTGCAACAGCAATTCCTCGCTCAGGATATAGCATTTGGAATTAACAATGAAGTATTGGATGCTGGAGCTGGCATTGTTGGTCGATATTCATTCCTTATCTTGCGGGCTGCCTACCTGTCGGATGCCCCGCTTCCTCGGCACGTACCTGAAACAATACAGCACTTATGTAGCGCACAATGGCTCAATAACACGACTCCATCTGCTGTCTGGTTGCTTTAAAGAGAACACAGCAGCTATGCAAATGAGACCAGAACCACTGCCTGTGTGTGCAGTGTCCCATTTGAACTAGGCCTACACAAAAAACACAGATAGGATGAGATGATGGCGTGAAGAAAATGGAGTAATGGTTAAATGTGATTGGGGAAGGAAACTGAAATTTAATTTAATTTAATTTATTTTATTTTATTTTTTATTTAAATTTAAATATATACAGAATAAAAAAATATAATTACAAAACAAACAAAGAGAAATACAAATAAAATAATACCAGCAATATAAAAAGAATATACAGTAGTATTAACAAAATTTGAGACCGAATGAGCAGCGCTCGTGCTCGGTCGCAGTTCAGATATAATATTAAAATTAAAAAAAAAAATAATAATAATAATATAAATAAATAAGTAAAATAAAATAGGAACTAAAATATAATTACAGCGGCAATGGAATTATATAATATAATATTAACACTATAGAAGAATAATATCGCACGTGAAAAGTAGGACTAATATATATTTCAAAATTATAGAATATAAATATAATATAGGTTGATTAATTCATACACATAGGCTATAAATTTATTTAATCAAATTGAAGATATTAACACGTTTCTAATTTTCTTGTTATATGTTAGTGGGTTACATGTTAGAAGTTCTGGGTGTAATTTAGTTAAAGCATTGTACAACCGAGGGCCAAAATTTATGCTATGCTTTAGACCAGCAGATGGGAGACATTTAGGTTCTACTAATATTGAATTAACATTTCGTCTTGTGTCATAATTGTGTGTCTGTAATACAAACTTATTACGATTTTTATGATAAAATTTTAACAGCGTATACTTATAAATTTGTTCAATATTAAATACATTAAATTCAGAATAAATTAATTTAGTTGGATAATCGAAACGTTTCTTTAAACAAATTTTAATTATTCGTTTTTGTAGTAAATTTAACGGACTAAGATTAATTTTTGTACTTCCACCCCAAATAATTATACCATATTGAATGATAGACTGAATAATGGCCAAATAATCATTTCGTAGAACTCTAATAGGGAAGTAGCATCGAAGATTAACGAATTTATAAATAGTTTTATGAAGCCTCTTACAAAGATAAGTAATGTGATGAGGCCATTTTAAATTCCGATCAATAATAATACCCAGATATTTGACATACGGGGCTTCTTTCAAAGGTGGACATTTACAACATTTGGGATCTAAACAATTTTCACTGTGTATTATTAGTCTATATTTATCGCTAAATTTTAAATTTTGAACACTGGCAGCTGTTAACGAAAAAGGAACTGAAGTTGATTTAGATATATTTAAAGAAAGGAAGTTGGCATTAAGCCATTTTTTAACAATTTTAGCACCTATATTAGCATGAAGTAAAATAGTTCGTTGACAAATTCTGAATACAGAAAAGGATAAAAACGTAACACGTTATTCAGAGGTTTTCTGTAATTAATTGATTTTTTTTATTTCATTGGGTTATTTTACGACGCTGTATCAACATCTAGGTTATTTAGCGTCTAAAATGAAATGAAGGTGATAATGCCGGTGAAATGAGTCCGGGGTCCAGCACCGAAAGTTACCCAGCATTTGCTCCTATTGGGTTGAGGGAAAACTCGGAAAAAAACCTCAACCAGGTAACTTGTCCCGACCGGGATTCGAACCCGGGCCACCTGGTTTCGCAGCCAGACGCGCTGACCGTTACTCCACAGGTGTGGACTTGTAATTAATTGAAACGTTTATGCTTTCGTTTGGGTGTTGTGATATTTAGATTTTTTTTAGAAATTGGTTCTCATTTGTAAGGATTGTGAATAAGACAGAGTGAAATAAATTTATTGAAAAATATGTTTTATTATTACCTACAATGGATATATTCTCATTCTGAACTGGAAGGAAATGCAAATGCAGACTTTCCAGCAAAGAAAGGAACCACAATCCAACAAAGATTTCGACCTGAGATTTCTCATTATTCAGCAAAGATATTTACTTACTTACTTATAAATGGTTTTTAAAGAACATGGAGGTTCATTGCCGCCTTCAAATAAGCCCGCCATCGATCCCTATCCTGAGCAAGATTAATCTAATCTCTATCATCATATCCCACCTCCCTCAAATCCATTTTAATATTATCTTCCCACCTACGTCTCGGCCTCCCCAAAGGTCTTTTTCCCTCCGGCCTCCCAACTAACACTCTATATGCATTTCTGGATTCGCCATATGTGCTACATGCCCTGCCCATCTCAAACGTCTGGATTTAATGTTTCTAATTATGTCAGGTGAAGAATACAATGCGTGTAGTTCTGTGTTGTGTAACTTTCTCCATTCTCCTGTAACTTCATCCCGCTTAGCCCCAAATATTTTCCTAAGCACCTTATTCTCAAACACCCTTAACCTATGTTCCTCTATCAAAGTGAGAGTCCAAATTTCACAACCATAAAGAACAACCGGTAATATAATTGTTTTATAAATTTATTATTACTCTACAATGAATATATTCTCACTGGGAACTGGAAGAAAATGCAAATGCAGATTTCCAGCAAAGGAAGGAACCACAGTCCAACAAAGATTTCGACCTGAGATTTCTCATTATTCAGAAAATATATTTACTTACTCACAAATTACTTTTAAAGAACCCGCCCTCAAATAAGCCCGCCCTCGATCCCTATCCTGAGGAAGATTAATCCAGTCCCTACCATCATATCCCATCTCTCTCAAACCATTTTAATATTATATTTTCATACAAGTCTCGGTCTCCCCAAAGATCTTTTTCCCTCAGGTCTCCCAACTAACACTCTATATGCATTTCTGGATTCACCCATACGTGCTCGTACATGCCCTGCCCATCTCGAACGTCTGGATTTCATCCCTCTTTGCCCCAAATATTTTCCTAAGTGTCTTATTCTCGAACAGCCTTAAGGGTACTGGTTAGAGTTGGTAAGAGTATTTTCGCGTATAAATATGAATATATAAATTATTTTTGTCCTCTGCTTCTATCAAACACAGACCAATGACCTTTGCAATAATGTTATTGAGTTGTGAGCTGGACACAGAAAGTAATTATCTTTCATTGTTTTAATATATGCATGGCAGAAAGAAAGGTCCACTGAATTTGCGATTGTGAACAGTTAGGAACACTTATTACAAAAAAGATTATAGTCTCATATTTTTCAAACTTCCCCCCCCATGTCAAAAACATATTAATTACTTATCTTAATTACTTACATATCAATTTAATTAATTACATGGTACAACTTAGATAATTACACTGCACCTATAATTAAATTTCCAGTCTAATCTTCTCAACCTTTCCTTAAATGTATTGATTTTGAGAGGACCACCCTGAAAGATTGCCGCAGGTAAGCTGTTCCAGTCTACTATTGTGCGGTTAACAAAGGAAAATTTTGCAACGTCCGTTCTTTGTTTTCTGCATTTAAACTTCCTAATATGATCTGCCCTGCCTAAGTATGATGGTGTCACTAATCTAGCATTGATGTCGGTCCATGCTTCGTGTCCCATTTGTGCCTTAAGGGAAGACTCCACTGAAAATCATGAAAATTTTTCCAAATTTTTTTTAGCTATTTCACTTATTCAGAATTTATATTTTCATACCCCAAATGGATTCAGCTCAATTCTGATTACAAATACTCGTATGTTTTCACTTTTTAAATTAAGGCTGGAAGGGGGAGTGGAATTTAAAGAGCTGTCAAAATTGTTTTTCATCGAAGAATTCTTTTTTAAAATTCCTGATTACAAATCCAGTAACTTTTTGTTGGCTCCCTGAAGTTACTAGATGAATATAGCGGAGGAGAATATTAATTTACATAAATATTCATTTTATTTTCAAATCTATTTTTCTGTGTTCATTTTTGTTGATTCGACATCAACTTTCTTATGCCAAATATTAATCAATCTGGGTGAAATTTTTACTGCAAGTATGTATGAGGTAGCTGCATGTTTCTATGCATTTATTTTGTGAGAAATGCTGCTAAGTTTGTTTTATTAATATTTTTCTTAATGCTGCTAGTTTATTTTATTAATATTTTTCTCACCATTTTTTTCATCAGACAATCTATCAAAGGTAGAGAAGTGATCTTGCATCATATTGTAGATATGACATGCATAAATACACACAAAATATTTCATCACAGAATGTTGGATAGTTTTTGAGTTGTGTGGGAAACGCTTCATCACTGCACAGTGCACTGAATTTATTGTGGAAATATTTTTTTTCATATAGCAGAAGGACAGTGTTTCACCCATATTAATATTCATTATTGTACAAGGTACAGTAATGGAGTAAAAAATGTTGAATATTTCCAAAATTTTACTGCTGTAAGCTGTACCTAACCCCTTAAACACGGCCAACAATAATGCGGCAGTTTCGCTAATCCGGCACCCATCTCTGCCAGCAATGGCCGGATTAGCAAGAGTGTATTGTAATATTATTTAGCCATAATCTATATATAATTTGAACTGGTAATGGAAATTACGGGAAAAAGGCTCAACGGATTTTAATAAATGACCCCTCATTTTGAAGCTTGGAACCCTACGTTTTTCAGAAAAATAGTAGTTTTCAGTGAAATGTCAATTTTTCAACATAATTTTCCTATTTTCCAAAATCCATCTGTCGTCAGTTTTGAGAACTAGCTCATTGCATTTCAGAGTAAAACAAAACACACACTACAGTAAACAATATTACACGAAGGCCATGATCTGCAAGAATGCTGACATATTTAGAGCTCAAATTAAATTGGTTATTAAAAACTTAACTTACTACTTACTAAAATTAATTAGAGGTTCGATTCTGTGATGTGTAATATTCTGGGTACAACTGTGTATTGGATATTAAAAACTACAAAACTTGAGGTGGTTTGATGACATTATTACCATTAGAAATGAAATATTATTGTAGTTAATGCCATGATGTGACTATTTTTCATTAATTATACATATTAATGCTATATTGATGATATGAAAGTGAAACGTTTTGGGGTTATATAAGTAGATGTAGAGAATAACTTAAATTAGATTTTGATTTCTATATTTTACTGAGTGGCGGCTATATAGTATATATAGTATATGTTACTGAAAGCTATAAAACTTACGTAAGATAATAATATTATTAAACATCAAATATTTTTATAATTATTAATCAAGTGGGCTTGGGTCTTTTTCATATATATTTAATGGCGGTGTGGTGTAGATATTTATATGCGTGGTTCTCTTCAGTATTGGCTCGAGAGAGAGTATCTTTCATTATTATGGACGCAAATAACTTTCAGAATGTCTGGTATTCTTCATTGAAAATAAATCTGAAAAATGTTTATTTGAACGTCTAATGAACTTAGTTTGCAGCATTTGCTGCACAATCCACTAGTAGATTATGTAATACCTTAGCATTATTTCAAAGTTGATTTGTTGCTACGATACCGATCAGATATTAATGAAATGTTTGTTTCTGATCAAATTATTTCACATGTGAAATAACGAGCTGTGTCTGACAGTTGCTAACAGTTTCATAGACAGTACACTATGTCACTAGGATAACAATAACTTTTTTTTAGTATTAGTAGTATTTATTTATTTAACCTGGTAGAAATAAGGCCGTCAGGCCTTCTCTGCCCCTCTACCAGGAGATTCCAACTACAATATCAACAATAAAATTACAATTAGTATTAAATTTACAATTACAATTACAAATAATATTACAATTAGTATTAAATTTACAATTACAATTACAAATAATATTACAATTAGTATTAAATTTACAATTACAATAAAATCAAAGTACGAAAAGATTACCTGAATAATTAAAGCTAGATAATTTATCATAGAGAAACAAAGAATATTTTATATTTACTGAATTACAAATTAAATCTAGAACAACAAAATTGTGTAGTGATGAAATTACTGAATATTGAAATATTTTGTGATAGATTAAAGAAACTATTTACAAGTAATCAATTACTGACCAAGCGCCTAGTAAGTTTTCGTTTGAATTCAATTTTATTTCGACAGTCCCTGATGCTAGCAGGTAGCGAATTCCAGAGTCTTGGCAGGGCTATTGTGAAAGAGGATGAGTATGAGGAGGTGCGATGGGATGGTATTGTTAGTATTGTTTCATGACGAGAGCGTGTGTTCAGATAATGGTGGGAAGAAAGGTAAGTGAAGCGAGACGACAGGTACGAAGGAATAGAAGAGTTCAAGATTTCGAAGAGAAAGAGAAGTGAATGTAAATTTCTTTTCTTATCTAGTTTAAGCCAACCTATTGCTTTCAGGGATGGGGTAATATGATCATATTTACGAACACTGCTTACAAAACGTACACACAAATTATGAGCACGTTGAAGTTTCATTTTGTTGTCGCTGGAGAGGTCAGTCAGTAAAATGTCCGCATAGTCGAAATAGGGAAATGCAAGTGTCTGCATTTTATTCACTACCATAACAAAAAGTAGGAGCTTTTTAAACATTTCTATGAAAATTTACGAACCAGACACTTCTAAACTTCGAATCAACTGGCAAACTCTGATTTTTTGTGCATTATACGTTCGAAGTCCATTTTCTGCATAGTAAGTTCTTCATCCCAACTGATTGTCAGGGCTATCACCATAGTCGGAACTTTTGGTAATAAAGCAGTTCATGTGAAACAGTGACGTGAAAGGACCATCGCGAGCAGAGAGCCTGCCGCCTCCAAGTCGGATTCAAGAGTAGCTGTAAAACATTAAGCAGCAGACAATAGCTAGCGGGCAGTGATGCGGGCAGCCGATATAGCCCCTGACAAGAGCAGAACAAACAACAGTGCCACTGTTACTAAGGCAACACAAATAGGCGCTCAGTTCAGCTATGCAGAAGTTTAATTCTCTTTTTTTAACTCATAATTTAATGTGATACTTAACCATTACTTCAGAATCGCAGTTCTTGGCACTATAACAAGTAGGGACCCGATTTTTCGGTTTTTAAGAGTCCGTTTTAGATTACTGGAATAGGCGAAATAGGTTTTCTTTTTTAGGTTTTTTAGTCCAAACTGTTTATGGGGTCGCAAAAATTGCCTGTTTGTTAAAAATCTACGCTCAAGTCAATTTTAAATGACATAACTTTTCCCACGGTTGTAAAGATAGAATCATGGAATAGGAAAGGGGACATGGTGAAGAGATAGTAAAAGACTTAGAGTGGGAATTTCTCAAATCAAGGCGACGAAAAACCAGACTGACATTCTTTAAGGGAAGACTCCACTGAAAATCATGACAATTTTTTTAGCTATTTCACTTATTCAGAATTTATATTTTCATACCCCAAATGGATTCAGCTCAATTCTGATTACAAATACTCGTATGTGAAATATTCGTATTTTCTTCTAACACAAAATAAAAAAAATATTTATTAAGGATTGTAGTTGAAAGAGCATGATATTGTAAATGTGAGTTTCAGCAATAAAATAAAAGAGAGAGAACATGAAAAAGTTAACAAGTTTATGAGTTATGAGGGAAACGCTTCATCACTGCACAGTGAACTGCCAACATTTTTAATTTGAAAAAAATATATATATTTTTTTTTTAAATCGTAAAAATATCTGTTTTCATATAGCAGAAGAACGTATTTTCATTATTGTACAAGATACAGTAATCGAGGAAAAAAATGTTGGCTATTTCCAAAAATTTACTGCTGTAAGCTGTACCTAACCCCTTAAAAATGTCAATAAATTTAAAGTTATGAGCTGCTCCAACCACTGTACTTGCACTTGTAAATCGAAACCAGAACGTTACACAAGTGGCCGAGTGGCATACAAGTATACAAGTGTATATATGTGCAAGGAAAATTATTATAATATTACTACGATAAGATAACACGTTGTATATTTAACATGACTAAAATTCCATAATTTTGTTTTGTAAATAATTAGGACAGAAACATCTAAAAATAATAATGGTGAATTTAAGCCACTTATAAGATGAGTAATTGTTGTTTAGTCAATTGTCCGAAGACAGACTTGAACCTCACAAGTGATACCAAGAAGGTATCACTTATGAGGCAACTAGACCAGGAGATAATGGGGTAGGATGGCCAGTTCTTTTCCCCCCTTTACTGCATACATCGCCCACTAGTTGCTATTAGACATGAATTTATTTCGAGCTATACGATAGGGTGGAGTGGAAATATGAAGTTTATGGAATCAAAACGTAATACCAGGGAAAAGTTGTGGGGTGGTATCATAAAGAACAATGCAAAATATATTTTTTTCTAGATTAATATTTAGAGGTGCCCCAAGAGCATCATATTTTGAAATTTTCACAAAATTTTGAGGTTTAGATTTTTTAGCGAGAGAACATTCTCCAGTGATTTAATCTGAACACATTACCAGGAACGTATTAAAAAATACATATTTAAAAGACTCGGCATATTTTAGATCCCCTGTTGTTTCATCTTGAAGTGCCACAGAAACCTCAATTTATAAGAAAATTGGGAATAATCACAAAACTCTTAGGTATGATATAATTAATATAATAAAATTCATGGAAATTCAATTCTTTTTATGTTGAGGGTATTTAAATGAATATCTTTACTTAATACAAGAAATCTGACCTTCTGCCCTGTATTCGCAATGCCAGAGGAGCTGAACCCATCACAATTACCTATCTATCATGATGTAATGAAATATTATCTATAGGTCAAAAATGAATTAAAATCTGACTTGAAATCAAAAGAATCTACTGTTGGAGAGAGTTCAGAAAGAGTTGCTATCAAAACTAAGGAAATCTAGGTAAAGGCATAAATTCCGAAAGTCAGTCATACAAGAATATTACAACTGATTCGAGCTTACTATGATCAATACACAAACTTAATGAAGTCTTGTAAGAAACGACATAGTGACGACAACTAAAATGATAACATTGCAAAATCAAAGAAGCAAATAAACTATTTGATACATGGTGTTGGAAATGCAAAAAAAATAATACTGTAGGCCTAATTGTGATAAAGATCGCCGTGTTCCAAAACAAGAAAGCATTTTTACTAGAGCAAAAAACAGAAAGAAGGATGATTGATTTAGTTACCACTTAGAAAAAAATGAAAAAGAAAACAAGAATAAATTCTAACTAAAAAAATAAATGGGCTGAAATGGAACTTTTTGTCATATTTTATGTAAAATACTATATATTTTGTCCCTTTGTATCCCCTCAAAAATACTGTATACTGCAAGCCCAATTTAGGGTCTTCCAAATAAAGTTTAAATATGTGATTTTACAGCAACTCATTAGCTATGTAATGAAAAACAAACTAATAGAATAAATATGCAAAGAGACAAAAAAATTATAATTTTAAGAAACTTCAAAGTCCTTGGGGTACCTAAAAAATTAAATATAGAAACTCCATATTTTTCACATTCCTAAGTTAAGTGTTTGCAACTATTATTATTTAGAAAACAGATAAAAAACAATTTCATGTATAGATTCACTCCACGCTACTATGTAAGCTTTCTGCTGCTGACTTCACAATGTTACACCAATTTTATAAATAAATCTTCAAATTTTAAAGTTTCAAAATTTGTTAATCTCAGTCAAAATCTGAATTTGAAAGGCATAGCGAGGGCCGATAAGCTGGTACAATAACAATAGGAGTTTTGTCAGGATCCGTCTGTGCTTATCTGTTTAACAAATATTAGTAGTTTACAATATTTGCCAGTGGCGTAGCGTCAATGTAAGCTAAAAAGCTTAGCTTCCCCAGTTAATAATAATTTCATAATAAACCTGCATTTTATGAAGAAAATTATTTATTAATTTTAATAGAGTTTATATTTATGCGTTAAATATTGTGATGCGGCAGCTCAGGATGATTTGTGATGCAGCAGTAAACAAGAAGCCTGCACACACCAGCTTCCAAGCAGACAGGTTTCTTCTGTGTAATCCACCCCGCAGATTTTACATCCCTGTCTAACTAAACTACCCTAGTCGCAAGGCTTGCAAGAAGCTAGCTTTAACATTTAAAATAAGTAGGTTCCGAGTTATCCCTTTTCGTCAGTTGTGTTCAGTTGAAGTGTTAGTGAGCATTGTGGCTGATATAATAAATAATGAGCGAAATAACAGTTCTTGACACTAATTTACTTGAATTTTTTAGGATAATTGTATTATCAAGACTAACTTATGAACAAAAGTGTGATTTAAAAACAAATGACCGACTCCCTTGCTGTCAATGAAGGAAACAACCAAAAGACAGACGCGTACTTACGTAATGATACTAATATTGTGATTCCTCTAAGTATGACAAGGAGTGAGCTAATGTTATACGTATACACATCTATTTGTTAAGAGATATGTGTAAACCGTGAAATCATATTTTACTACGTTTCATTTGGGGTCATGCCTTATTGGTGTTACTTAAGATGTTCCAACCAATCTTCGACTGCTGACTTGAAATTGACTACTATTTATTTTAAGACTGTATTTTTGTAATACATTTTCTCATAGGCCTATTGCATGAAAGACAACTTGAGTTAGCTTCCCCTGCTCAAAATTTCATGATATTTGCCACATTTATTTAGTTTTTAACGTTTTCTGCTTAATTAAGCCATCTTCAGAAAAGTTTATGCCTATATAGGCCTACATGAATGTAGTACATGTGTATGTGATACAAAAAAATAAACCAATTAAAATAAATCTCTGTAGAAGTAGGTGAACATACAATGAATTAAAACATTACTGTATTAAAACAGGGCTGTGTGAGCCACAGTCAAAGTTATTAATAGTACATTATGCAACGAGCCTATAATGGTAGTAATTAAGACGCAAGTATGATTGTTTATGAAACGAGCGCAAGCGAGTTTCATAATTTTCATACGAGCGTCTTAATTACCATTATAGGCAAGTTTCATACGACTTTTTATGCTCGACCATATTTCTAACTTGAAAGTATTGAAAATTAGTCTTTTTATGGTTATGTGCGAACTGACCTGAATTGTGAGATGTGCGCAGACGCGAAAGTATTAATTTTTTCCGAGGCCGAATGTCATTGACCTTGGCACAGAATAAGAATGAACATTAGTCTGATATAACCTGGAAATTGATTTAGAATTGAAAAACGAGATGACAAATTGAATTTATTTGAATATTATTTACAATTAACGCTAATTATTATAGTAACAGAACATAACCTTCTGCGACAGTATTGGATTTCCAGCCTCCGTGACTTTTCGCTAATTGTCTGTCGATTGCATATCCGAGAATAATCGATATAACGGTACAAAGCTGACTTGTGATTGGCTGAAGACCTGTACTTTAATGAGTAGGTGTACTTTAATGACATGCATTAAAGGACTGTTACCAGGTGTATAATTACTACATTTCGGCATGGTCGAGCATAAAAATTATTAAATACTAAAATTAAATTAAAACATGTGCGATGCAGTTGCAATTGAAACAGGTTGGTTCATCTGTAGTGATGTCCAGATCTGACTGAAATATGGTGAATCAATATCGTAAGTGCTGTGGAGACATCCCTGTAGACAATGAAGGTAGAAAGACAACAGTATTGCATCGCACATGTTTTAATTTAATTTTATTATTTAATAACTTTTAATAACTGTGATTATGGCTCACATAGCTTTGTTTTTAATACAGTAATGTTTTAATTCATTGTACGTTCACCTACTTCTACAGAGATTTATTTTAATTGGTTTATTTATTTGTATCACATACACGTGTACTACTTTCATGTATATAGGCATAAACTTTTGTGCGAGATCGTGCGTATTTGCTTGTTTTCCGCACAGAACCAATACGCGGTAAGTGTGAAATACCACATTCAGTATTCCCAACAAAACACACATAACAATTTCCCTCTTCTTACCGCTTAAGCGCGACATTCATTTTACTGCCTTAGGCTTTTAACATATTATTTTTACAGGCTTTTAACATAGTAATAATTATAAATTGGAAACTTACCACTGCAATTTCACCTAAATTGCAATGTTAATTATTGTTTTTAAATATTTGCAAAAATTAAGTAAAGTCTACTACTCCACGAAACTTATTGCATTCCTGATACAAGTAACATTAAGGAAGCCGTGAAAAAATCAACAAGATTCCAGATGCCGATGTTATTACTGCAATATGTTATATAAATAATATTGTTAAAATATTAAAATGAAAAATAAATCATTACATAACCTTACCGTTTGTTTTAAGTTCGCATTTATAGACTGGGGGGGAAAAAAAGACAGACGTATATCACGGCCTGCTGGAGTATAGTAAACATAGAAAACATTTTATAGCAACAATGTTGAAGAAAGATATTTTGGTTTTCCGATGTTGCCGTCATTAAACAGAAACCAAGATGGAGATTTCATTGCAACTAATTAGAAATTCGTCTTTCAGGTATGTAATAAACGATCTTCGCTCAAAATAATGTACGATACACGAGCGGTATGTTTGTTTTCATGTTCTCGGAAATTAAAAAAGCTCAACTACGTTTCACTTTTTCAATCTTTTCCTCGAACATGAAAACGTCAACATACCACTTTTGTAACGTATATTACTATTCTGAAGATGGCTTAATTAAGCCGAAAACGTTAAAAACTGAATAAATGTGACAAATATTGTAAACTAATAATATTTGTTAAATAGACAAGCACAGACGGATCCTGTCAAAACTCCTATTGTTCTCTCTCCAAATCGTCAAAGAATCGTAATTCTGGGTGTCCTAATGGTCTTCTTACTGCTGGCATTTTTAGGCCATTCTTTCAATCAAACCAATGCGTGTTCCTAGCAGTTTGAAATATTTGTAAGTAAACATTTGCCATCTAGCAGCAGAATTCAGTTAATAAGGAATGAAAGTCAGCATTTTTCTGTAAAAACACACGTTCGTTGAACGTTGTTGCTGACGTAGCCCAATTTCCGCGTGTCGTAGATTAACAAGTCATACTTTTAAACCCCTCCATCTGTTGACGTTATCTGTGTCTGTACAGACCGGGGGAGGGGATGGGGTTGTCCTATTCCAGGAACCTGGAATCGATAAGCAGCTGAAGTAAGGCAGTCCCGCTAAGCTGCACGGAAAAGGGGAGAAAAAATGCAATCTGAAATAAAGAGGGCAGTGTAACTAGCACACGTGTTTTAGTTAAGACCACGAATCAAAGTGAATGGTGTGTAAGTGTCTGTGCATGTATTATTAAACTATAGCTTCATTATAAATTATATTTCGCATTTCTACAACTTTTGCTATTTCTCCGTCCTTAACTTTCATTTCACTTTTTTAAACAGTCTTCTTTTTCATATCCCCTTTTCTTCATAGGTTCCATTACATCATCTTCTCAACTAATCGCCCTGGGCGACGCAGTTGGTATAGCGCTGGTTTTCTGTGCTCGAGGTTGCGGATTCGATCCCGGCCCAGGTCGATGGCATTTAAGTGTGCTTAAATGCGAGAGGCTCATGTCACTAGATTTAGTGGCATAACTCCTGCGGGACAAAATTCCGGCACACCGGCGGCGCTGATATAACTAGGGACCGGATTTTTATGTAATTACATATTATATTCCTTTCAATCTAACCGTACATAAATAACAAATCTTTGCGAATCTTGTAATTACCATTAATATATTAAAATTTGATACTACATATTTACCCCACATTACATATTATGGCTTGGTATTATATAAATCTACATATTTAGGGATTTTATTCATTTTTACTACATTAACAGGAAAAAGAAAACTGCTTTTGGGGAAGTTTACAATTTGAAATAAGCCTTTTTACCTACCCGAGAAAGGATATATCTCGGGACGAAACATAACATGTGAGATCCAGGAAGTAAAAGAGGCACCCACCCCTTACCGCCCACTGTAAATATGGGTAAACAAAAGGCAACCTTTCTCATACAACTAACTACCTTGTATTGTAAAAATCAAGGAGGGAATAATCTCATAAACATAAGCGGACGACATAGTAGTAGGGTCTAAAGACCTTACAAAGTTACAAGAAACAATAAACATAATGGTAAAATGATGCAATGAAAACAAATTTGATATAAATGTGAACAAGACAAAATGATGATACTCTGAAACGGCGGAAGAGCACCAGAAACATTAGAAATCGTCATGAAGAACAGAAAATAAAAAATTGTACCAGGCTACAAATATCTAGGCTTAACAATACAAACCAGCGCAGATATTGATATTAAATATTTTCATGATTTTACATATTTTGGTACATATTCAGCTTATTTTTCTTACATAGATATGTACATATTTCACACCTTGATATTACATAAAAATCCGGTCCCTAGATATAACCTCGGCAGTTGCGAGCGTCGTTAAATAAAACATAATTTAATCTTTCCAACTATGCCAGGGCCGACCTTGTACCCCCTTCCTTTCTAATATCTTCTTCGGCCATCTTGATTTGTGGATCCTTAAAGTGTACTCATACCACAGTCTAGTATATACAGTCACGAAGCTCAATACGTAGTAAATATGCATCCATAGATAGTTGCTAACTACTAGGATCGCTAATATCGCCCCATTACAGACAATGCGAAATAATACCGGCACAGTCTATTGTTCCTAGTACTCTCACAACTCAAGCTTCGTGACTGTATATACTAGACCAATGATGTCAACTGATGCCCAGAGGAGCAAGAGCGCGCTTTAGAGCCCAGGAGTTGCCTGAGCGCTTTACAGCGGAAAGGAAAGAGACAGACGAAAGAGGTAGTATATGCCGCTTGGTCGAGCTATATACAGGGATGGCCAGCACTGATTCAATGGATAAAAGGAAGAGAACTTATTAAAACTGTATGCATGTTAATTTTTAGATTTGTCTGAGAAGTATAAGTGCATTATAAGAATGTAAGTTTTAATTTTAGTGTTCATTTTTCACAAGTTTGATTTTTTATTCAAAAGGAATATTTTCTCAACTTTTCGTATAGAAAAGTGAAATGTTCAGGTATAGGCCTATTTATTTAGTAGACTTACAGAATGTTTTCGTAAATCTAATATACCGTATATACGTATTACTGAAGATAGTGTATTGCAAATTTTGAAAATATTCGCATGGAAATTGTTTGTAAGGAAATGAATTAACAAAGCAACTTCTGTTACATCATAAGCAAAAGATACGTGCCCATGTGTTGTAAAAATGTCAGCTCTATAGCTTCAGCAGATTTCGAGAAAATAATTTAATTTTCTGATGATAGGAAGTTGCTCACAAATACCAAAGCATAATGCGATAAGAGTTTTGTTATGTAATATTAGTTGCACTTAAAACAGATACAGTACCTAGGTAACTGTGCTTTGTACTGTAATATTGTTTTGATTAGTTTATTGATTATTTTTGTAAGGCTAAAGATACCATCAATATAAATTCCAACTTATCATGTCATACTCAATCTCTTTCTTTGGAATATCACTTTCTTTATGAATGATGTGTTTCATCCACTTAATACAGTATAATATTATACTACTATGGAATTTAAGTGAATATTCCTTCTTAACTCTCTATTATGTTATTAAGATTTAAAACACAAGTGCAATATTAAGAAATCAGTGTTAGTACTTTTGTTTTACAGACAATATAGATAATATTAAACAGAAAGAAGCCATATAAAAATAACAACATAAAATTTGACGTTCCGTTTGAAGTATGTGCACCACTGTTTTCTTAATCCAACAGGCTGCTTATACATATACACAACCCTTCCTCTTTCCATACTTAGCACTTGCTGCCCGCGCACGAAGTCAAGGTCAGAAAAATGCGCTTGCTTTGACATCACTGTACTAGACTGTGCTCATACCATAACAACTGTCGTAGCTGGACTTCATCTATGATGTGTCTATCTATTTCCATATTTTCCCCTGCCGTGGGACTAACGCCGAGTGGTTTATGGCGAGTCCTCAGCCTCACTTCACTTCACCCCCGTTTGGTCTGATTACCTGGTTGGGATTATTCCGAGATTTTCCCCAACAATAAGGCAAATGCCAGGTAATCTGTTGGCGAATCCTTGGGCTTACCTCATCTCACTACATCTCGCCAAAAAATTGTAAAAAATTAAAATTGAAATTTAAAAAAATTGTAAAAATTGTAATTTTATAAAATTTTGACTTTTACCACATCTTAAAGCTTAATTGCTAATGTAAGATCTATGGAATATAATAAATGAAATTAAAAAATGAAATATTACTGCATTGGGAAAGAATAATTTTATAACCAATAACGTGTTATGAAAAACATCAATTTCCATGTAGGTGTGTCAAAAAGTATAAAATCTACAACCAGAAAGCATTTTTAAACTTCTTGAAGTCAATTTTGGTATAGCCAATGGAGAATAAAACTCTGTAATATCAGATTCAAACACCAGTTTTCGGTTTTTCTGTACGTGAATACGATACCTGAATCAGGGATTGCAGAAATAGCACATTCGCTATTTGTGGCGAAATGAGTTTATTCGAGTTTCATGACTGTTGATATAGGGCTATCATTCCATGCAGAAGCCACATATGTCAGTATAGCCGTCTCACATTTGGAGACCTGTGAAATCCTGGAAGCGCGCAGAAACAATTCATGTCAAAGACATGAACCGATACATTGGTTCCGATTCCAGACGGCAGACATCTACGACACAAGGATACAAAGATTGATCCCACTGAATGACAAATGTCTCGATTCTGGTGGTGAATACGTTGAAAAATAACTCAACAATTGCTATATCTGATCCAATAAAACTTTCCACGAAATTTTGTTCTCTTTCTGTAAACGGCCCCAGGGAAACTTATTTTTTACGGCCCTCGTAATAGAGCTCAAGTGGCCAAAATTTGTGTAAGCACTTCTTTTGACGTTATTAAAATGATGGAAGAAAAAAGATTAATACTTTTATCTGCCCCCATGATTATGTTTGCTTGTAAGTGCAAAGGAGAATACCATATTTACCTTCTTCATTGGCATATCCAGACATAATTGTGCCAATTCAAAGAGAGAAGCTTGACGATATACGCAAACTAATGCGTTACATACCACACGAATATCAACAATTTTACAATAATATGCTCCGGTGGCATATTGTGGAAAAGTAAGTTCATTTATATGAACTTAACTTATGTATTAAGTACACAGTAGACCTATGCATATATTATATCCCTAATTTGACAAATAAACTTTATTTGAACTGAAATTATTATACTACAATTTTGATTCCTTGCAGAAACAGCACATGTGAAGCTAATATATATTGATTTATTTCATTAACAATTCATTAGATTCCAATAAATTTGGTATAAAACGACACATCTATTAGGCTTCTGTCTGAAGAAGCCAGTACTATAACCAATGACGTGGTCTACCACCAGTAATACCGTTTTTTTGTCTACTGAAAAATTTAGTTTTCATAAAATATGCTGTTTTTGCAATCCCCGATTCACCTGTTCTTGCTAACGTTTACAGTGAAGTACATGAGGTTCTTTTCGTAAAATATTGCAACGTTTAGTGCCAAATGAACAGAATACTTTAAATTGTTCCATATGCATTCAATATTCAATAGTACAAAGCTTGAGTTCACTGGGATATTTTAGGAACGTAATGCATTTCCATGGTAACAGAAATGTGTGAGAATGTCATAGTTTAACATGGTATAAAACGTAGAAATGGAAACTTGTACAAAGCGTTATAAACAGATTTGCACTCTCAGTGTTAATAAAACTGACGCAAGCAATCAAACCATGACAAGAACAGTGATTTACAACTCGCCTACTTTCGGAGCTCGATTCCCCTCTCATTAAAGAGGCATAGGACATTCATTAAGCGTTTGAAATGGGAGGAAGTTAATGCTGTGTTCCAAATATCACGTTCCATAAAATGTTAAATTAATACGAAATGAGACATTTGTGTATTATAGAACACAGTAAAGTTATGCTAATATTCTAGCTATTTTATAGGTCATTTTCAGTAATTTTTAGGTCATCAACTTCAGAGCCCTATTTATAACCTCCGATTTGTCACTATGAAAACCCTTGTCGTTCTCCATGTCTTGTCTAGCGGCGGCCATCTTCATGTTCAGCTGTTTCCTGAACAAATTCACAAGTGCGAAGGACTTTTGTTTCCTGCAAAAATTTAGGAAGGACTTAATGTGTTTCGATGGAAATCGAGCTGTGGACTTAACATGTTTTGCAAGAAATCATATTTCTACCTCGATATTTACTTTATGGAAGTGAGTTTCGAGAGGAAACGTACAGCAGACCTCTGACGATTGCAAATAATACAGGGACATCATTTCATTTTCACCTCAATTTTATTGTACCTGCATTTTTAATGTACTTCATTACCACCCCCTCTATTAGTAAACTTCCAACCGTTCTACACACAGAACCAAGGCCGGGTATGCAGTCATAGTAAGCAGAACTGAGTTAGTGAGTATAGTACGTTCCAGAAATATGTTCCTGTTTTCCAGTGGCGAAAGAGCTTTCAATATTGAATCGTATTTTCGCACAGGTACTGTCGTCCGTTTGCCTACGTTGCATCCCGGTTTCCCCCACTCGCCTCTGTAAAGACTAGTGGCTGGGCTGTCTTAGCTCTTCTCTGAAAATATTAATTTCTATTAGGAATTGGACGTCTACGTAATATTATACAACTGTCTAAAATAACTTAAATAAAAAGGCCTCGTTAAGTAATTAACTGTCACGTGATTTCCCCTCTTTCTACGATCCTGCTACATGGACGGACAGTAGATAATATGTCTGAGTAATTTTATCGTTTCGGATTGGGCATAAGTGAATATTGAATTTACAGTACGTAAGGTATTATTTTATAGAATTGGTACAGAATTATTTGAACATGAGTTACTAGTACGAAGGCCGAAACTGGTAATTGGAATTAGGTACAATAGTCTATAGTGCGATAATATGCACATTAGAACTGAAATATGTTTCTGAGATATAAATTTCAACGCAGTATGCATTCAAGACTAATTTAGAAAAATGTTAAACGAATTATCTTTGTACCAAATGAGTGGTCTCTGGACCAAAATGATAGCATTTTTATAATTATTTAAATAAAATTTAAATTAAGTAGCATATTAAACGATTTATTCTTCTATCAAACACGAATGTTCCCTGGACCCATTTCTAATAAGTGCAGCGGAGCGCACGGGTACAGCTAGTTTTAAATAAACTAGTAGTTTTTCAATAATACTGAACAGACAAAGTTGCTATGCTTGAGTAAAATTTCAGTGTATAAACTTCAATTTACTTTCTTACTGAAATAAAATTGAAAAAGTAGATTTTGAATTTCAAGAGAAACATGACAAAGTAAAATTCAGTTCACATCGTTAACACTTGCCATCATACAATGCTTTTTGCATCAATGCTACAACTGAGTTCATGCATTACAGTCCCACTAAGTTCTACGAAACAGGGAGGAAAACGATCTTTGGGATAAACTTCAAAACGAGAGCAATAATCCATTCAGATGAGAACGGATCACTAGATCAAATGCTTGACGTGGATAATGACGGAAATGACAGTGACAAAAGAACAGCGGAAAGCCTCCACACAAAATCATATCAACAGAGTCAGATTCTTCCTGGAAAAGCCAAATTCCCACATTCAGAAACGATCCGACTACCATCTGGAATGATAAAACAGCAGATGAGCCAATAAATCTCTAAACAAAGTCATTTCGAATTTCCAAGAAGCACAATAATAGCTAGGAACTATTCCGCGACAACTGTTACACATGTAAGCCTAACCATGGTGACGGACTTTTTGTTTCGCCAGACTGAGAAATGAGAAAACCAGACGCAATAATCATTAGAGAACGTACGCGTATTTGTAGGTATTTAGACGCCACGGCTAAGTATGCGAGACACGGACGTAGAGTCGACCCAAGGACAGGGTTCGAGGAGGTACTACTACAGATGACATCAAGTAACGCAAGCGGAAAACACTTCTTTCCTTTGTTTTCATTCTGGGAACTGTATCTCACCTATTTAAACACCTACGCAGTCTTTACAAGTCCTGTATTCGTTGCTAAGGAAACAGGAACTGAACATGCAAAACCCAACTGTGATACAATGTCGCTGCTATAAACACAGGAGTCATTTGTTTCAGACTCTCTAGTGCGATATTTCGCGTTTCCAAGGTTACGTAAAAAGAGACTAAGATTGCTACTAAAAATTCTAATTTGTGATGTGTACGTAAGCTGTTATAAGTGTGTATACAGTGGTAAAAAGTGTCAGAATAGTACATTATGCAACGAGCCTATAATGAAGGTAATTAAGAAGTGAGTATGGATATTTATGGAACGAGCGCAAGCGAGTTTCATAATTTTCATACGAGCTTCTTAATTACCATTATAGGCGAGTTTCATACCACTTTTTATGCTCGACCATATTTCTAACTTGATATTATTAATTTTATTGTATCTGACCTGGAGCAATGTTCTGTATGTTGTGAGATGTGCGCAGACGCGAAAGTATTGATTTTTTACGAGGAACAGATGTCCACATTGACCTTGCTACGCCATAAGAACCTACAGAGATAACATTGAAATTAAATTAGACATTGAACAACGAGATGACAAATTGAATTTATTTGAATATTATTTACAATAAAGGTAAAAAAGGTCGAATTTATCAGTGACAGGTTATCATATTTAGTACTTAAGGGTAGATGGTGCGACATCATAGTTATAAATGCTCACGCCCCTACAGAAGAGAAAGACGACTATATAAAGGATAGCTTCTATGAGGAATTGGAACATACTTTTGATCAGTTCCCTAGATATCATATGAAAATTTTATTGGGGGATTTCAACGCTAAAGTAGGACGGGAGGATATTTTTAGACCAACTATTGGAAAAGAGAGCCTACACGCAATTAGTAGTGACAATGGAGTTAGATTAGTCAACTTTGCCACATCGAAAAATTTAATTGTCAAAAGTACAACATTCCCCCATAAGGATATACATAAATATACTTGGACTTCTCCAGATGGATTGACACACAACCAAATAGATCACATCTTGATAGATAAACGGAGACATACTAGTATAGTAGATATTCGAACTTTCAGGGGTGCAGACTGTAATTCTGACCATTATTTGGTGATTGGAGAATTAAGAGAAAGATTATCAGTAGCCAAGCGAGTAGAGCAACAAGTTAATATTACTAAATTCAATATTTTGAAATTAAAGGACGAGGAAGCTAAGCAAAATTATCAGGTCGAAATTTCGAATAGGTTTGCCACTTTAGAAAGTTCCGACGAAGTTGAGAAAGAATTAGATGTTAATAGCGTGTGGGAAAATATCAGAGATAGTATCAAAATTGCAGCTGAGCAGAGCATAGGTTATTATGAAACTAAGAAAAAGAAACCGTGGTTTGATGAAGATTGTTGCATGGTAGTAGAAAGAAGGAAACAGGCAAAATTGAAATTCTTACAGGATCCAGTTGAGGAGAAGAGAGATAATTATTTCAATGAAAGACGGGAAGCAAGTCGTACACTTAGGAATAAAAAGAGAGTTACTTGAAGGAAAAACTGAATGAGGTAGAAACAAATAGTAAGAATAAAAACATTCGAGATTTATATAAGGGTATAAAGGAATTTAAGAACGGATATCAGCCAAGGGTAAACGTGATCAAGGATGAGAATGGTGACTTGCTTGCAGACTCTCCATCAATCCTAAACAGATGGAAAAACTATTTTGCGCAACTACTAAATGTACATAGGCCAAATAGAAATGATCGGGACGAAATTGAAATACAAACTGCTGAGCCATTTATACCCGAACCCACGCTTTCAGAAGTCGAAATTGCGATAGAAAATCTGAAAAAGTACAAGTCTCCAGGTATCGATCAAATTCCAGCAGAATTAATACAAGAGGGTGGAAGTGCATTATATAGCGAAATTTATAAACTTGTACTTGCTATTTGGGAAAAGGAAATTGTACCAGAACAATGGAAGGAGTCCATAATTGTACCTATTTTTAAAAAGGGGGACAAAACCAACTGTGGTAACTTTCGAGGAATATCACTTTTGTTGACGTCGTACAAAATTTTGTCCAATATTCTTTTGAGGAGATTAACTCCGTACGTAGATGAAATTATTGGGGATCATCAGTGCGGTTTTCGGCGTAATAGATCGACTATTGATCAGATTTTTGTATTCGGCAGATAATGGAGAAAAATGGGAGTATAAGGGTACAGTACATCAGTTATTCATAGATTTCAAAAAGGCTTATGACTCGGTTAAGAGGGAAGTATTATATGATATTCTTATTGAATTTGGTATTCCCAAGAAACTAGTTCGATTAATTAAAATGTGTCTCAGTGAAACATACAGCAGAGTCCGTATAGGTCAGTTTCTATCTGATGCTTTTCCAATTCACTGCGGGCTAAAGCAGGGAGATGCACTATCACCTTTACTTTTAACTTCGCTTTAGAATATGCCATTAGGAAAGTTCAGGATAACAGGCAGGGTTTGGAATTGAACGGGCTACATCAGCTTCTTGTCTATGCAGATGACGTGAATATGTTAGGAGAAAATACACAAACGGTTAGGGAAAACACGGAAATTTTACTTGAAGCAAGTAAAGCGATCGGTTTGGAAGTAAATCCCGAAAAGACAAAGTATATGATTATGTCTCGTGACGGGAATATTGTACGAAATGGAAATATAAATATTGGAGATTTATCCTTCGAAGAGGTGGAAAAATTCAAATATCTTGGAGCAACAGTAACAAATATAAATGACACTCGGGAGGAAATTAAACGCAGAATAAATATGGGAAATGCGTGTTATTATTCGGTTGAGAAGCTCTTATCATCCAGTCTGCTGTCCAAAAATCTGAAAGTTAGAATTTATAAAACAGTTATATTACCGGTTCTTCTATATGGCTGTGAAACTTGGACTCTCACTCTGAGAGAGGAACATAGGTTAAGGGTTTTTGAGAATAAGGTGCTTAGGAAAATATTTGGGGCTAAGCGGGATGAAATTACAGGAGAATGGAGAAAGTTACACAACACAGAACTGCACGCATTGTATTCTTCACCTGACATAATTAGGAACTTGAAATCCAGACGTTTGAGATGGGCAGGGCATGTAGCACGTATGGGCGAATCCAGAAATGCATATAGAGTGTTAGTTGGGAGACCGGAGGGAAAAAGACCTTTAGGGAGGCCGAGACGTAGATGGGAGGATAATATTAAAATGGATTTGAGGGAGGTGGGGTATGATGATAGAGACTGGCTTAATCTTGCACAGGATAGGGACCGATGGCGGGCTTATGTGAGGGCGGCAATGAACCTTCGGGTTCCTTAAAAGCCATTTGTAAGTAAGTAAGTAAGTATTATTTACAATTAACGCTAATTATTATAGTAAAAGAACATAACCTTCTGCGACAGTATTGGATTTCCAGCCTCCGTGACTTTTCGCTAATTCTCTTTCGATTGCATATCCGAGAATAATCGATACTTGCGGTTTTATAACGGTAGAAAGCTGACCTGTCATTGGCTGAACAGTTGTAACCTGAGTCGTCATTGGCTGAAAGACCTGACCTTTAATGAGTAGGTGTACTTTAATGACATGCATTAAAGGTCTGCTACCAGGTGTATAATTACTACATTTCGGCATGGTCGAGCATAAAGTTACATATACCTATATTGTCATTATACAGGGACATCATTTTATTTTTACTAACATTTCTAATATTAACCTGGCTATACCTCTGAATCAACGATTAAGAACCGGAAACACCGTTTGCTATCCCCTTCCACGACTGTAGTTCGATGATACTGGCGTAAAACACAAACAAATCACTCTACTAGGTATAGGAGGGAAGAAAAGTAGTTCATCCATTTACGTAAACTAGGAATTATCGCGATTTTGAGTTTCATAATTTTCATTGTGTTTTTGTTTAATCAAAATACAGTACAGTATTAACAATGAGTATTTTTACTCACGAACTGAGCTTTCCATGCTGACGTATTCATTATACAGTGTATATTATACTGTCTACAGCACATTATCGTACACTACAGAGAATGAAGTTAAATTGAAAAATAATCATAATATGGATATTTAAACACATTTTTGAAAATGGTGGCCGTTCATTTCGATACAGGCTTCAGTTCTAATGTGCATATTATCGCACTATATACTATTGTACATAATTCCAATTACCAGGTTCGTACTTCGTATCAGTAACTCATGTTGAAATAATTCTGTACCTACTTTATAAAAGAGACCTTACGTACTGTAAATTCAATCTTCACTTCTGCCCGATCCGAAAAGATAAAATTAATCAGACATGCTATCTACTTTCGTCCAAGTGGTTACGTCGCAGCGTCGTAGAAAGGGAGGAAATCACGTGACAGTTAATTACTTAACGAGACCCTTTTATTTAAGTTATTTTCAACAATTGTATGGGTATAATATTACGTAGACGTCCAATTCCTAACAGAAATTAATGTTATCAGAAAAGAGCTAAGACAGCCCAGCCATTAGCATTTACAGAGAGGCGAATAGAAGCAGGTGGGGGAAACCGGGATGCGACGTAGGCAAATGGAAAATGATGCAATATTGAAAGCTCTTTCGTCACTGGAAAACGCGAACATATTTTAGGAACGTACTGTTCACTATGACCGTAAGGCTAATATGATTGTATATGCGGTATTGGATCTGTGTGGAGGACGGTTGAACTTCATTAGTGGAAGGGGTAGGAGTGAAGTACATTAAAAAACTCAGGTACAATAAAAATTGAAGTAAAAATAAAATGATGTCCTTGTACATGTTATATCTTTTACAAAAATTCAATGATATTAGTGTTATAATTATTTCTTCAAATGTGTACTGGGGTGAGTGTATGTTAAATATAGGGAATGGGTGAAGATGATGATGGTGAGGAAGGGAGAAGGGGAAACCCGGTGCCGGCACGTAGCCTTCTCTTCATATGCACTGCGGAATTTAACCCGGAATATTGGTGCACAATCTAGTGATTAGAAGTTGTGCAAGGTAGAAATTTTACAAGAAAATTTCTGACCCCGGCGGGAATCGAACCCGGGCCGGCTAGTTTGGAGGCAGACACGCTACCACAGAGCTAACTCGGCGGACTATGAATTAACAAATAAGTAAATAAATTAAAACATCTACACTGAAATAAATGAATCTGTAAGTAATAAATATAGGCTACAAGTGGGTATAGTACTCGTATATTGTGATACTAGGTTCGTAAATGCTCTATTACAGAGGCGAGAAAAGTTTGAAAAAACGAAGCGCTTGCGTCGAGTTTTTTTTTTTTTTTAATCCCGAGAGACTGTTATGCACTTAACGCCCGTGTATTGCATGTTATTTTTTGTACAGTCGTATTTTATATCGTTATTTTATTTATTATGTATTTTAGTTATGTATTAATTTTGAACTGAACGTTTGTCATTTTGTTAATAGCAATGTGTAATTTTATAGGTGACCGCGTTTTTATATTCTTTTATTTTATTTGTTGGGTACGACTGTCATTTATGTGTATGCATTGTTCAAATAAATAAATAAAAAGCTATTGCAATATACGAAATTGAATTGTAGAAATATTTTGTACGAAAGTTTTAGATTGAAAACATATTATGGATTATTTGGACAACAGTTTTGTTGACGACGTACACAACGAAATTGAAGACGCGTTCAGAAAAGGACTGGAGGCACGTTTGTCTGTTAAATCTAGAGAAAGTTATGAAAAGACATATTGTTCTTTTAAAAATAGCTGAACGATAAATAATTAAGTGGGCCTATTAATGAGAAAACATTAGTTGCTTATTTTGTTATCAGGAGTAATAAATTAAAGTCACCTGGTAGCTTGTGGACTGAGTATTCAATGGTGAAAAGCATGATACATTTCTATGACGGTATAGATATTGCACAGTTTATTAAAACAAAATTAAGTTTATTAAATAAGTATATAATAAATTTTCAATCTTAAGACATATCAACTTGCAAATGTTTATTTGCTATTTAATAAGATATATGAACGTTTTCGCCGTTTGGGGCATCTTCAGATATAACAAAAACATATAACCTGAACCTATAATAATAATAATAAATTATGCAAATAACAAGAATAAAGAACAATGTATGTATGCAATGCATGAGATTCATGAGCTTTATGTAAAATGTGACATAATACAGGATAATCTATATATATAATTTGAACTGGTAATGGAAATTACGGGAAAACGGCTGAACGGATTTTAATAAATGACCCCTCATTTTGAAGCTTGGAACCCAAAGTTTTTCGGAAAAGTAGTAGTTTCCAGTGAAATGTCAATTTTCCTACATAATTTTCCTATTTTCCAAAATCCATCTGTTGTCAGTTTTCAGAACTAATTTTATCGAATCACGGCCGACTTGATTGAATTTCAGAACAAAACACAAACTACAATAAACAATAGGCTATTACACGAAGGCCATTACCTACAGGATTGCCGGCATATTTAGAGCTCAATTCAATTTGTTATTAAAAACTGATTCTGCAGTGTATAATAATTTTCTGAGTACAGCTGTGTATTGGATATTCAAATCTACGAAACTTGAGGTGGTTTGATAACATTATCATCATTAGAAATTAAATATTATTATAGTTAATACCATGATGCATCTATTTTTCATTAATTGTACATAATACTGATGCTATATTGATGACATGAAAGTGAAACGTTTTGAGGTTCTGTAAGTAAATGTAGAGAATATCTTAATTTAGATCTTCATTTCTATAATTTACTGAGTGGCTGCTATATATAACTACAAATATTAAGTAAGATAATAATATTGTTATTAAAAATCAAATATTTTTATACTTATTAGCCCAGTGGGTTTGGGTCTTTTTCATATACTTAATGGCGGTGTATTGTAGATATTGATATGTGTCATTGTCTTAAGTATTGGCTCGAGAAAGCGTAAAAATTACAGTTCCTAAAGAAAGATCAAAAGGTATTACTTACTGATAAAATAAGAGGCCTAGAAAATTTTGTAGTCTCCAGATCATTTCAGCAAGATCTCTTAGTAGGATAAAATGATTTTACGCTCTACATTTCAAGTTCTACATGCAGCAACTATACGAAAATGCTATTGTTCGAAAGCTTAGCAAACCTGACATTTTTTTAACTTTCGCCTACAATCCACAATGACCTGAAATAGCTACTGCTGTCGTCCTGACATTGATACTTGCGTTTTCGCGTTGAAACTCAAAAACTGAAGTTGGATAGGTTCAAGCGAAAGTATTTGGCCTAAAAAAATCCGTTGAGAGGGAGTATGTTTCATTATTATGGAAGCAAATAACTATCAAAAAGACAAGTATTCTTCATTGAAAATAAATCTGAAAAATTTTTATTTGAACGTCTAACGAACTGAGTTTGCAGCAGCATTTGCTGCACAAGCCACTAGTTGTTGATATAATCTTTAGATTTGAAATTGAATTGGACGGATATTTTATACATATAGCTCATGTTACAAATAAAATATACAATTATGATTAAAATTTGTCAGTAATGTTAAAATTTATAATAATGATTGATAAAATAGATTTTAAGAATAGTCATTAGTTGAGGATTGTCGTAGGGTATACGATAATTTGCGTAGATGATGTTCGTGTGTTATGTACGTGTTTCATCTGAAAATTGAGATGGAGAAATAATAATAAGTGCAAAATATATGCAAGTTATTATATAGAGAGACAGATAATTATTATAAGACTACTTACTGAAAAACGTTCGCTAATGAACTAAATGTTATTTTATGTTGGAGATTATTGTTTCAATTTATTATAACATTTAGTTCATTAGCGAACGTTTTTCAGTAAGTAGTCTTATAATAATTATCTGTCTCTCTATATAATAATTTGCATATATTTTGCACTTATTATTTCTCCATCTCAATTTTCAGATGAAATACATAACACACGAACATCATCTACGCAAATTATCGTATACCCTACGACAATCCTCAACTAATGACTGTTCTTAAAATCTATTTTATCAATCATTATTATAAATTTTAACATTATTGACAAATTTTAATCATAATTGAATATTTTATTTGCAACATGAGCTATATGTATAAAATATCCGTCCAATTCAATTTCAAATCTAAAGATTATATCAACAATTATCCTGTATTACGTCACATTTTACATAAAGCTCATGAATCTCATGCATTGCATACATACATTGTCCTTTATTCTTGTTATTTGCTTAATTTATTATTATTATAGGTTCAGATTATATGTTTTTGTTATATCCGAAGATGCCCCAAACGGCGAAAACGTTCATATATCTTATTAAATAGCAAATAAACATTTGCAAGTTGATATGTCTTGAGACTGAAAATTTATTATACAGACGTGGACAAATTATTAACAAAATTGACGATTTTTATGATAATTCTGTTTACAAAATTTGACTTTTCAATTTACACTACAGTTGACAATTTTTCATATTTCTATCATTATAGTAGACAGAAAAATGCAAAAATGTCAACTGTAGTTTAAATTGAAGAGCCAATTTTTGTAAGAATATATAATAAAAATCTTTAATTTTGCTAAAAATTTGTAAATATGCAAAAATGTCAACTGCAGTCTAAATTGAAGAGTCAAATTTTGTCAAAATATAAAATAAAAATCTTCAGTTTTGCTAATTATTTGGAAATATCCAAAATGTGAACTGTAGTCCAAATTGAAGAGTCGAATTTGGTAAAAATATACAGTAAAAATCTTCAATTTTACTAATAATTTGTAAATATGCAAAAATATCAAATGTAGTCCAAATTGAAGAGTCAAATTTTCTAAAAATATACAATACAAATCTTCAATTTTGCTAATAATTTGGAAGTACGCAAAAATGTCAACTGCAGTCTGAATTGAAGAATGATATTTTGTAAAAATATATAATAAAAATCTTCAATTTTGCTAATAATCTGTCCACGTTTGTATACTTATTTAATAATTCACTAGGCATATTGAAATATAAAAATGAATTGTAAAAAAAAAATTATGTTTGCCCAGAAAATTTTGCATTCTAAAAGCGATGGTCGGGATATAGGGTAAAGGTTGGTAATATCTTGATACGAGTAATATTGTGATAGTGCTTTTTGAGAATTAATTACAATTTTACTGAGTTAGAGAAGGACCGGTTTTGTGCAGAAACTTGTCCACGAACATTCCCTTAATACGTTGACGCAAAAAACCGACCTTCCTCTCGCTCAGTAAATTTGTAAGAAATTCTCAAAAAAACTATCACAATATTACTCGTATCACAATAATACCAACCTTTACTCTACCTTCTATTTCTTCTAAAATTCATGTTTCAAGTGGCGTAGAAGTGTATGAATATTTTTCTCTAAATGAAGTGAATGACAGTTTGTACCCCGCAACATTTAATAATTGTTCAAGTTTCACATTCAATTTTAATGTTAATTAATAAAGTTACAGCTTGTTCAGTGAGAGTTCTTGTTATTTTTAATTTACAAGTGACTGTATATCAAGTTTGTAGAGAATTTACTTACTACACTGTTATTTCCAGTGTTTCCATAGTACCCATTGAACGTGTTGTATCTTCAAATTACATGGCATGCAACAATGAAGTTAAGTACACAAAAAGAGCATGATTTTGCAAAAAAATTAACAAATTTAAAAAGGCCTAAATGAACAGTTATTACAAAAAAGATGAACCGTCCTTAACTGTGATCGTGAAGAAAAAATACGCTGAAGAGAATCGACAGTGGAACCTTGGTTACGAAGACTTTGACTTAAAATGTCTTCGGTCTCTGATTTCGTTATCCTGTTTCGTCACATGAAATTCTCTAGTGTCCCTTCGATTTGGTTGTATTTACGTAAAAATATCAAAAAATATGGTTTTTGATTTTTAAGTATCAAATTTTGAACCGGAAATGGTGCAAATAAACCGTGTGGTGAAGTCAATAACCGAAGAAGAGCCTATTGAAGAATTTAAATGACGATAATTTATATAAAAAAATTAAGAAACGCCGAAAAAGAAATTTTTGAAGGGAAGGATTTGGTCTGTGACCCATTTCTTTTAGGTCTCACTTCAATAAGTAGATAGACAATGCAATGGAGCGATATAGACCATGTGGAATGTCATATGGGGAAAATTAGGTACGCGAAAACGCTTCCTTAGCAAAGGGAAATTATTGGGACTGAGAGAAATTGTCTATGTGAGCTCCAAGCCTTTTGGCTACTTGGCCCATTCCGATTTTCGCTGTTCCATTGAAGGAACATTGGGAAATTTAAAAACAGTTACAACCAGGGATCGATCACGGAATATTTTCTTGCCAGACTAGCGCTATCATTCAGCTATGAAGGAGATAAATACATCGTTGTGGAAAATCACAAGACATATTATGTACAGAATGGAGTAAAGCGGACCGCCGAGAAAACAATGAGTCACTTTGTTTCGTTTCCTGATTCCATTACACGATTTCTCTAGTGAACCTTCGACATAAACGTATTTAAGTATAAAAAACAGTGGAAGGAAAATTCTCTCTCTCCAGTGCGTGTGTCCCTTACATGAGAGTCGAACGGGGTAGACAGGTTACTTGCCGTCACAAATCTACACCGAAGAGCTTCCCCCAATCCGCGTTAGAGCATCATTGACGTGGTACATGGTTCGAAAAAAAAAAAAACTGCAGAAGTATGGCAACCATGTGTGCGCTTTGAACGGGCCTATTCTTCGATATGACGTAACAGCTCTGTAAAAATGGGCAGCCTTGAGATTTCTTGTTTAATGTCGGTTGTCCGCAGACGGGTGGCAGAGGGGGGTGGGACGTAGTCCCAATGCAGGCCCACGTTTATCGGCGCCATTAAAATCTTTCTGTCGTATCCAAAGTGTCGCCGTCCGATGTTTTACACTTAAGTAAATAAAGAAGGGAGAGAAAACGCGTTCCTGCACTGTTACGCGTTGTTCTATTGTTTTGCAGGTGCGATGGGACATTTCTTCTTCTTATTTCCCCCCTTCCGCCCCTCAAGTTCCTCGAAAACATTACCAACTGCTTGAGATAATGTGCAATAAATTTCCCTTTCCTTTATTATCAAGTAATGGATGTATTCTCTTGAATTTCCCCATTAGGGCCCTCCGCTATAAACCATGTAGCTTTAGTATTCGTCAGGACGATTTCGCACTCTCGGTTCAGGAGAACAACTGCCTAATAACCATTCAATGCTTGACTACGGTCTTGGCGAGTCTTGGACAATGAACACTGTATTTAATTGGCGTCACTTGTATACTGGATAGTGAATCAGTTGCCATTCGGTATTTCGTTGTCTTTCTTCTAAAACTTAACTGCATCTAAGGAAATTTTACAGGACACCAAAAAACATATAGTTTTTAACCTCAGCTAACAATTTACAGTTATCATTCATAAGATGTAGCAACAATTGCAGACTTGGGGGGGGGGGGGTACACCATTAGGCTGCAAAAATTTAGTGAAATTCATTTTTTTATATCAGCTACAATAAAAGCTAAATGAACTAAACTTTTCATGCTTAAAATACATGCATTACACTTTATAAAACAGTAGGCCTGTTCAAAATATTAAAATAGCTAATAATTTACTTACTTACTTACAAATGGCTTTTAAGGAACCCGGAGGTTCATTGCCGCCCTCACATAAGCCCGCCATCGGTCTCTATCCTGTGCAAGATTAATCCACTCTCTATCATCATATCCCACTTCCCTCATATCCATTTTAATATTATCCTCCCATCTACGTCTCGGCCTCCTCAATGGTTTTTTTCCCTCCGGTTTCACAACTAACACTCTATATCCATTTCTGGATTCGACCATACGTGCTACATGCCCTGCCCATCTCAAACGCCTGGATTTAATGTTCCTAATTATGTCAGATGGAGAATACAATGCGTGCAGTTCTGCGTTGTGTAACTTTCTCCATTCTCCTGTAACTTCATTCCTCTTAGCCCCAAATATTTTCCTAAGAACTTTATTCTCAAACACCCTTAATATCTGTTCCTCTCTCAAAGTGGAAGTCCAAGTTTCACAACCATACAAAACAATCGGTAATATAAATGTTTTATAAATTCTAACTTTCAGATTTTTTGACAGCAGACTAGATGATAAAAGCTTCTCAACCGAATAATAACAGGCATTTACCATAGTTATATTGGGTTTAATTTCTTCCCGAGTGTCATTTATATCTGTTATTGTTGCTCCAAGATATTTGAATTTTTCCACCTCTTCGAAGGATAAATCTCAAATTTTTATGTTTCCATTTCGTACAGACATAATCATATATTTTGTCTTTTCGGGATTTACTTCCAAACCTATTGCTTTACTTAAAATATAGCTAGTAATTACCTGTCAAAATAATAGACTTATCGACGAACCTTGCTTGAAAGCAGTGGGTCATAATGGTACCGGCATTGTTATACTTATAACATTATGAAAAAATGAATTTGGGACGTAATGTAATCTGAAATTTTGGTGAAATAAATATAGGAAAAAAAAATATGAAGAAATTAATTTGGGACATAATGTAATCTAAAATTGTGATGGAATAAATTCGGGACATACTAAAACATGTGACGACATCCTTATTTGTGACAAATACTGTGGGTACTAATTGTACCATGGTACCAATAGCCTGGGACAAATAGTCCTGGTACGAATATTTGTAATTTCTTCTCTACATTTACTTAAATAGTGCACAACTTCTAATCACTAAATTGTGTACCAATATGCCTGTGTTAAATCCCAAATCTCTCCGTAGTGCATATGAAGAGAAGGCATACCTATAACACTGGTGATAGTTTAACTATAGCACTTTTATTTTCCACCTTTGCTTATCTTAATGTGATTAGTTTACATTAACGTTTTCGATACTCTTATTGTATCATCTTCAGATGTTAGGATGTTATGTCAACATACGTGGTGAAAGCCTAGCCTCATATTGTGTTGTGGGTTATTCAAATGCATAGAACCTATCATGATTTCCTATTCTAGCTAGAGTTGATCGTGTTGTGAATTAACTTAATTCAGTGTCTCTAGTTACTTGTTAAGATTCTGTTAAAATTCACTATTAAGGCCCATGTAGGACAGTGTAAAATTATGTGAGAACAATAATATAACATATAAATATAAAACAGGTGAAGTATACACTATAAAACACTATGAAACACTATAAACACTATAAAACACTTTGAACACTTATGTAAATTGTTGCAGACATGCACGGCTGTACTAGATTCACGGACTCAACTGAAAATCATCATGTACCACATACGTCTAATTACCGACACATATTGGGTGTTCATTCAAAGTGTGTCATGGCTCGCTGTATTCCGTCACGTGGCTAGTCGATGAGCCTAGAGAATTCAATCTTCCTACACTTCCGCAGAGGTGTATTACTTATCCGCCAGAAAAGTTGCCTAGCAAGTACGGCGTTCATTCTGAAGAGTACTTACCGATACGTACGGTAATGCCGGTAGTGGCAGGAATGTGAACTGTTTCGAAACACGTACTGAGGTGAGTTTTTTCTTATTGTCGGGATATGGGGAGAGGGTTAAGACGATTACTTGCGTATTTGTTGACATTAACTTCGACGGTCAACATGGACACGGAGCATTTGATTTGTATTGTGGAATGTTGCCGTGCGCAACCGATGATAACAAATACCCTGCGTACGACTTGGCCGCGCAAAACACAGTTCGAAAGAGGTTATGGTAGCAAACAGACCGTACAGACCGCCATCTGTTGCTACGACATTCAAGTTATATCCTACACGTTCTCAAGTTCAGATTGAACGCCTTGATTAATAGGCAACTTCTCTCACACAAAAGCTGAAACTCGCTTCAAATCGCTGACTCATCAACAGTGACGTCATGACACACTTTGAAATGAACACCCAGTAGTAACTGTATCAATGATTTTCACAGTAGTCAGTATGAACAACATAATTTAAAAAAAAAAGTGACAAGTCTACAAAGACTCCAATAACACATAGTACCAAAACTATAGATAAACCAGTGAACAAAAAAGTGCGTTATCAAGACAGTGATTTTAACTACGATCAGCAGAAGCAGCCCAATTCAACGACACAACAGGCTAACACGGCCAACCATATAAGTGTTCAAAGTGTTTTATAGTGTTTATAGTGTTTCATAGTGTTTTATAGTGTATACTTCACCTGTTTTATATTTATATGTTATATTACTGTTCTCACATAATTTTACACTGTCCTACATGGGCCTTCATAGTGAATTTTAACAGAATCTTAACAAGTAACTAGAGACACTGAAATAAGTTAATTCACAACACGATCAACTCTAGAATAGGAAATCATGATAGGTTCTATGCATTTGAATAACCCACAACACAATATAAGGCTAGGTTTTCACCACATATGTTGACATAACATCCTAACATCTGAAGATGATACAATAAGAGTATCGAAAACGTTAATCTATACTAATAACAAATTTGATTTTGATTTGTTTTATTTAACGACGCTCGCAACTGCAGAGGTTATATCAGCGTCGCCGGATGTGCCGGAATTTTGTCCCGCAGGAGTTCTTTTACATGCCAGTAAATCTACTGACATGAGCCTGTCACATTTAAGCACACTTAAATGCCATCGACCTGACCCGGGATCGAACCCGCAACCTTGGGCGTAGAAGGCCAGCGCTATACCAACTCGCCAACCAGGCCGACTACTAATAATAAATCTGTAGCCGAAATTTTTCTGGTAATTTTCGATTTTCCAAAAATAATTGGTCCTAACATATATAATTAACCATCCTGAAACCGAAAATCGCTTTTTTTTAATTTTTGTTTGTATGTCTGTCTGTCTGTCTGTCTGTTACCTTTTCACGCGTTAATGGCTGAACCGATTCCGATGAAAATTGTAATATAAATTAAGTTCGTTTTAACTTAGATTATAGGCTATATGGCATTCAAAATACGTTATTTAAAAGGGGTGTTATAAGGGGGCCTGAATTAAATAAATCCAAATATCTCGCTTATTATTGATTTTTGTGAAGTATGTTACATAACAAAAGTTTCTTTAAAAACGATTTCTGATAAGTTTTGTTCCCTGAAAAATTTTGATAGGACTGATATTTAATGAGATAAATGCTGCTAACCTCTATGCGATATTTATTACATGAAATAGTTAAGTATTGTGTAAACGAGGAACTGAAATTTAAATATAAATATGACTGTGGTAAAAGATAATTAGATGAATATAGCAGCAAGGACGATTTATATATACTTGTTTATTATAGAAAAAAAATGAGAATTTCTATCTTAGCATGTAAACAAGTTTTGAATGTGTAAAAAATAAATGCGATAGGGTGAAAACTTGCACTAAAACCAGAAGTAAGTGTAAGTTAAACCAACATAAGTTGAATAATTATATGATAGAAAATGTGTTATTAAATTGTGTAAATATTGTGTATTATCATTATTTGTGAATGCATCAGTTTTAAGATTAAGTTTATGTACTTTTGAACTATTAATAAATAATATCAATATCAATATAATGAGATAAATGAGTTTTAAAATTAAAATAACTGCCATCTAAGGCGGTGTAATGAAATTAAAAACAAATGACTTCGTCTATAAGGGGCCTTGGACACAACAATCGAAAGCTATGAAACATAGCCTACAGACAATGTTTCTGTGTTTGTATGAAGTAATATCAGAAGCTAAATTAACCGATTTGTATAATTAATTATTATTTCATCATTGGAAAGTGTAGTTTCTCTGGATGGACATAATGCTATAATGTTATTACAGTAACTTGTGAGTGAATTGAGGACAGGTAAGATTAAAATAGCTTCTTATGCACAGAAAACTTGATAGGCTATTCTGTATATTCATTTCCTGTATTTCTTACAATAATGTTTATGAACATATTCATTTTTATCTCAGAGAATTAACGAACAACGAGAGTGTATTGATTTAGTATGCAGTAATAGTACGTTAGCTTAGCAATCCATTATTTTATAATTCAAATTTTAACTATGCTCAATTGAATCGTGTTAAAATACATAAAATACATATGCAATAAATGCAATGCAAAAAAATTGGGTAATGAGCCAAGCAGGTTATGTTGCGCTGTTGTAAAAGTTGTTCCTCCTGAGATTCAAGAGCTCCCACAACAAATTAAAAACTTTGTAATTCGAGTACATCCGTTATCAACATACTTTTTCATAATATAATATAAACATAATAATAAATCTGTAGCCAAAATTTTTCTGTTATTTTTCACTTTTCCAAAAATAATTGGTAATAACAATTAAGAAACATGTTAAAGGAATTGTCATTGCACCAAATGAGTGGTCTCTGGATCAAAATGATCGCATTTTAATATTTTAAATACAATTTAAATTAAGTAACATATTAAACGATTTATCCATCTATCAAACACGAATGTTCCCTGGATCAAATGTCCTATTTTAATTATGTAATTACTTTATATTTATTTCTAACGGGTGCAGCGGAGCGCACGGGTACGGCTAGTGTAAACTAAAAACATTAAGATAAGCAAAGGTGGAAAATAAAATTGCTATAGCTAAATAATATAAGCTTATCGGTATCACCAAAAAATGAAACTGTTGATAGTGATTCGTTCGTCGGAAGGGGACATTATCAGCAAAAATAAAACATTCAAACGAACACAGCTGTAGTTTCATTGTCGAAACTGGGTGACGTATTCTACATGTAGAATTTCTGACAATTTTTTCCTGTGATTGTTGTTTTAATCTCTTTCGTATGTTACTAGTGTCTCATTTCTTCTTTTTTATGCATTCAATATAAATTTCTACTAATGCAACTGTCTTTAATATCCATGGTAACCACCGGCACTTATTTTTATTCATCTTCGTCTCTTCTTCGATCTACAGACTCTCTCCTCGTTTTTCTCGTTTATCTCCTTTCATTTTGTTTCATTTTCTTTTCCTTAACACATTCTCTTTTCCCGCCCTATCACCTCGTGTTCCTTTCTCCACTATCTGTATTTTTTTTCTTACTCTTTTTATTATTTAGTATTTTAAAGCTATTTTCTTTCTTCTTTCGCCATTCTAAACTTCCTTTTACCTCTGCCTTCCGTGCTTTCTTCCACATTGCATTATTCTGTCAAAGTCCCTCTTCTTTTCTTTATTTCTGTCATGACATTTTTGTGCTGGTGAACCCCATATTCCTCCCTTTTCTTCCATGTTGAATATTCCTCCCTCTCTGCTCCTCATCATCCCCTTCAATGGATGTTAAAGTATAAAAATTCCGCTATGAAGCTGGGAAGTACATTGTACAAGAAAAATGAAATTCTACACATTCGCGCAAGATGTGAAAATCTCCACACCGGGTGTCTCAGAAGTTCAAAAAATTCAGAAAGATAACTTATAGTACGAAATACGAAGTTACCCAAGAAACTATCCAGTACTGCGAGTAGGTGTACGGATCATAAGATGCAATAACATAATGAATAGCAGTACTTTAATGTATGGCAGTTATGTCACATGTAATGAGCGTATTATAGTTTTTTTTTTTCCCCCGTTGTTGGTAACTCTACATAGATGCTTTATGGTTGTGCTAACAAATTGAGTTACTTGCCAACAATGTGACGCTGAAACTTGTGTTCAGGTTACTACCCAACGACAGTCCTGATGTATTTTTTTATATTTTTGATGATTGGTAATTAATATTAACCCGGCACACTCACATTCATACAAATTTCCAACCTCTAGACATCCAGGTAAATTCTTCTTCTTCAAGAAAAATTCACCGGGAGCCGAGACGGAAATCGAACCCGGGACCTCCGGATCTGGAAGCCAGCATGCTGACCAACAGACCACGGAGGCAGTCGAGCGTATTATAGTATGGTCGAATATAAATGGAAGTTTAGATATTCGCGAAAGACTTGAAAGAAGTGCTAAAAATCTTAAACATAAAAAGTACGAAAATATTAATCCATTTTGAATCTTGCGTACACTACTTTTAACACTTGAATATAAGTAATTGATTAACTAACGGACTTACTCGTGTTAATTATGCAAGTCTGTGCGGCTTACAGGTGTTTCGGTGCTTCATCACACCATCCTCAGAGCCTACTAGATCTCGGCGTCATCTCGAGCTTCTCTGCCTGTTATGTGGGTGCGTTTGATTGTTGAAAAGTGAAGTCAAATAGTGTGTGTGTACTGAAATTGATCTGTGTATTGAGAACTTGATCAGGGTGTGTTTAGTGTGTTTGTATATTTCGTATTGTTCTAGTGTGTTGAGTTTTTGGTTCTTGGGTTGTGTGTGTAGGTTTCCATGTCCGCATTTATGTTATTGTATGCATGGTTAGCATTGGTTATGTGATCGGCGTATGTAGATGTATTGTGTCCTCTGGTTATTGCTTTAATGTATTCTTTGTAGCGTGTTTGGAATGATCTGCCTGTCTGTCCAATGTAGAACTTGTCGCA
Organism: Periplaneta americana; assembly: GCA_025594305.2. NCBI lineage: Eukaryota > Metazoa > Arthropoda > Insecta > Blattodea > Blattidae > Periplaneta > Periplaneta americana. The sequence continues at coordinate 143,876,853 of JAJSOF020000013.1, forward strand.
ACTATTACATGTCAGTTTGTATACACCTGTGTGGTCGTATTTTTTTGTGTTTTTTGTGTGTTGAGATGTGTTTGTAGTGTGTTTTCTGTTCTGTATGCTATGTTGTATTTCTGCTTTCTGAATGAAGATGCGATCTCATGTGTGCTTTTATTTTCATATGTTAGTGTGATGTATTTCTTGTGTTCTTGTGTTTGTGTTGTGTTTTGCGTGTTTTTGTGTTTGTTAAGTTTTTGTTTTGTCTTTCTTATGATGTTGTCTATTATGTTTGGATTGTAACCGTTTTCTTGTGCTATGTATTTGATTAAGTTCTTTTAAGCACCTTGTCACCAATAAATCTTCGAGGACTCAGTCAGCGTATTCCGAATCTCACCGGTCCGGTGGCATCAATGACGTCACGTTGCAGCGAAATAAGGAACAAAACTGCTGGAAGGATCGATGCTGTCATGGCGACTCTACAAGTTGTTGTCTGTGCTACGCTAGCAAAATGTTGCGAAATTTTCGTACTCCCATCTCGTTCAAAGAAAAGACAACATAAACAATTTATTTCTTGAACCGGTAGTAATAACGGGTCCGTTGGCATGTTCGCTCATAAACCATTAACATATTGTTTTTACGTTGTGCTCATTACAAACAATACAGCAGAACTAAAGCAGAACACACCGCCATGACACAACAGTGCACGATGTTATTCGTCTGCTAATTCCCGCCCTATACAAGAACCAATCAGATTCACTGATGGCGGCTGATGGAGACTGCCACCACCTCTGCAAGTTGATGGCACCGGTGCGACACCGGTGGAGCATCAATGACGTCATCGGTGGAATTTGGAACACCGTGATGCCATCGGATTGCTCACCGGTGAGATTCGGAATACGCTCAGTGGTTCCATGAACACCGGTTCGATTCCAGAAAACATATAACTTAAAGGCACACAGCTTTATCTATTTTGAAAGCCAGGTAGAAGCATTTCTGGTATTAACGGAGCGTAGAGGGTTGCAGTAAATCCCTAGGAATCTCGAATCCGACCTTCGAATCCCTGCTAGTTAAGCTTGGTCACATAACAAGAAGTTGTGGGGTTTCCTCGGGCAGGTCAGGTAAGCAGATCAATATACCAAGCACTGTGTGCGTCCACCAGCGAGAAGTAGAACGTGCCACAATCAAGAACGTCTCATCTCAAGCAGAACTAAGGAGTAAACTTCCAAACTGCCGTTATTAAGTTCAAAAGTAGCTCAGAAAATGTGGAGTAATAAGAAAAAAAATAAGACATTCAAAGTCATTGCCTACTGTACCACTTTGCCCCATTAAGTCTTTTGTAGAATTTCCTGTTTTGACTAGTATTTCCAGGGATTTCCTTCGAATATTAAATCTAATTGAGGCTTGACATACAGAAGTACCATTTTTTAAGGGCTTAAATAACACACTTTATGTCACCATCTTCATTCTAAAGACCACAGTTGTGCTTGGCTTCCCTTCATACTGGGTGTAAACAATACAAATTGCCAAATAATAATGGTGATAGAGCATAAATAACTGAACAAAAAGTCTAATAATTTTTTTCTGTAGCTTTTGTGGTTTCCCAAGAAAAAAATTTTTATCTCTGAGTCTAATGTTTTTGGAAATGTTAGTAGACCGTCATTATTTACTTCGGTCCGCCACGTACATTGCAACTGTGGTGATATTCTTGTTTACGAATCAGGGTATTCTGTTGTCTCTTTATTGTGGTGGTGTTAGCGTGTGTTGAACGGAAGATCATTGGTAATAACGTTCACATTTACTCGAATAGTAAATATTATACTACTATCAATCCTAAAGACATGATATTTTAGGAATTAAAAAAAAATAGAAAAAAAAAACATTTCACTACACATCATGTTTAATAGACCGTGATGTGCAGTAGTGGCAAAAAAACCGGACCGACCCTTGTAGCTGATGTCACTCAAAGCACGATAGACTGGTAACTAAGACTTTCGTGGTTCGAATCCTGCCTGGGAAGGAAACTTTTTTTGTTCCTTGTTCAAATTTATTCCCAATATTTTTCGATTGCAGCGATATTTTACTACTTAATTAACTTATTATTGCCAGAACATGAATTTTACCAGCAATCGAAAAGTATTGGGAATGAATTTGAATAAGGAAGAAAAAAAAGTTTCCTTTCCAGGCAGGATTCGAACCACGAAAGTCTTAGTTACCAGTCTATAGTGCTCTAGAGTGAACAAGGCTCTGAAATCAGCTACAAGGGTCGGTTCGGTTTTTTTGCCACTACTGTACAGTCTGTATAATTTTGGTAGTTTATATCGTTAACACCCTGTATTTTGTCCGCATCTAGAAATAATTATACAAATTCAATTCTTTTACCATAACAATACTTTTCAACTCTATGCCAACAATCCCGAGAAAATGCTGGCCGTCTCTCTTTTCTTTACGGGAGAGATGGCCATGCCTAATAATAAAAACTGGTACCAGTGTAGAGAAGAAATACAGTTAAGATGGAATGATTAAAGATGCCCCACTTCTTTAATAATAATGTATCCAGCAAATTTTCTCACAACATACAGTACTTTACAATTGTTATGTCAGGTGTAAAGCTATGGACTGCTCACAAAATCACGAGCGACTACAATATTCGGGAATAAATAACCTTATGTTTTTGCACGTGCAAAAATCACTTCGTTTAATTAATATGGGGCAAACCGATTTTCATTCGAAACAGTTGTACTCAAATGTTTTTATCCTTATCAACAAGAGTATTTACTAAAAAAAGTCAAGTAGCTATATTCTATGTATTAATTTTTATTCTTATCACCCAATATCTCTGAAAAAAATGACAACACAATGTAAAAATATTTAAAAATCCATATAAAATCTAAGATATCTCAAAACCCTTACGTGATATAGCAATTCCGAAGGCCGTTTCGCATTCTACAACCAAAAATTGATATGAATTGATACAGATGCAAAATGGCTGTTAACCAATGTAATAATAATAATAATACTAATACTACTACTACTACTACTACTACTACTACTACTACTACTACTAAATAATAATAATAATAATAATAATAATAATAATATTTTAGTTGGTTATTTAACGACGCTGTATCAACTACGAAGTTATTTAGCGTCGATGAGATTGGTGATAGCGAGATGGTATTTGGCGAGATGAGGCCGAGGAATCGCCATAGATTACCTGGCATTTACCTTACGGTTGGGGAAAGCCTTGGCAAAACCCAACCAGGTAATCAGCCCAAGCGGGGATCGAACCCGCGTCCGAGCGCAACTTCAGACCGGTCGGCAAGCGCCTAATAATAAAAATAATAATAATAATACTAATAATAATAACAATGATAATAATTAAGCTTATTCACATTATTATAGGCCTAATTATTGATGGTGTTTCATGTTATTCATTCATTCATTTAGTGTTCTGCCCAAGGGCAGGTCTTTCACTGCAAACCCAACTTTCTCCAATCTTTCCTATTTTCTGCCTTCCTCTTAGTCTCCACATATGATCCATGTATCTTAATGTCGTCTATCATCTGATATCTTCTTCTGCCCCGAACTCTTCTCCCGTTCACCATTCCTTCTAGTCCATCCTTCAGTAGGCAGTTTCTTCTCAGCCAGTGACCCAACCAATTCCTTTTCCTCTTCCTGGTCAGTTTCAGCATAATTCTTTCTACACCCACTTTTTCCAACACAGCTTTGTTTCTTATTCTGCCTGTCCATTCAAACGTTCCATTCTTCTCCATATCCACATTTCAAATGCTTCTAGTCGTTTCTCTTCACTTCGTCATAATGTCCATGTTTCTGCCCATACAATGCCACACTCCATACAAAGCACTTCACTACTATCTTCCTTAGTTCTTTTTCCAGTTATTATTGATTCATATTTTCGTAATTTTCGTGCGCATTTTATAGTATAAGCCTAAAATAAAATTTATAAATCAACTAAGACACACGGAACTCTAAATTGACCCGGGGACGAGGAGACCCTATAGAGTTTATATATATATATATATTATTTTATTTATTTTGTTTGTTTATTTTATTTAATATTTAATATATTTTATTGGGGTGATTGGAAGAATTAATTAACTCTTTTTTGTTTAATATACATTGATTTATGGATACTTGATCCAATTTTGTTGATTATAAGATTAAATTACCTCTGGGGTTCAGCGGAACACACTAAGAGAAACGCTATATTAGAAAAATAAACCACATAGTTTCAACTATGATATCGCAGTAATGCAAATTTGGACTGGGTGTACGAAGGGAAAACGGAACGTCTGTCTCTCCGGCAGAATTAAACAGCCAGAGATCCTTATTAGCTCTCTGGATGATCGATACATAAAAACGACAACCCATCGAGAGAGAGTCGCGCTGTGAGCAAGTGGAAACTCGCACAGACTCTGATGAAGGACCGACAGACAATCTAGGGAGTATCGAACCGCGCGCCTCCATTCAAGTGAACGATGACGTCAGCATTCCGGTTTTTCGGTTCCAGTGTGGATGCGAGGGGGATGTTATGGCCGCGTGTTAATACAAGGGTAAGCGTGCTGCGATAGGCTATAGAAAGATACTCCACCCCGTCATTTCTATGAGAGCCATAACATTACCGACTAAGTATAGGCAGTCCCGCATAACAGCTTCCCATCACTCACGGTTACGGCTTCCAATATGGAAATTGCGAGACGCCCTTATTACAGGGGTGTGGCCGACCAGAGTGACGGGCGCCTCAAGTGATCCCACCCCATAACAACGGTGTCGAAAAAAAATATTTTGCTATGTGTTTAAAGCGCATAAGAATATATGAGCCTTGAAGAATAGAAGACGAAATTTTGTGAAATACTGTCAGAACCTCCGCTCTTATACGAGAGGATGACGAAAAACTATGACCAACGACACAAATAAAATATAATTGTGTGATATGAAATTTTTTAATCCACAGTCTTTCTACAGGATGATCCGTTTCGGTATGGATAAGATAAAAACACCGTAAAACATTTACTACTGAACTCTATTTGTTGAAACTCTGTAGGCCTACATACAACACTGAAAGATGGGAGAATCCTCAGAGCTCAACATGACCCCCATTGCGCACCCTGCACAACTCATAACGGTGATGCAATTCAGCCCATGTCAGAGGGGTGATTTGTTGAAAAACTTGAGTAATTTTTACTCTCAGATCATCAATGTTAAATAGTAATCTGTATAGCTCTATTGATAGTTTGTGTTTGTAATTTGAAGTAGTTTGCATGATATGTATCATCAATTTCTGTATATCACAACTGATTGAATTGTTTATACCTTAAATTTAATTAACTTACTTGTTTTGTATTATAAATATAGGTCAACTGATGAATGATCGTTTGCGTTTGTATATTTAATAATCTGATTGGCTATGTAGCCTATTGTATATTTTTAGTAGAGCCATCGATGTAGCTCAGTCGGCAGAATCGCTGGGCTGCTGATCCGGAGCTGCGTTCGGGCTTGGGTTGGATCCCCCTTTGGTCTCAATGAATGATTTCTTCCGAGGTTTTCCCCAGCCGTGGGACTGAAGCCGGATGGTCTATGGCGAGTCCTCGGTATCACTCATTTCCCCCTTTGATTTGATTACCTGGTTGGTTTTTCCGAAGTTTTCCCCAACCAAAAGGCAAATGCCGGGTAATCTTTTGGCGAATCCTCGGACCTTACCTCATCACTGTAGGAAGTTACTACATTGTAAAACTGTAAAAATTGTAAAATACTGTAAAAATTTGTAAAAAATGTAATTGCAATATTGTAAAATTTTGACTTGTTCCACATCTTAAAGCTTCATTGCTCATGTAAGATCTATGGAAGATAATGAATGAATGAAAAGTTCCTGGTTTTCTCTGAATAGACAGTGTCTTTAACAAAACCTTACACGAAGAAGTCAGGAGGGGTTAGATCGGGGGAGTTTGGGGGCCAAGCAAAGAGATAGCTGCTTCTCGTACTGGGTTTCACCTGCGACCTCCTGCATGTTTCTTTTTTAAACACAGAACCTGTTTCTACAAATGTTCGATACCACAACATTATGGAATCGTATTTAGGTACATTACGCACACCTTACTCACGTCGAAATTTCCTTTGAACTCTTTTAACACTCTCAAATTTAGCATACCAAAGAATACATTGTGCCCGCTGTTGATCTGTAGTAGCCATTTTAATCCCCTACGATTTTCATTTGTCCTTTCAGATTATGCATTGTTGATTGTCATATAATAAACTCTCATCTTTTAATCATAATATAACCAGCAAAGAAATTTTTCCTACTATCATAATAGCTTTATAATAATAAATTAATATAGTCCACACCAATCGGATCAGACTGTAGCACAGTGTGCAATTTTCCCAATCTAGCTGGACAAAATTAATTTCTCACTTTCCTTTGGTCAGATTTCGATGAAACTTTATATTCAAGTTTATATCAACCATAGAAAGATATGTGTCAATTTTGTTTGAAATCGGGTGATTAAATCAACCCTTTCACATAAGAGTGGGAACGATATATTTGTTTTTACAGACGTGGACAAATTATTAGCAAAATTGAAGATTTTTATTATATATTTTTACAAAATATGATTCTTCAATTTAGACTACAGTTGACATTTTTGTGTATTTCCAAATAATTAGCCAAATTCAAGATTTGTATTGTATATTTTTCAAAATTTAACTCTTCAATTTGGACTACATTTGATATTTTTGCATATTTACAAATTATTAGCAAAACTGAAGGTTTTTATTGTATATTTTTACAAAATTCGATTCTTCAATTTGGACTACAGTTGACATTTTCGATATTTCCAAATTATTAGCAAAACTGAAGATTTTTGTTTTATTTTTTTTAGAAAATTTGGCTCTTCAATGCAGTTGACATGTTTGCTAATTTATAAATTATTAGCAAAATTGAAGATTTTTATTATATATTTTTACAAAATATGATTGTTCAATTTAGACTACAGTTGACATTTTTGTGTATTTCCAAATAATTAGCCAAATTCAAGATTTGTATTGTATATTTTTCAAAATTTAACTCTTCAATTTGGACTACATTTGATATTTTTGCATATTTACAAATTATTAGCAAAACTGAAGGTTTTTATTGTATATTTTTACAAAATTCGATTCTTCAATTTGGACTACAGTTGACATTTTCGATATTTCCAAATTATTAGCAAAACTGAAGATTTTTGTTTTATTTTTTTTTAGAAAATTTGGCTCTTCAATGCAGTTGACATGTTTGCTAATTTATAAATTATTAGCTAAATTGAAGATTTTTATTATATATTTTTACAAAACTTGACTCTTCAATTTTAACTACAGTTGACATTTTTACATATTTCTGTCTACTGTAATAATGGAAATATGCAAAATTGTCAACTGTAGTTTAAATTGAAAAGCCAAATTTTGTAAACAGAATTATCATAAAAATCGTCAATTTTGTTAATAATTTGTCCACGTCTGTAATGAACATATTACACTGAAAATAAGTTCTTGGTATGAAATATTTGTCCACTGTAGAATTTAATGTTTAATGGGAAAATGATATTTATAAATTTTCTTAAATAATGCTGAAAATATTATTTTATTTTCCACAGGACATATTGCAGGCCTAATTAAAATTAATATGTGTATTAAATATTGAAATATTTGAAGTATTGTAACAGGACAGAATATGTTTTGAACCACTTCAGTTAAAGAAATAATTGATTTTAATATATTTATGTATTTTGACCCAATGACAGGAACATTAATATTTGAATTAAATATTTAACTGAAAGTTAACCATCCGAGGTCAACAAAGAAAAACAACAAATTTATGAGTCTACTATTCCGTATTTTCGAGAAAAATATCAGATGGAAGGCACCTGGGAAGTACATGGTTTAATGATCGGAGCGAGGGGCACCATCCCACGATCAACTGTAAACACTATCAAAACATTTGGAATCCATGACATCATTCCAAAAATAATTACTTCAACCATTAAAGGGTCTGTGGCAATTCTGAAAAATCATTTATACGGAATATCATAATACCCCCCCCCCCTTTTCTATTCGTTAGTGTGTGATTGTTACAAATATATGTACAAATTTATTATTTCTTAAACTTAAGCTCCTAGTTCACATTTAAATTTGGCTCATCTATCTTACTGTAATCATTACTATTCTTATATGTGTGTTATTCTGTGTTTTTGGCAACCCAGGATGCCTGGGCAGACTATTTCTTGAAATAAATTATATATATTATAACATTATCCTCAGTTTCATAATTTCTTGTAGTGAATTATCTAAGTTTTACTTCACTCAAAGTAATATGGCAAAATAAATAATACACTTTGTAACACAAATGTGCGAAATGATTTGAATTTATAACAATTTCTTTAAACAAAAGATTTGTTTTAAATCGGTCATATTATTTTATGCCGTAATGAAGATTGTATATACAACTGAGACAATAGATCTGCTGTTATTTGTCTAGAATAAAAATTATAACGCTAATAAAAATATATTTGTTCACGTCGTACAAAATTTTGTCCACTATCCTTTTGAGAAGATTAACTCCGTACGTAGATGAAATTATTGGGGATCATCAGTGCGGTTTTCGGCGTAATAGATCGACTATTGATCAGATTTTTTGTATTCGACAGATAATGGAGAAAAAATGGGAGTATAAGGGTACAGTACATCAGTTATTCATAGCCTTCAAAAAGGCATATGACTCGGTTAAGCGGGAAGTATTATATGATATTCTTATTGAATTTGGTATTCCCAAGAAACTAGTTCGATTAATTAAAATGTGTCTCAGTGAAACATACAGCAGAGTCCGTATAGGTCAGTTTCTATCTGATACTTTTCCAATTCACTGCGGGCTAAAGCAGGGAGATGCACTATCACCTTTACTTTTTAACTTCGCTCTAGAATATGCCATCAGGAAAGTTCCAGATAACAGGCAGGGTTTGGAATTGAACGGGTTACATCAGCTGCTTGTCTATGCAGATGACGTGAATATGTTAGGAGAAAATACACAAACGATTAGGGAAAACACGGAAATCTTACTTGAAGCAAGTAAAGCGATCGGTTTGGAAGTAAATTCCGAAAAGACAAAGTATATGATTATGTCTCGTGACCAGAATATTGTACGAAATGGAACTATAAAAATTGGAGATTTATCCTTCGAAGAGGTGGAAAAATTCAAATATCTTGGAGCAACAGTAACAAATATAAATGACACTCGGGAGGAAATTAAACGCAGAATAAATATGGGAAATGCGTGTTATTATTCGGTTGAGAAGCTCTTATCATCCAGTCTGCTGTCCAAAAATCTGAAAGTTAGAATTTATAAAACAGTTATATTACCGGTTCTTCTGTATGGTTGTGAAACTTGGACTCTCACTCTGAGAGAGGAACATAAGTTAAGGGTGTTAGAGAATAAGGTACTTAGGAAAGTATTTGGGGCTAAGCGGGATGAAGTTACAGGAGAATGGAGAAAGTTACACAACGCAGAACTGCACGCATTGTATTCTTCACCTGACATAATTAGGAACATTAAATCCAGACGTTTGAGATGGGCAGGGCATGTAGCACGTATGGGCGAATCCAGAAATGAATATAGAGTGTTAGTTGGGAGACCGGAGGGAAAAAGACCTTTAAGGGAGGCCGAGACGTAGATGGGAGGATAATATTAAAATGGATTTGAGGGAGGTGAGATATGATGATAGAGACTGGATTAATCTTGCACAGGATAGGGACCGCTGGCGGGCTTATGTGAGGGCGGCAATGAACCTTGGGGCGTGCTTTATTCACTATCCGTTTCACTGGAAATATCGCCAGATGCTTCTGACGTTGCCGAGCTGCTTACTGGTGGACTGGGCAGTAGCAGATTAAGCTCCCACTTTTCTTCATGGGCAGTTTTCTTAATGAAGAAATGAGGGGATCAGATGATACCAGCAACATTGATAAAATATCTTGATTTGTAGATATTCTTGACTTCTTTCTGGTATGTCCTTCCCTAAACTTTCTCAAATCTTTGTTCCTTGCTTCTTGTGCCTCTTCAGAAAGTTGCCCAATGGGTAATATGCAAGATTTTATTATTTCTATGCTGTGAACTGAAATTTTGTGAACAGTTACCGGCATGAAATACCAGGGATAGTCCACACCTGTGGAGTAACTGTCAGCGCGTCTGACTGCGAAACAGATGGCCCGGGTTCGAATCCCGGTCGGGGCAAGTTACCTGGTTGAGGTTTTTTCCGGGGTTTTCCCTCAACCCAATACGAGCAAATGCTGGGTAACTAAACTGTATATTTCTTCTGGAAATTTAATGTCATATTCTAGCCACTGTGAATACACCTGAAGAAATCTCTCAGAATGTCTATTGCACTCCGTCCACCGTTTGTTTAGGTTGGATAAAAATGTGTCCAATGTATTTTAAATCTGAATTTCAATGTCATGTGAACAATTTTATAGGACTAAAACACTCACACAGTGATTAAAAATGTCCTCATTTCGTGATTCTTTACTGCTTAGCCAAACATGGAATAGTTGCCGCCGCGTTACCGTGTGCGCCGCCACTGAAAACAATTAATTGCTGATAAATGCGCAAGAACGCGCAAACTTTGAAACAAGGATTCAACACTCTAAATGTTGTTTTATTAAATGCTAAAAGAATTGTCGTAACCGGACGTGACCGGAGATACTAAAACTCCAATTATATTTGGAGAACTTGAAAAAATCTATTTTTTAAATTGTAATATTTATACCCTATTGTAAGAAGAATAATAATTTACAAACTAAAAATTGAAGTATCATTAGTAAGAACATACCTGTCTGAACAGATTCCATGTCTCAGAATACAAATAATAACTATCAGCTGGCACTTTTTCGCCCACACAGTAAGCTACTTTGCCTACGACTGAACCGGAGCGAGAAATGCAAGGAAGAACTCAGTGTTCCCACCCTTCTAAAAATAGCTTGCTCCTGATAAAACAGTAAAAGCTATCCGTCACAACATTTCCAAACATTAAAGAACACGAATTCATATTCATCTATGCTAAACTAAACGAGTCGAAATTTGATTTTTGTCCATCTAGATTGGGAAAATTGCACACTGTGATGTAGATCCGAAAGTACAGTGGGTAGAATTTCAAACCAATAAAAATGACAACTTTTGTCCTAATCATTTTTTTTCAATCAAATTTTGAGTGTATGTTTATTATGTAAAGGACTAACAAAATGAAAATTTTGAACTTCCAAATGGTTTTGGTTTTTTGACTTTTTATTCTTTTTTTTCTACCTAATTTTTTAGAAATATTTTCAAATCCAGCTTTTTAGTATAAAATCTCAATAATTTTTAAGCTTCCTTTTCTCGGTTACATTCACAAGACATAGATAAACATTCTTATCTTTTTTATGAAATATGTAATTTACTCGCTTTCAACAATTTTTGTGAACTTTGAAAATGGCATTTTTTCTATAATTCACGAAAAAGATACCATTAAAATAAACTAGCGGTATTTCTCAGAAAATAACTGCAAAGAAACATGCAGCTACCTCATAAATACTTGCAGTAAAATTTCATCCAGATTGATTAATATTTGGCATTAAAAAGTTGGTGTTGAATCAAGAAAAGTAAACTTACGTGAAAAATGGATTTAAAAGCAAGATGAATTCTTATGTAACACATAACTATTAAAATTCTCCTCTGCTACATTCATCTAGTAACTTCAGGGAGCCAACTTTAGAGCAAAACGTTACTAGATTTGTAATCATAAATTTGTAAAAAAGAATTATTTAATGAAAAAATGTTGACAGCTCTTCTTCCTTAATTAAAACAATATTTAAACATATGTGAGATCAGAATTGAACTAAATTCATTAGAGGTATGAAAATAAAATTCTAAAATGAAATAGTCAAAAATATTTTGGAAAATTTTCATGATTTCCAATGAAGTCTCCTCTTTAGAATGGGTATAACAAATTAGTTATGGATTATTTCATGTCAACTGGCCTTGTATCTAAAAAGAAATTTCCTTAAAAAGTTTATTTCTTTGTGTTACAATACTCGACGTGGTCCAGGAGACATGGATGTATAGCATTTTAAAATAAAAATCTATATGTTACCATAAACAGCACCGTTCAACCTTGTCAGTTGATTGATAATTTCAAACGTGATTTTTTTTCCTATGTTGGCTATAGTGGGAGTTCATGGATCAGGCCAAAGACGGAAGATGTATAGTGAGGATCAAGTAAGTGTAGTTCCTAAAACTCTAATTCAGTGTTGCCAACTAATACCAATTATCACAAAAGAGGGAATACTCACAATGCTACGTACTGAAATAATAATAATAATAATAATAATAATAATAATAATAATAATAATAATAATAATATGGTAATTAACAATAACAATGACTTATTTACTACAACTCAACTTTATGTTGCGAGGTGTTTTCTAAATGGTTCAATGAATTATAAAAAAAGTATATTTTCCTCCTGCACTTCTTCGCATATTATGTTGGTAATTAGGATTAATATGATCTAATATTGCAATTTATTTTGTGTGACAACATGAAATCCATTGCTTTAACTAAACAGTTTACGATTTACGAGACCTAAGCTATAAGTATAGTTAGACTACGTGAAACGATTAGTACGAATTCCGAAAACAGAGCACCATTTTAAAATGTATAGCTTACTTAAAAACTTACAAGCATCATGCACCATGTTATTTCCTCTCTTGGACATTTTAATAAAAATCTAAACATGAAATAATTTCATTAAAATGTCAAATATATTTACATGCATGTTTCATACGAAGTAGATGTACAAGTTATTTCTTATTTAATTACACTTACCTGAATATAGAGTTGAAATGGAATCGCAGCGTAACAGAACTGAATTGTGTATTGATGTTAATATTAATACCGGTATTACTAATTAATTATTAATTCACAAGCCTAGGTACTTGCATTTTCATCAGTTTACTTTACTGCAAATCGAAGTTATGGCTGCCAACATAACAGTTAGAAAATAACTGCCAGTTGTAGTATTTGTCAGTACCCGGAATTCGAAACGAAGTTGGCAAAAGAAAATTCAACCTGAGAGCTAGAAAATCACTATAATCCATCAGCATATGTAGTAATAGGGGAAAAATGGTTAGGTTTCACCCTTACGGTATTAAGTAAGTTGACCCGGACTACGTCTATGGATTCTGTCCTCGTTAAAAAAAGTGAAACATTCAAGAGTTATAAATAAGAGTGGACAGTTTTTATTCTTTGAAAATGATTAATTTTTAACAGTAAAATGAAACGGTAAAACTTTGTGATTCCATTTGTTTCCTTTTATATATTTAATTAGTTTTATTTTCACATGTTTCGAGAAAACAGTAATAAAACAATTGAAGTTTCATATTTTAATTATATTGCCACACCCGTAACATGTTATAATTATTCTGTACGTCCACGTTTAAAAAATGTGCTCTTAACTAGTTCCAAAATTTAGTTCCTTACAGTTGGCAGAAGTGCTTAACAACAATGCAAATGGAGTTCAAGCTTAATGTCTTCATATATGAAGTTGTTAAACATGATCCAGCCAAGTCAGTGTTGGTACGACGCTATTATAAGACAAGACTCTGACTCTAATTTGGACGCAAGTGCTGCCGCCATGTGGCAGACTTCCCCAACTTGCTCTACACTTCATTAAAACGCTGGACTCCATCTTTTAGTAGGTCAGGCCATATTGGATGTGACATTATTGCGGGCTCTGATGCATATTAAACACTGCATCAACTGGTGGGCGTAATTTCAGAGTCAATAAATCGAAAACAGAACCTCGCAGCATCATGGCAGAGGATGGTTTATGCCCCAATTTAAAATATTACAGAGGGTTTTATAATACGGGGGTTTTTCAAAAGATAGAATACTTTTAAAACAGTTGAAACTTTCTTAAAATATTGCCGACTTGCAAACATAAACGCCATTCTATTTACGGTTACAATATTAATGAGATTTATTTATGTATAAGAGCAATTAATATAAAATCACAAAACGACCGCTATTTTGTCCTTAAAATAATGATGAAAACTTATAATTCCAGCCACTGTAGGTGAAAACTCATATTCCGCTGCGGAAAACTCCATTTGCACAAAAAAAGACTTAACCCACTTTACCCAAACACCATAAAAATTTTCTTCCTTGCCGGGAATCGAACCACGATCCTGTGTATTTGTACCCGGATACGTCATTACTCGCTTCACAGCGGAAAATGGTGGTAATAATACTTACTTACTTACAAATGGCTTTTAAGGAACGCGAAGGTTCATTGCCGCCCTGACATAAGCCCACCATCGGTCCCTATCCTGTGCAAGATTAATCCAGTCTCTATCATCATATCCCACGTCCCTCAAATCCATTTTAATATTATATTCCCATCTACGTCTCGGCCTCCCCAAAGGTCTTTTTCTCTTAGGACTCACAACCAACACTCTATATGCATTTCAGGATTCGCCCATACGTCCTACATGCCCTGCCCATCTCATACGTCTGCATGTAATGTTCCTAATTACTTCAGGTGAAGAATACAATGCGTGTAGTTCTGTGTTGCGTAACTTTCTCCATTCTCCTGTAACTTCATCCCTCTTAGCCCCAAATATTTTCCTAAGAACCTTATTCTCAAATACCCTTAATCTCTGTTCCTCTCTCAAAGTTAGAGTCCAAGTTTCACAACCATACAGAGCAACCGGTAATATAACTGTTTCATAAATTCAAACTTTCAGACTTTTTGACAGCAGACTAGATGACAAAAGCTTCTCAACCGAATAATAACAGGCATTTCCCATATTTATTCTGTGTTTAATTTCCTCCCGAGTGTCATTTACATTTGTTACTGTTGCTCCAAGATATTTGAATATTTCCACCTCTTCGAAGGATAAATCTCCAATTTTTATGTTTCCATTTCGTACAATATCTTGGTCACGAGACATGAACATATACCGGTACTTTGTCTTTTAGGGATTTACTTCCAAACCTATCGCTTTACTTGCTACAAGTAAAATTTCCGTGTTTTCCCTAATCGTTTGTGGATTTTTTCCGAACATATTCACGTCATCCGCATAGACAAGAAGCTGATGTAACCCGTTCAATTCCAAACCTGTCTGTTATTCTGAACTCTCTTAATGGCATAATATAGAAGTAGTGGTAATATTATATTATATAATGATAATAATAATACTAATAATAATAATAATAATAATAATAATAATATTTATAAAGACCTTTACCCGGAGGTTCATTGCCGTCTTCACATAAGTCCAATATCGGCCCCTATCCTGAGCAAGATTAATCCAATCTCTATCATCATTTCCCACGTTCCTCAAATCCATTTTAATATTATCCTCCCATCTACGTCTCATTCTCCCCAAGAATCTTTTTCCCTCAGGTCTTTCAACTAACACTCTATAAGCATTTGTGGATTCACACATCCGTGCTATATTTTCTGCCCATAATAATAATAATTAGTAACATTAAATCCAGACGTTTGAGATGGGCACGGCAAGTAGCACGTATGTGCGAATTCGAAATGCATATAGTGTGTTATTTGGGAGGCCAGAGGGAAAAAGACCTTTGGGGAGGCCGAGACGTAGATGGGAGAATAGTATTAAAATGGATTTGAGGGAGTTGGGATATGATGATAGAGACTGGATTAATCTTGCACAGGATAGGAACCGATGGCAGGCTTATGTGAGGGCGGCAATGAACCTTCGGGTTCCTTAAAAGGCATAGGCGTAAGTAAGTAAGTAGTAAATAAGTTAGGTGAGTAAATAAGGAAGTAAGTAAATAATAATAATAATAATAATAATAATAATAATAATAATAATACACGTGTAGAAATGTGTATAAGCAACTCGCATAATATTATGGTTACAATACTGACATCGAACAGCTTGCAGAATTCAAGAACAGATTCGAAGTTGGAACATCAATGTTTGACCGAAATTTCATCATCTCTCCATTCGCTGTCTCATCCCCTCTGTCATCAAACAAACTTGTAACTGATGAAGCCTGTTCCATTTTCCAGGCTGTCGATTTTTATATGGACATTTCACCGTAACGCAAACAAAAGTACGTGTGGGCTATATACTTTGTGTGACTGGCCACATTAGAACAGAAAAACGAGCGAAATAACAGTGATATTTACCAGCATATGATAATGATGGTGAGAATATGAACAAAAAATAATAATTAACTGCAAGGGTTGATTTTGTTGTGGTGTACACTGCAGATATTTTGTTACCATTCAGAGTTTAGAAAGCTGTACACATAGCAAAAACCGATAGAAACCTTTATACAAAAAAATAACGAATATGTGTTCATGAACAAGGAAAAGAAGCTATCGGACACGTGATATAGTGGATAAAACTGTACAGTACATGAACATGATTTATTAACATGGTTCATATAGCCCACGAAACAAATGAAAAATGTTCGGCGTGGACGCATCCTTGGTTTATTAGGGTAAGAATTATATTTGATCCGAACAAAATATGTAAAGGCTGGTTCACAATAAACCGGGAACGGAAACGACAACGAGAACGGAAATGTTAAAATAAATGTATTTAAATGTGAGAATTCACAATTAACTATTGTGAATGCTCACATTTAAATACATTTATTTTAACATTATTTCCTTTCTCGTTCTCGTTGTCGTTTACATTCCCGGTTTATTGTGAACCAGCTTCAACTTTGCCGTTTTGCAAACAAATTTTTCAATGTTAAATTTATTCAGATCAAATTTATCCACATTTATAGGACAAAACTAAAACTCTTTCAATCATTTATTATCACATATCACACTCTCCATTCCTAAACACAGAACATCCTCCTACTCTTCATCTTTCACGGTCTCTGCAGCTCATCCCTGGAAATCTCTACCACAACATGTCAGACACTGTCGGGCATTGTCTATTTTCAAAAATAAATTAAAATTGCACTTTTTCAATTCAGATTCCTTTCAACTATAAGCCCTTTTCTCTGCGATAGTTTTGTAAATATATAGGCTATATATTTCTTTCCTTCCTTTCCCTTTTTGTTCTCTTTATCAGCCGATGAATTTATTAGCATAGTCTTTTTATTGTGAATTTTATTTAATATTCGTATTACTTTTCTTTTTTATTATTATTTTATTACATTCCATTTTGTTATATTCTACCTTACGTTTTCGATATTAACCATTTGTACTAAATGAGTTGATTTTACTGTATTCCAATGAATTTTACTTTCTTTTTTCTATTATGGTATTATTTTCATGTTGTTTAATGTCGATTTTATTATGCTATTATTATTATTATTATTATTATTATTATTATTATTTTTTTTTGTAATATGTTAGTATTCTGTTCTTCAACTTTTTTGTTCAATTTTAACTGCTTGTATACTTTGTGACCTGGTAGAGTGTAAGAGAAGGCCCTATGGCCTTAACTCTGTCAGTATAAATAAAGAATTATTATTATTATTATTATTATTATTATTATTATTATTATTATCATCATCATCATCATCATCATCATCATCATCATATACGGCTCTCTTAAATTAACTGAGCATAGTGGGAATTAAATCCATGGCTTTCCGAAATTACGATATGAAATGTTGCACATTAAAGAATTTTTATGTAGAAAATGAAGCAAAAACCAACAAAATTATATTAAACTTTTTTGTTTGAAATTTGTAGAAGAATAACCCCCTGAAATTAATGACATTACTTACGGTTCTGTCTGTATATTCGTAAAACTTTCAAAACTTTATACAGGATTTGTTTGTAATTTGTTTATTTAGGTATTAGTTTTCTTAATTTAGAGCAAAGATAATCTAAGGTTTTCTCAATGTAAGTTTTGGTCTATTATAACGCATAAATATTTCACTTGCTTATGTTTGTTGGTTATTTAACGAAGCTGTATCAACTATTCGGTTATTTAGCGTCGAAAAGATTGGTGATAGTGAGATGCTATTTGACGAGGTGAGGTCGAGATTACCTGACATTTGCTTGCGGCTAGGGAAAACCTCGAAAAAATCCAATCAGGTAATCAACCCAAGTGGGAATCGAACCCACGCAACTCAAGATCAGCGCGCAAGCGCCTCAGCCAACTGGCAAACAAACATTTTAATGGGGGCAGATAAAAAATTATTCTCTTTTTCTTCCACCGTGTTAATAATGTCAAAATAAGTCAAACAAATTTTGGTCACTCGAGCGCAATTTCGAGGGCCATAAAAATAGGTTTCCCTGGGGCCGTTTACACAATTTAATTCGAAAAATTTATTGAAACAGATACAGCAACAATTGTTGAGCTAGTTTCCAACATATTGCCCACCGGAATTGAGACATTTGTAATGCCTTGAATAGACAGAGTTGGAGACGCTGTCACACACTGGTTCCGATCCCAAGCGCCTGACACAGGGATATGTATATTTTTTTAGTAGGTTATTTTACGACGCTTTATCAACATCTTCGGTTATTTACCGTCTGAATGAGATGAAGGTGATAATGCCGGTGAAATGAATCCGGGGTCCAGCACCGAAAGTTACCCAGCATTCGCTCAATTGGGTTGAGGGAAAACCCCGGAAAAAACCTCAACCAGGTAACTTGCCCCGATCGGGAATCGAACCCGGGCCACCTGGTTTCGCGGCCAGACGCGCTGACCGTTACTCCACAGGTGTGGACCACAGGGATATAAAAGTTGATGCTACAGTGTGACAAATATCTCAGTTCCGGTGGAGAATATGTTGGAAATAGCTGAACAATTGCTGTATCTGTTACGATAAATCTTTCAATGAAAATGTGTTTTCTTTCTGTAAACGACCCCAGGGAAACTTACTTTTTGGACGGCTCTCGTAATTGCGCTCGAGTGGCCAAAATTTGTGAGAGTACTTGTTTTGACATTGTTAACATGGTGAAAGAAAAACAACTTTTTTTATTTGTCTCCATGAGAATATTTGCTTGTGAGCTACATCTTCACCTGTTCACATGTAGGAATTTTTGGACATAAACAAGAATTAATATTTGACCAATTTCCGTTACTAATGCAACTAATGTTAGCATTGCTAGAGAAATTTGCATTTCGCAAACATGCGCCTCTAGCTGAGCAGGCCTATTATCGGTACAGGCGATTGGCGATGAATCACCATGATGATATAGGAGTGGCCTGTGAGACATGCAAGCAGATTTTACGAGTAGTGGCTTCTAATAAAACGTATCTAACGGCGAGATATTTAATTACAGGTCTTTGTTGTGAGAACACTCATAATTAAGACGGCCTCAGAGTCTTTCTTGTATAAAAAGCGTCGGTTTTACTCCGTCCATAAATACCTTCTAATGAAGTGCATGCGCAAGAACTAAACGCAAATCGCCGCGTCGTCGTAAAGAAAAAAGAAAGACGAACTTGAGTGTCGCAAGGGGGCCGTGAAGACTTTCAAATGTTGGACAAGAGATCAAAGAAACGGTACATAAATCACTCATGCACCCAGTCTGACTACACGTAACCTAGACAACGATTTTCTTAAGTTTCTCGTCTTCAATTTTATTTCAGTGTACCAGCTATGTTTTGATATTGCCAAACTTGAGAATTCTAGGCTATTCAAAGTAATAACGGACATAAAGCAATGGAGTTCTCTCCTAATTTTTAATTTATAATTCCAGAAAGTAGGCGCTATTGCGATGGTGTTGCAAAAAAATCCCTGATATTAGAGAAAGAGGTTTTGGGAAAGCTGTTTACAGCAGTTAATCCGTCCAAGAGTTTAGGAGAATGTTCATATTCAGAGTATACGAGGCGCAACCAGAAAGTAAGTTTCCCGATTTTTTTCCCCTTGAAAGTAAACGTAATTAGCCGTGTCAATTGCGCATGCGTAACAGATCTATGACGTATCAATCATATGCCAGCCGGACAGGTCCCGCCTGGTGTCAGTAGCGTGGCAGCAGTGGTCCGAAATGGAAGCTCTTATTCCTTCTCCCGCCGCCTGCGAGGTTCGGTCGGTGATAAAGTTCTTTAATGCACAAAGCATTGCGCCAATTGAAATTCATCGGCAGCTCTGTCAGGTCTATGGGCCGAACATCTCTCTCTCCCTCTCCCTCCCCTCCCGCATCTCCCTCCCCCTCCCTCTCTCTCTCTCCTCAAGAAATTCCTGTCCTCTGGTGAGCGTTTCGACAACGACGAAGAGCTGAAGACGTCTATCACACGCTGGTTCCATTCACAGGCGGCAGAGTTCTACGACAGAGGGATACAAAAGTTGATCCCACGATACAAGTGTCTCAATTCTGATGGTGGCTATGTTGAAAAATAGCTGAAACATTGCTGTACCTGTTGCCAATACATGTTTTCCTGGAAGTGTGTGTTATTTTTTTTAATAGGGAAACTTACTTTCTGGATGCGCCTCGTATTATGTCACTAAAATGTTAACCCTTTCTGACCTGAAATTATGGGTGCACAAGGTCATAAAGAAACCATGGAGAAACAAAAAAAAAAGCAATCCTCTTCCTAATAACAGCTGGCCAAGGAACTGGAACTGAATTAATCTACTTGATTGAATTAATCTACTTGATATTAATTGCACAAATTTGTATAGCTTAATGAAAGTATGCTACTTTGTATTGTATATATTTGTATAGATTTGGCCGATGAATTGTATATGCTTTAAATTGAATAGAAATCTATATAGCTCTACTGATAAATTGTTTGTGTTTGTAATTTGAAGTAGTTTGCATGATATGTATTATCAATTTCTGTATATCACAACTGGTTGAATTGTTTATGCCTTAAATTTAATTAAATTGTTTTGTATTATAATATAGCTCAACTTATGAATGATCGTTTGCGTTTGTAAATTTAATAATCTGATTGGCTATGTATTGTATACTTTTAGTAGACCCATCGATGTTGCTCAGTCGACAGACTCGCTGGGCTGCTGATCCGGAGCTGCGTTCGGGCTTGGGTTGGATCCCCCTTTGGACTTTGGTTTCTTCGGAGGTTTTCCCCAGCCGTGGGACTGAAGCCGGATGGTCTATGGCGAGTCCTTGGCATCAACCCCTTTGATTTGATTACCTGGTTGGGTTTTTCCGAGGTTTCCCCCACCGAAAAGGCAAATGCCGGGTAATATTTTGGCGAATCCTCGGACCTCATCTCATCTCACTACATCTCGCCAAAATGTAAAAAAAATGTAAAAAAATTGTACAAAATTGTAAAAATTGTAGAAAATTACTAAATTGTAAAACTATAAAAATTTGTAAAAATTGTAATTGTAATATTGTAAAATGTTGACATGTTCCACATCTTAAAGCTTCATTGCTCATGTAAGATCTATGGAATAAAATAAATGAATGAATGAATGAATGAATGAAATGAATGGCGGGTGCTGCACTCTATCGATAAAGAATGAAACTACTTCTGAGAATACCAAATGGAATCATCAGGCAAATCATGAGTCAGAGATTACAAAAATTTTAGTGATTCCAAAATGGACTCATTCGAACAGAAAGAGTTAACACTTATCTATGTGGGTAGTGATTCAGTTTATGTTTAGGTGATTATACATAGGGCCTTGGGGGCCACATGTTTTCATTTCTTCAGAAATACTTTGACAAACCTTGGGGGCATCTTCCTCACAGCAAAACAAGAAAAAAAGTTCATATAAACATATATCCGAAAATCCTTAGTTTTTTAGTTATTATTGAAAGAACATAATGAAACATCCGTTAGATATTATCAGCTTGGTAGCATATGATGCAACTTCAATCAATTCAGAAACTCATAACTAGACTTCGTTGAATTGCCACACGCAGCATGCTATCAGGTTGTCGATATACGGTAGTATAGAGGAGGTGGGCGACCGCCCGCTCTCGTAGTTTAAGCAGTTCATGTCAAGAGTTGTGACTGGTCCAAATAGATAGAGCAGCTACAGCTAATGTATGCCTATGTAAGCACTTGTTTTTGCATTACTGTGATTGGAATAGTCAAAGCTTAACATCTGTTCAGTGCAGACAAGAATTCAATCAAACATACTACAATGAGAGTGTTCCTGTTACAAACAATTACCCCTGGGATACCCTTACCTCCGCAGCCAGTCTTGACCCGTTGGGGAACGTGGTTGGATTCTGTTAATTATTATGCAGAACATTACAGAAAAATAATGGAGGTAATTGATGCATTGGATAGCACAGACAGTTTCTCTGTTGCAGCTGTAAAATCATTGCATTCTGAATATTGGAAGATATTGTGTTCATTGACTCTAATTTTAAAATCGTGTCCAAAAGCATCACCCTGTTAGAATCGTCTAAACTACAACTCTCAGAAGCCCTTAATATAGTGGATAAAGTATCACAAACCGTTACCCAAAATAACAATTCACTAATTTCAGAAAAAGTGAAATGTAAGTTGAGAAACATTATTGCTAAAAATTGTGCCTATTCACAACTTCGTATTATAAATGATGTACTATCAGGTCACGACAAGACGTCTGAAGTTGGTGTACTAAAAAGTAGTGACTTTCCGTTCTTCAAATATGCACCTATTATATCGTGTGATGTTGAACGTATATTTTCCGAATATAAAAACTGTTTGAGTGACCATCGGAGGGGGTTCACTTTGCAGTCGATGAAAATGTACGTAACTCTTCACTGCAATGCACATATTCAAGGATGATTACATTTTAAAAGTTAATATATCTCACTATAAAATAATTGTGTATTTACATGTTTAGACATTTCCTACTTCAATGATCATTCATTATATTTCTTGAATGCAGGATACAGGTTTTATTGTAACCGCAGTATACTGCTCAGTGTTTACATCAGAGGCATACTCCATCCGTTGCACGCCCCCTTCTCATACAGTCTATACCGCGTGCGCAGTAAACCTTGCGATTCTCGTGGCAATTCCACGAAGTCTACTCATAACAAATGTTCAAAATGTTTTCCTGTTACTTCCACATATGCATGCACTCGTCGAATCATGGACTTCTTGGCAATACATAGCCATCCAGGATAAAAGGGTGCATCAGCAGACTTGTATCGATAACATCATTCGATTATTATCTAACAAAATGAATATTATTATCGGTTAAAAACTTAAGTTAAGTTGTTGGATTGTACCTCGAAACGCGTGGAACGTAAACTTTCATTGTTATGAGTAGACTTCGTGGAATTGCCACAAGAATCGCAAGGTTTATTGTGCACGCGGTATAGACTATATGAGAAGGGGGCGTGGAACGAATTGAGTATGCCTCTGATGTAAACACTGAGCAGTATACTGCGGTTACAATAAAACCTGTATCCTGCATTCAAGAAATGTAATGAATGATCATTGAAGTAGGAAATGTCTAAACATGTAAATACACAATTATTTTGTAGTGAGATATATTAATTCTTAAAATTTAATGTAATATACTCACATAATCCTTGAATATGTGCATTGCAGTGAAGAGTTACGTACATTTTCTGCGACTGCAAAGTAACCTCCTCCGACGGTCACTTAAACAGTTTTTATTTTGGGAAAAATGTACGTTCAACATTACACGATGTAATACGTACATATTTGAAGAACGGAAAGTCACTACTTCAGATGTCTTGTCGTGACCCGATAGTACATAATTTATAATACGAAGTTGTGAATAGGCACAATTTTTAGCAATAATGTTTCTCAACTTACATTTCACTTTTTCTGAAATTAG
Source organism: Periplaneta americana (assembly GCA_025594305.2). Lineage (NCBI taxonomy): Eukaryota > Metazoa > Arthropoda > Insecta > Blattodea > Blattidae > Periplaneta > Periplaneta americana. The sequence continues at coordinate 143,900,584 of JAJSOF020000013.1, forward strand.
TGAATTGTTATTTTGGGTAACGGTTTATGATACTTTATCCACTATATTAAGGGCTTCTGAGAGTTGTAGTTTAGACGATTCTAACAGGGTGATGCTTTTGGACACGATTTTAAAATTAGAATCAATGAACAGAATATCTTCCAATAGCTGTTCAGAAGCCAATGATTTTACAGCAGCAACAGCGGAACTGTCTGTGCTATCCAGTGCATCAATTACCTCTATTATTTTGCCGTAATGTTGTGCATAATAATTAACAGCATCCAACCACGTTCCCCAACGGAGATAAGGGTATTCCAGGGGCAATTATTTGTAACAGCAACACTTTCATTGTAGTATGTTTGATTGAATTCTTGTCTGCACTGAACAAAATATGTTAAGCTTTGACTATTCCAACCACAGTAATGCAAAAACAAGTGCTTACATAGGTATACATTAGCTGTAGCTGCTCTATTATTTGGACCGGTCACAACTCTTAACATGAACTGCTTATACTACCAGACCGGGCGGCCGCTCACCTCCTCTATACTACCGTACATCGGCAACCTGATAGCATGCTGCGTGTGGCAATTAAACGAAGTCTAGTTATGAGTTTCGAAATGGATTACAGTTGTAATACTTGTTAGAGGAAGCGCAAAGAAAGCTTGCCCATTTGAATGATGCTCAGAGACCGATATTCGGTCCTCGTGCCGCCATGCTCGTTACAGGGCTGCTATGAATCACCTAATGCTGATTACAGGGCGCATTCGAAAGCGCGGTCTTGAGCTGTTCGTATCGTGGACTGTATTGTGCAGAGCAAGTAGAAGCCAGCGTATGCGTTACATATTCTGCGTTTTATCCCTCATATCAGGATTTTTATAGAGTTCAAAGTGTGTTTGTTAAATAACAGAGTTCTGTATAACATTCTATGTACTTAACAATGCCCCACGTTAGCTCTAAATTAGGAAGTGCTAATGAAACGTTACACAGTCAAACTAGGGAATTATTTATAACGTTTATAAATGTATGAAAAACGAAACTGGCTTAGCTCGTAACGTAAGGAGTATATACAGATTAAAATAAATCGACCATAGTACCACGCTAGTTATCGGAACATTTTAATAAAATCACATAGTATTAGTTATTAGTATTTTATTACAATGTCAAATATCAATTATTACACGATCACATATTTCTTATAACATCTTCGTAATTTCATTCAGTGATTTTATATGTAAAAGAATTCGTGCTTCTGTATTTTCAACAATGTTTATGTTATTACTTGCTGTGCAACTGGGTTTATGTTCCGTTACATGCGCTGTGATAAATCTCACTCGAAACATCAAGCCAGCAGACGTCTGAGAACTGACGACAGTTTGCCAATCGAATCGAAGCGAGGTCGAGTGCACCCGAACGTTTCCGAAAGTTCGCGCAGCTTTCCGTGGCAAGCTCTTCTTGCGTTTACTCTACCAAGCTCACAATATCTAACAGATGTTTCATTGTGTTCTTTTATTAATAACTACAAAACTAAGAATTTTCGGACAAATGTTTATATGAACTTTTTTTTTTCTTGTTTTGGTGTGAGGAACATGCTCCCAAGGTTTGTCAAAGTATTTCTGAAACACCCCTGTATATATTGTAGTTCCGGACCATTCACTGTTGCTCGTTCAAAATGCATTAAGATTATTTCTAAGATTTTATTTTCTTTACTGGATTCCAACGTTCGTGGCTCCATTGACACAGATTTACTTAGAGATATCCAAAAGAAATAGTTACAAGTGTAGACCAAATGTCTCAATATCGTCTACAAGTTCATCGTGGACCAAAACACTGTAGGCTATACTACTTGTGGACTAACTTGAAATGTAGGCATATTTGTTTATAGACATGTGTGACCGCAGACAAAGTGACTCGGAAGCTTTTGAGCCATATAACAACGTCGTTTTTAGAGTAAACTGCAACGTTTCTGAAAACAGTGAAAATGTGGTTACTTTCCTTCCTGGAACTATGGCTATAAAAGCCGGGGAACAGAACCCGGTACTCCAGCGTGCGGGGACTAATCGTCCGTGAGTGTCACCACGGCTGGATCCAGCCCACTGAGCTTGCAAATCAGTGATCAATAGCTACGACCCAGACGACAAGAGTCCGTCCGCCACAAAATTACAGCTCCCACTATCAGCAGCGATAACGGGACAATATGCACTTCAAACACGAGCAAAAAACTGACAACATTTTATTCTGAAATTATTATTTAAAATCGACGTATTTATTTTCCTAACTCTATAGAATAAAAAAAAAAATAGACAGGCACACATAATATACGCCCATGTTCTGTACTATTGCGGATTTTGCTGTCCGCCTAAGTAATAGTTATGTAGAGTGAATCTTTTTTAGTGTATAAGTACAATGCTTATTTTAACTCCTATGTGTAAATATAATACAATTGAATGGCAAACTAACAGAAATGTCAAAAGTAGTTTTTTCATATATCAATAACTGTCCCCGGAAATTCTGAAAAAAAAAAAAAAAGTCTGGTAATTTTAATGTAATACGTAAAAAGTGTTCTTTACTTCCGTTTCGTTACAGCATTACATCCCGGAAGTTCCTATTCTAAAAACCTACAAAATATTCATGAAATAGCAACCTCAAAACGAGAAAATATCGTTCACATTTTCTCTAATTAGGGGAGAGTCGGGTAGTATCGGACATTGGGTAGTATCGGACAGTGCGTTTCTTTCATCTACCACCATATATGGTAGTACCTGAATTTATTTTATTTATTTTATTTATGTATTTATTTATTTAAATTTAAATATACAGAATAAAGAATATAATTACAAAACAAACAAGAGAAATAGAAATAAAATAATACAAGCATTATAAAAAGAAGATACAGTAGTATTAACAAAATTTGAGACCGAATGAGCAGCGCTCGTGCTCGGTCGCAGTTCAGATATAATATTAAAATAAAAATAATAATAATAATAAAAATAAATAAGTAAAATAAAACAGGAACTAAAATATAATTACAGCGGCAATGGAATTATATAATATAATATTAACACTAGAGAAGAATAATATCGCACGTGAAAAGTAGGACTAATATATATTTCAAAATTATAGAATACAAATATAATATAGGTTGATTAATTCATACACATAGGCTATAAATTTATTTAATCAAATTGAAGATATTAACACGTTTCTAATTTTCTTGTTATATGTTAGTGGGTTACATGTTAGAAGTTCTGGGTGTAATTTAGTTAAAGCATTGTACAACCGAGGGCCAAAATTTATGCTATGCTTTAGACCAGCAGATGTGAGACATTTAGGTTCTACTAATGTTGAATTAATATTTCGTCTTGTGTCATAATTGTGTGTCTGTAATACAAACTTATTACGATTTTTATGATAAAATTTTAACAGCGTATACAGCGAATGAAATGGTTATGTTTCTCTATGCGACATCACAGAAACGTAACCATGTCAATCAGGTACTATCATCGTGTGGTAGATGAAAGAAACTCACTGTCCGATACTACCCGACTCTCCCCTAAGCTGACCATTGAATCTAGATTTGCGGGTTCAAACACGGCAAGCATTTTCTCATGATCATGACAGCTGTGAGCAGTATGGGCTGAAAATAAATGCCAACAAGACGAAGAGCATGGTCATAGGAAGAAAAGTAAAGAAGGTAAACTTGCGAATTCTAAATGAGGCAGTAGAGCAAGTGGACAGCTTCAAATACTTGGGGTGTACTATAAGCAGTAACATGAGCTGCTGCCAGGAAGTCAAAAGGAGAATAGCGATGGTAAAGGAAGCTTTTAATAGAAGAAGGAGCATCTTCTGCGGACCTCTGGAAAAAATACCGAGGAAGAGACTAATGACGTGCTTTGTGTGGAGTGCAGCATTGTATGAGGCAGAAACATGGACATTGCGACGAAGTGAAGAGCAACGAATACAAGCATTTGAAATGTGGATTTAACTTTGGCTATAATGGGCCAATCCATAGTATGGTTTCCTCAGGGAGTACGTAAAGCTATGGGTCCAAGATTCTATAGTTATGCCACGTTAAAGAATCGGCCCCAGAAAGAGGGGTTCAGGAAAAATTATTTGGCTATTTTTTATTCACGTTGAATAACCTATGTACAGTGGTTGAAACCGTCGTTAAATAAAGTACTACTACAGAATATTCAGTTCGTCTCCCGACTGGGAACACGTGCATCAGACATGCTTACATGGCCGGTGCAGACTACATTATTACGTACCCGTAACCTCTCTTGTATTTTACTGATATAATTATTTTAGATTAACGTACAAAATTTTGTCCAATATTCTTTTGAGAAGAATAACTCCGTACGTAGATGAAATTATTGGGGTCCATCAGTGCGGTTTTCGGCGTAATAGATCGACAATTGATCAGATTTTTTGTATTCGACAGATAATGGAGAAAAAATGGGAGTATAAGGATACAGTACATCAGTTATTCATAGATTTCATAAAGGCATATGACTCGGTTAAGAGGGAAGTATTATACGATATTCTTATTGAATTTGGTATTCCCAAGAAACTAGTTCGATTAATTAAAATGTGTCTCAGTGAAACGTACAGCAGAGTCCGTATAGATCATTTTCTATCTGATGCTCTTCCAATTCACTGCGGGCTAAAGCAGGGAGATGCACTATCACCTTTACTTTTTAACTTCGCTCTAGAATATCCCATCAGGAAAGTTCAGGATAGCAGGCAGGGTTTGGAATTGAACGGGTTACATCAGCTTCTTGTCTATGCAGATGACGTGAATATGTTAGTAGAAAATACACAAACGATTAGGGAAAACACGGAAATTTTACTTGAAGCAAGTAAAGCGATCGGTTTGGAAGTAAATCCCGAAAAGACAAAGTATATGATTATGTCTCGTGACCAGAATATTGTACGAAATGGAAATATAGAAATTGGAGATTTATCCTTCCAAGGGGTGGAAAAATTCAAATATCTTGGAGCGACAGTAACAAATATAAATGACACTCGGGAGGAAATTAAACGCAGAATAAATATGGGAAATGCGTGTTATTATTCGGTTGAGAAGCTCTTATCATCCAGTATGCTGTCCAAAAATCTGAAAGTTAGAATTTATAAAACAATTATATTACCGGTTCTTCTGTATGGTTGTGAAACTTGGACTCTCACTCTGAGAGAGGAACATAGGTTAAGGATGTTTGAGAATAAGGTGCTTAGGAATATATATGGGGCTAAGAGGGATGAAGTTACAGGAGAATGGAGAAAGTTACACAACACAGAACTGTACGTATTGTATTCTTCACTTGACATAATTAGGAACTTAAAATCCAGACGTTTGAGATGGGCAGGGCATGTAGCACGTATGGGCGAATCCAGAAATGCATATAGAGTGTTAGTTGGGAGACCGGAGGGAAAAAGACCTTTAGGGAGGCCGAGACGTAGATGGGAGGATAATATTAAAATGGATTTGAGGGAGGTGGGGTATGATGATAGAGACTGGATTAATCTTGCACAGGATAGGGACCGATGGCAGGCTTATGTGCGGGCGGCAATGAACCTCCGGGTTCCTTAAAAGCCAGTAAGTAAGTAATAACATCCACACAGCTATATTTTTATTCAGTGGTTCTAAGACAAGAGATGTAATGTCGATTTTTGTCGAAAATGAGACTTTGCGATATTTTGTGCATCCTGATGGTAGCCTATCTTTATTGTGGCAAAAGATGACATGCGTATCTATATTATTTTTCTCTCTTACCAATTATTGTTATGAAACACGATTACTGTGAGTTATACAGACTTTAATACTTTAAATGCTGCTCCTGAAAACTGCAAGAAATGACATCACATTTTACCTTGGAGACACAGAATTGTTCATATCGGTGTCACTCTGCATTCGCACATTCCGATGTCGTTTAATGAAATCTATTGTTATTCACAGGCAAAGTTTTACGTAGGCCTATTTCCATAATGCTTACAATTTCTATTCTCATGTTAACTTCAAGTTCGTGTATAATATGGAAGTTATCCCTGTACACTCTAATTTTAGGATGTTTTAGGGTGTGAATAACATAACGCTCCAACCATCCTTAAGGGGTTAGATACAGCTTACAGCAGTAAAATGTTTGGAAATATTAAACATTTTTTTCCTCCATTACTGTATCTTGTACAATAATGAAAATTGGTAGACCTATTTGTAAAACACTGTCCTTCTGCTATATGAAATAGTAATATACGTTACAAGAGCGGTATGTTGACGTTTTCATGGTCGAGGAAAAGATTGAAAAAGCGAAACGTAGTTGAGCTTTTTTAATTTCCGAGAACATGAAAACAAACATACCGCTCGTGTATCGTACATTATTTTGTGCGAAGATCGTTTATTACATACCTGAAAGACGAATTTCTAATTAGTTGCAATGAAATCTCCATCTTGGTTTCTGTTTAATGACGGCAACTTCGGAACACCAAAATATCTTTCTTCAACATTGTTGCTATAAAAATGTTTTCTGTGTTTACTATACTCCAGCAGGCCGTGATATACGTCTGTCTTTTTTTTCCCACAGTCTATAAATGCGAACTTAAAACAAACGGTAAGGTTATGTAATGATTTATTTTTCATTTTAATATTTTAACAATATTATTTATATAACATATTGCAGTAATAACATCGGCATCTGGAATCTTGTTGATTTTTTCACCTCTTCCTTAATGTTACTTGTATCAGGAATGCAATAAGTTTCGTGGAGTAGTAGACTTTACTTAATTTTTGCAAATATTTAAAAACAATAATTAACATTGCAATTTAGGTGAAATTGCAGTGGTAAGTTTCCAATTTATAATTATTACTATGTTAAACGTCTGTAAAAATAATATGTTAAAAGCCTAAAGCAGTAAAAATGAATGTCGCGCTTAAGCGGTAAGAAGAGGGAAATTGTTATGTGTGTTACGTTGGGAATACTGAATGTGGTATTTCACACTTACCGCGTATTGGTTCTGTGCGGAAAACAAGCAAATACGCACGATCTCGCACAAAATATTTTTACCGTTTAAAAATATTTATATATGTTTTTTCAAAATTCAAAATGATGGCAGTTTACTGTACAGTGATAAAGCGTTTCCCTCATAACTCATAAACTTTTAACTTCTCCATGTTCTCTCTCATGTTATTATTATTATTATTATTATTATTATTATTATTATTAGCCTACTATTATGTATTTATAACCCTAACATACCTATCTCAGGTAAAATAGGGTTCTCTGTAAAATTGGAGTATAATAAATAAATAAATAAATAAATAAATAAATAAATAAATAAATAAATAAATAAATAAATGTTCTCTCTATTTTATTTTATCACAAACTCATGTTTACAATATCATGCCCTTTCTACTACATTCCTTAATAAATAATAAGTTTTTTATTTTGTGTTAGTAGAAACATTATTTGAAATATATTAACATTCTATGCATTTTAGCTTAATTCTGCTACATAGTTTGTATTTCAGTGTTTAATTAATAGTTCATAGTATTTTGTTGTTTAATTCGTAAATAACTGTCGTATACATGTAACTCTTATCTAAATCAAATTGTTGAATTCTCTGCAAGTTCATACATATGTATGTATGTATACTTTTTACTGGTTGAGTGGAAGAGAAGACCTTACGGCCTTAACTCTGCCAGCTAAAATAAATTATTATTATTATTATTATTATTATTATTATTATTATTATTATTAAAATACTGATATTTGACTGAATTTATTTTTTATCAGACAATCTATCAGACAGAGAAGTGATTTTGCATCATATTGTAGAAATGACATGCATAAATAGACACAAAAAATTTAATCACAGAATGTTGGATAGTTTTTAAGCTTCATCACTGCACAGTGAACTGCCACCATTTTTAGTTTTGAAAAAAAAAAAAAAAAACAAACAATTTCTTTAAATCGTAAAAATATTTTTTTTCATATAACAGAAGGACAGTGTTTTACACATAGACCTACTAATTTGCATTATTCTACAAGACACAGTAATGGAGGAAAAAATGTTGAATATTTCCAAAATTTTTCTGCTGTAAGCTGTACCTAACCTCTTAATCTTTAAATTTACAGCACAATGATTGGATCTCGAAGCAGTTTTGTGAAGTAGGTACTGGCTAGATGAAAAATCCGGCTTCACAGGGCTTGAACCCGAACCGTTCCAACACTCGTAACAGAAGTAATTCAGCTCAGATAAATTCGTACACGAAAAAAACTCTAAAGCTCGTAACAATCATTTATTTTTGCAAAGGGTGGCGAAAAAAGAAATAAAATGTTTACAGCAAACCCGCTAGAACAATAGCATTACACTCATCCCATTGAGCTTCATTTGTTATGTGTTGCTAAGCACAATCTACTTTCATTTGTTATCACATTACAATTCTCTTAGAAGTTACAGATCTATTCGCTTCTGTTACCATGGATACGCTTATTGTAGAAGTTAGCCAAGCTTAACGACAAATTAAATATTCGATACAACAAAGCCGTGTACAAGGGTTGGCGCTGAATATGTAGTTACTTGATTGGGGGATAACTCGGGATTTATGACTTCAGTCGTGTTTTTATGTCAATTAATCCTTGTTAACCGAGCGAAATATATTTTTGCTGGGTGTTAATTACTGCTAGTTCCACGATCAAAACGATTTTGTATTTTTAAAGCCATCTCTCGTATCTTCCATCTCGCTTTTGCGAATGCGTGGTAATTGGGGACAGGCGGTGAAGGCTTTCGCGGCAACGAAGCGAGTGTCTGCCGCCAATTGCAGCGGCGAATTCGCGGAAATCAACACCTTCTGCTTTCACTTTCTGAGGCGAAAGCTTTTCAGCTTGAAACATTGCATCGTTCACGACAGAAGAATGCTAAGCATGTTTCCACTTCTTTCTTATTGTGATAGCTCATAACCACAACAAGGATTACTTACTTACCTAATCCCTTATTCGCTAATCCCTTATTCATCTGTCGTAAAAAATCTTGGCTTCTTTTTTGATAATAATCTAAGTTGGAATTTTCAAGTTAAAGAAACGATAAAAAAAAATCTGTTCCTCCATTCACTGTTTGAGTTGCTTGAGCAACTTCTTGCCCCAGCAACTAAAACTTACCCTAGTACAAACCCTAGTAATGCTGCACTTCGATTATTGTGACGTTTTGTTAAGAGACCTAAGTTCTGAACTGTCAGTCAAGTTACAGCGAGCTCAGAATATGTGCGTCAGATACGTGTGCAACATCCGACGATATGATCACATACCACCGTCCTTAGCAAGTCTCTCGTGGCTCCGACTTAAAGAACGCAGAACTTTACACTCTTTGTCTTTACTCTTTCGAATTCTGCACACCTTAACACCAAATTACCTTTCGTCTCGTTTCTCTTATCTATACTCTAACCACGACGTAAATACCAGATCACTTATCTGTGGCACGCTAAGCATACCTCTTCATAGAACATCTTGTTATTCATCATCTTTTACAGTATCCACCTCGCGTCAATGGAATTCCTTGTCACAAAGTATTAGGGGCTGCAAGACAACAAACACCTTTAAGAACAGCTTAAAAGATAACCTTATTAGCATTTCACTCCAATCATACTGATTTAAACTATCACTGACTACATTGTTACTTCTTTCTTTAGACATCATCCTGATAGTGCTGTATTTTCAAAATTGTCTCATAATGATCTCTTTCTATTATCTAATATTATTTGAAATATATTAACATTCTATTTATTTTAGCTTAATTCTGCTACACAGTTTATTTCAGTGTTTAATTAATAGTTCATAGTATTTTGTTGTTTAATTCGTAACTAACTCTCGTATACATGTAACTCTCATCTAAATCAAATTGTTGAATTCGTTGTAAGTTCATCCATATGTATATACACTTTTTGCTGGTTGAATGGAAGAGAAGGCCTTACGGCCTTAACTCTGCCAGCTAAAATAAATCATCATTATTATTATTATTATTATTATTATTATTATTATTATTATTATCACTTACTTATGTTCAGGGCCGGGTATTTATGGAGATCGCGAAAATCACGACATAATAGATATACAATAGATTTTTACTAATCTTTACGAATTAAGTGATTCTGATTAATAATATGCGGATAAAACAATCGCGACAAATCGCGAAATAGAGTTCTAATACCGAAATATGAATACATTCGCGAATTATTACTATTGCGTCGTTTTATATCGAATTTCATATTTATTTATTTAATCTGACAGGATTAAGGCCATAATGCCTTCTCTTCCATCCTACCAGATAGCACATATAAATACAAAAAAGAAATACAAACACTGATGAAAACAATACAAATTAAATTAAAGCCCTATAGAGGGTCAACAGGTCAAAAGAACACTATAGAGCTCTCATCGAGCTAATGCAAGAAAAAAAAAAGAAAGAAAAACAGAGATAACACTTATGGTGATAACTGATGATGATAATAATAATAATAATAATAATAAATAGATTACATATTAATTGCCAATTTTACAACAGCATAGTTACAATATTTACTATATGTCATGGGTTAAGCCGAAGTTGCGCAACCGACAGGTGATCAACAAGCAATTCCATGAACTAGAATGTGATTCTTAAATTTAACTTTGAATTCTGATATTGTCCGACAGTCTCTGATATGGTCAGGGAGAGAATTCCAGAGGCGTGGAATCGATATGCTGAAAGATGATGAGTAGAAGGATGTTCTGTGCAGAGGAATAGAAAGAAGGTACATGTTCAGGGTTCGAGGTAGTGAAAGGTAAAGAAAACGAGATCCTAGGTAAGAGGTGTGGAAGTGTGGATGATTTTTTTCACTTGAATTTATTATATATCTAAGTAGGCTACATTACATGGTATTCCAAGTGTTCTGATTACATTAGTGAACTCTAAAGAAGGAGAATTTAATATTTCACTAATAATTTGAAAGTGTTAATTTGAGAGCTGCAAGTTTATTTTCGTTTTTAATAAATTTGTGTTAAATATAGTCTCAATCCAACAAATATTGTCTATTGGCCATACCGCACCTTTACCAGAATCCAACGAACCTTTAAGTTTAATTATTTGGAAAGTAATATTCATACTGAGTTAATAGTTCAATTCTAAAATAATTGTATTTTCCAAAATTTCCATTAATCTTTGCCAAGAGTACAAATCAATCTCCAACAATCTCCGCCGACACCAATATTAAAAAATACAAATGTTAAAATTAATCTCCATAAATACCTGCTGCTTATGGCTTTTAAATGAGTTTTATGATACAGTTTCGTACCCGTCCGTAATGATTTATTTGGCACATGCAATTTGCATTCTTTCCAGCTCCTTGTATCAAAATTAGAAGAAACTGGTTCCGTTGCAGAAATCGGGAAGATCTGCAGTGGCAACAGATGTAATAGTTGCTGAAGTTTCACAAGAAACATAGAATATTGCTTATGAAAACCACTATGGAGTATGCAGTATCGATAAAATAGCAAGGCGTCTGGATATGAACAGTACAACAGCACGGCGAATATTGAAGTGCCAACTTAAGCTGTATCCATATAAAATGCAAATTTTGTTCAGACTGAAAGAATTGGATGAAGTTGAACGAAATGATTTTGCTATGCGAGTGGTATCTCAAATTCAGTCGGATCCACATTGACTTTATAAGAAATTACATTTTCGACTGAGGAAACACATTTCCAAATAATACTTTCGCTCAGTAATGCGTTTTGGAATAATATTCTGGGGAAATTCCACAGATAGTAACAGTATATTCCTACTACAAAAAAGAGTAATTAGAATAATAGTAGGTGCCAAATCTAAGGAATCGTGTAGGCCCATTTAAAAATAACTGCAAATCATGCTCATGGCTTATCAGTAGGGAAAGGGATTTGGAGTATTATAAAGAATGGTGTAACGTAGTATAGATGTTTGTAGCTCAGTGACTGTCAAGCGAGCTGCATAACAGAGCATGGACGAGTACAGTCAACTTCATACAAACTTACATGCAACGTGCTGTAAACGTATTTCAGAATAAACATATGGAATAGTTTAATGTCATATAGTGGCCCACATACACAATCTGCATTTCATTTTGAACTACATGTGTTTTTCTTGGCAACGCATAAGACACTAATAAACGACATTACAAATATACATAATTAAATATCAACCTCTGCATCTTGGAAATGTTGATGGATGATAGACAATTGTCTTCTGTACGGAACTCACTTCTGAACATGTGTGTTTTTCTGTCAGGAGTGTGTTAAATTAAATACTCTTATTTACAATATCATGAAATATGACAATATGTATACAACGTAGTGTATACTACAGTATTTACAATATATACAATATACTACAATATTTATAACATAGTCTAATACAGTAATATTGAATGTTGAACAAAATGTAGAAACGAACGACATGGCATTTTCAATTAATGCTATGTTTTGGTGATGAAACAATTATTCCTGCTGTGTCTTGTTATAATAAATTGTAAATATCATTTTCAAATTTTCAAAAGACAACTTTGCTTTGTTGCAAGGAAGAAAATTTTTTAACATGGAAAAACTCCGCTCTACATCTGCAGAAACAATTGGAGAGTACTTGAAACAAGACAAGTCAATTAAATTCACATGTCGAATGACGTCATTGGGACACGTCTTTGTTAGTACATCAGAAATCCGACTAAGAATACTGTACCCATCATTTTTAATCAAAACTCTGTTCATTTTCTCACCAACACGTTTTCCTACTTCATCTTCTATTGCACTCAGTTTATTTACAATAGTCCGCATAATATTTATTTGCTCAACTAGTTCTACTCCTGACTTTTCTAATTGAATAATTATTTTTTAATTCGCTGAGTGGAATGTTCGCACTAATAAATGCATCACACATTTCTTCATAAAATGAGTGCAATAGGGCACTGGAACCTTGCTGTAACCTTTCTTCTATCCTCGCACAAGCTTCTTTATTTTTGTTTGTGTTCACATGACGCTTAACATTGAAAGTCCTATCACATGACACGCAACTATTACAAGGCCGGCAGAATAGTTGTTCATTCGCAATACCGAAAACAGTTTCTCCATACTCCAAAATATAGTCTTTCAATTTTGTATTGTTAGTTGGTTTCACTTTCGGCATTGTACCTGCACTTCACTACTCTGAACTGCAAACCTGCATGTTGACGTTCTTATGCGACAACTGTCCCGTTCACCTGTTGTTGACCTGCAGAGATCTGAGAGTATGTCATGGAGTGGAGGACTTGGTATAAAGGGTTGTAAACAAATGACTGTGTAGATGCCAATACTAGCTTTTACTGCTCCAAATTCCGTTCCCTACTTATCAGTATATTTGTTTAATTAATAATCTTCCTCGTAAATAATTGTGAAACTTTGTAACTAATTCAACAGTTCATAGCATAAATACACATAAAAAAATTACTTTCATACTCCATCGGCAAGTCTAACGTGTTATCAAAAAGGAGTGCGTTATATGGCAGTAAACATTTTTAATAGCCTCCCTGTGGATATATTGGATATAAGAAATCAAACTCAAAACAAAAGATTATTTAGGGAAGAATTAAAGACGTGCGTAATTTCTCACGCCTTCTATTATGTAGGTGAATTTATGACATTCAAAAACGCTTCATGAATATTTCTGTCTTGTATTAAGTGTTGATACTAACAAGCTTTTATAGGCAGTATAAAACTTGGACAAGCACTTTCAATTTACTTAATAATAAGGATTTTGAATAAGTTTTCTAACTTGTGTATATAGGAATAAAATAGGTAAAAAGGGTAATGTCTGAGTTTCAGTAACAAAACAGTGTCAGAATTCTTAAGATTGTGTACAAAATAATAAAGAAAATATACGAGCAATTAAGAGTATCTCTTATTTTGAAAAAAAAAAAAAAAAACATTTCTGACATCTATTTCGTTTGTTTTAGCGTTTTCATAGCTTCATTAGTAATATATTTAATTTTGTAATGGACATTTTGGTAATGATCTACCTTCCTTTGTTTTCGTGTTTCTATAATTTCATAAATTATAAATTTAATTTGTTATGTAGATCTATGTAAGTACTGGGATTGATCTTCATTTTGGTAATGATCTACTCGTACATTATTTCGTATTCGCGTTTCCATAGTTTCATAAATTATAAATTAAATTTGTATTGCAGGCCTACGTAGGTATTGGGAATGATCTTCCTTTTGGTAATAATCTACTTGTACATAATTTCGTATTCGCGTTTCCATAGTTTTATAAATTATAAATTTAATTTGTAATGTAGACCTACGTAGATAATGGGAATGATCATCCTTTTGGTAATAAATCTACTCGTACCTTATTTAGTATTTGCGTTTCCATAGTTTCATAAATTATAAATTTAATTTGTAATGTAGGCCTACGTAGGTACTGGAAATGATCATTTTGGTAATAATCTACTCGTACCTCATTTCGTATTCACGTTTCCATAGTTTCATAAATTATAAATTTAATTTGTAATGCAGGCCTACGTAGGTACTGGGAATGATCTTCATTTTGGTAATAATCTATTCGTACATTATTTCGTATTCGCGTTTCCATAGTTTCATAAATTATAAATTTAATTTATAATGCATGCCTACGTAGGTACTGGGACTGATCCTCATTTTGGTAATAATCTACTCGTACCTTATTATGTATTCGCGTTTCCATAGTTTCATAAATTATAAATTTAATTCGTAAATTGATCTTTAATTGGGTAATAATCTACTCGTACCTTCTTTTGTAGCCTATTCATTCGCGTTTCCATAGTTTCATAAATTATAAATTTAATTTGTAATGTAGGCCTACGTAGGTACTGGGAATGATCTTCAATTTGGTAATGATCTACTTGTATCTTCTTTTGTATTCATTCGCGCTTCCATAGTTTCATAAATTATAAATTTCATTTGTAATGTAGGCCTACATAGGTACTGGGAATGATCTTCCTTTTGGTAATGATCTACTCGTACCTTATTTTGTATTTGCGTTTCCAAAGTTTCATAAATTATAAATTTAATTTGTAATGCAGGTCTACGTAGGTACTGTGAATGATCTTCATTCTTTTGTTTTAACCTTTTCATACTTTCTCTAACACTAAATTTCATTTGAAAGATAATGACGTGTATTTTGTTTTTACGTTTCCATAGTTTCAGTAAAATCAAAAATCGTTTAGATAACTTCCTTTGTTTTTACGTCTGCGTAGCAATCTGAAATATGAATTCAAAGCCATTACAGAACATTTTACGAAAACCGTAGTCTCCACCATATTATGGGGTGATAAATTCCAGGCAGTGCTAAGTACTTGGACGAGATAAGTCGCTCGTAATACGGAAGCGATTGGAAAAAGTCTCTTCTTCAGTGACGAGTAATGTAACAGAGTCTTACACAGATTATTCAATCACGTCTGACGTCATTTTTCATTACCTTTTACAGCGGCTGGTAATTAAAGTTTTTGTATAAGTCTCTTGTGCTGGAGACAGCTTTGCTTAGCATGTGAAATGACTCATTCCTAGATGTCAGCACTGGTTACCATGTTTGTCTGAGAGATGACACATTCCTGGCAACAGCAGAGAGAGAGAGATAGAAAGGGGTAATAGAAGAGGGCAGATAATATTCCTGTAATTATTATCGAACAGAGGACGAAGAGATAAGAAAGCAATTCAAATTATTTTAAAATAACAGTTGTAAGAGTGGTTCAAGCCAAACTGAATACTTTTCAGTTTATTTTATTTTCCTGCACGTACAAGAAGATCGTAATTGTAAATTAGAGCTAAAGAATTAAAAATTGTATCTTACTAATAATTCTACAAAAATCGATGTTACGTGCAGTGGCAACAAATACACAGGGTGAACCGTAATTAATGTCATTATTCTTTGAGATTTTCAAAACGTTTATTACAATTTTGCTCCCTTTTGCTGCCTCTTCGTGATAAGTGTATTATGAAGTTGACTTGAAATACACTACTGTTTGTGAAAAATGCAACACCCAGAAAGAATGGCCCGAACGACTCCAAACTCGGGAGATGTGTAGAACATTTTTTATTGGGTTATTTTACGACGCTGTATCAACATCTAGGTTATTTAGCGTCTGAATGAAATGAAGGTGATAATGCCAGTGAAATGAGTCCGGGGTCCAGCACCGAAAGTTACCCAGTATTTGCTCGTATCGGGTTGAGGGAAAACCCCGGGAAAAACCTCAACCAGGTAACTTGCCCCGACCGGGATTCGAACCCGGGCCACCTGGTTTCGCTGCCAGACGCGCTGACCGTTACTCCACAGGTGTGGACGATGTGTAGAACAGTGTACCATCAATAATTGATTACATTTCCAGAGAGATGGCGTACACATAGGTCCAACAGTGACGTCTCTTGTGTCAACAGCAAGATCAGTGTTACGCCTTGCTCAGTCAGTGCAGAGCTTCCAAACGAAGTGGAAACGTGAAAGCTAGTGCAGGTATGCCTCGTCGACGTGGAAGGGCACAATATCAGCACGTGTGTGAGTTCAACGGGGCAGAATGGTTGGTTTCCAGGAAGCAGGTTTGTCATGCCGTGACATCGGCTCGTACAGGGCATGCTGCTACGACAGTGATGCGTGTGTGGAACCAGTGGATAGAAGAGGGTCGTGCGCAGAGACGAGCGGGTACTGGACCACGTAATGTGACCACAGCACGGGATGACCGACATCTTGTGTCGCATGGCCGTGACGGAACGTACAGCTTATCTACAGTGTTGAGTCGACGTTGAAGTACTGCAACGGATGTGGACCTGTCTGCGTCAACGGTTCGTCGCCGTTTTTGAGGGCTGGACTAGTGGCTCGCATGCTGTTACGTCGGCTTCCATTGTCCAGAAACCAGGCGTGCTGAGTGGCAAAATGTAGTGTTTTCGGACGAGTCCCGCTTCAACTTGTCCTACAATGATGGCCGCATACGTGTTAGACGCTACCGTCGTGAACGCAATCTGAGAACCTGCATTGTTGAGCGGCATAGCGGACAAACGCCTAGTGTGATGGTTTGGTTCGCCATTGGATACAATATGCGACCTCGCCTCCTACGTATTCAGGGCAATCTGAACAGCAACCGCTACATTAGGAAGGTTTTCCAGCCCGAGGTACTGCCCCTCCTTCAGGCAACTCCACATGCCATATCTCAGCAGGATAATGCCCGGCCACATGTGGCGAGGATTGTGCAAGCCTTCTTCGAAGAACGACGGTTATCACTGCTTCCCTGGCCTGCACGTTCGCCAGACATGTCGCCCATCGAACATGTCTGGGATATGGTTGGTCGGCAACTTGTTCATCATGGTCCTCCAGTACCCAATCTTGACGCTTTGTGGACTCCTATACAAACACACGTGGAGGGAGATTCCCCAGGAAATGCAGGTCCTCTTTGATTCCATTCCACGACGCTTAGAGGCTCTGATTGCAGCGCATGAAGGCTTCACACCATACTGAAATCTAGCGGTCATCACGGTACATAATCTGTGGTATCAATTTCATTTCAGTTACATGTATCCTTCTTGGTGTTGCAATTTCTACAAACATTAATGTCAATATCTTTGAAACATTGTTTTAAATACTAATTTAAAGTCGATTGTAAACAATTAGAAAAATATTTAAACTTTTTTTATAGGTAACTCTTATTTCTACCTTTATCAGACACCTATGGTAAGTTAATAGTGTTAATAAAATTTGTCCTTAATACTATCGTAGCAATGACACGTAATCGACAAAACACACGCGACTAGAGATTATTCATGACATTTTATAGGCACCTTTAATAGACGGAATTGTTGTAGGTTATTGCATGCACCGCACTGTATATATGACTTTTTTAATCTGTGTTAACTTGTTTGCACTTCATGTAGTATCGAAAGAGAGACACAACTACCTGGGCGACCTCTGCGCTGGGTTCATTACATGGGGGGGCAGGGGTACCAATTTAACCAATTACAGTCCTCTATTGATATTCATAGCCGCACAAGCCCTGTTGAGCAGAATATTTAAGCGCATGCGTGTGGAATTTATGAAGATTGCATCTAGGAAAATAGTTATCTGGTATAAATTCAATTATGTTATATGATTGTGATAAAACTGCGCTGTACACACGACTAGGCGATATAAAATATAAACCGGTGCATAATCTACAGGGTCACACCCTCCGTATCCTTTTTTTACCCCCATGAATAATCGCAGTTTCCATGCGAATAATCGCAAACTAACGCTACGCTCTTGTTTCTTTTATGCTCATGTAATGCAATTTGACCTGCTAGTAAAAAGAGTTTATTTTATTTATAACGCGATGGAACAGGTTGACGCTACTGCATTCATTTCAGTTTAAGTTAACGTCATGAAAAATATCTTAAACAAAAAGGACAATAAAACTCCCAACGTTCGAAGACATTCCTGAGATGTTAAACTGGATTGAATACTTTATTAATAATGCACATAAAATGAACTCTACTGCAATTACCTTATGTCAGTTTCAGAATTACAGCAATTTCGTATCCTAGCGACCACATAACGTTAACATAGATGGAGACTGAAGGCCCATTCACAATGAGTATTAAATATAAACGTAACATAAACACAGAAGTTTGCAGCCAGGTTACCAAATGGGATCATTCACAATGATTTACATAAACACTGACATTAACATTACCGATACAACTTAACATGCAAGTCTACCAACTCTAAACTTTCATTTGTATGCTTACTTACGTGATTTGAAAACAATACACAATCGTAGAGCGCTGGAGTGTACAACGGAGTATGACCGCGCATTTGACGAAATGTCGTTATGTTTCCATGGTTATCAAATATCTTTGAGGTTAAGTTTATGTTCCCATTGTGAATGATTGAATGACTTTTTGGTTTTGAGGTTACGTTTACATTGTTAAGTCAACGCTTACATTATGTTTAATTTTCATTGTGAATGTGCCTTAAGTCTAAGCATCAATTATTGTAATTAATAATGCATATAAAATGAACTTAACATCGATTTTCCTTATGTCATTTTTAATATTAATCCGATTTTGTAACCTAGGTAACCACAAAAGAATTCAGGTAACATAGATTATGTGACATAAGAAGACTGAATATAAGGTTCAATTGTAATTAATACTGCACATAAAATAAACTTAACAACGATTTCCTAACGCCAGTTTTAATATATGCACGATTTTGTAATCTAGTAACCACAAAAAAACTTAGTTAACATATGATGGATGGGTGGAGCGCAGAAAAATTCTCTCCGGCACCGGCACTCGAAACCGGGTTTTTAGCTCTACGTGCTGACGCTTTATCCACTAAGCCACACCGGATTCCGGTTCCGGTGTCAGATTGAATCTTCTCAGTTTAATTTGTTTGGGAATTATATCATATCGAGAAATGGAGACATTCTCTGGCCTGCACGATCTCCCGATTTAAGTGTATGCTATTTATTTTTATAACGTATCTAAAAAGCAAGGTATAGGCCTATACAAACAAACCGTGCAACTGAAGACAGAAATTCGTGAAGAAATTTCAGACATCACAGTAGAAATGTTGAAAAGTGTATTGAAAAACTTCAAACAGCGATTAAAAGAATGTACGCGCGTTGATGGGGGACAATTGAAGGATGTCATTTTCAAGTAGTAGTGGTTACATGTAAATGACATAGTATGTTCTATATTTTCATATGAAAAAAATTAATTTAACAGAATATTTCAGGTTTCATTTTCACTATTTAAAAATCTCCCGCTTCTTTGTCCCACCCTGTAATTAACGAAAATTTTTGTTAAGGTAACATAAGAAGGCTGATTCAAAGATTCAATTCTAATTAGGAATGTATACAAAATGAAGGCTATGTAACAGTGATTTTCTCATATCAGTTTTGGTAATACACTCAGGGACAAAAAAACCGGACACTTCTATATTTGCTTGTATTTTGTTGCCAATTATTTAAAAATGAAACAAAACCCATTTAAACAAAATAATGTTTCATTTAGCACCTTATACGACAACATTTGAAAAAAAAAAATCTCTGATGAGAAAATTTACAAAAAATTACAAAGGGTGTATAACTATGGCATCGTTTGGTCTAACTGTTTTTTTTCATTTTATGGTGCCTTAAACATTAAAAACTCTTTTTAGTAACGGGTATTACCCCCTCTGGCTTGAATAACTGCATCCATACGTCTTGGCATGCTCTCAATTTGGTTAGCAATGTCTTCTTGAGGAATAAGTTCCCATTCTTCGCCAAGTGCTCGCCTCAACTCTTGAAACGATTCTGGTCTCGGTCGTCTATTCTTAACACGCCGTCCCAGCATGTCCCACACGTGTTCAATTGGGTTCATGTCTGGACTCCTTGCTGGCCATGGAAGAACATGGATTCCCACTTCTTGGAGATAATCTCCGACAGCATGGGCAATATGCGGCCGTGCATTATCATGCATTAAAACAAATTTATCGCCTACAAATTGGCCAAATGGCACAACATGATCAGCCAAACATTCATTTATATACCTATCAGCTGTTAGTCTTCCATTTTCAAGAAAAACCAACTCTGTACGAGCATCCGTACACGCTCCTGCCCAAACCATCACTCCACCACCTCCATACGGCACATTTTCGGAAATGCAACACTGTGAAAATCGTTCTCCCCTTTTTCTCCAAACTCTTTCACGTCCATCAGGTGAGCACAGATTGAAACGGGACTCATCGGTGAACAGAACACAGCTCCACTGTCCATTTCTCCAATCCCTGTGATCATTTGCAAAACGCAGTCGTTCAACTCGATGCATCCTGAGAAGTCTGGGACCAGTTGCAGGTCTACTTGATATCAGTCCACTTGCTTTCAACCTCCTTCTAACTGTTTTGGCCGAAATTGGGCGTCCATGCATGTTAACAAATTGCTGGGCTACACTAGTAGCTGGCAGGTTGCTCTCCCTAAGAACTCTCAACACCATATACCTGTCTTCATTTGGATTTGTAGCTCTTGGACGACCAGAACCTGGTCTTCTGGTATATTCTAGGGTCTCTCTATACCGTTTTATGGCATCATGGGTTGTGCTTCTAGCCATATTCATAACATTTGTAATGTAACGTACACTGCGTCCATCATCGTAAAGGGCTACAGCTCGAGCCACATCTTCAGGTCGCATCTTGTTTTAAGACAAATGTTACAACCCCACTTAAACTCAGAAAATGTAAAAACAAAGAAATAACGAATGATAACGATAATGAAGCACAAAATGGTTGAGACAAAATTGTTATAGTTGAGACTCCGAAAGCTAAATTGGAATATTTGGTTGTAATGGCTTGTTTATAAAACAAAAAACAATCAACAATGTATATACGTCTCCATAACAACAGATGGCTACCATATTATTGTATGAGAAGATAATGTTTTGCAAAATACCAGCAAATATTAAAGTGTCCGGTTTTTTTGTCCCTGAGTGTATTAAGACTTCGTATCCTAGCGACTATCTACATTTCTACACCAAAGTATTGCATGCAAGAGTGGTATTAATGTATTGTAGCTAGTAGAAATTCAACGACTACTGTAGGATTAGATTAATTATTGTTTCTTTCAAATAGCATTATTTGTAACTCAATGAAGATAATATTATTACGTGATCACTTTCACTTGCTACTATTTCGAACATCTCATACTGATAAAAGAGGATCCCGAACTCTGCTTGAGTGGATGAAGAATTTGCGTCAGAAGACAGCTACGGATAATGAGAGATCTGTGTTGCGACTACAGACCGCCTCTGTGTTCTAATAGAATGCTTCTGATTCGGGCTGCTTCCGCAAACAAGTTGTTAATAGAACGGGGCCATTTTGTAAGCTGCTTCATTTGCAATGTCATAGTACGTTTCCGAAGAACAAAGGTCCTCAGAAATCGACACACGTCACAAATGTAACCTACATAAATCTAATACAATAAATAACAATGTGATTATTGCCATTATTACTATTTCTTTTATTATTATCATTATTATTGGATCTGAGGGAGGAGCGATATGATGGTAGAGACTGGATTAATCTTGCTCAGGATAGAAACCGATGGCGGGCTTATGTGAGGGCAGCAATGAATCTCCGGGTTCTTTAAAAGCCGTAAGTAAGTACGTAAGTATTATCATTATTATTATTACTTACTAATGGCTTTTCACCATGTATTGTGGGTCCCTATCACCACGGCATGGCGCGTCCTCAGATTGCGGATAGAGGAGACGGACTCCAGATATGGAGGGTAGCTGCGAATATATTGAATACGCAGTCGTGGACAGCCGATAAGGGGTGATCCTCCAGCTTGGGGGTTGGGCGAAGGGGTAACAACCCATCACCGTAAAAAAACAGGTTGTTACGAATCCCTACAATAACACGGAAATTTTACTTCAAGTAAAGCGATGGTTTGGAAGTAAATCCCGAAAAGACAAAGTATAAGTTATCATTATGTCTCATGACCAGAATATTGTACGAAATGGAAATATAAAAATTGGAGATTTATCCTTCGAAGGGGTGGAAAAATTCAAATATCTTGGAGCAACAGTAACAAATATAAATTACACTCGGGAGGAAATTAAACGCAGAATAAATATGGGAAATGCGTGTTATTATTCGGTTGAGAAGCTCTTATCATCTAGGCTGCTGTCAAAAAGTCTGAAAGTTAGAATTTATAAAACAGTTATATTACCTGTTGTTCTTTATGATTATGAAACTTGGACTCTCACTCTGAGAGAGGAACATAGGTTAAGGGTGTTTGAGAATAATGTGCTTAGGAAAATATTTGGGGCTAAGAGGGATGAAGTTACAGGAGAATGGAGAAAGTTACACAACGCAGAACTGCACGCATTGTATTCTTCACCTGACATAATTAGGAACATTAAATCCAGACGTTTGAGATGGGCAGGGCATGTAGCACGTATGGGCGAATCCAGAAATGCATATAGAGTGTTAGTTGGGAGACCGGAGGGAAAGAGACCTTTGGGGAGGCCAAGACGTAGATGGGAGGATAATATTAAAATGGATTTGAGGGAGGTGGGATATGATGGTAGAGAATGGATTAATCTTGCACAGGATAGGGACAGATGGCGGGCTTATGTGAGGGCGGCAATGAACATTCGGGTTCCTTAAAAGCCAGTAAGTAAGTAAGTAAGTAAGTAAGTAAGTAAGTAAGCAAGTAAGTAAGTAAGTACGCGAGTAAGTGAGTGAGTAAGTAAGTAAGTAAATAAGATCATTATTATTATTATTTACTAATGGCTTTGCGAGAACCCGGAGGTTCATTCTCGCCCTCACATAAGCCCGCCATCGGCCCTATCCTGAGCAAGATTAATCCAGTCCCTAGCATCACATCTGACCTCCCTCAAATCCATTTTATATTATCCTCCCATCTACATCTCGGCTTCGCCAAAAGTCTTCCCCCCCCCCCAAGATCTTCCAACCAACACACCATATGAATTTCTGGATTCACCCATACTTACATGCTACATGCCCTGCCCATCTCAAACTCTGGATTTAATGTCGCTAATTATGTTAGGTGAAGAATACAATGCGTGCAGCTCTGCGTTCTGACTTTGTACATTCTCCTGTTACTTCATACGCCCAAATATTTTCCTAAGCACCTTATTCTCGAACACTCTTAATATCTGTTTCTCTCTCGAAGTGAGAGTCCAAGTTTCACAACCATACAGAACAACCGGTAATATAACTGTTTTATAAATTCTAGCTTTCAATTTTTTTTGAAAGCCGACTAGAAGACAAAAGCTTTTCAACCGAATAATAACAGGTATTTCCCATATTTATTCTGCGTTTAATTTCCTCCGGAGTGTCATTTATATTTGTTATTGTTGCTCCATGGTATTTGAATTTCTCCTACCTCTGCAGAGGATAAATTTCCAATCTTTATATTTACGTTTCGTACTTGTGAGGTTCAGATCTGACTTCAGACAGCTGACTAAAAAAAAAAAAAAAAAAAAACAATTTTCTGGTCACGAGACATAATCATATAATTTCTCTTTTAGAGATTTACTTCCGAACCTTTCTTTTTACTTGCTTCAAGTAAAATTCCCGTGTTTTCAATCGGCATAAACAAGCGGCTGATGTTGTCCATTCAGTTCCTAACCCGAGATCTTATTATCCCCTTAGTCCACGTTGGTACCCACTGTTGGTAGACAGAAAAATATGCCGTTGACAATAACACGCTGATGTAGTTAAAACATGGCTTTGTAATGCACTACACTACGCACGAAATCAGTAATCCCTTCAGTAGCATCAAATACAAAAAAAAAAAAACAATAGCGTCCACTATACCATGCACGAATGAGTAATCCCTTTAGTAGCTCACAACAGACAGAGGTGAACTGCCCTTGAATTTTAGCTTGCACTATACCACGCACGACTGAGTAATCCCTTCAGTAGCTCACAACAGACTGAGGTGAATTGCCCTTGAATTTTAGCTTGCACTATACCACGCACGAATGAGTAATCCCTTCAGTAGCTCACAACAGACTGAAGTGAATTGCCCTTGAATTTTAGCTTGCACTATACCACGCACGAATGAGTAATCCCTTCAGTAGCTCACAACAGACTGAGGTGAATTGCCCTTGAATTTTAGCTTGCACTATACCACGCACGAATGAGTAATCCCTTCAGTAGCTCACAACAGACTGAGGTGAATTGCCCTTGAATTTTAGCTTGCACTATACCACGCACGAATGAGTAATCCCTTCAGTAGCTCACAACAGACTGAGGTGAATTGCCCTTGAATTTTAGCTTGCACTATACCACGCACGAATGAGTAATCCCTTCAGTAGCTCACAACAGACTGAAGTGAATTGCCCTTGAATTTTAGCTTGCACTATACCACGCACGAATGAGTAATCCCTTCAGTAGCTCACAACAGACTGAAGTGAATTGCCCTTGAATTTTAGCTTGCACTATACCACGCACGAATGAGTAATCCCTTCAGTACCTCACAACAGACTGAAATGAATTGCCCTTGAATTTTAGCTTGCACTGTACCACGCACGAATGAGTAATTCCTTTAGTAGCTCACAACAGACAGAGGTGATTTGCCCTTGAATTTTAGCTTGCACTATACCACGCACGAATGAGTAATCCCTTCAGTAGCTCACAACAGACAGAGGTGATTTGCCCTTGAATTTTAGCTTGCACTATACCATGCACGAATGAGTAATCCCTTCAGTAGCTCACAACAGACAGAGGTGAATTGCCCTTGAATTTCGTTGCGTACAACAGGCGCAGTGTAGGAGGTAACGTTTATGTACAGTAGTGGCAAAAAAAAAAACTGGACCGACTCTTGTAGCTAATTTCAGAGCCTTGTTCACTCCAGAACACGACAGACTGGTAACTAAGACTTTTGGTCCGAATACTGCCTGGGAAGGAAACTTTTTTTTTGTTCCTTATTCAAATTTATTCCCAATACTTTTCGATTGCAGCGATATTTTATTACTTAATTAACTTATTCCCAGAACATGAATTTTGCCAGCAATCGAAAAGTATTGAGAATAAATTTGAATAAGGAACCAAAAAAAAAAAAAGTTTCCTTCTCAGGCATGATTCGAACCACGAAAGTCTTAGTTACCAGTCTATCGTGCTCTGGAGTGAACAATACTCTGAAATCAGCTACAAGGATCGGTCCGGTTTTTTTTTTTTGCCACTGCTGTACGTCCCTTGGCGTTATAAACGGATAACTGTGTAGTGTACACGTAACATTTTTACGCTTTACTGATTTATTGACATCTACATTTTTGTGTTTCAGTCTTTTTATTTATTTTTTACAGTACACAAATTTTCAGAGATGTTCCTTCTTTATGGTACATGAACAAAAATTTTAATAACTGTAACCATTCCGCGGAATTGAATCCAGAACGTTTTGAACTGCAAACTTATGTGTGAAATACATCCACAGTTCTCGCCAGCTCCTGCAATGTTTACTTTCCGCCCCTTGAATTACACCGGCGACGTACCTTTAATCCAAATTGGATTACAGAATCCAAAGTTATTGTTGCTTTTAGAGAAATTGATGGCGGTTGTTTAAGCACAGCACCAATGTAACTTTATTGACGAATAAATTCAAGTTTATGAAAATTGAGTACTCAGAAATAATCCTCAAAATTCTATTACACAGAGGCGGGGGGAAGAGGGTAAAATAGCTTTTGACTTTTAGTAACAAGTTATTTGTTTATTTTTGCACCCCCGGATTACGTTCCCTACTAATGTAAAATGCGACCTGGCTGGATACGGTAATTGGTTTTTGCAATGTGTTAAATAGAACAGATCGTGTTTAATTCCACCTCCCCACGGCGCGAAGTGGTTGCTATGGCTATGAATTAAATTGTTTCTACTCTGTTATTTCCCCCCCCCCAACAACCTCTATTCACCTTCCCTCACACCACAGGAACATTATATGAATAAATTAGAATGATTGGTCAAATAAATTCAGGTGGTGCGAGATGAGATTTTTTTGCGAAACAAATTCATACTAAATAAAGCTAATGCAAGGAAAAACAAAACACTGCTCCATTACCCACCTTAAATAAAATATATAATCACGGTGCTGCACTACAGTGGGGCCGAGCAGAGTTGAACTCTGACGTCATGGTAAAATATATGAAGCTCATAAACAGTCGACTTTCACTTGTGGCCTTGTGAGCGTTTCCATAGCAACAATAACCTGTTGCGGAATTTGACCCCTTTGTTCTCCTAACACTTCTACGTACTGTTGCTTGTCTGAATTTTATTTTGTGCTTGTTTCTGGGAAAGGTAATTGATATCTAGAACCTGGAAGTTTTTCATGCATTTTACAGTGCATACATTTTATCTTTCCACGCTCGCAGAAGTAGAGTGGAAGCGATAGTGCACAGTGCAGCTGAAAGACTCGGCCCACTACTGAGCGCTCGGTTATGAGTCGAGAACACGCGAAATAAGCCGCGAAACGGGTATTTTTTTTTACCATTTCAAAAGTGCTAAAAAACGATGTTAAAAATATTCCCCTTGTGAGGTACGTAAATAAATAACGGGACAAGCACCGAAAAAAAACGTAGTTTTTAGATAATGAACATTTAAAAACAACAATTATTTTATAACCCAGTCTAGAAAATCAGAAAAAATATTTACTTAAAAATACCCTATAGGCATTGTGTTATGTATAAAAAAGTTATGTTTTATTTAACAACGCTCGCAACTGCCGAGGTTATATCAGCGTCGCCGGTGTGCCGGAATTTTGTCCCGCAGGAGTTCTTTTACATGTCAGTAAATGTACTGACATGAGCTTGTCCCATTTAAGCACACTTAAATGCCATCGACTTGGCCCGGGATCGAACCCGCAGCCTCGGACATAGAAGGCCAGCGCAATACCAACTGCGCCAACCAGGCCGACTGTTATGTATATATTGTTTGTAAATAAGTAAATTAAAGTACAAAAAAGATACAAAAGCTGAAAACAATATAACGATGCACCGAACGAATTGGCTCAGACGGTAGCGTTTTGAGATTCGTATTCGGGAGGTCCCGGGTTCAAACCCCGTGGCCGACCAATCTGACTGGGTTCTTTCATGGTTTCTCTCAGTCACAAAGGCAAATGTCGGATTGGAAATTTACATACGATTATTCATCAGCGGCTCAATCATCAATATCATAAACATTAATCAAAATGTATTATCAGTCACACCAACACAAAGCCATCTGCAACATAGAATAGAAACAAGAACTCAAAAATAGTGAAAAAGATCTACTGGTATACCCACAAATTCTAAATACGCGGTATGACCACGAATGTTAAAGTAGGCTGGCCAGATTTTTTATGGTCCAGCAGGAGACATCGGCAATTTCAAGAAAAACAAGAATGTTGCAGAAAATACATGTAACACTAGATACAATTAATTATAGAACTTTGCACATTTGTAGAGTATCCTAATTTTTTAATTAAATTAATAAACATACGTAAACTACAGACGTGGACAAATTATTAGCAAAATTTAAGATTTTTATTATATATTTTTACAAAATATGATTCTTCAATTTAGACTACAGTTGACATTTTTGTATATTTCCAAATTATTAGAAAAATTGAAGAATTTAACTCCTCAATTTGGATTACATTTGATATTTTTGCATATTTACAAATTATTAGCAAAACTGAAGGTTTTTATTGTATTTTTTTACAAAATTCAATTCTTCAATTTGTACTACAGTTGACATTTTGGATATTTCGAAATTATTAGCAAAACTGAAGATTTTTGTTTTATATTTTTACAAAATTTGACTCTTCAATGCCGTTGACAATTTTGCTAATTTACAAATTATTAGCAAAATTGAAGACTTTTATTATATATTTTTACAAAACTTGACTCTTCAATTTAAACTACAGTTGACATTTTTGCATATTTCTGTCTACCGCAATGATGGAAATATCCAAATTGTCAAAAATTGAAAAGTTAAATTTTGTAAACAGAATTATCATAAAAATCGTCCATTTTGTTAATAATTTGTCCACTAAGAATTCAATTTCAGTACTGAGGCATGCATGGAAGTCTTTCACATAATATTGTACACACTGAATTCTAACACACACATTTTACAAGTACTTGTCTGAGAATATATCTTTTTAAGGATCTGTTCATTCCCATACAGCTTCACACTAAGTTCTTCATATGAGAAATGAAAGTTTGTTTATGCTCGACCATGCCGAAATGTAGTAATTATATACCTAGTAGCAGACCTTTAATGCATGTCATTAAAGTACACCTACTCATTACAGGTCAGGTCTTTCAGCCAATGACGACTCAGGTTACAACTGTTCAGCCAATGACAGGTCAGCTTTCTACCGTTATAAAACCGCAAGTATCGATTATTCTCGGATATGCAATCGAAAGAGAATTAGCGAAATGTCACTGAGGCTGGAAATCCAATACTGTCGCAGAAGGTTATGTTCTGTTACTATAATAATTAGCGTTATTTGTAAATAATATTCAAATAAATTCAATTTGTCATCTCGTTTTTCAATGTCTAATTTAATTTCAATGTTATCTCTGTAGGTTCTTATGGCCTAGCAAGGTCAATGTGAACATCTGTTGCTCGGAAAAAATCAATACTTTCGCATCTGCGCACATCTCACAACATACGGGACATTGGCCAAGGTCAGATACAAACAAAATTAATAATATCAAGTTAGAAATATGGTCGAGCATAAAAAGTCGTATGAAACTCGCCTATAATGGTAATTAAGAAGCTCGTATGAAAATTATGAAACTCGCTTGCGCTCGTTTCATAAATATCCATACTCGCTTCTTAATTACCTTCATTATAGGCTCGTTGCATAATGTACTATTTCACTTGTAACAAAGCTGTTTCAATTTTCATTCTTGACTTTTCATCAGTCCAGATTGAGTTCATTGTGGAGAAAAGTCTTTCAACTGACGAATTACTGACTGAAAGACACATGATTAAGGGCACTATTTTGAGAAGATTTTCAAATGGAATGGATTTTTTTTTTTGAAATGTTGAAAAACATCATACCAATTTTCAGCTGTTGGTTTGTCACAAAACTTCTCATTTTTTGAACTATTTAACTACGCTGTTCTTCTCAAAGAGTGAAGAATATCTCATACTGTACTCGCTGGTTCTTCAGTCTCATACTGAGAATTGTTCAGAAATGTGCATGAATCGCAGCAGTTTCATCACCATACTTAAATATTCACGTGTAAAATGTCACTGAAACAAAATCAAAACTTCTGGGGATAAAATTGATTTCCGGGGACAAAAACGGAGACATTTGTTCCCCGGAGACAGCAACTCCAAACCGGGGGGGACTGTCCCCGGAAATCGGGGACGTCTGGTTATGTTAAAGCGTGTATAAATAAACTTAACAAAACAAATATTTACTGGGTGTTCATTTCAAAGTGTGTCATGACGTCACTGTTGTTGGGTCACTGATTTGAAGCAAGTTTCAGCTTATATGTCAGAGAAGTTGCCTATTATTTAAGGCGTTCTTCAATCTGAACTTGAGAACGTGTACGGTATAACTTGAACGTCGTAGCAACAGATGGCGGTCTGTACGGTCTGTGTGCTACCATAATCTCTTTCGAACTGTGTTTTGCGCCGGCAAGTCGTACGCAGGGT
Source organism: Periplaneta americana (assembly GCA_025594305.2). Taxonomy (NCBI): domain Eukaryota; kingdom Metazoa; phylum Arthropoda; class Insecta; order Blattodea; family Blattidae; genus Periplaneta; species Periplaneta americana. The sequence goes on from JAJSOF020000013.1 coordinate 143,930,748, forward strand.
ATTTGTTATCATCGATTGCGTACGGTAACATTCCACAACATAAATCAAAATGCTCCGTGTCCATGTTGACCGTCGAAGTTAATGTCAACAAATACATAAGTAATCGTCTTAACCCTCTCCCCATATCCCGACAGTACGTATTTCCAAACAGTTCACATTCCTGCCACTACCGGCGTTACAGTACGTATCGGTACGTACTCTTCAGAATGAACGCCGTACTTGCTAGGCAACTTCTCTGCCTCATAGGTTATACACCTCTGCGGAAGTATAGGAAGATTGAATTCTCTAGGCTCATCGGCTAGCCACATGACGGCAAACAGCGAGCCATGACACACTTTGAACTGAACACTCAGTATATATATATAAACGATGTAAGTTCAATGGCATTAATATAAAGTGTCTTTACGTGATTTTTAACTTTAATTCAATAAGTCCTGAAAGAAGACTTTATTTTCTTCTTTCAGATAGCGGATCATTTCAGTTTAGTCCCTTCCTTCGTGTTTAAATATTCTTGTTACACTAAAATGTAGCCTACATAGTACTGAAATATGACAGTATTAAAAAGCACTTAATAATTCGTTAAAATTCGTGTTAGCTAGATGCGTTTCAGGACTTTGTTATCCTATCTAGCTACGTAGCTTTTGGGTCAGATCAGTTACTGAAGATAGGACAGTATAATCCTTAAACATGTATAGCTAACACGAATTTTAAAATTGTTAAGTGTTCTTTAATACTGTTATATTTTAATAACATGTACATTTTAATGATTTAATGAAAAACACTGTTGAATTGTGACTAATAATATAAACATGTCTTGTACGGGGTGTGTAACATAAAACTGGCCCGCGGAAAATATATATGAAATATATGAATTTATATGTATAAGATTGACTTGGAAATGACCCTGACAATGCAGGAAACTGTGATTTCGATGCAACAATGGGTTGCTGCTACATTCCCGCGCATTACGTATGTATGTATGTATGTATGTATGTATGTATGTATGTATGTATGTATGTATGTATGTATGTACGTATGTATGTATTTATTCACACTACAATGGGTATATACCCGGTGGCAGTGGTAACTAATTACACTCAATAATGACAATAATAAACTTATTAATTAAAAATACAGTTAATAATACCAATAATTAATACAAATAATTAATACTAATAATAATAGGGAATAATAACATTTAAAATAAATCTAATTTCTATCTTAAATCTAAGATCGAACTAAAACCCACGAGTATGGTATGTTCATATCTGCACAAGTACCTTTCCACATTACACTCATTTCGCTGTCAACTCACTCACTGCACTGGAACTACGACACATGTCACTGATTCTATCCTGATTTCACTAACACTTCAAAAACATTTCACTGTTCAAATACTTTGCACTGCCACTATAAACTATAAAGCTTCACTGACAGGAACACGTTTCACTGACACAACACACTTCACTGACACAACATAATTCTTCACTGATACAACACTTCAATAACAAAATATCATTTACATCCTTTACATACTGTGTATAATTACCGTCTATTAGTAAAGTCCTTAAGCCTATTTTTAAATACATTTTTGGTTGTTGGTAAAGCCTTTAATAAGTCTGCAGGTAAAGCATTCCAGTCCCTGATAGTATGGTTGAGAAAACAAAACTTTGCAGTGTCCGTACTCTGTCTTCTTTCCCTCAATTTATATGAGTGGTCGTTCCTTGAAGAGTAATTTGGCGGTTGCAACCTATTTTTAATTTCTCCCCAGACAGGCTCACCTCTGTATGTTTTGAACATTGCGCATAATCGAATTCGCGTTCTTCTGTCCTTGAGTGTGTCCCATCTTAATGGTGAATTTTTCCGACAACACCTGAGAGCCCGTTTTTGAATCTTTCCCACTGTCTTAATATGTTCTAATATGTAAGGATCCTACATGCAGGCACCATATTCCATTACTGGACGTACTAGTGATTTATATGCAATCTCTTTGGATTTATCAGAGTCCGTATGGATAGCTCAGTTCGTGAGCAAAAACACATATTGTTAATACTGTACTGTATTTTGATTAAAAAAAAAACCTAATGAAAATTATCAAACTCAAAATCGCGATATTTCCTAATTTATGTAAATGGATGAACTATTTTTTTACCTCCTATACTTAATAATGTGATATGTTTGTATTTTACGCCAGCATCATCGAACGCCGATTGTGGAATGAGGTAGCAAACGGTGTTTCCGGTTCTCAACCGTTAATCCAAAGGTATAGGCTTAGCTAGGTTAATATTATAAATGTTAGTAAAAATAAAATGATGTCCCGGGTATACACTCGTAGAAAAATCACAAGATTATTTGTTTGGTTGTCATGGAAACGCTATTTCTCTGAAAAGTAATTCCACATGCACGCCTAATGTAGGGATTTGCTCGACATAGAGAGCGGATATTAAAGGAGAAGAAGAAAAACAGCGTAGCTCAAAGCTGCTTATTTTAAACGTATAGCAGATGTTCTGTAATTCAGGAGGAATGACCTTCTGCTAATGCTTTCAATTAAAACTTAATAATTGTTATGAAAAAAAGAAAAAAGAAAAAGAAAAGCAGACCCTCGCAAAATGGTTTTCACTTCACTTTATAGAATTTTTTTTTATTTCTGTTTAAAACGTTTGTAAACATCACACAGCTCTCAGAAAGGTAGTGTGTTTTACTACCTCAGCCAGATTTGAGAGGATTTATCTGTGATCAGTGTTTTGAACACATTAAATAAACGTGTTTACAAAGGTGGCGGAATACTGTATTTATTTTATACACATCAAAGTACGTAACTGTACTATAATACAAAATATAGAATCAATATCATATTCAATAACTCTTCATAGTTCATAGCATACATGATATTGCTAACATTAAAAATGACATAAGGAAATCGCTGTTAAATTCATTTTACGTCTCTTATTAATACGTGATAAATAGGTTTCAGCCGCCAAATTACTCTTCAAGGAACGACACTGAAGACTGAAGAAGGAAGACAGAGGACGGACACTGGAAAGTTTTCTTTTCTCAATCGTACTATCAGGGACTGGAATGCTTTACCTGCAGACTTACTAAAGGCTTTACCAACAACCAAAACTGTATTTAAAAATAGGCTTAAGGACTTTACTAATAGATGGTAATATACTCGTATTATACACACTATTTAAAGGGTGTAATTGATATTTTGCTATTTGAAGTATTGTATCAGTGAAGAAGTGTGTTGTGTCAGTGAAGTGTGAAGTGTGTTTGTATCAGTGAAGTTTTATATTTTATAGTGGCAGAGCAAAGTATTTGAACAGTGAAATGTGTTTTAAATGTTTGTGAAATCAGGATAGAATCAGTGAAATGTGTCGCAGCTCCAGTGCAGTGAGTGAGTTGTCAGCGAAATGAGTGTAGTGCTGAAAGATACTTGTGTAAGTATAATCATATCACACTCGTGGGTTTTAGTTCGAACTTAGGGTTAAGATACAAATTAGATATACTTAAAAAAAAAGTGATCGTGCTTAATTTAATTTAGGATATTCCCTGTTATCATTATTATTATTATTATTATTATTATTATTATTATTATTGAGTTATTGGGTTATTTTACGACGCTGTATCAACATCTAGGTTATTTAGCGTCTGAATGATATGAAGGTGATAATGCCGGTGAAATGAGTCCGGGGTCCAGCACCGAAAGTTACCCAGCATTTGCTCGTATTGGGTTGAGAGAAAACCCCGGAAAAAACCTCAACCAGGTAACTTGCCCCGATCGGGATTTGAACCCGGGCCACCTGGTTTCGCGGCCAGACGCGCTGACCGTTACTCCACTGGTGTGGACATTATTATTGATTTATTATTGTGTTTATTATTTGTCATTATTAAGTTTAATTAGTTACCATTGCCACCGGGCATAGCCTATACCCTAGATCATATATGTAACAGATATGTCGGGTTTATAGGCTTTGAGGTTAACAACTTTTGTCAGGTTTACTACGATGCCATCTAGTTGTTACATAAGGAGTCACGTCATAATACCCATTTGAATTGCATTAGCGACTGTGCTGCTATCTCGTGTTCGTTTACGGCGAACGGGTGGCGATCCTGGCGGTTGTTCTCTTCAAAGTGCTGCCGATTTTAACGTAGCGAGGAGTTATCTGTTACATATATGGTCTAGGCCTATACCCATTTGCAATGTGACTAAATACATACATACAATACAATTAACACAATCTATGTTAACTATATATCCTTTCTATAATACGGAATTATGATAATAGTAAAATTGAAATAAAAAAAATTGCTTTTAAGTACATTTCGCATCTAGTATTAACAAGCCATCTATATAATACACAATAGAAACAGGAACTCAACAATAGTAACAATGGTCTACTGCCATAACCACAGATCTAAAACACGCGATATGACCACAAATGTCAAAACGAGTATATATATATATATATATATATATATATATAATTTTATATGCATGTATATATATTATATGCATGTACAAAGTATATTATAAAGGTGTTAAATGAGTAACTTACGATTGTTGTGCAAAGCCGCCTTAAATAAACGCAGTCATTTGTTTTAATTTTATATCAACCTCACTGAGACGGTACTGACAAAAAACGCATTTTATTTTAGAACATATATCTCGTTAAAAGTAGGTTCTATTAAAATTTTGCACAAAATAAAACTCATCAGAAATATTTTTAAAGGAATATCTGTTATGTAAATCAATGATAAGCGAGATATTTCGGTTTATTTACTTTATAACCGTCCTTTTAAAGAAAGTATTTTGAATGCCATGTAGCCTAAAATCTAAGTGGGAACCAACTTATTATACATACTAATTTTCACAGAAATCGGTTCAGCCATTGTCGAGTGAAAAGGTAACAAACATATGGACATACAAACAAAAAAAAAGAAAAGCGATTTTCGGTCTCAGCATAGTTCATTATGCATGTTAATACATTTTTAACGCGAAAATTAGCACAAAAATTTAGGCTACAGTTTTATTATTAGTATACAATACAATTAAATCTTAGATTAGCCTTCTTCATGTCACGTTAGCGCAATCTAACTAAGTTATATTATAATATGGTCGCTAGGATACATAATGTATTAAAACTTAAAAGGACATAAGGCAATCGCTGTTAAGTTCATTTTATGTGCATTATTAATTACAACTGAACTTTAGAGTCAGTCTTCTTATGTCACTTTAACATAATCTATGTTAATTAATGTGGTTGCTAGGACACGAAATCGTGCTAATACTAAAACTGACATTAGAAAATCGTTGTTAAGTTCGTTTTATGTGCATTACTAGCCGTACCCGTGCGCTCCGCTGCACCCGTTAGAAATAAATATAAAGTAATTACATAATTAAAATAGGACGTTTGATCCAGGGAACATTCGTGTTTGATAGAAGGATAAATCGTTTAATATGTTACTTAATTTAAATTGCATCCAAATAATTAAAATGCGATCATTTTGGTCCAGAGACACTCATTTGGTTCAATGACAATTCCTTTAACATGTTTCTTAATTTTTCATTACATGCAACCATAGTTTAATGAACATTGACATCATTTAGATTTAATGTGTATACTTTATTTTACTTGTTATAGGTTTCCATTGAATTATGGTAATAACTTAATTTTAACCCTTTTTTTCTACGTATTCAGTAAATGGCGCTTGGCCCACTATGGTTCTGAACCCTTCAAATAACTTATATTATATTATATTATATTATATTATATTATATTATATCAGAAGTTACTGTAATAACATTATAGCATTATGTCCATCTAGAGAAACTACACTTTCCAATGGTGAAATAATAATTAATTATACAAATCGGTTAATTTAGCTTCCGATATTACTTCATACAAACACAAACTTTTTCTGTAGGCTATCTTTCATAGCTTTCGATTGTTGCTGTCCAAGGCCCCTTATAGACGAAGTCATTTGTTTTTTAATTCATTACACGGCCTTAGATGACAGTTATTTCAATTTTAAAACTCATTTATCTCGTTAAATATCAGTCCTATCAAAACGTTTCAAGGAATAAAACTTATCGCAAATTATTTTTAAAGAAGCTTTTGTTATGTAACATTTTTCACAAAAATCAATAATAAGCGAGATATTTCGATTTATTTAATTCTGACACCTTATAACCCCCCTTTTAAATAATGTATTTTGAATGCCATATAGCCTAAAATCTAAGTTACAACGAACTTAATTTATATTCCAATTTTTATCGAAATCGGGTCAGCCATTATCGTGTGAAAAAGTAACGAACATACAGACAGAGAGACAGACATACAAACAAAAATTTCAAAAAAGCGATTTTCGGTTTCAGGGTGGTTAATTATATATGTTAGGACCAATTATTTTTGGAAAATCGAAAATTACCTGAAAAATTTCGGCTACAGATTTATTATTAGTATAGATGGTCCCTAGGAAACGTAATGCAGGCCTATTAAATCTTAAACGTACATAAGGCAATTGCTGATAAGTTCATTTTATGTGCATTAATTACAACTGAACTTTAGAGTCCGTCTTCTTATGTCACTTTAACATAATCATAGCTAATGTGGTTGCTCGGATACGAAATCGTGCTAATACAGAAACTGACATAAGAAAGTCGCTTTTCAGTTCATTTTATGTTTATTATTAATTACAATAATTGAACTTTAGAGTCAGTCTTTTTATGTCACGTTAACACAACCTATGTTTGGTATATGTGGTTGCTAAGATACGAAATCGTGCTTATACTGAAAATGAAATGAGTAGGCGAGTTTCAAAATTGTCCTTATCCACTCTGTTATTTTTGGAAAAATACAAAAAAAAAAAAAAAAACTCCTAGTATGCACATTAATAAATAATTTTCAATGAAACTTTTTTCTGGTGTTGATTGCAGTTTTTTATCACATTTGGGAAATATCTGTCATGTGATTCCTTTGAAAATTAATAAAATATTTTGGAAAAGGAGAGTTTTGAAACTCACGTACCCACGTAAAGTCGCTGATAAGTATATTTTATGTGCGTTATTACAAATGAACTTCAGAATCAGTCTTATGTGACTTTAACACAATCTATGTTAACAATGTATGTGGTTCCTAGGATACGAAATCGTGCTAATACTAAAACTGACATACGAAAATCGTTGTTAAGTTCGTTTTATGTGCATTATTAATACTACAGTTCAAACTAAGAGTGAATCTTCTTACATCACGTTAACACAATGTATGTTATGTGGTTGCTTGGATACAAAATCGATTTTTTCGTAAGGTTTGTGAAAGTTTTAGAATCGCACTTATGAAGAGACATCCGTCTGCCTGCCATCCTGGATCATCCTTGAGAAAGTCTTGCCAATTACGGGCCACGCCCACTTCTGATTCTTATGGGCTGTGTGGAGATTCAATAACGCCGGCTGCTCTACAACAGGGTCCGGACGTCGTGTGCGGACTTATTAATCGAGAAGAGGGTGGAGAGAGGGGGGACGAGGCCCTCGGTGACAAGCCCGCAGATCATTTCTCTCTGCCCTCACAATCATCAACTACTCCTGGACGTTTCTTGTGGTGATGAGGATCTTCCACCCTCGCACTCTGGCGGCTGTACCACAAATTACGATCCACTCCAACGGACATCTCCATGGCAACGCGCTTGTAAGTGACCTGTACATTGTGTAGCGATGAATATTGAGTGGAGGGTGTTGGCATCGGCAAAAACAAGGATTCAAGGAAGCTTTTGACACTGGTGCCAAATTGTTGTGCCCGAAACATTAACTAGAAATAGTACAGTAAAACCCGCTAATTTGGAATTCGCAATAATTTTAACAGTTCCTTTCTTTTTTACACAAGACACTTGGAGATTAATACAGGGTGAGCCAAAGAAACGGAAGAATTTTAAATAGTGAAATGAAACTTTAAATATTGTATTAAATTAACTTTTATTATATGAAACTGAAGAATATACAGTCTGCTCCGTTTGGGTATGGATAATATTAATTTATTATTATATAGCTATTATGAGAGCGATGAAGTTACAGGAGAATGGAGAAAGTTACACAACACAGAACTGCGCGCATTGTATTCTTCACCTGACATTAAATCCAGACGTTTAAGATGGGCAGGGCATGTAGCACGTATGGGCGAATCCAGAAATGTATATAGAGTGTTAGTTGGGAGGTCGAAGGGAAAGAGACCTTTGGGGAGGCCGAGACATAGATGGGAAGATAATATTAAAATGGATTTGAGAGAGGTGTGATATGATCATAGAGACTGGATTAATCTTGCTCAGGATAGGGACCAATGGCGGGCTTATGTGAGGGCGGCAGTGAACCTCCGGGTTCCTTAAAAAGGTAAGTAGGTAAGTAAGTAAGTAAGTAAGTAAGTAAGCTATTATGATAGTAGGAAAAATTTCTTGCTGGTTATATTATGATTAAAAGATGGCAGTTTTATATATATGACAATCATCAATGCATAATCTGAAAGGACAAATGAAAATCGTAGATGATTAAAATGGCTACTACAAATCAACGGCGGGCACAATGTGTTTTTGGTGTGCTAAATTTGAGAGTGTTAAAAGAGTTCAAGAGAATTGTGCGTAATGTACTTAAATACGATTCCATAATGTTGTGGTATCGAACATTTGTAGAAACAGGTTTTGTGTCAAAAAAAAAAAATGCAGGAGGTCGCAGTACGAGAAGCAGCTATCTCTTGGTTTGGCCTCCAAACTCCCCAGATCTAACCCCTCCTGACTTCTTCGTGTGGGGTTTTGTTAAAGACAATGTCTATTCACAGAAACCCATAACACTGATGATCTGACAGCAAAAATTACTCAAGCTTTTCAACAAATCACCCCTCTTAAGTTACAACTGAGATGGGCTGAATTGCATCACCTTTATGAGTTGTGCAGAGTGTGCAATGGGGGTCATGTTGAGCTCTGAGGAATCTCCCATCTTTCAGTGTTGTAAGCACAAAGTTTTAAAAAATTAAGTTCAGTAGTAAATATTTTACGGTGTTTATATTTTGTCCGTACCCAAACGTATGCTATTTGCGTGTAACCACTACTTCTTGAAAACGACATCCTTCAAATGCCCTCCACCAGCGTTCAAACATTATTGTATGAGCTCTTTGAGGTTTCTTATTATACTTTGCAACATTTCTACTGTGATCTTTGAAATTTCTTCACGTATTGCTGTCTTCAGTTGTTCAATGTATCTCGGTTTGTTTGTATATATTTTGCTTTTTAGATACCCATAAAAATTTCATTCTTAAATCGGGGGAACGTGCAGGCCAGAGAGTGTCTCCATTATCTCGATATGACATGTTTCCCAAACAAATTTCGCATTTCCGTCATACTGTAGTATATGCTATTGTACAGTCTTGCTGAAACCAAGTTTATCTGTTAATACGAAAATTTCTTCCTCTCAATAGACCACTTAAAAATTTTGAATCATTATCGCATTACGAGCTGCATTAAATGTTTTCGCACGATCACTGGCGTCCTAAAAGAAATATGGCCCAATAATTCCTAAATTGCGAACCCAGGTTTTAGTCGATTGCGAAGAGGACACAGGATCATGACGGAGTTGAAAGTGGCTGCGAAACTCTACGAGCAGCTTCTGCACATTGACGATTTAGATAATAAGATTTTACAGCAAATTGCTCACCAGACCAATTCTATAGGTTTAATAAATTGCAACAATCACACTAAACAATGACAAAGAATCTAAGCCTATTGAAATAATCCAAGTCGGTCTACTACCAACAACAAAATTAAAATCTTGGCCCATCTTGTGTTAATCTCCTGGTCCTTTTGCTTTAGGAATATGCCATATTTTTTATTACGTTACATATTTATATCTAGTAAATAAGTCTATCAAAACTTCTTAACCACAGTTACTTTTCAAGGGTGGTTTAGTTAACCCATGATTACTATATTTTTAACTGAGGTTAATACACATCACAATCAGCTTGACGGCCGGTTGTCCATGTTCGGAAACGTATGAAAATGTTTACGCTCGACCATGCCGAAATGTAGTAATTATACACCTGGTAGCAGCCCTTTAATGGACCTCATTAAAGTACACCTATTCATTAAAGTCCAGGTGTTCCACCAATGAGAAAATACCATTGTAGCAATATGAAAGCGCAAGTATCGATTATTCTCGGATATGCAATCGAAAGACAACTGTTTTCGCAGGAGTTCTGCGACAATTTTAGTAGACGCTGGCGGCGACATCACAACATTGAAACGTCACGAAGGTTGGAAATCCAATACTGTCTTGAAGAATCGATCCAAAATAAAATTGAAATCTCAAATACAATATTAAACTCAGTCGAAAAAAACAACACACAAATTAACATCTATTTACCGTCATCTTCCAGCCTCTCACAAAGCACATTCCCACAAATTCATTTCACCAATTGCACAATAAATCACCTATATTTGAAATAAAGTCAGTTCTGTTACTAATAATTAGCGTCAATTGTAAATAATATTCAAATAAATTCAATTTGTAATCTCGTTTTTCAATGTCTAATTCAATTTCAAGGTTATATCAAGGTTAATGTTTATTTTACTCTCTAGATTATATCAAGGTCAATGTCGACATTTGTTTCTCGGAAAAAAACCAATACTTTCGCGTCTGCGCACATCTCACAATTTACGAGGTATTGCACAAGGTCAGTTCCGCTCCTCAGTGAGATAAGAATAACATGAATACTTATGAATAATTTCAAGTTAGAAATATGGTCGAGCATAAAAAGTCGTATGAAACTTGACTATAATGGTAATTAAGACGCTCGTATGAAAATTATGAAACTCGCTTGCGCTCGTTTCATAAACATACTCGCATCTTAATTACTACCATTACAGACTCGTTGCATAATGTAGGCCCTACTAATTTGATACCGTACTGACACATTTTATTTTTCACTTATGAGATATCGGAGCAAACGCTTCGGGACAAGCTGTGAACAGTGTCATAGAAATTGGATCACGGTGACCAAACACGTATTACACCCTTCACAGATTCTCTGCGGGCGTGACGAACTGGATTACCACCGCTAAGCAGTTTCTTCTTACCATATCACCAAGTTATGCAACTCAATTACCAGTCATTAAGCCGCTCTGAAAGTTTATATCTGAGATGTGACTGTCTCTGTTACCGCAGAGCCGACAGTGAGATTCTCTTTCACGCGGATTGTAAAACAACCCAAATAAGAACGTGTGTGGTTGTTATGGATACGGACATGGATATGGCAAACACGACCAGTAAATGGTGCCTTGTTTGGAGCACTTTTCTCGCTAAATTCAAGTAAAACAAAATAATGTTTAAACGAAATTGAAGCACTTCAAGAGGGGAAAAGGCAAATAAGCGTAGTTTAAGTGTTCCAGTGTATAAGTGTTTTGAGTGTTAAGATTTGTGAAAGCGTTGCAAGTGTCGCAGCTTAGTGCAAATAGTGATTTAGTGTGTTCTAAAATTTTTATTTTTGTTTGTACAATTTGTGTTATGAGTAATGTCCATTTGTGATTTTGTAATTAGGCTATGTTGATTTGTCTTGTATTGGCGTGTTACTTTTCAATTTATGTGTTTACTTTTGTAGGTTTTTTTATATTTTAATCTATTGTTATATTTGTGTTGTTTGACGTATTCATGTTATGATTTTATAATTATGTTGATTTGTTTTGTATTGACGTGTCATTTTTAAATTTATGTGTTGTTTTTGTATTTGTATTTTGTTCTGTTCTTTTCGTTTAGTTTTTGTATTTGTGTTGTGACCCGTGTTCATGTTATGATTTTGTAATTATGTTGAGTTGTTTTGTATTGACGTGTCATTTTTAAATTTATGTGTTGTTTTTGTATTTGTATTTTGTTCTGTTCTTTTCGTTTAGTTTTTGTATTTGTGTTGTGACCCGTGTTCATGTTATGATTTTGTAATTATGTTGAGTTGTTTTCTGTTGGCGTTTTGTTTTTTATTTTGTGTGTTGCTTTTGCAGTCTGTATTTTCTTGTGTTCCTTTTGTTCTGTTTTTGCATTTGTGTTGTGAGCCGTGTTCATGTTATGATTTTGTAATTATGTTGATTTGTTTTGTATTGGCGTGTTATTTTTCATTTTGTGTTATTTTTGCATTCTGTATTTTCTTGTGTTCCTTTTGTTCTGTTTTTGCATTTGTGTTGTGAGCCGTGTTCATGTTATGATTTTGTAATTATATTGATTTGTTTTGTATTGGCGTGTTATTTTTCATTTTGTGTGTTGTTTTATTCATTCCGTAATTTCTTGTGTTCCTTTTGTTCTGTTTTTGCATTTGTGTTGTGAGCCGTGTTCATGTTATGATTTTATAATTATGTTGATTTGTTTTGTATTGTCGTGTTATTTTTCATGTTGTGTGTTGTTTTTGCATTCTGTATTTTCTTGTGTTCCTTTTGTTCTGTTTTTGCATTTGTGTTGTGAGCCGTGTTCATGTTATGATTATGTATTTATGTTGATTTATTTTGTATGGGCGTATTATTTTTTTATTTTGCGTGTTGTTTTTGCATTCTGTATTTTCTTGTGTTCCTTTTGTTCTGTTTTTGCATTTGTGTTGTGAGCCGTGTTCATGTTATGATTTTATAATTATGTTGATTTGTTTTGTATTGGCGTGTTATTTTTCATTTTGTATGTTGTTTTTGCATTCTGTATTTTCTTGTGTTCCTTTTGTTCTGTTTTTGCATTTGTGTTGTGAGGCGTGTTCATGTTATGATTATGTATTTATATTGATTTATTTTGTATAGGCGTATTATTTTTTATTTTGCGTGTTGTTTTTGCATTCTGTATTTTCTTGTGTTCCTTCTGTTCTGTTTTTGCATTTGTGTTGGGAGCCGTGTTCATGTTATGATTATGTATTTATGTACATTTATTTTGTATGAGCGTATTATTTTTTATTTTGTGTGTTGTTTTTGCATTCTGTATTTTCTTGTGTTCCTTTTGTTCTGTTTTTGTATTTGTGTTGTGAGCCGTGTTCATGTTTTGATTTTGTAATTATGTTTATTTCTTTTGTGTTGGCATGTTATTTTTTATCTTGTATGTTGTTTTTGTATTTGATATTTTGTTGTGTTCTTTGTGTTGTGTTTTTGTATTTATGTTCTGAGCCGTATTCACGTTGCGAATTAGTATTTGTATCGTTTTGTATTTACTGTATATTATTGATTTATAATTGTATTATTGTTTTGTATAATGCTCAAAAAATTGTTTCATAGGCTATTATGTCAACTTATGAAAATTTGCATATATATATTTTGGTTTCTGCTAAAAACAAATATGGTCCATATTAGTTCACTACAAACTTAGGAAGAAATATACAATTTTTTGAGCACAAAAATAAATTTACAATCAGTTTCTCGTAAGTTAACAATAAAATAATATGCAACAATTTCTCTGAGCACTGTAATTGTGTTGAATTGTTTTATGTTAATGTGTGTTTTGTTTTGTATTTGTATTTTGTTGTGTTCTTTATATTAAATTCTGTATTTATGTTGTGATTCGTGTTTATGTTCTATTTGTGTTATTGATTTGTATTTTTATTATTGCTTTATAATTGTGTTGTTCGATTTATTTTGTATTGGCGTCCTATTTTGTGTGTTGTTTTGTATTTTGTTGCGATCTTTATGTTGTGTTTTTGTATTTTTGTTGTGAGCCGTGTTCTTGTTGTGATGTATTTGTGTAACTGGTTTGTAACTGTGTTATTCTTATGTAATTGTGCTGTTTGATTTGTTTTCTATTAACGTGTTATTTTGAGTTTTGTTTTGTATCTGTATTTTGTGTGTTCTTTGTGTTGTGAATCGTGTTCATATTGTGATTTCCTATTTCTGTTTTATTATTGTGTTATTAATCTGTAATTTTACTACTGATCTGTAATTATGTTGTTTAATTTATTTTGTATTGGCGTCCTATTTTGTGTGCTGTTTTGTATTTGCAGTTCATTATGTTCTTCGTGATGTGAGCCGTGTTGATGTGATTTTGTATATTTTCTATTATTGATATGTAATTATATTATTGCTTTCTAATTGAGTTGTTTGATTTGTCTTGTATTGGTGTGTTATTTTGTGTGTTCTTTCTATTCTGTTTTTTTAATTATGTTGTGAGCCATGTTCATGGTGTGATTTTTATTTGTGTTATTAATTTGTAATTGCATTTTAATTTTGTAAGTATATTGTTTCATTTGTTTTGTACTGGCATGTTATTTCGTTTTGTATTCATTCATTCATTCATTCATTCATTCATTCATTCATTCATTCATTCATTCATTCATTCATTCATTCATTCATTCATTTATTTTATTCCATAGATCTTACATGAGTAATGAAGCTTTAAGATGTGGAACAAGTCAAAATTTTACAATATTACAATTACAATTTTTACACATTTTTACAGTTTTACAATTTAGTAATTTTCTACAATTTTTACAATTTTGTTCAATTTTTTTACAATATTTTGGCGAGATGTAGTGAGATGAGGTGAGGTCCGAGGATTCGCCAAAATATTACCCGGCATTTGCCTTTTGGTTGGGGAAAACCTCGGAAAAACCCAACCAGGTAATCAAATCAGAGGGGTTGATGCCGAGGACTCGCCATAGTCCATCCGGCTTCAGTCCCACGGCTGTGGAAAACCTCGGAAGAAACCAAAGACCAAAGGGGGATCCAACCCAAACCCGAACACAGCTCCGGATCAGCAGCCAACGAGTCTGCCGACTAAGCTACATCGATGGCTCTACTAAAAGTATACAATCAGATTATTAAATTTACAAACGCAAACGATCATTCATAAGTTGAGCTATATGTACAATACAAAACAAGTTAATTAAATTTAAGGCATAAACAATTCAACCAGTTGTGATATACAGAAATTGATAATACATATCATGCAAACTACTTCAAATTACAAGTATTTTATTGTTTTCTTTGTATTGTGTTTTGTATTTTTTGTGTAAATAATATGTTTATTTCATTTGTATTGTACCAATATTACCACCAGGTATACGTCCATTCGTAATGCAATAAAAAATTCATTTTTAATTCATTCATAATCACAAAATCGATGTTTTAGATACAGAACAAAAAATTTGGTGAAGTCTTTTATCTGCTGAAGAGTGTATTTTTATGAATTTAAAATCTGAATTGTGTTTTAAGTAAATATTATCATTACGAACTATTTTTATGGTTCTCCTCTGGTCTGCCGGTTTCTTTAGCGAGCTCTGTATACCATCCGTCCCATTCCAAATTTCCATGTGAAATACACAACTGCAATGACGTGCATTGTGTTACATGCGGGTACATAGCCATACGAACTGACATGAGTTTGTGGTCAATTGTACAATAGAAACAAAAGACAGCAGAATGCGAATTGTAACACGGTCCAATTAAGGTTCTGACATGGTTGCTAAGCTACGGCATTTTAATATACACGTTATAAAATCGTTACTCCTCTAACTGCCTTAAATAACTTTATATTATGCTATTATGTAACGGATGTCATTCAGCTAACAGAAAGGAGATAATTTTATCTCTCACCGTAAATTTATTTTACACTGATCATATTAGGCCTACATCCCTTGTTTCTGACGGCATTTTATTGTCCCCTGCTCCCCCAAGATATTGTCCACAAGTGGTGTGTTTCGTACTGTAATGAGGTTTGTACTGTAAACTGGTTATATGAAGACAACCAAATCCTGCCCAGACCTCTTTGTGGCTGCGACGGTAAATTCAATCCCCAGAGATATACAGTATACTCGGACACAATCTAACTTACACGGCTTAAGTTACATCCCGCATCAAAATCACAACTGTCCCTTCTTTACAGCATCCATTGTTTTCTTTTATTGTTTCTCACCTTTATTTCTTAGTTTCATTTTAGTTTCCATTCATTTGCTATTTCTGCTATATCTATTTGTTTTTCTCTTAATCTATTTGTCAATTATTTTTAATTGTTTTATTGTTATTTGCAGACGACCAGCTAGTTATAGCACATGACTATGAGGACATAGAATATATGACCAGAAAACTTATAGAAGAATATAATAAACTAGTGGCTTGTGCAGCAAATGCTGTTCGTTAGACGATCAAATAAAAATTTATCAGATTTATTTTCAATGAAGAATATCAGACATTTTGAAAATTATTTGGTTCCATAATAATGAAACCTACTCCCTCTGAATGTTTTTCTTTTATAACAAATACTTTTTCTTGAACCTATCCACCTTAGTTTTTGAGTTTCAACGCGAAAACGCAAGTAACAATGTTAGGACGATCAGTGGGTTTTCATGTGGGAGCAAAGTAATAGCTATTTCAGGTCATTGTGGATCGTAGGTGAAACTTAAAAAAAAAAGTCAGGTTTGCTATGCTTTCGAACAATAGACATAGCATCTTGGTATAGCTGCTGGATGTAGAGCTTGAAATGTAGAGGGTAAAATCATTTTATCCCGCTAAGAGATCTTGCTGAAATGATCGGGAGACTACAAAATTTTGTAGGCCTCTTATTTTATCAGTAAGTAATACCTTTTGGTCTTTCCTTAGGAACTGTAATTTTTACGCTCTCTCGAGCCAATACTGAAGAGAATGACGCATATAAATATCTACACCACATCGCCATAAAGTATATGAAAAAAAAAAACCCAACCCCACTTGATAAATAACTATACAAATATTTTATTTTTAATAACAATATTATTATCTTACGTAAGTTTTGTAGTTATATAATAACTGCCATTCAGTAAATTATAGAAATGAAGATCTAATTTCAGATATTCTCTACATCTACTTACATAACCCCAAAACGTTTCACTTTCATATGATCAATATAGCATTAGTATGTATAATTAATGAAAAATAGTCATATCATGGTATTAACTATAATAATATTTCATTTCTAATGGTAATAATGTTATCAAACCACCTCTAGTTTTGTAGATTTTAATATCCAATACACAGCTGTACTCAGAAATTTACACACCGCAAAATCAGACCTGTAAATTATTTTAGCAAGTCTTGAGTTTTTAATAACCAATTGAATTTGAGCTCTAAATATGTCAGCAATCTTGCAGGTCATGGCCTTCGTGTAATAATCTATTGTTTATTGTAGTGTGTGTTTTGTTTTATTCTGAAATCACTGCCGACTGCTGAAATGGAATTAGTTCTCAAAACTGACGAAAGATGGATTTTGGAAAATTGGAAAATTATGTAGGAAAATTGACATTTCACGGAAAACTACTATTTTTCTGAAAAACTTTGGGTTCCAAGCTTCAAAATGAGGGGTCATTTATTAAAATCCGTTCAGCCATTTTCCCGTAATTTCCACTACCAGTTCAAATTATATATATATATATATATATATATATATATATATATATATATATATATAGATTTAGAGAAAACACTATATATGTGTTTTGGGGAGAAAATTAAAGATTTGGTTTTGGAAGATGGAGTGGGATATATCAAAAGATGTGAGGAGTGTGAATATTTGAGAGTAAAAATTAACTCAACATACAGCCAGGAAAGTGACATAAAATATAGAATTCAGAAAGGTAGATCGGCAATAGCTATGTTAAATGGGGTTTGGTGGGATAAGACAATAGCAACTGAAACAAAACTCCAAATCTATAAATCTATAATAAGGAGTACTATAACATATGGGGCGGAAACATGACATTTAAACACGAATCTGAGATTGAAACTCCTCTCCACTGAAATGAATTGTTTTAGACGTTCCAGTAGACATTCTAAATTGGAAAAAATTCGAAACACAACCATTAGACAAGAAATGGGAGTTAATAGTACATTGTTAGATTTCGTTAGCTACAAGCAATTAGAATGGTATGGCCACGTACGTAGAATGCCAGAAATAAGATTGCCCAGACAGATTTTGGAATGGATTCCGCCAGGAAGCGGAAAGAGGGGAAGACCAAGGAAAACCTGGATGGACGATATAAGAAGTGGAATGAAGGAGAGAGGCTTGGAGGAACGGGATTGGGAGGAAAGAGAAGAATGGAGGAAAAAGATAAGAATTTAAACACTTTGGATACAGGAAGATGTAGTTTACATTGTAACCCTATTAATGATGATTTTTAATTTTGTCCGTTATTTAAAGAAGGTAAATTTGCGAATTCAAAATGAGACAATAAAACATCGGATCTGTGCCCTTCAGCGCTGTAGTATTAGAAGTATTTAGTAGTATTTATTTATTTAATCTGGTAGAGATAAGGCCGTCAGGCCTTCTCTGCCCCTCTACCAGAGGATTACAACTCTAATATGAAACTCTTAGAAAAGTTAACGTCTGTACTCATTCCATTCCACCCGCTTTCCTCCCACCACGTTAAACAGCAGGCCACGAGCTTTGCCGAATAGGGATGTTGCCAAACTTCCGTCAAACGGTGTCATAAATAACTGGTCCTCCATGCTACAATATTATTTCTTTCAATCAAAATGCATCTTGTATTTCTACATTTTTTAAACCTAAATCCCATGTCTCGAATCACTTTTCGTAGCGTTTCTCTCCAACCTTTGAAATTATTGCTTCTCTCGCAAGCTTCAGTAATTTCTTCAATGTTGAAACTTCTTTCTGAACGGTATAAAATTCTTGTATCTTTCTTCTTAAAATACATCGATTGATATCATCCACAAGAATTAAAGGTTTCCTTGGTCTGTTCCCTGGTGATTCTAGCTTTTCATCTCCTGCACAGACTCCTTCTCCTGATTTTCTTTATTAGGCACTCTGACCTGCCTATATAAATTACATACAAATGTTATATTATTAGTTAAATAAGTAATTTTAATACGTAATAAATTGAAATAAAATAAGCCTCACCTGTGATCGCAACTGCTCTTTTCGTTGCCTGATTCATAGGAAACAGATATTGACCTGTTTGTTTCTCTTCATCGAAAAATGGTATTACGTACTTGCTTATTAATATTTCTTTCGTCATTCCATGCTACAGTGTTCATGTTGACTTGACAACACTGGACTGCAAGTGCAAATAAACTGTCCCGCAAGAAGGCTCAAAATTGTGAGTAGTGGGAGAGAGAAAGGGAGAGAGAGATAGGAATGCAGGGAGAGAAATGAATTACCGAGGCTGAGAAGGAATTAGGGTTCAGTTCGCATATCTTACGGGGGCACAGATAAACAGTTTCAAATACTTGGGGTGTACTATAAGCAGTGAATGAGTTGCTGCCAGGAAGTCAAAAGGAGGATAGCAAAGGAAGCTTTTAATAGAAAAAGGAGCATCTTATGCGGACATTTGGATAATAACTAAGGAAGAGACTAGCGCAGTGCTTTGTGTGGGGTGTGGCTTTGTATGGGGCAGAAAAATGTACAGTCTTAGGAAAAAGTATTGTAGCACAGATGGTTTATAAATCCCAGAAAGGAGGCAGTGCGCATGATCAGACATACAACGAAACAAAACTAATTTTATTACTTCAACTAGTCCTCTTGTCCTCTGATCATGCGCATTACCTCCTTTCTGCGACTTATAAAGTACTTGTGCGACAAAACTTTTTTCTGAGACTGTACACTGGCTGAGAAGGCTCCGCCTTGTTAAATTCAAATGCGGGAAGCATTAAGACAACTTAAAATAAGTATCGAAATTTAATTCCCAATCCCAAACATTCTTACAGTCTCAACCTTGTTCACAACAACATTCACGAACAGCGTAAACGTTTCACGTAATTATAGAGATTAGATGAATTCCTTTTCACTTTTTTTTGTCATTTAATTTCCCTTCATTTTATTTCCTCTATTTGTAACTTTTGCTTTGCTTTTCTTTTTATTGGTGTTTTAATTTGCTTTAATTCTTACTGATGTTTGAGGGGTTGAATGAGTCTCAAACGCCAACATGCATTCATACGTACAGGGTGATCCGTTTGGGTATGGATAAAATAAAAACACCGTAAAACATTTACTACTGAACTTAATTTGTTGAAACTTTGTGCACACAACACTGAAAGATGGGAGATTTCTCAGAGATCAACATGACCCCCATTGCGCACCCTGCACAACTCATAGCGGTGATGCAATTCAGCCCATGTCCGTTGTAACATAAGAGGGGTGATTTGTTGAAAAGCTTGAGTAATTTTTACTCTCAGATCATCAATGTTCCTGGGTTTCTGTGAATAGACTATGTCTTTAACAAAACCCCATACGAAGAAGTCAGGAGGAGTTAGATCTGGGGAGTTTGGGGACCAAGCCAAGAGATAGCTGCTTCTCGTACTGGGTTTCGCCTACGAACTCCTGCATGTTTTTTTTAACACAGAACCTGTTTCTAAAAATGTTCGATACCACAACATTATAGAATCGTATTTAGGTACATTACGCACACCATACTCACGTCGAAATTCCCTTTGAACTCTTTTAAGACACTCAAATTTAGCATACCAAAGAACACATTGTGCCCGCTGTTGATTTGTAGTAGCCATTATAATCATCTACGATTTTCATTTGTCCTCTCAGATTATGCATTGTTGAATGTCATATGAGCCGTTCAGAGCAAAAGTGGTGTAAGTCAAAAATAGGTAATGAGGGTTAAAGTAAACATTCTGTAAAATACAGCGCAAAGTAGCAATTAATATTCAATTTATTTAAACTATTAGTAAGCAGTGGATAGCAAGAAAGACATATTAATTGCTAATTTGCGCTATATTTTACAGAATTTTTACTTTAAACCTCATTACCCAATTTTGACTTACACCACTTTTGCTCTCAACGGCTCATATATGGAAACTCCCATCTTTTAATCATAATATAACCACCAAGAAATTTTTCCTACTTTCATAGTAGTTTTATAATAATAAATCAATATTATCCACACCCAAACGCATCAGACTATAAAATTTGCGGCTGTCCCCTCCCGATACAACTAGCCCGATTTTTTTCCCTATTTCACTCTATTTCATTACTTTTCTTTCTTTCTTGCTTTTTATCCTTCCTGCACTTTCATTTTCTCTTCATTTCGTCATTTCTTCCATTTCACAATCTTCATCTTTTTTCTTTTTTATCTCCTCGTTTCCCTCGATATTCTTCGCTGTTAAGAAATATTCATCTTCTCTATTTTACCGATTGTTTTGTTATTTTGTTGCATCCCTCACTCTTGTATAATTCCTCATCTCTACGTCTTCCTTTCTTTTTGAATTTCCCACGTTTACACCTTTCTTCTCTCCTTTGCTGCTTCACAGTTCAATTTTCTCTATTTCACCATCTTTCTTAAGACCCTTCTTTAACTCCATTCCTCTTTACACGGATACTTCCCGCTCTTCCTTCCCCGTCGCACAGCATGCTCCATTCACCGTAGCGCCCTCTCCTTCTCGCTCAAGTGTTCGCGACTCGAAGTAACTACATTTGAGGAAGAATAAGAAGAAAGCAGGGGTGGAGAGTCTCCTCTCACTTTATCAGCGGTGGGTTGTACGAGGAAATGGGCAGGCTTTAGAAAATATCCGAGGAAGCAGCGTCCTAAGACCGCCATTACATCGCCGACCCAAGTGCTATGAAACACATTTTCAGCGCCATTTTTCTATCGCGTCATCAGCCCCTTCATTCGCCACGGCTTACTGGCTGACCATGGGAGATAGCTTCCACGCGTGCGGCGTGTCAAATGGCCTCGGTTCCGGGAGCAGAAGTTCATCAAACCACCCCACTCAACCCCCGGATACCGGTACGAGAACTGAATAATGCCTGGGCGATAGTGCCGCGCCTATTGGTTCCACTCAAAACACTATTTCCGAGACAAAAGACAGACTGTATCGATACCGACACTGAGCATGTCTTGTGTTACTATCTCCACAGCATCGACTGCGTGGAAGTTCTTTACATAACCATAGCAACCGACATTTACTAACATGTCCGAACCATAGCAACCTACTAGCAACTAACTGTATATCTCCCCATAGTGCCCTAAAACTTACTTGCAAAAAAGTGCACAGCAACTAACAAATGACAAAATGATTATTATTAACAATACGCGTAGCAATCAACAATTTCAAATCTTTGTTAACATATCCACAGCAACTAATAGACTAACTGGTGAAAGAAATCTTATCTACATAAGTTAGTAATCAACAATTTAACATAACTTTTCTAAAATATCCACAACAAATAATTGGGAGATGACTTTCATGTAGGTTACATGGCTAACAACAATTAAACAAATCTTTGCTAACATATCTACATCAACTAATAGACTAACTGGTAAAAGAACTCTTATCTACATAGCAACTAGCAATTTTTAACAAAACTTTTCTAACATATCCACAACAACAAATAATTGGCAGAATGACTTTTATCGAGACTATAGAGCAACCAACAATTTAAAAATATTTGCTAACATATCCAAACAAACTAATGATTGACAAAATAACTCTTATCTACATAGCAACTAACAATTTTTAACGAAACTTTTCTAACATATCCACAACAACAAATAATTGGCAGAATGACTTTTATCGAGACTATAGTGCAACGGTTGAACTTCATTAGTAGAAAGGGTGGGAGTGAAGTAGGCCTACATTCAAAATCTCAGGTACAATAAAAATTGAAGTAAAAATAAAATAATGTCCCTGTATATCTGCACACTGTTCATGATTTTATGTCCATAATATTGATATATTATGTTACTCTTTTAGATCTGATGAAGCCACACACGGCGAAAGCGCTAGTCACATTACAATTGTAACTATGACTGTTTTTTATTTGTATAATTCATTAGGCTAATAAACTAAGACAGTAATTGAAGATTTTATTAGTTATTTTATATTAAGGCCTATATATTTAACTTCTCGGACCAATAATGTCTCTTAAATTAATGTGAGTGATCGAAGTAGGCCAACTTGTAAGTCCTATTTGGACTGTAGGGATTCGATATTAGTGTAGGCCTGTGTTGAAGCACGCGTCCCTAATGAAGCGTCCCTCGTATGGAAGAACGTTCTACTTAATCTAACGCTTTCCGGTTAATCTGGTGCTTCGGGAGGTGATTTTTAACTGTTCTCTTCCAACTTTTATGCCCTTCATAAAAACTTTGTAAAATAATCGCTTTCCCTTCCCCCCATCCTCCCGCCACCCATCAAGGCATGAAATCACTTGTCTGAGAATGTGTTTTTATTATGGTTCCATTTTTATGGTTATTTCGCGGAGAATATGTGCCCTCTAACGAGATTTTACTTTCCAAATTTCTTCCAATAAACACACATTATAAAAACAGCATCTCTCAGACAACAAGAGGTTATTAAATTGCAGATTACAACCCATAACACGACAATGTGGGTAAAAAAAACCCTGCAAATCATTTCCTGTGACACAATAACCAAACCATAATGCGCTTAACTTTGTTGGATAACGGATCACGTTGGTATAGTGATTCTTTTTTGTTTCGTATGAAAATAACATCCCTAGAAAACAACCAAAAATGTGCCTTATTCATTGGTGATACATATTAAATGAATGAATTTAAGGAGGATCATACAGTAGCGGTATTGCAAATTGTAAACCTTTCACAAAATAGTAAATATCTCAGGCATAATTCAGTGGATCTTTCTAATTTTTTGTACATAAATAAGTGGTATTTGGGCCTCTCATTTGGCATCAACACATTTATAATTGTCATATTAGTTTATTATTTTTATTTACACAATTTAAGGGAAATAATTTGCTATCTCCCATCTCCCTTTCGGGCTACAACGTTGCAAGCTGGTTGCATCGGTCAGTGGCTTCAAATTAGTGGTTTTTAAATGAAATGTACACGAAAACAGTCCATGATATTGAAATACGCTTGCGGGATAAATGATTCTTTATTATAATTTTATCAACAGTAATCTCACTAGAGGTTTTGATTTTATCTAGAGAAAATGAAAACTCGAGCGGGATTTAATTGACAATTACACGATTAGAAGAAAATATATAAAGATTAGAAGAAATAAAGTACTGTAATACAATAAAATATTAATTGGTTTACTAAAATTGTATTTGAAGAAAAAACTGCATTAATTAGAGCATTTTGAATGTTACAAAATGTTGAAAATTGAAAAATCGAGAAAACAAGTACTATCAAAGTACAGCATGTTAAGGAAAAAGTATCAAATATTTTAGGAGGTGCTAGTATGCATCAAAACAAGGAAAAAAGTATAATAAACATGGGTACTACAACACACACTTTCTGAGATCTGAACACTTGTTCACAGGAGGTGCTCAATGTGACGTCCATTCATGGCAATGTATTCCTCTGCCCTTTGGCGTAAGGAATCGCGTACTCTTTGAAATTGACCTGGTTGTTTTTGATAACCAAAAGTCTAGGGGATTTAGATTTGAGGAACGAGCAGGCCAAGGTGTGAGGCCTCCCCAATCAATCCAGTTATCCTGAAATGTTCACGCTCATTGCGACAAAAAATGTGCTGGTGTGCATGAACCACATCTGTAGTCTTTGCTGACATGGCACATACTCCAGCAAGGTAGGCAATACATTAATTAGAAAGTCCTGATAACGAGCCCCAGTTAATCTCTGTGGTAGCACGTATGGCTCTTAATCTATCGCCAAGAACGCCTGCCCATACGTTGATTGAGAATCCGTGCTGATGCCTTGTTTCTTCAGCCTACACATGCTGATTACGAAAATTCACGTCACATTGAGCACCTCCTATGAACAAGTGTTGAGATCTCAGAAAGTATATGATGTAGGACCAATGTTTATTAGACATTTTTTCTTGTTTTGATGCATAGGCCTACTATCATCTCCTAAAATATTGGATACATTTTTTAACACCCTGTATACTATCTATATCCTTCTTTCCTATACAGGTCTACCACACACATTTTTCTCCTACATAACAGAACGAAATATGAACTGAATGAAAAGTAAAATAAGTTAGAGTTAAGAACAAAGTCTGTCAGAATAACAGCTGAGTGTCAGTTTAAAGGGCTGCAGGTATACGCACGCGCTGGTCCCTTTAAATTCGCCCTAAGGGGCTTTAAATTGTTATGGAGCCAAAATAAGCACAGATATAGAAAACTGAAACATTATTTTATTATTTTCACTTAAAAACAAAATTTCCATTTTTAAATGCTTTTCTCGTTATTTTCACCGATCCATGCCTTAAAAAACGTATGTTTCAGCCTACGCTACAGAAGCCTAAAATCCGAGATCTAGTCACTACAATTGGTCGCCTTTCTCTTCTGTAGGGGCATGACCATTTATAACTACGATATCGCACCATCTACCCTTAAGTACTAAATACGATAACCTATCACTGATAAATTCGACCTTTTTTACTGGTGTTTTTATTCTTTTATGAATAAAGAATCCTGTTCCTAATTGGTCAAAAAGTCAGAAAGTTTCAATTTATAAAACAGTTATATTACCGGTTGTTCTTTATGGTTGTGAAACTTGGACTCTCACTTTGAGAGAGGAACATAGGTTAAGGGTGTTTGAGAATAAGTGCTTAGGAAAATATTTGGGGCTAAGAGGGATGAAGTTACAGGAGAATGGAGAAAGTTACACAACACAGAACTGCACGCATTGTATTCTTCACCTGACATAATTAGGAACATTAAATCCAGACGTTTGAGATTGGCAGGTCATATAGCACGTATAGGTGAATCCGGAATTGCATATAGAGTGTTAGTTGGGAGGCCGGAGGGAAACAGACCTTTAGGGAGGCCGAGACGTAGATGGGAAGATAATATTAAAATGGATTTGAGGGAGGTGGGATATGATGATAGAGAATGGATTAATCTTGCTCAGGATAGGGAACAATGGCGGGCTTATGTGAGCGCGGCAATGAACCTTCGGGTTCCTTAAAAGCCAGTAAGTAAGTACGTCACTACAATTGCTTTGAAATACGTACAGTAAGAAGAGAAACTGCCTTTGTCACTGAACACCACCCATTTTTGTTATGGAAGATTCTCCATCCAATTATTTTAGTGAATATTTGGAAAGTGCCTTTTCACAACGATACAATATTTCTCCACACTTGTAGTGATGTGAGAGCTGAGAACTTCCCTAACGTGGCAGGTATTACAGCCTTCGTTAGACAGGACCCGCCCTATTCTGAACATTATGGCGACTCGAATGTGATGTTGGGTGTGGCTCTTTGGAGAAGAAACATCCACACAGCAGTGTCTGATGCACTCCATCCATCTCCGAGGTCTAATTCAGAAAATACGTTACAACGCTTCCTTCTTCTTTTCCATCTTTCTTTCCTTTGATATCATTCGTTCACTTTTCTTTCCTCAGATTTGGATATTTTCTTCTTCTCTTACTCCTATATCACTCATTTAAAGTTTGTGTGACTGCAACCTGTGTACGAGTATATTTTTGTGCGAGATCGTGCGTATTTGCTTGTTTTCCGCAAAGAACCAATACGCGGTAAGTGTGAAATACCACATTCAGTATTCCCAACGTAACACACATAACAATTTCCCTCTTCTTACCGCTTAAGCGCGACATTCATTTTACTGCTTTAGGCTTTTAAAATATTATTTCTAGAGACGTTTAACATACTAATAATTATAAATTGGAAACTTACCACTGCAATTTCACCTAATTGCAATGTTAATTATTGTTTTTAAATATTTGCAAAAATTAAGTAAAGTCTACTACTCCACGAAACTTATTGCATTCCTGATACAAGTAACATTAAGGAAGCCGTGAAAAAATCAACGAGATTCCAGATGCCGATGTTATTACTGCAATATGTTATATAAATAATATTGTTAAAATATTAAAATGAAAAATAAATCATTACATAACCTTACCGTTTGTTTTAAGTTCGCATTTATAGACTGGGGGAAAAAAAAGACAGACGTATATCACGGCCTGCTGGAGTATAGTAAACACAGAAAACATTTTACAGTAACAATGTTGAAGAAAGATATTTTGGTGTTCCGAAGTTGGCGTCATTAAACAGAAACCAAGATGGAGATTTCATTGCAACTAATTAGAAATTCGTCTTTCAGGTATGTAATAAACGATCTTCGCACAAAATAATGTACGATACACGAGCGGTATGTTTGTTTTCATGTTCTCGGAAATTAAAAAAGCTCAACTACGTTTCGCTTTTTCAATCTTTTCCTCGAACATGAAAATGTGAACATACCGCTCTTGTAACGTATATTACTATTGTGCAGCTTTACTTTGTATATAGTGTTTTTTTTTTCTGTTTATTTCTATTATTGTATTGTATTTCCGGTGTTGTGGAAGAGAAGCCTGATGGCCTTAACTACACCAGAATAAATAAATAAATAAATAAATAAATAAATAAATAAATAAATAAATAAATAAATAAATAAATAAATAAATGAATGAATAAATAAATAAATAAATAAATATCCGTTTTACTGATCTTTAATTTTCAATTTCCTTGTTTTTTGTATAATTGATTTCCTTTCCTTTCATTCTTTCAAGCAGTGGCGCCCCATGGCCTAGAATTTGCCCGGGGCTATTTGATTATAGTTTGTCATACTAAAACTAAAAAGTTATTTCATTATTTCTCATAAAATAACATTACCTTTACTTGTATTACACTATTTTACCGCGATACGAATGCGTTCGCGACAGAATTGAATCAGCCCCAACAGTCGTCCCTCTCCCGGCGCCTCCACTAGCAACATCTGTGTTACAGGATCTAGCATCTCCGTGCACTGAGCGCTATGCCGAATCAGGAACTACGCCATACTCTCCTCGTAACGTCTGTATTGGGGATCTAGCATCTCCGGGCTAGAATTTATCTGTCGCTTCTACAACAGAAGACTATAGCATCTCCTCCGCTCAGAGGAAGTCCAGACCTTGACTATAAAGAGAACGAAACTTCCTCTATATTTGAGAGTTGTTCGTAAATATCTGAAAGTAGGCCTACTGAAATGGGAAACGAACCTACATCTTAACCCCTTCCACACAAATTTCGGAATTTTCCGAGTCTTGGCTTTCGCATGTCGTCTAGAGAGTTCGCACTAGAGTGTTACTCGCACAGCGCAAGGATTCCGAGCCCTTCTCTTGCGCGGACTCAGGCGCCACTTCTTGCTACTCTATTCCCAGACTTTTAACAATTTCGACAATCCTGCCCTGTTGCTGTTCTGTCATGCTTCGTCCCCCTTCATGTGGTAGTTATTAGCTTATGTCCATTTTCGGCTTTTCCCTTCAAAATTCCCCAATGTTCCTTCATATGGAACGGCGATAATTGGAGTGAGACAAATGACCAACAGGCTTGGAGCTCACCAAACATTTTTTGTCAGTCAGTCCCAGTTTCCCTTGAAAGGACGGGTTATCGCGCACCTTTTAAATGTTTCTCCTTCCATTTCATTCTTTGTTTGTTTGTTTGTTTGTTTGTTTCTTTCTTTCTTTCTATATATTCGTCATGGAAATATTGGATACGTGTATATTTTGTTTATATATATGAATATCAAATAAAACACAGTTTCATTCGTTTCAGTATGGATAATATTAATTTATTATTATAAATCTATTATGATAGTAGGAAAAATTTCTTGCTGGTTATATTATGAATAAAAGATGGGAGTTTCCATATATGACAATCAACAATGCATAATCTGAAAGGACATATGAAAAACGTAGATGATTAAAATGGCTACTACAAATCAACAGCGGGCACAATGTGTTCTTTGGTATGCTAAATTTGAGAGTGTTAAAAGAGTTCAAAGGGAGTTTGGTGTGCGTAATGTACTAAATACGATTCCATAATGTTGTGGATCGAACATTTGTAGAAACAGGTTCTGTGTTAAAAATAAACATGCAGGAGGTCGCAGGCGAAACCCAGCACTAGAAGCAGCTATATCTTGTCTTGGCCCCCAAACTCTCCAGATCTAACCCTTCGTGACTTCTTCGTGTGGGGTTTTGTTAAAGACATTGTCTATTCACAGGGACATTGATGATGTGAGAATAAAAATTACTCAAGCTTTTCAACAAATCACCCCTCTTATGTTACAAAGGACATGGGCTGAATTGCATCACCGTTATGAGTTGTGCAGGGTGCGCAATGGGGGTCATGTTGAGCTCTGAGGAATCTCCCATCTTTCAGTGTTGTATGCACAAAGTTTCAACGAATAAAATTCAGTAGTAAATGTTTCACGGTGTTTTTATTTTATCCATACCCAAACGGACCACCCTGTAGACTACAGCGTTAAATAAAGTACATACTGTAGTTTGTGACTGTAATTCTATCATAGACGCTTCATGGAATCATTGGATTTTCCTTAAATCCCTGTCAATTCTTTTTATTTATTTTCTTTCTTAGGCTATTTCTTATGTTATCTCATTAATATCTAGATAATTTGTCATTGTAATTAGTTCAATGTAACAAATACTGACTATACTAATTATACTATTCCTTTAGTTCGGTAATTATATTCATATGTATTCATTCATTTTTTTTTCAATTAATAATTGTACACCGGAATGTATTTTCCTGAATGTGGTTATAGTCATATGTATTCTATTACAATTGTTATTATTATTATTATTATTATTATTATTATTATTATTATTATTATTATTATTATTATCATCATCATCATCATATTTTTATTTTCTTGGTTACTTTCCTTTACTGCTTAATGCTAATTTTGTTTTCTTATTTTTCTATCTTTTTTTTTCCGTAATTCCTAACTTTCTTTGACTTTTTCTTGTCCTCGGTTCTTTCCTTTCTTTCTCTTCTTTCTTTTGTCCGTGATTCCTCCTATCTGTATCCTTTCCTTCTTGTCTTCTTCGTACTTCCGCTCTTCTTTTCATCTTTCTTTCCCTTTTCTCCTTTCTATTCCACACACAGTCGATTCGAAATTCCGTGTAGGACGGCGTGATTAACTGTAGCTTTGCGCAGGCGCAGTCCCTGGACACGTAGCCTCGCAAAGTACAAGCAAAACGGATTACGCGCACCGGACCGAAAATTCCGTGTAGCGAGGCGGTGGGCGGGCGGATCAGGCTACAATGCGACTCATTAGCCTAATCTAATTGCAGCCGGAACGCAACAATGCAACCATCCAGGCGCGTTCCTACTCACAATGCAATTACCAATGACACCTGTATAATAATAATAATAATAATAATAATAATAATAATAATAATAGGCTACTTACAACTTACTTACTTACAAATGGCTTTTAAGGAACCCGCAGGTTCATTGCCGTCCTCACATAAGCCCGCCATCGGTCCCTATCCTGTGCAAGAATAATCCAGTCTCTATCATCATATCCCACCTCCCTCAAATCCATTTTGATATTATCCTCCCATCTACGTCTCGGCCTCAACAAAGGTCTTTTTCCCGCTGGCCTCCCAACTAACACTCTATATGCATTTCTGGATTCGCCTATACATGCTACATGCCCTGCCCATCTCAAACGTATGGATTTAATGTTCCTAATTATGTCAGGCGAAGAATACAATGCGTGCAGTTCTGCGTTGTGTAACTTCCTTCATTCTCGTGTAACTTCATCCCTTTTAGCCCCAAATATTTTCCCAAGACAAAAGATGAAAGCAGACTAACAGCTTGCGAGATGAGATTCATGCGCCGAACATCATCATCATCATCATCATCATCATCATCATCATCATCATCATCATCATCATCATCAATACTGGACTATATCTCCAGATATCAATTAAACTGGAAGGAACACGTCTCAAGAACGGTTTCATCTAGGATCCCTAAGGCAATAATGAAGTATCGTCCAAATGGGAAACAGTCACTTGGTCGACCTATGAACAGATGGCAAGAAAATCTCTTTTTCAGGCCGTAACAGTTCTTTTGGGACTATTACTTGACAGGATGAGGATGATGATGATGATGATAATATCTTCTAAGAACCTTATTCTCAAACACTCTTAATCTCTGTTCCTCTCGCAAAATGAGGCTCCAAGTTTCACAACCATACAGAACAACAGGTAATATAATTGTTTTATAAATACTAACTTTCACATTTTTTGACAGCAGACTAGATGACAAAAGCTTCTCAACCGAATAATAACACGCATTTCCCATATTTATTCTGCGTTTAATTTCCTCCCAAGTGTCATTTATATTTGTTACTGTTGCTCCAAGATATTTACATTTTTCCACTACTTCGAAAGATAAATCTCCAATTTTTATGTTTCCATTTCGTAGAATATTCTGGTCAATAATAATAATAATGATAATAATAATAATAATAATAATAATAATAATAATAATAATAATAATAATACACCTCTGATTGAGGTTCTGGCTGATATGTACACCTATTATCAGGCAGTACATCTCACTTGACGATATGTGTCAGAGGAAGAATAATTATTGTTTGTATGCATCTGAAGTCTGATTAGTGTAATATGTAGCTAATCGGGATAAATCCCTCGGGCTCCAATTATGCACTTCGCGGAAAATCTTGCGTTTCTTTTCCTTAATGTATATTATAATATTTTCTTATCTCTTAAAAAATAATCTGAAAAAAGTGAACAGCAAGTAATGTTTTAGGGAGTTTGAAAGATATGTAGAGCCAACTTAGGCAGGAATTTTGACACTTTGTAAAAGCAGTAGTGACTTTTTAAAATAATATTTACATTTACGAAAAAATTAATAATCCTTATAATTTTTGGACAAACTAAAGTGAAATTTTGTACAGATACTCTTTATACAGGGAGATCATTTCATTTTTACTTAAATTTTTATTCTACCTGAGTTTTTTAATGTACTTCACTCCCACTCCCTCTACTAGTAAACTTCCAACCGTACTCCATACAGAACCAAGGTCGCGTATGCAGTCAAAGTAAACAGTACTGAGTTAGTGAGTATAGTACATTCCAGAAATACGTTCTCGTTTTCCAGTGACGAAAGAGCTTTCAATATTCAATCATATTTTCGCACAGGTACAGTCGTCCGTTTACCTACGTCGCATCCCGGTTTCCCCCACCCACTTCTGCTCGCCCTCTGTAAAGACTAGTGGCTGGGCTGTCTTAGCTCTTTTCTGAAAACATTAATTTCTGTTAGGAATTGGACGTTTACGTAATATTATATAACTGTTTAAAAATACTTTTTTTTTTCTTTAACTTTAAGGGTAAAAAATGTTAAAATCAGAGAATGAACTATTCAGGAGTATCATTTCTTTAATTAGCTAGTATTCTGAAGTTAAAAATGTGTTGTGAATTCCATAGTTGCTTCGTACAAAAATTCTTTTTAATTTTTAACCACAAAATTATATTCTTCTCATACATTTATCATAACAATTATTACCAATCACGTAACCATTTAAGACTTTACATTAATAATAATAATAATAATAATAATAATAATAATAATAATAATAATAATTTATTTATTTAATCGGGCAAAGCTAAGACAAGTAGGCCTTTTCTTCAGCCCAGCCAGACGCAAGATTGAACTGTAAGAATCAAGTTGCTAGAAGTGTTGCGATTTATAACAATTGTTGTGATAAGTGCACAAGAATAATGTAATTTTTAGTCAGAACTAAAAAAAGAAACCTGTACAAAGCAACAAAGGAATTAACAAATTTTTAGCTTCAGAATACTAGTCAATTAAATAAAGAATTACTTCTGAATAGTCCATTCTTTATTTGTAACATTTTTTACCGTTAAAACTAAAGAAAAAAATAGCACATTTTATTTTTTATTTTATTGGGTTATTTTACGACGCTTTATCAACATCTAGGTTATTTAGCGTCTGAATGATATGAAGGTGATAATGCCGGTGAAATGAGTCCAGGGTCCAGCACCGAAAGTTACCCAGCATATGCTCGTATTGGGTTGAGGGAAAACCCCGGAAAAAAACTCAACCAGGTAACTTGTCCCGACCGGGATTCGAACCCGGGCCACCTGGTTTCGCAGCCAGACGCGCTGACCGTTACTCCACAAGTGTGGACAAAAAAAATAGTACATTATGCAACGAGCCTATAATGGTAGTAATTAAGACGCGAGTATGTTTATGAAACTCGCTTGCGCTCGTTTCATAATTTTCATACGAGCGTCTTAATTACCATTATAGGCAAGTTTCATACGACTTTTTATCTCGACCATATTTCTAACTTAAAATTATTCTTAAGTATTCATGTTATTCTTATCTGACTGGGGAGCGGAACTGACCTTGTGCAATATCTCGTAAATTGTGAGATGTCCGCAGACGCGAAAGTATTGATTTTTTCCGAGGAACAATAATGTCATTGACCTTGATATAATATAGAGAATAACATGAAGTAATTTTGATATAACCTGGAAATTGATTTATAATTGAAAAACGAGATGACAAATTGAATTTATTTGAATATTATTTACAATTAACGCTAATTATTATAGTAACAGAACATAACCTTCTGCGACAGTATTGGATTTCCAGCCTCCGTGACGTTTCGCTAGTTGTCTTTCGATTGCATATCCGAGAATAATCGATACTTGCGCTTTCATATTGCTATATAAAGGTGTTTTCTGATTGGTGGAACACCTGAACTTTAATGAATAGGTGTACTTTAATGAGGTCCATTACAGGGCTGCTACCAGGTGTATAATTACTACATTTCGACATGGTCGAGCATAATAGTACATTATGCAACGAGCCTATAATGAAGGTAATTAAGAAGTGAGTATGGATATTTATGAAAGGAGCGCAAGCGAGTTTCATAATTTTCCATACGAGCTTCTTAATTACCATTATAGGAGAGTTTCATACGACTTTTTATGCTCGACCATATTTCTAACTTGATATTATTAATTTTTTAGCAATGTCCCGTATGTTGTGAGTTGTGCGCAGACGCGAAAGTATTGATTTTTTCCGAGGAACAAATGTCATTGAGCTTGATATAATCTAGAGAGTAAAATAAACATTAATCTTGATATAACCTTGAAATTGATTTAGGCATTGAAAAACGAGATGACAAATTGAATTTATTTGAATACTATTTACAATTAACGCTAATTATTATAGTAACAGAACATAACCTTCTGCGACAGTATTGGATTTCCAGTCTCCGTGACGTTTCGCTAGTTGTCTTTCGATTGCATATCCGAGAATAATCTATATTTGCGCTTTCATATTGCTACAAAGGTGTTTTCTGATTGGTGGAACACCTGAACTTTAATGAATAGGTGTACTTTAATTAGGTCCATTACAGGGCTGCTACCAGGTGTATAATTACTACATTTCGGCATGGTCGAGCATAAAGGTATTTTTAACAACTTTAAATTAGTGTAACTCTGAAAATATTGAGATTAGGACAAATGTTTAGCCTATCTGACAGTTTTTTCTCAGAAGTCTTTAGAAATACAAAGTTCCGTAAGTGGCGGTAACTAATCGTGAATCACCCTTTATATGCATAAGTCATAAAAATGGCCAAATGGTCTGAGTCTCGCGATCACACTCTTCAATTGTGTTACAGGGCGATAAGTAACGAAGTTGGTAAAATGCTAACACAAGCTACAGTAATCTAGGTGCCTCTCGCCTTCCGTTTAGCACGGATTACGTAACATTACGTTTTTAAGTCGTCTCATATAGTCCCTGCCTAATGAGCTACAAGTTTACAGGGATGCTGTTGTGGCTACATGTATGCATGGACTATTTGTTATCTAGAGAGTGGAGGGATCGTACCCCGGCGGAGAGGAGAGGGGTTCTGTGGTGCTTCTTATTATCCGAATGATCCCATAATTACCGGCAGGAAATTATGGTTATGGAGTTACAGCGCTGCTAACGAATGTTATTCATGGGGGTTTCCTGGTGCAGTGGCGGCTCGTTCTAACCTCATTCAGTATCACGATAACAGTAGTGGCTGGGAATGCTAGGTCTACTATTGGCAATCGCAATAGTAATAATAATAATAATAATAATAATAATAATAATAATAATAATAATAAATCCCGAAAAGACTAAGTATATGATTATGTCCCGTGACCAGAATATTCTACGAAATGGAAATGTAAAAATTGGAAATTTATCTTTTGAAGAGGTGGAGAAGTTCAAATATCTTGGAGCAACATTAATAAATATAAATGACACTCGGGAGGAAATTAAACACAGAATAAATATGGGAAATGCCTGTTATTATTCGGTTGAGAAGCTTTTATCATCTAGTCCGCTGTCAAAAAATCTGAAAGTTAGAATTTATAAAACAGTTATATTACCGGTTGTTCTTTATGGTTGTGAAACTTGGACTTTCACTTTGAGAGAGGAACATAGGTTAAGGGTGTTTGAGAATAAGGTGCTTAGGAAAATATTTGGGGCTAAGAGGGATGAAGTTATAGGAGAATGGAGGAAGTTACATAACACAGAACTGGACGCATTGTGTTCTTCACCTGACATAATTAGGAATATAAAATCCAGACGTTTGAGATGGGCAGGGCATATAGCACGTATGGGCGAATCCAGAAATGCATATAGAGTGTTAGTTGGGAGGCCGGAGGGAAAAAGACCTTTAGGGAGGCCGAGGCGTAGATGGGAAGATAATATTAAAATGTATTTGAGGGAGGTGGGATATGATGATAGAGACTGGATTAATCTTGCTCATTATAGAGACCAATGGCGGGCTTATGAGAGGGCGGCAATGAACCTCCGGGTTCCTTAAAAGCCAGTAAGTAAGTAAGTAAGTAAGTAAGTAAGTAAGTAAGTAATAATAATAATAATAATAATAATAATAATAATAATAATAATAATCACTGTTACCAACATCAGGGTTTGATTTCTACAACCTGAAAAATATTTATGACTCAAAACGTTAAGAAATATGATTATCTACTCAAGTTAAAAATATGGTTAACACAGGTCGTTAGACAGGCTTACCAACTTTACCATACGTAATAATGAAATCGTAATCCTGATGATTGTATTTTTTGCGGTGTACTAAAATTTCAGAGCATACGAAAATAAGGACAAATGATGCTTCATATTTTTCTAAATACGTGGGAGAAGACGTGTTTCTTTAGGATATGTTAGGAAAATTTGGCAAAGTACAGTTCTCAGATGAGTGGGCCTAGAATTAGGGGCTGAAAGACAATAAATACTTCAAAAATAGCTTAAAAGATAACCTCCTTAGCAATTCATTCCAATTATATTGACTTCAACGTTCACTGACTACATGGTAACTTTGTTCTTTAGATATGCATCCTGATAACGCTGTATTTTCACAATAATCTCAATATTTTAAATTTCTTTGTGTTGGTTACATTCATAAGACGTAGAGAAACATTTCTATGCATTAATATGAAATAACTTATTTATTCACGTTCACAGTTGTTTTTTTAATTTGAAAATGTTATTTTTTCTACAACTCATGATAAAAATATTAATAAAATAAATTAGCAGCATTTCTTACAAAATAAATGCATAGAAACATGCAGCTACATCATAAATACTTGTAGTAAATTTTCATCCAGATATATTAATATTTGGCATAAAAAGTTGGTGTTGAATCAAGAAAAATAAACTTAAGGAAAAATGGATTTCAAAGTAAAATGAATATTTATGTAATACATTGGTCTAGCTATTAAAATTCTTCTCCGGTACGTTCATCTTATAACTTCAGGGAGCCAACTTTATAACAAAATGTTACTAGATTTGTAATAAGAAACTTGTAAAAAAATAATTCCTTGATAAAAAATTAATTTTGACAGCTCTTTAAATGCCACGCCCTCTACAGACTAGAGTTAAAAAAAATATTAAACATATTCGTAATCAGAATTGAACTACATTCACTTGGCGTATGAAAATATACATTCTCAAGAAGTGAAATAGCCCATTTCCCCCCTTAACAATGAATTTTGGGTCGACGGACAGGCCGATGGTCGAACAGACTAAGCCTAACAGATAACGAAAGTACACGTGATCACAAAGGACAAACCATGTCTGATGAACTGGAAACATTTTCACTTTTTATGAAACCTCTAAATCTATTTATTTCCCAGCAATGTGATAATTTTTCTATGCTTCGCATAGGCCCTAATGACAAACTAAAACGTGGTCACTTGCAGTGCCGCCAAGATCTAATGAAGTTTCTCAGAAACCAGATTGTGGATACTTCGTTAATAGAGAGGCGGCAAATGGAAGATGGTAGCAGCGAAAACTAAATTGTTCTGCTTTATAATCCATGAAATGCGAGGAGCAGAGGAATGCTGTAATGGCTGCATACAGACTCACTTCTGTTACTGCTTCGTGGAAGCGTTATAAATGCAGCGCGGGGTCAACTCCATTTGTAAAACTCGTGCGAAGAGAGGGTTGCTATAGTGATCGTCAAGTACGAAGGCGGCCAAGTTTGCAGCTATCTGCGCACGTACACTGACACACAATTTTGTTCGTCAGTGAGGTTTGTTAAATTCTTCGAATCACAGTAGGGATCTAATCTAGTCCTCTGAACTATTATTAAAGGGAAATACCTAAATTAATACACAGTGTGTCCCTAAAAATTGTTAAGACTTGTATGGGTAATGATTCACACTTACATAAATTAAAAATTTCGCCAAATGTTTACCATCGTGTTCAACACTTATAAAGAACTGTTCCCATGAAATATGCATAGCTTGGATGCACATTTCTTGTAGAAGTGTGTACAACAATAATTGCAAGGAACTTTTCCAATGAGGTATGCACAGCTTGGATGCACATTTCTTGTAGAAGTGTGTACAACAATAATTGCAAGGAACTTTTCCAATGAGGTATGCATAGCTTGGATGCACATTTCTTGTAGAAGTGTGTACAACAATAATTGCAAGGAACTTTTCCAATGAGGTATGCAGAGCTTGGATGCACATTTCTTGTAGAAGTGTGTACAACAATAATTGCAAGGAACTTTTCCAATGAGGTATGCATAGCTTGGATGCACATCTCTTGTAGAAGTGTGTACAACAATAATTGCAAGGAACTTTTCCAATGAGGTATGCAGAGCTTGGATGCACATTTCTTGTAGAAGTGTGTACAACAATAATTGCAAGGAACTTTTCCAATGAGGTATGCATAGCTTGGATGCACATTTCTTGTAGAAGTGTGTACAACAATAATTGCAAGGAACTTTTCCAATGAGGTATGCAGAGCTTGGATGCATATTTCTTGTAGGACTGTGTTCAGCACATATAAGGAACTTTTCCCATGAGATATGCAGGACTTGAATGCACATTTTTGTAGGAATGTGTTCAACACACGTAAGGAACTTTTACCATGAGGCATGCAGGGCTTGAATGTACATTTCTTATAGAACTGTGTTGGACACACGTAAGGAACTTTTCCCATGAGACATGCAGGGCTTGGATGGACATTTCTTGTAGAACTGTGTCCAACATATGTAAGGAACTTTTACTATGAGATATGCACATTTCTAGTAGGACTGTTTTCAGCACATGTAACGAAATTTTCCCATGAGGTATGCAGGACTTGGATGCACATTTCTTGTAGAACTGTGTTCAACATGTCTAAGGAACTTTTCACATGAGGTACACAGAACTTAGACGTACATTTATTATAGAACTGTGTTCAACACACGTAAGGAAACTTTCCCATGAGGTATGCAGGAGTTGGATGCACATTTCTAGTAGAATTATGTTCAACATATGTAAGAAACTTTTACCATGAGGTACGCACAACTTGGATGCACATTTCTTGTAGAATTGTGTTCAACATATGTAAGGAACTTTTACCATGAGACATGCAGGGCTTGGATGCACATTTCCTATAGAATTTTATTGTGTTCAACACATGTAAGGAACTTTTCCCATGAGGTATGCAGGACTTGGGTGCACATTTCTTTTAGAACTGTGTTCAACACACGTAAGGAACTTTTACCATGAGGCTTGAATGCACATTTCTTGTAGAATTGTGTTCAACATATGTAAGGAACTTTTACCATGAGGCATACAGGGCTTGGTTGCACATTTATTATAGAACTGTGTTCAACATATGTAAGGAACTTTTACCATGAGACATGCAGGGCTTGGATGCACATTTCTTGTAGAACTGTGTTCAACACATGTAAGGAACTTTTACCATGAGGTATGTAGGACTTGGATGCACATTTCTTATAGAACTGTGTTCAACACACGTAAGGAACTTTTCCCATGAGATATGCAGGACTTGGATGCACATTTCTTGTAGAATTCTGTTCAACATATGTAAGAAACTTTTACCATGAGGCATGCAGGACTGGGATGCACAACATTTCTTGTAGAACTGTGTTCAACATATGTAAGGAAATTTTACCATGAGGCATGCAGGGTTTCGATGCACATTTCTTATAGAACTGTGTTCAACACATATCAGGAACTTTTCCCATGAGGTACATACTGTAGAACTTGGATGTACATTTCTTGTAGAACTGTGTTCAACATATGTAAGGAAATTTTACCATGAGGCATGCAGGGTTTCGATGCACATTTCTTATAGAACTGTGTTCAACACATATAAGGAACTTTTCCCATGAGGTACATACTGTAGAACTTGGATGTACATTTCTTGTAGAACTGATGCAATTACATTCGTTATTCTGTTTCGCACATCGTCAACATTACATTACACGGTTTTTCAACATACCCCACAAAAAACCGCAAGGGAGTAACATCCAGTGAAAGTGTTTGCCATTGAATTGGTCCTTCTCTACTAATCCATCTTCGTTGAAATGTTTCATCAAGATACTCTCGGACATTCCGAGCAAAGTACGGTGGAGCACCATCCAAGATTTTCCATACAGTTGACCTAGAGAGACCAGATTCTGCACTGTATCGTTTTGTTGATTTGCTTGGACTACGTAAGAATAGCCTTTTTTAGTTGGATATTTAATGACGCTGTATCAACTATTAGGTTATTTAGCGTCGATGACATTGGTGATAGTGAGATGGTATTTGGCGAGATGAGGCCGAGGATTCGCCATAGATTGCCTGGCATTCACCTTACGGTTGGGGAAAACCTCAGAAAAAATCCAACCAGGTAATCAGCTCAAACGGGGATCGAACCTGCGCCCGAACGCAACTTCAGACCGGCAGGCAAGCGCCTTAACCGACTGAGCCATGCCGGTGGCTAAGAATGCCTCTTGTACAGCAACTATGTTTTCAAGGGATCGGTCTCTTCGCTTTGTAATTGTCAGAAATTGAACCTTTTCGACGAAGTTGTCATAAATGCGGTAAATGGTTAATCTAGATCAGTGATCGGCATTTCTTGTTTCGCGAGTCAACCCCATAATATACAAGAAGGTGGAGGGGTAAGACATGATCTCCCTCCCCTTAGCCATCACTTGTTTATTCAATGTTATGCAGTTCTGGTTTCCTCCGCCTTCTACCTTCCCCTTTGCTGTGTATTGCGGGATGAATTTTATATGATGTACTCTTTGCCGATCACTTATGTAGTGGTGTAACACTTTTGAAGTAGGCTTCATATTTTCCGATGGAAGAGTAATGGAACGGAGAAAAATTCTCTCAGGCGCCGGGATTTGAACCCGGGTTTTCAGCTCTACGTGCTGATGCTTTATCCACTAAGCCACACCGGATACCACCCCGCCGTCGGACAGAATCGTCTCAGTTTTACGTTCCAACTCTTGGGTTCCCTCTAGTGGCCGCCCTCTGCACTACGTCATAGATGTCTATGAACGAAGGACTGAAGTCCACACACATGTGCTGAGGTGCACTCGTTATGAGTGACTAGTTGGCCGGGATCCGACGGAATAAGCGCCGTCTTAAATCACAAGTGATTTACGCATATCATATTATTATTTAATGTACCGAAGTACATATGACATTTCCATGCAGATATTCTGCGTCTTCATACGATGAAAGAGTAATGGAACGGAAAAAATTCTCTCCGGCGCCGGGATTTGAACCCGGGTTTTCAGCTCTACGTGCTGATGCTTTATC
This sequence comes from Periplaneta americana, assembly GCA_025594305.2. Classification (NCBI taxonomy): domain Eukaryota; kingdom Metazoa; phylum Arthropoda; class Insecta; order Blattodea; family Blattidae; genus Periplaneta; species Periplaneta americana. The sequence continues at coordinate 143,971,595 of JAJSOF020000013.1, forward strand.
TACTAAGCCACACCGGATACCACCCCAACCCAAGAGTTGGAATTTAAAACTGAGACGATTCTGTCCGACGCCGGGGTGGTATCCGGTGTGGCTTAGTGGATAAAGCATCAGCACGTAGAGCTGAAAACCCGGGTTCAAATCCCGGCGCCGGAGAGAATTTTTCTCCGTTCCATTACTCTTTCATCGTATGATGACGCAGAATATCTGCATGGAAATGTCATATGTACTTCGGTACATTAAATAATAGATATTCATATTTTCCGCTAACCACTGTGTAGGACTGAAACACCTCCATCCGTACCGAAATCTTTCGTCTTTGCTCCAAGCTGAATCTTTTAGCCATTTTTACACCAGAGATGAAAACAAATTCATTGTAACACGGAAATACCATGAGCTAACTTATTTTGAATTAATTGAAAACTTGTTGCTCCAAAGATCCTGTGTAAGTTATAATCACATAAAAAACTGAATCCACTATCCATACAAGTGTTAACATGTTTTAGAGACTCGATGTAATTTATTATGCATCCAATGAGAAAAAAAAATTGTTTGCTGAATTGCTACTTACCGCAGTACTGAGACATACTGATATCCTTGTCTCTGCGGATGACGTGAATATGTTAGGAGAAAATCCACAAACGATTAGGGAAAACACGGGAATTTTACCGGAAGCAAGTAAAGACATAGGTTTGGAAGTAAATCCCGAAAAGACAAAGTGTATGATTGTGTCTCGTGGCGGGAATATTGTACGAAATGGAAATATAAAAATTGGAAATATATCTTTTGAAGAAGTGGAGAAGTTCAAATATCTTGGAGCAACAGTAACAAATATAAATGATACTCGGGAGGAAATTAAACACAGAATAAATATGGGAAATGCCTGTTATTATTCGGTTGAGAAGCTTTTATCATCCAGTCTGCTGTCAAAAGATCTGAAAGTTAGAATTTATAAAACAGTTATATTACCGGTTGTTCTTTATGGTTGTGAAACTTGGACTCTCACTTTGAGAGAGGAACATAGGTTAATGGTGTTTGAGAATAAGGTGCTTGGGAAAATATTTGGGGCTAAGAGGGATGAAGTTACAGGAGATTGGAGAAAGTTACACAACACAGAACTGCACGCATTGTATTCTTCACCTGACATAATTAGGAACATTAAATCCAGATGTATGAGATGGGTAGGGCATGTAGCACGTATGGGCGAATCCAGAAATGCATATAGAGTGTTAGTTGGGAGGCCGGAGGGGAAAAAGATCTTTAGGGAGGCAGAGACGTAAATGGGAAGATATTAAAATGGATTTGAGGGAGGTGGGATATGATGATAGAGAATGGATTAATATTGCTCAGGATAGGGACCAATGGCGGTCTTATGTGAGGTCGGCAATGAACCTCCGGGTTCCTTAAAAGCCAGTAATTAAGTAAGTATTACAAAGGTTACAAAGTGGGTAGGCCTACTACGCACATGAATTTTTGTTTACATAATTGATAATCGGGATTTTAATCACAAAATAAATTAACGTTTGTCACTTGTCCTACTGTCTGAGTATTCATTGCAAGGTTCTACGGTTACATCACATGAAAAAAAAAAATTACATCATATTGAAAAATAAATCTTGAATGACTGCTGTACTGTTGGTGTCTGGTGTTTGAAAGAAAGACCTCTGAAAAGAATTCTTTTAGAGCGAAGAGGAAGAGAATGTTCCTCAACTACAAAATAAATCTACGCACAAAGGAGTTCCAATTTACAACCGCAGCCTTGAAGCCGGGTGCAAAATGTGAAAGAAAGCGATTCCGGGTTCTTTGTTATTGCTCATCTCCAGTGGGCCGTTCGTCTCATCTTTAAACTTTAAAAGGCGTCAAATTATCACTCAAACGTGATTGTTGCCATGGAAATGTAAGACAAAAGAAGCCGAATTTTCTGCTTGAAACACCAATATGAATATATGAACGGCATATTTTAGAGCTTTGGATATAAGCTATCACGTCCTGTGAAAATTGACGACAGAAGAATGAATAAATGTCGAAATTCGTTCGTGAGTTTCATGGTAAATTTAAAACAGAAGAGAATATCCCTAATAGGTGTTTCTAATATTAGTATCTTCTATATCTATGGAAATTTCAAAGATAGAATATGGTTCACGTTGAAAATTCATGTTGCCATGGCAATGCATTGTAAAAGAAAGGGAAGAATTAATGAAGGGTTCAGAGTCATAGTGGGCCAAGCGCCATACATTAAAAACGGAGGAAACAAGGAAAATAAAATTAAGTTACTACCATAATTCAATGAAACATACAGCAAATAGTATAAAGTAGGCACATTAAAACTAAATTAAATGTTAATCTTTATTAAACTATGGTACTCACTTAACTTTAACCCTTGCTTTTCCCGTTTTTAATAAATGGTGCTTGGCCCACTATGGCTCTGAACCCTTCAAATGATGTACAATACACTGATTTCAGTATGAAAAAATTGCAAGCACACATTTCGTTAAATTGAATTTATATAGCAACCTAAAAGAAAGGAAAGCAGACATTTCGTTTAGTTCGTGACTTGAGCTTGTATGCAATTAAAAAAACCAAGCAGACGTGTCGTTAAGTTCGTGATTTTAGTGATTTAAAACAAAGAATTGCAGACGTGTCGTTAAGTTCGTGATTTTAGTGATTTAAAACAAAGAAAAGCAGACGTGTCGTTAAGTTCGTGACTTTAGTTGGTATAGCAATTAAAAAAACCAAAGCAGACGTGTCGTTAAGTTCGTGATTTTAGTGATTTAAAACAAAGAAAAGCAGACGTGTAGTTAAATTCGTGATTTTAGTGATTTAAAACAAAGAAAAGCAGACGTGTCGTTAAGTTCGTGACTTTAGCTTGTATAGCAATTACAAAAACTAAAGCAGACGTGTCGTTAAGTTCGTGACTTTAGCTTGTATAGCAATTACAAAAACTAAAGCAGACGTGTCGTTAAGTTCGTGATTTTAGTGATTTAAAACAAAGAAAAGCAGACGTGTCGTTATGTTCGTGATTTTAGTGATTTAAAACAAAGAAAAGCAGACGTGTCGTTAAGTTCGTGATTTAAGTGATTTAAAACAAACAAAAGCAGACGTGTCGTTAAGTTCGTGATTTTAGTGATTTAAAACAAAGAAATGCAGACGTGTCGTTAAGTTCGCGATTTTAGTGACTTAAAACAAAGAAAAGCAGACGTGTCGTTAAGTTCGTGACTTTAGCTTGTATAGCAATTAAAAAAACCAAAGCAGACGTGTCGTTAAGTTCGTGATTTTAGTGATTTAAAACAAAGAACAGCAGACGTGTCGTTAAGTTCGTGATTTTAGTGATTTAAAACAAAGAAAAGCAGACGTGTCGTTAAGTTCGTGACTTTAGCGTGTATAGCAATTAAAGAAACCAAAGTAGACGTGTCGTTAAGTTCGTGATTTTAGTGATTTAAAACAAAGAAATGCAGACATGTCGTTAAGTTCGTGATTTTAGTGATTTAAAACAAAGAAAAGCAGACGTGTCGTTAAGTTCGTGCCTTTAGCTTGTATAGCAATTACAGAAACCAAAGCAGACGTGTCGTTAAGTTCGTGATTTTAGTGATTTAAAACAAAGAAATGCAGACATGTCGTTAAGTTCGTGATTTTAGTGATTTAAAACAAAGAAAAGCAGACGTGTCGTTAAGTTCGTGCCTTTAGCTTGTATAGCAATTTAAAAAACCAAAGCAGACGTGTCGTTAAGTTCGTGATTTTAGTGATTTAAAACAAAGAAATGCAGACGTGTCGTTAAATTCGTGATTTTAGTGATTTAAAACACAGAAAAGCAGACGTGTCGTTAAGTTCGTGACTTTAGTTGGTATAGCAATTAAAAAAACTAAAGCAGGCGTGTCGTTAAGTTCGTGATTTTAGTGATTTAAAACAAAGAAAAGCAGACGTGTCGTTAAGTTCGCGATTTTAGTGACTTAAAAGAAAGAAAAGCAGACGTGTCGTTAACTTCGTGATTTTAGTGATTTAAAACAAAGAAAAGCAGACGTGCCGTTAAGTTCGTGATTTTAGTGATTTAAAACAAAGAAAAGCAGACGTGTCGTTAAGTTCGTGACTTGAGCTTATATAGTGATTTTTAAAAGAAAGGAAGCAGGCGTGTCGTTAAGTTCGTGACTTTAGCTTGTATAGCAATTAAAAAAAACCAAAGCAGATGTGTCGTTAAGTTCGTAATTTTAGTGATTTAAAACAAAGAAAAGCAGATGTAACGTTAAGTTCGTGACTTGAGTTTGTATAGGAATTTAAAGCGAAGGAAAACAGACGTATCGTTAAATTCGTGTCTTGAACTTGTATAACGATTTAGAAAGGGAAAAATACATTCGTTAAATACTTGACTCTAAATCCTGTACATATTTAAAACTAAATGTAGCTTATATGGCTTTAAAATTTGTCTCTTGCGTTGCTATAACAACTTTAATCAAAGAGTAGTACAGATTTGGATATTAACATGAAACAAAAGGGAGCACGTGATTCCTTAAAGACTTGCATTTTTAATTTGTGCGAGATCGTGCATATTTGCTTGTTTTCCGCACAGAACCAATACGCGGTAAGTGTGAAATACCACATTCAGTATTCCCAACGTAACACACATAACAATTTCCCTCTTCTTACCGCTTAAGCGCGACATTCATTTCACGGCTTTAGGCTTTTAACATATTATTTTTAGAGACGTTTAACATAGTAATAATTATAAATTGGAAACTTACCACTGCAATTTCACCTAAATTGCAATGTTAATTATTGTTTTTAAATATTTGCAAAAATTAAGTAAAGTCTAGGGGAGAGTCGGGTAGTATCGGACATCGGGTAATATCGGACAGTGAGTTTCTTTCATCTACCACACGATGATAGTACCTGATTGACATGGTTATGTGTCTGTGATGTCGCATAGAGAAACGTAACCATGTCATTCAGGTACTACCATACGGTGATAGATGAAAGAAACGCACTGTCCGATATTACCCGATGTCCGATACTACCCGACTCTCCCCTACTACTCCACGAAACTTATTGCATTCCTGATACAAGTAACATTAAGGAAGCCGTGAAAAAATCAACAAGATTCCAGATGCCGATGTTATTACTGCAATATGTGATATAAATAATGTTGTTAAAATATTAAAATGAAAAATAAATCATTACATAACCTTACCGTTTGTTTTAAGTTCGCATTTATAGACTGGGGGAAAAAAAGACAGACGTATATCACGGCCTGCTGGAGTATAGTAAACACAGAAAAAATTTTATAGCAACAATGTTGAAGAAAGATATTTTGGTGTTCCGAAGTTGCCGTCATTAAACAGAAACCAACATGGAGATTTCATTGCAAATAATTAGAAATTCGTCTTTCAGGTATGTAATAAACGATCTTCGCACAAAATAATGTACGATACACGAGCGGTATGTTTGTTTTTATGTTCTCGGAAATTAAAAAAGCTCAACTACGTTTCGCTTTTTCAATCTTTTCCTCGACCATGAAAACGTCAACATACCGCTCTTTTAACGTATATTACTATTATGCAACAGAAGAAAACAGTATAAATATTAGGCCTACTCATTTTCAGATATTCCTGGGAGGAATTATTTCTCCGTAACACAAAACAAATGACAACACACGTGTCGTTAAATTTTCATGTTACTAATTTAGAGAGAGAGAGCATACATATTGTTAAATACTCGTTTCTGTAGTTTAAGTGGTAAAGTAAAACGAAAATAGAACACAACATGTCATTAATTTCTTGCCTTCATTTGCAACATTGGGACATGTATTATTTCATGAGTGTTGGACAATGTTGCAGAGCTGTCTAGTAAGCTGTAGTTAAAGTAAAGTAGATGACACATTTAGCAACTGATAGAACAGGGGAGCTGAGAGCGGGGGAAACTGTCATTACATCGACTATAAGTGAGTTGTCCGAACAACCCTGCCCCTGGAGGAGTAGGCAAACACAAGACGTTGTAATAAGTTATTCATAGAGGGTAAGTCAGACTGGAATTATACTGTGTCAATACCACCCTTTGACCCTTAGCTAATCAGAAACCATGAAAGCAAAAGTAGAGAACAGGGGGTGAGGGTTGAGACGGACGGGCGTACGGTTAGAAGGGAGCGAACCAAGGAGTAGCAGAAGTTCGCTCCACTCAATCTGCAGTTTGCGCCCAAATTGGGGGATTAAATACCAAGTTCACTAACACGAGTAAGCACAGTGCCATTCAGGTAGGTTGTGTCGCATTATTGTGCAACGACATTCCCAGAAATAAATTGTAAAACTATACCAAGAGTTGCCTGGCAACACGACCGGCCTGTGATTGTCTAATTTATTTCCAAGCTTTCAATAGTAAAGCAAGACAAACCAAGCCCTAGGGTCGTATTTATAAACGAGGCTTTGAACCAAAGTAGACTTTGGAAAGTACAAAATCGCCATTTTCCTATTCATAGTTGACACTTTGAGGAAAGTAAACTTCAATCGTGACTTTACTTCGAAGTCGCCGAAAATCTAGATTTTGAGTTTCGTTCATGGACATACGAAAAATGACTGATATTTTAGAAATTGTTGAATTTTTCGAGAATATTGATAAGTAGACTTCGTGGAATTGCCACGAGAATCGTAAGGTTTACTACGCACGTGGTATAGACTGTATGAGAAGGGGGCGTGCAACGGGTGAAGTATGCCTCTAATGTAAACACTGCGGTTACAATAAAACCTGTATCCTGCATTCAAGAAATATAATGAAAGATCTTTGAAATAGGAAATATCTAAACATGCAAATACACAATTATTTTATAGTGAGATATATTAACTCTTAAAATTTAATGTAATATACTCACATCATCCTTGAATATGTGCATTGCAGTGAAGAGTTACGTACATTTTGAGCGATTGCAAAGTGAACCTCCTACGATGGTCACTTGAACAGTTTTTATATTGGGAAAATGTACATTCGACATCACACGATATAATAGGTGCATATTTGAAGAACGGAAAGTCACTACTTTTTAGTACCATACATCAACTTGAGACGTCTTATCGTGACCTGATGGTACATAATTTATAATACGAAATTGTGAATAGGAAGAATTTTTAGCAATAATATTTCTCAACTTACATTTCACTTTTTCTGAAATTAATGAATTGTTATTTTGGATAACGGTTTGTGATACTTTATCCGCTATATTAAGGGCTTCTGAGAGTTGTAGTTTAGACGATTCTAACAGGATGATGCTTTTGGACACGATTTTAAAATTAGAATCAATGAACAGAATATCTTCCAATAGCTGTTCAGAAGGCAATGATTTTACAGCTGCAACAGCGGAACTGTCTGTGCCATCCAATGCATATTCTGCATAATAATTAACAGCATCCAACCACGTTTCTCAACGTGGTCAAGACTGGCTGCGGGGGTATTCCAGGGGCAATTGTTTGGAACAGCAACACTCTCATTGTAGTATGTTTGATTGAATTCTTGTCTACACTGAACACATGTTAAGCTTTGATTACTCCAACCACAGTAATGCAAAAACAAGTGCTTACATAGGTATACATTAGCTGTAGCTGCTCTATCTATTTGGACCGGTCACAACTCTTAACATGAACTGCTTATACTACGAGACCGGGCGGTCGCTCACCTCCTCTATACTACCGTACATCGGCAACCTGATTGCATGCTGCGTGTGGCAATTCAACGAAGTCTATTGATAAGATTCAGGAAATTATTGAAGCAGCTCATGTTCCTCGGCGTATTATTAGACATGTGCAAAACGCTATACAATTTCATGGCGATAATGAATTCAAATCAAAACACAGATTTGATAAATAGATCGTGTTAGATAATAGGCTATCCACATGTTTCAACACCACTGATGAATAATACAATAACAAAAATAGAAACAATTAAAATTAAACCTTACAAAATTCGTATAGTTCAGAGTTTCACGTAACCCGATTATCACAACAGACTTAGGATTTGCATGTGTTTCCAACAGTCAGTGTATGATGGACTACTTGACCCCACCTGAGTTTTTATAGTTATATGTGTTCCACTAAATAACTGAAATGGAATGCAACTATTTCAATAAAAATGAAACTAAATCAAAGTCTTCTTGACTAGTAATCGTCCATAGAGTTCAATGAAGATTGTACAGTTGGCACAACTGGTAATACGAGAACAGCTAATCATAACACACTACTGCCATCTAGCGGAATATTTGTAATTATGAGATGGTACAATAATACATTTGAAGACAGTTTAGTGTTTTAGCCTAGATCATATATGTAACAGATAACTCATCGCTATGTTAAAATCGGCAGCACTTTGAATAGAACAACCGCCAGGATCGCCACCCGTCCGCCGTAAACGAACACGAGATGGCAGTACAGTCGCGAATGCAATTCAAATGGGAATTATGACGTGACTCCTTATGTAAGAACTAAATGGCAGCGTAGTAAACCTGACAAAAGTTGTTAACCTCAAAGCTTATAAGGCCGACCTATCTGGGTTTATTATGATCTAGGGTTTTAGTAAGTCAATTAATATTTTATTGTATTAGAAAACTCTATTTCTTTTAATTTTATATCGTTGTTGTTCCTGCAATAACTCTTATGTGCAAAATATAAAATTGTTCAGTAGGAAGAAAAAACACATTTATTCATTCTATGGCAGCCGTATATAGGAGATTATGAATTCTTACATTTTCGAAACAAAGAAATATAATTACATATAGGAGATTTTATTATTTGCTGTATCACTATTTATGTTATTTAATAGAGCAAAAATCAGAAAATCGATAAATATGTCACATAGGAGTTATTGCAGAGGCAATGACTATATATTTTCTTCTAATCGTGTAATAGTCAATTAAAACCCACTCCAGTTTTGTTTTTTTCTAGATACATCAAACCCTCTAGTGAGATTACTGTTGATAATGTGTGTAACACTGATATGACACCAATTTCAGTTACAGTAGAACTCCGATTATCCGACACCCTATCAACCGATTGACGGTTTATCCGACTATCTTTCTCTCACTCTTTTTTTTTTGCGACAGAAACATATGAAGTACTACTGTACGTTATATCAGTAGGCTACGTATTTTTTCTAGAGTGTGTTATTACAAGTCTTAACATTTATTATCCAGTTTGGTTTACTGTTTGAGTTGCCGTACTGTACAACTTCTATATAAAATTTATTCCATGAATGTCAGAAGGAAACGTTTTGTGATAAGTATCGAAAAATGCAAATAATTGAGTGATTTGGGGAAAGAGAAACTGTGGCTCATCTCGCATCAGACTGATGTTACAACTGTGCGCGGTTTAATAAAAATCAAGGATAAAGTGTATAGAGTTTGTAAATCTACAACATGAGACTTCTAGGCCTACTACTGTATTCCCATCTTTCCGCTGACAGCCATTACAAGAAGTTTTCTTGCCCCTTAAAAGCACGTCGTTGACAACCGAATAAATAGTGAACTTCTGATCCACTACCTAGCGTGTTAAACATAAGACCACGGAGGAAATTACGAAACTTCAGCCCTTATTCACTTAATTTACGAAAATATTTTATGGTACGGATTATCCGATTTTTTCGATTAACCGTCCAGTCCATCCCCTTCATTACCACGGATAATAGAGGTTCTACTGTACTTCACTATTTCTCTGGGAAGGATGGATATGCTATGACGTCCCACTACTAACGGCGAAGTGTAGACGAATGCCGTCTCCAAGCTATGCAGGTCGAACTTTAGATGGCCTCGTTGCCTTGGTTACGATTCGTCCCGGCTGCAGAAATAGTTTGTCTAGTTTAGTCACGGATCATTTAGCAGTGTGAACTATCATGCAACTAACACACACCCCCTCGACCAGATGGTTTAGAGAAGCCAGCTAACGGCATCCCATCGAAAACGCCCAGGGATCGGCTCTCGATAGATTCACTCAAAGGTTTGTGACTTAGAAACCAGTCCTGAATTTGATTTCCAACCAGTACTTTGGTTCTTATGCGTTTTATATTTTCACCATTTAAACATTATCGTCAGCTATCACAATGTCTATGTACAGTTTGTAGTAGTGATAACAAAAGATGTACCAGTAGTACAAATAGTATTATCTTCTTCTTCTTCTTCACTTCAAGTATTAGGTTCATGTTGAACCTGTTCCGGCGCCCATTTCGCTCTTGGTCTTCCTACATCTCGTTTTCCTTTTGGTTTATATCCCATTGCTAAAGCTGGCAGTCTGTAGTTCGGCATCCTTTGTAGATGTTCACACCACCTTCTGTTATTTCTCTTTAATTTCTCCAGCAATGGTTCCACCTCTAATTTCTTCCGTATATCTATGTTCTTCTTTTTATCTTGTATTGTACATCCTAGTGTACTTCTCATAAATTTCATTTCTGCTACCTGGACTTTTGATTTATCTTTTTCTGTCATTATTCTGGCTTCACTTCCATAAGTTAGCATGGGTACTGCGATTGTATTGAAAAATTTTATCCGTGTATCTTTTCTTGTTATGTTTTTTAAAGATCTATGGATTGTTCCACAGACATTTCGAAAGTTATTAAGTTTTTTATCCGGGTCTATATCTCTTTCATATGAAATGTAGCATCCCAGATATTTAAAATATTTAACCTGTTCTATTATTATTTCATCGATTACTATTTTTGTCCTTATTGGGTATTTTCCTTTAAATGCCATTGTTTTGGTTTTTTGAGCTGCAATTTTAAAATTATATTCTTTTGTTATTTTATTTAAAACATAAATTGATTTCTGTAATTTATCCTCACTGTCTTGGATAATTACTTTATCATCAGCATATAAAAGGGAGTTCAAGAAAGTGTTATTCTTTAAATATATTCCTGGATTAACATAAGATTTCCATGTTCTAAACATGTCGTCAATGTAGATATTAAAAAGTGTCGGCGAGACACTACAGCCCTGTCTTACTCCTTTATTAGTGGAAATCGCTTCTGTCAAGTTTCCTCCTATCACTAAGCATATGCTGGTTTCTTTGTAGAGAGATTTAATTGCTTCCACAAGGTGTTTCGAGTATCCCCTTCTTATAAGTATATTCCATAGTAGTACTCTATCTATATTATCGAAGGCCTTTTCCAGATCTATGAAGACTAAATGTGTTTCACAATTAAACTCTCTTCTTTCTTCTATTATTCTTTTGAGTGTGAAAACTGCATCCATGCAAGATCTTCCTTTCCTGAATCCTACTTGTTCTTCTGATATCAACTGGTCAGCTATTTTCTTTAGTCTTTCATTTAGCATTCTTGCATATATCTTGTAAGTGGTATCTAGCAGGCTTATCCCTCTGTAATTATTCGGATTTGTTCTGTCGCCTTTCTTATTATTTATTTATTTTATTATTAGTATTTATTTATTTAACCAGGTACAGATAAGGCCATCAGGCCTTCTCTTCCCGTCTACCAGGGGATTACAACTACAATATTCAGAATACAATTACAATTATAATTACAATTAATATTAAATTTACAAATACAATAAAAATCAAAGTACTAAAAGATTAACTGATTAATAAAAGCTAGACAGTTTATTGTAAAAGTTAAGAAGAGAGAAGCATTTCTTTTATTGATTAAGTACAAATTAAACCTACTCTACGCAGTAAGAAAATACTTAAAAAGCTTGTTTTTGAACGCTACTAAATTCCGACAGTCTCTGATGTCACTGAGTAGGGTATTTCACAAGCGCGAGACCGAGATTGAGTATGATGATGAATACGATGATGTCTTATGTGTTGGTATGGCTAGTATGCGGCTATTTTGCGTGCGTGTGAAGAGATTGTGATATGATGACAGGTAACTGAAACGGGGAGGCAAGGTAGGTAGGTGTAGAAGTGTGAAGGACTTGGAAAAGGAGAACAAGAGAATGAAAATTTCTACGTTCGTTAAGCCGTAGCCAGTTTAGAGTTTGGAAGGATGGGGTAATGTGGTCAGCGCGACGGACATCGCAGACGAAGCGAACACAAGAATTATGAACACATTGTAATTTTTGCGACTGGTTGACATTGAGGTCAGTCAGTAGAGAATCACAATAATCGAATAGTATTGTTGCAGTGTTGTAGTATTGCAGGATTTTTTTCTTTTTTAAGTTTCAAAAATAGTATTCTAGTATCATTATACTTGACTGTATTGTAGATGTCAGTATCGTCTTTGTGTTTCGGTGTTCTAGCAATATTACCATAGCGTTACTGTGGTATTATAGCAATATTGTATAGTTTGTATTGTAGAAGTAATACTAGAATTATACAGGGACATCATTTTATTTTTACTTCAATTTTTATTGTACCTGAGTTTTTGAATGCACTTCACTCCCACCCCTTCTACTAAGGAAGTTCCAACTTCACACAGAACCAAGACCGCAGATAGTAAGCAGTACTGAGTTACTGAGTATAGTACGTTCCAGAAATATGTTCGCGTTTTCCAGTGACGAAAGAGCTTTCAATATTGAATCATATTTTCGCACAGGTACTGTCCGTTTGCCTACGTCGCATCCCGATTTCCCCCACCTGCTTCTGCTCGCCCCTCTGTAATAGCTGGGCTGTCTTAGCTCTTTTCTGAAAACATTAATTTCTCTTAGGAATTGGACGTTTACGTAATAATATACAGCTGTTTAATTTAACTTAAATAAAAGGGCCTCGTTAAGTAATTAACTGTCACGTGATTTCCTCCCTTTCTACAATCCTGCGGCATAACCACATGGACGGACAGTAGATAGCATGTCTGAGTAATTTTATATTTTCGGGTCGGGAAGAAGTGAAGATTGAATTTACAGTACGTAGAGTAGGTACAGAATTATTTCAACATGAGTTACTAGTACGAAGGACGAAACTGGCAATTGGAATTAGATGCAATAGTGCGATAATATGCACAAAAGAACTGAAGCCTGTATCGAAATGAACGGCCACCATTTTCAAAATTGTGTTTAAATATTCATATTATGATTATTTTTCAATTTAACTTCTTTCTCTATATTGTACGCTAATGTGCTGTATACAGTATAATATACACTGCATAATGAATAAGTTCGCATGGATAACTCACTTCGTGAGTAAAAACACTTATTCTTAATACAGTACTGTACTTTGATTAAAGAAAAACCTAATGAAAATTATCAAACTCAAAATCGCGATATTTCCTAGTATACGTAAATGGATGAACTACTTTTCTTCCTTCCTATACCTAGTAGAGTGGTTTGTGTTTTACGCCAGTATCATCGAACTCCAGTCTTGGAGGGGGGAGCAAGCGGTGTTTCCGGTTTTCTAAAGGTATAGACAGGTTAATATTAAAAATGTTAGTAAAAATAAAATGATGTCCCTGTATAATAGCTCATATTTACTAAAATATTATTTTACTAGCAATGTTGTAGCGTAGTAATGGCAAACGAAAATTAATAGGCCTATTGCAGTAGTAGGCCTAATACACGGGGTGTACTATAAGCAGTAATATCAGCTGCTGCCAGCAAGTCAGGAGGACGAATGCAATGGCAAAGGAAGCTTTTAATAGAAAATGAGCATCTTCTGCGGACCTATGGAAAAAGAACTAAGGAAAAGACAAGTGAAGTGCTTTGCGTAGAATATGGCATTCTAAGGACAGAAACATGGACATTACAACGAAGAGGAGAGAAGCGAATAGAAGCATTTGAAATGTGGATATGGAGAAGAATAGAGCGTGTGAAATGGACAGATAGAATAAGAAATGACGATGTGTTGGAAAGTGTGGGTGAAGAAAGAATGATGCTGAAACTGATCAGAAAGAGAAAAAGGAATTGGTCGGATCACTGGCTGAGAAGAAACTGCCTACTGAATGACAGACAGGAAGAAAAGGTAAACGAGAGAAGAGTTCGGGACAGAAGAAGATATCAGATGATATCATATACATTTTGACAATTAAAATAAAATTAATTAAACTAAACAGTTTTTATTGATTTCCAGAAAGTTTTGTTTTTGTTACTTGTGGGGTTTTAAAAATAAACAATTCTAGTGACAAAGGCCTTTTAGTAGTGTAAGAGTTTAATGTAATTATTATGATTTGAACATAATAACTCATTAAATATAATAATTTTCCAAATTTTATGTGCTAAATGACTAATCATCAAAGAGTTGGAGTCCACACCTGTGGAGTAACGGTCAGCGCATCTGGCCGCGAAACCAGGTGGCCCGGCTTTGAATCCCGGTCGAGGCAAGTTACCTGGATGAGGTTTTTTCCGGGGTTTTCCCTCAACCCAATACGAGCAAATGCTGGGTAACTTTCGGTGCTGGACCCCGGACTCATTTGACCGACATTATCACCTTCATCTCATTCAGACGCTAAATAACCTTGATGTTGATACAGCGTCGTAAAATAACCCAATAAAATAAAAATTAAATCAAAGAGTTGGTAAGCATGGCTGAATAGATTTTTCGTATGTCAGAACATAAATAAACTTATTTTTTCAATCTTCGTTTCCACTGTCATTACTATCTTTGTTGCTTGTAGGTTCACTTCATTCGGTATGTACTGGAAAATCTTCTTAAGTCTCCATTTTTTAACATTAGAGGAGAGTCGGGTAGTATCGGACAGTGAGTTTCTTTCATCTACCACCATATGGTAGTACCTGAATGACATGGTTACGTTTCTCTATGCGACATCATGGAAACGTAACCAATCAGGTACTATCATCGTGTGGTAGGTGAAAGAAACTCACTGTCCGATATTACCCGATATCCGATACTACCCGACTCTCCCCTAATTGGTAGCCTCGAGTTATAAACTAGGTTTGTTGGCAATTCAAACGATAAATTTTTATCACAAATTGAACAGAGAAAGATTAAAAATAAAAGTTCTTGAAGGTTTTTTACGTATTTTACATTTATTACATTAATTATGCATTAATTACACATATTTTACTGTATTGTAAATAACCTTTGTGCGAGATTGTGAGTATTTGCTTATTTTCCGCACAGAACCAATACGCGGTAAGTGTGAAATACCACATTCAGTATTCCCAACGTAACACACATAACAATTTCTCTCTTCTTACCGCTTAAGCGCGACATTCATTTTACTGCTTTAGGCTTTTAACATATTATTTTTAGAGACGTTTAACATAGTGATAATTATAAATTGGAAACTTACCACTGCAATTTCACCTAAATTGCAATGTTAATTATTGTCTTTAAATATTTGCAAAAATTAAGTAAAGTCTACTACTCCACGAAACTTATTGCATTCCTGATACAAGTAACATTAAGGAAGCCGTGAAAAAATCGACAAGATTCCAGATGCCGATGTTATTACTGCAATATGTTATATAAATAATATTGTTAAAATATTAAAATGAAAAATAAATCATTACATAACCTTACCGTTTGTTTTAAGTTCGCATTTATAGACTGGGGGGAAAAAAAGACAGACGTATATCATGGCCTGCTGGAGTATAGTAAACACAGAAAACATTTTATATAAACAATGTTGAAGAAAGATATTTCGGTTTTCCGAAGTTGCCGTCATTAAACAGAAACCAAGATGGAGATTTCATTGCAACTAATTAGAAATTCGTCTTTCAGGTATGTAATAAACGATCTTCGCACAAAATAATGTACGATACACGAGCGGTATGTTTGTTTTCATGTTCTCGGAAATTAAAAAAGCTCAACTACGTTTCGCTTTTCCAATCTTTTCCTCGACCATGAAAACGTCAACATACCGCTCTTGTAACGTATATTACTATTTTATGCGTGAAGTCCCAACCCTGCGTGGCAGTAATGTTACACTAAAAGACACTGTAATAGTAGTAAAACAAAACTATTATTGCAAAACGTAGGAGCAATATTGTAGCTTTTAATTGTGCAAAAACCCATGTGAACGATACAACGTCGAAAAGTGCGCTGAAAGACGTTCATCGCTTAATAAATTTTGCTCAGACTAATTAACTCACCTTATGCACATTTGTGCGCATTTACTTTCATCCAATAGTAGCTACTACTAGTAGCACTGTAGTGTTGTAATATTGGTAGAATTAAATAAATAGCTTTCTTCTCTCTTTCCGTAACTTTGAACGCTGCTATTCAAATGGTGGAGCTAGTGTTCAGGTGTGCCAGTGGCCGCCATGTCTCAAGGCCGTCCAACAAATCGGCGGAGCAATGAGGGCTCCAGCTAGTCCAGGAGGAAATGGGTTGATGCACTTTGCCTAACGTCGCATTATCGTGGAGAAGCGTCATCAATATCAGAACCTTGCTAACGAGTTTTGTGTGTATCTTTACATGAATACGTGTACTATCCGTTAATATAAATCTTAGTGGATAACAAAAAGTTGTTAATGAAATACATACATACATGCGTATATTCGATGGTGTTCGGGTAAAGAGAGTAAAGTCATTTTTTGTGCAAATGGAGTTTTAATCCCCAGACGAATACAAAAGTTACATTCTACAAGTGGGTGTGCAAAAACAAAAGAATACTAGCATTGGATGTGTTTTATTTGTGTAGAAAATTATTTGTCGTAAGGATTCGAAGTTTAATTTTCATTTATATCAGAATTTATCCTTATGACTTAACTCTCTTTACCCAAACATCATCGATATATTAAAAATGACTACTCCACTTACAGCGTATGCAAATCTCTAACTGGCGTAACCTAGGAGACAGCTTACCTGAAACAAAAGAAAATCGCTACATTATTCATTTGTTCATAAAACTGACATTCATTTAGAATAGTACTGAAATACCAAGAGAGTAAAAAGCATGGAACATCGCTTTTTAGCTTTTCTGTTTCTTTTTTTTTTTAATTTTATGAAGAAATTCTGTATGCAAAAGTTATAGGAGATGAACCATGTTTACGAAAAAATGTTTACCATTTAGCCTATAGAGAGCTTGCCAGGGAGTTTAGTACCATCACCATCCACTCATTTTTTTCGCTCTTGGATTCTACAAGTTTCAAAATATACGAAATCATATTATTCTCTTTTTCATTACATAAACTATAACTTTGTAACTTTTTCCTGTTTTTTTTTTCAATTTTATGAAGAAATTCTGTATACAAAAATTATAGGAGATGAACATGTTTTCGAAAAATTGTTTACCATTTAGCCTATAGAGAGCTTGCCAGGGAGTATGGTACCATCACCATACACTCATTTTTTTCGCTCTTGGATTCTACAAGTTTCAAAATATACGAAATCATATTATTCTCTTTTTTCATTACATAAACTATAACTTTGTAACTTTTCCCTGTTCTTTTTATTTTTTATTTTATGAAGAAATTCTGTATACAAAAATTATAGGAGATGAACATGTTTTCGAAAAATTGTTTACCATTTAGCCTATAGAGAGCTTGCCAGGGAGTATGGTACCATCACCATCTACTCATTTTTTCGCTCTTGGATTCTGCAAGTTTCAAAATATACGAAATCATATTATTTTTTTATCATTTTATAAATTATAACTTTGTGAAATTTGCATCAAATTATAATCCGATGTATGTGTACCGATACATAACAAAGAGAAATGCTTCAGTAAGCCTATATATCTGCCTTCATAATGCATACAGCCCGTTCCTGGAATTCCTTGTCACAGAAAATCAGAAGCAGCCGGAGTTTAAAAGCCTTTAAGTCTACTTTACTTACACATACGGTTATCTTTATTGAACAGATCGTACTATTTTCTTGCGAACATTGTAACAAATTAAAACTGTTTGTTATAATAATAATAATAATATTAATAATAATATTTATTAATACTATACACTTGAGCTACATTAGGCATTGCAGCCAGAAAGAGCAGAAGCTCGTGCTCGGGCGCAGTTCAGATCAGTTATACAAAATATATCACAAAATTACGAGAGTTCATTGAGCACAATCACATTAATAAATGGTAAAATACATACAGCATGTAATAACAGGGTCTATATACAAATAGAAAATACAAAAGTACATGAATATTAGAGTATCAATTTTTAACTCAATTAGCTTAAACAATTAAATAATTAATCTGATTTGTTTCTTAAATCTATGTATGTTAAGTGTACTTAGCTCAGGGTAAGCTCTAATTAATGTATTATATATTTTGGGTCCAAAATTTCTGCTGTGTTTTAATCCAGCAGTTGTGTGGCATTTGGGAGTATTTAGAAAGAAACTGTAGTTTTGTCTCGTATGGTATTCATGAGGATCAAATTTAAATTTATTGTGGTTTTTATGGAAGTAAATCAGCAATGTTTGTTTATAAATTTGTTCTAGATTTGATACGCCAAATTCCTGAAAAATTAATTTTGTTGGGTAATCAAAAGGTTTATACAGACAAATTTTGATAATTCTTTTTTGGAGCAGATTTAAAGGACGGAGAGTCGATTTTGCCATTCCTCCCCAACCTAAAATACCTTACTGAATTATTGATTGAAACAGATCTAAGTACACAGTACGCAGAACATAAACAGGTAAATAAGAGCGTAGAATGGAAAATTTGTGGATTGTTTTACGCAATCTGTTACACAGAAAGGAGATATGCTTGTCCCATTTTAAATGTTGGTCAATAATAATGCCTAAATATTTAACTTGTGAGGATATACTCAAAGCGTTACATGAGCAAGTAGGTAGGTTACAATCATGTACTGTTATACTTATATTATTATTTATTTCTAGTTGCTCAAGGCCATGTGTTGTTAATGAAAATGGTATTAATTTTTTTTTTTGTTTAAATAGTAAGTCTTCTTTATGCAATCTATCTCTATGACAAAGTATATGATTATATCTCGTGACCAAAATATTGTACGGAATGGAAACATAAAAATTGGAAATTTATCTTTTGAAGAGGTGTAAAAATTCAAATACCTGGGAGCAACAGTAATAAATATAAATGATACTCGGGAGGAAATTAAACTCAGAATAAATATGGGAAATGCCTGTTATTATTCGGTTGAGAAGCTTTTATCTTCCAGTCTGCTGTAAAAAAATCTGAAAGTTAGAATTTATAAAACAGTTATACTTCCGGTTGTTCTTTATGGTTGTGAAACTTGGACTCTCACCTTGAGAGAGGAACATAGGTTAAGGGTGTTTGAGAATAAGGTGTTTAGGAAAATATTTGGGGCTAAGAGGAATGAAGTTACAGGAGAATGGAGAAAGTTACACAACACAGAACTGCACGCATTGTATTCTTCACCTCACATAATTAGGAACATTAAATCCGGACGTTTGAGATGGGCAGGGCATGTAGCACGTATAGGCGAATCCAGAAATGCATATAGAGTGTTAGTTGGGAGGCCGAGACGTAGGTGGAAAAATAATATTAAAATGGATTTGAGGGAGGTGGGATATGATGATAGAGACTGGATTAATCTTGCTCAGAATAGAGACCAATGGCGGGCTTATGTGAGGGCGGCAACGAACCTCGGGGTTCCTTAAAAGCCAGTAATTAAGTAAGTAAGTAGTAATTATCTCTATGTCTTGTAAACCACCACCACCAGCACACACTGTTCAACATCTACTTCGAGGATTCAGTAAAGAACTGTTTTCAGAACATGGGAGGAGTGATAGTAGTAGGAAGAAGAATAAAGTGCATAAGATTTGCTGATGATATGGAGTTGTTAGCAGAAGAGGAAATTATATTAAAGAATATGCTACTGGAGCTAAATGGCAGCTGTGAGCAGTATGGGATGAAGATAAATGCAAATAAGACGAAGAGCATGGTCATAAAAAGAAAAACACAGAAGGTAAACTTGCGAATTCTAAATGAGGCAGTAGAGCAAGTGGACAGCTTCAAATACTTGGGGTGTACTAAAAGCAATAACACGAGCTGCTCCCAGGAAGTCGAAAGGAGGACAGCAATGACAAAGGAAGCTTTTAATAGAAAAAAAGAGCACTTTCTGTAGACCTCTGGAAAAAGAACTAAGGAAGAGACTAGTGAAGTGCTTTGCATGGAGAGTGGCATCGTATGGGGTAGAAACATGAACATTACGACGAAGTGAAGAGAAGCGAATAGAAGCATTTGAAATGTGGATATGGAGAAGAATGGAACGTGTGTAGTGGATAGACAGAATAAGAAATGAAGCTGTGTTGGAAAGAGTGGGTGAAGAAAGAATTATACTGAAACTCATCAGGAAGAGGAAAAGGAATTGGTTGGGTCACTGGCTGAGAAGAAACTGCCTACTGAAGGATGCACTGGAAGGAATGGTGAACGGAAGAAGAGTTCGGGGCAGAAGAAGATATCAGATGACAGATGACATTAAGATATATGGATCATATTAGGAAACGAAGAGGAAGGCAGAAAGTAGGAAAGATTGGAGAAAGCTGGGTTTGGAGTGAATGATCTGCCCTTCGGAAGAACACTAAATGAATAAATAAATTGAAAATAAGGGGGCCATACACTAAATAGTTACATACAAATGTTAATCAAAAACAACTGAATATCAACGGTTCTTTCCTGTGACTTTCTTATGACGAGTTGCCAAACTAACTTACTATTATGACAAGTCTTGTATTGCAGGTTTCCACGTATTCACATTTTTTTACGTTCTAGTGATATTTAACTTATTTTATATTTTTGTTTTCGTATTTTCCGATTATGGTATATCTATAATGTGATAAGTTGAGCTATATATAAGCATAATTTTCCTTACTGTGTGTACTTAAAAATATTGTATTCATTGTAGGCTTTGTACTGCACTATTTTATTAGTATTATTATTATTATTATTATTATTATTACTATTCTTATTTTTTATTATTATTATTATTATTATTATTATTATTATTATTATTATCTTATTCAGTTTTGTGTGTAAAATTGTAGTGTACTTTATAAATTTGTATTGTTTTTTGTAACGCAGTTTTACTCCTGGTTGAGTGTTAGAAAAGGCCGTACGGCCTTAACTCTGCCAGGTTAAATAAATCATTATTATTATTATTATTATTATTATTATTATTATTATCAATAATTGTCTTATATTTTATACTTTGTATGTCTCATTTATTTTGACCTGCTGTTCACATTTTATTACGCTTTTTCTTTTTTTCTGTATGTTATATATTATGTCTGATTTCTACTTACTTGTTGTTTACATTTTATTATTATTATCTTATTCAGTTTTGTGTGTAAAATTGTAGTGTACTTTGTAAATTTGTAGTGTGTTTTGTAACGCAGTTTTACTCCTGGTTGAGTGTTAGAGAAGGCCGTATGGCCTTAACTCTGCCAGGTTAAATAAATTATTATTATTATTATTATTATTATTATTATTATTATTATTATTATTATTATCATCAATAATTGTCTTATTTTTTATACTATGTATGTCTCATTTATTTTGACCTGCTGTTCACATTTTATTATGCTTTTTCCTTTCTTTCTCTATGTTATATATTATGTCTGATTTCTACTTACTTGTTGTTTACATTTTATTATTATTATCTTATTCAGTTTTGTATGTAAAATTGTAGTGTACTTTGTATATTTGTAGTGTTTTACTCCTGGTTGAGTGTTA
This sequence comes from Periplaneta americana, assembly GCA_025594305.2. Taxonomy (NCBI): domain Eukaryota; kingdom Metazoa; phylum Arthropoda; class Insecta; order Blattodea; family Blattidae; genus Periplaneta; species Periplaneta americana. Next base: position 143,993,075 of record JAJSOF020000013.1, read on the forward strand.
GAGAAGGTTGTATGGCCTTAACTGTGCCAGGTTAAATAAATAAATTATTATTATTATTATTATTATTATTATTATTATTATTATTATTACTACTACTATTACTAATCAAGGCGAATTTTACAGAAAAAGACTAACAGAAATGCAGAATTATTGGCTAACCTCTGGATCCCCTTGCTCTCAGCATAATCGATAAGAAGACCGACCATTGTGTAGGCTACGTACTGTATTTGTGGCGGCTCTGGCCACCCCTGCACGATCAGTAGATCCGAGAGCACAATTGCACTGTTTAAATCTCGCTTCCGGGCGCCTGCACCCATTGTTGCTCATATCTTCCAATAATTGCATTGCCTACGTAATGCGGCCGTACTTCAGAAGGAGAAGTGGTGGACAGCATTAATGGCTTTGATTACTGGATGGGGGCCATGATTCAGCCCCAGCCTACGGCGTCCATGTCCAACAATACCCGCCCGCCCGTCCATTAAACACTACTGACCCCACAACTCACGGCTCACGGGTCTAGGCAATGCTCTGGCATTTGTTGGTACGGGAAATTTGAATTACTGACACATTTATTACTTGACGTGAAATGTCTGGAGAAACACGTCCATGTCTTGAGGAAAAGTAAATGCATCCCTTCATAAAGCATGAAGAAGCCCTGTGCTGTCATGGAGCCGTACGGTGTACGTGGATATCTGTACGTACAGACCTTAGATCACCTTCACAATACAGGGGGATTTAGTAAAATCGTGCAAGAATAAGGGATGTTCTACTCTACTGAACATTATGAGAATGGAATTTTGAGTCTGCACAGAAATGTTCTGTACCTATAAAACAGAGGCGTTCAAAAGTGGAATTTTAACTCCAACCCCGGGAAATAATAATAATAATAATAATAATAATAATAATAATAATAATAATTTATTTAATTATTATTAATATTTGTGTGCTGAACAACAGCCAGAGGCCAATTATAGTTCAGCACAATACACAAACAGAAGATACAAAGGTGCAAAACAAAAATAAATAATATCTTAAATAACAAAAACATACATGAATAAAATTGAGTACAAACAGTAAAAACTAATAATCAAAACGAAACTAAACCTTAAAAGGATCTAAATTGTGCCCATGCAAATTGGCATATTTTATGCATCTACAGACTGGAGAAAGTGATTTTGAATTTCGGTTATAAAATTTTTTTTGAAATCTTAAACCTTTTGTAGGAATACGAAGGCTGATATTGTTTATGATAGACTTACAATCAATATCACCCTTGATAACTTTGCAAAAAAATTGATAATCAAGATTTAGACGTCTAGCATAAAGGCTACAACAGTTAAAATATTTACAGGTAATATCATAGTTAAAGTCAGTGGAATTGGGTATATATCGAAAAGCACATAACGAAATAAATTTTCTGTGAATATTTTCCAATTTAACCGAATCGGTTGAAGTAATGGAATTCCAGGCTACAGATGCATATTCAAGTTTAGAGCGAACCAAAGTAAAGTATAGAATTAATAGTGACTCAGGAGTAGAAAAAGAATAAGTTATAGACCTTATTAAACCAAGCATTCTTATTGAATGATTATAAATATATTGAACATGATCGTGAAAGTATAATTTAGAATCGAGTAGTACACCCATATTCTTTTATAGAATTTTTCCTAATAATACAGGCGTTATTAAGAGAATAATTAAATTTTATGGAAGTAGTTTTTCGAGAGTACGAAATGACAAAAGTTTTTGTTTCATTAATTTTCATTCCATTAATGTCAGACCAAAGTTCAATGGAGTTAATATCATTTTGAAGAGTTTGGCAATCGGCAGAACTATTTATTGAGCGAAAGATTTTGAGATCATCAGCAAATAACAGGTAGTTTGAACTTATTCTTTTACATTTGTCATCAATAAATAATAAAAATAATAGAGGGCCCAATGTAGATCCTTGGGGAACTCCACATAAACAATTCAATGGGTCCAAGAGAGAATCACCAAGACGAACAATAATAATATAATAATATAATAATAATAATAATAATAATAATAATAATAATAATAATAATAATAATCCAAATGAATATTGGGGATGAAATTATTGAGGGTCATCAGTGCGGTTTTCGGCGTAATAGATCGACTATTGATCAGATTTTTTGTATTCGACAGATAATGGAGAAAAAATGGGAGTATAAGGGTACAGTACATCAGTTATTCATAGATTTCGAAAAGGCATATGACTCGGTTAAGAGGGAAGTATTATATGATATTCTTATTGAATTTGGTATTCCCAAGAAACTAGTTCGATTAATTAAAATGTGTCTCAGTGAAACATACAGCAGAGTCCGTATAGGTCAGTTTCTATCTGATGCTTTTCCAATTCAGTGCGGGCTAAAGCAGGGAGATGCACTATCACCTTTACTTTTTAACTTCGCTCTAGAATATGCCATTAGGAAAGTTCAGGATAACAGGCAGGGTTTGGAATTGAACGGGTTACATCAGCTTCTTGTCTATGCGGATGACGTGAATATGTTAGGAGAAAATACACAAACGATTAGGGAAAACACGGAAATTTTACTTGAAGCAAGTAAAGCGATCGGGTTGGAAGTAAATCCCGAAAAGACTAAGTATATGATTATGTCTCGTGACCAGAATATTGTACGAAATGGAAATATAAAAATTAGAGATTTATCCTTCGAAGAGGTAGAAAAAATCCAAAAAACTTAGAGCAATAGTAACAAATATAAATGATACTCGGGAGGAAATTAAACGCAGAATAAATATGGGAAATGCGTGTTATTATTCGGTTGAGAAGCTCTTATCATCCAGTCTGCTGTCCAAAAATCTGATACTTAGAATTTATAAAACAGTTATATTACCGGTTGTTCTGTATGGCTGTGAAACTTAGACTCTCACTCTGAGAGAGGAACATAGGTTAAGGGTGTTTGAAAATAAGGTGCTTAGGAAAATATTTGGGGCTAAGCGGGATGAAGTTACAGGAGAATGGAGAAAGTTATACAACACAGAACTGCACGCATTGTATTCTTCACCTGACATAATTAGGAACATTAAATCCAGACGTTTGAGATGGGCAGGGCATGTAGCACGTATGGGCGAATCCAGAAATGCATATCGAGTGTTAGTTGGGAGACCGGAGGGAAAAAGACCTTTAGGGAGGCCGAGACGTAGATGGGAGGATAATATTAAAATGGATTTGAGGGAGGTGGGGTATGATGATAGAGATTGCATTAATCGTGCACAGGATAAGGACCGCTGGCGGGCTTATGTGAGGGCGGCAATGAACCTTCGGGTTCCTTAAAAGCCATTTGTAAGTAAGTAAATAATATTCCAAGAATATGCGTAATAATATTCCAATAATATGCGTAATAATAATATGTTTAATGAACATCTAAAACGGAAATTACCCATAATTCTTATCACTTTCATCACTGGATTCTCTGCGTATGTGTTCAGTAAAACAAAATACCGAAAAGACAAAATGCAGAAGTACAGTAGAAATGAGACTACAACTTTCCGTCATAAACCAGATTGCAGGCTTAAAAAGCAAATACATTCGTTCCACTGAACAGAATTTTTGAGATACTAGCTCTCACTTGTCTGTTAACTATTAAATACTAATAAAATATTACAAGGATTCCGCAGTTACACTTTAGATTAAAAGGGGTTTTGCGGTGGAAAAAGTTTGAGAAACACTGCCGTAGAGGAAAGAGTTTATGGATGTGTACACATGACAAGCATAATCGCGATTAGGTCGATAATCTCAAGTAGAAACTGTAGTCTAGCACTGGTATTAGTTTTTAGTTTCAGGAATTGATGAGAAGTACATAATTTGTTTGGTGAGGGGACAGCCTATACATTCGCTTGTCCATGGCTGATCTTTGTCCATAGCTGACGAAAGGAATTCTGGAAAGGCCGATGTGTTGAACGTAGGGTAGTAGGCACATGCGGTACCCAGGACCTCCCACTCTACCCCTCTGCGTCTCGCACCGCAAAGAAACAAATCAGGAAGTGAGTGATCGTGCTTCATTTAATTTAAGATGCTCCCAGTTATTATTATTATTATTATTATTATTATTATTATTATTATTATTATTATTATTAATCATTATTAGTATTATTAATTTATTATTTATTGTATTTTTATTAATTGTGTTTATTATTGTCATTATTGAGTGTAATTAGTTACCACTGCCACAGGGTATACACCCATTTGCAGTGTGAATAAATACATACATACCAACAAAACCAATTCTTAAAACTAAACCACAACCTGGCTTTCACAAATCAATAAGTTTAAATACAGTATATGTCTTTGCATCGAGTCTAATGTGCTTCGTCATATAGACTTTGATGACATCAGGAATACTTTCTCTGTGAAGGAAGTGCGAAGGAAATCTTTGTACTTCACAAGTAAGATGCATGTATTTTGATTCCAGTAATTTATTGTTTTCTGAATTGTAACATTTCATTTAAAACTAATTTAAACTAAACATGACCTGTATAATAGGAGCTCATAAACTGCTTTTGGGAGTTGGGGAACGGCAAATTCTAGCACTGCCTAGGGGCGGCAGTATACCTAAATTCCGCCCTGGGCATAAATACTTTTAAAGTACTATTTACAAAAACAAAAACCATTCATTTTTACATTCAGACAGTTTAAATACAGTACCAGCATGCAAATAATATAGCTATGGTTATCTTGTGTCTGAGTGATATGAAGGTGATAATTAGGGCTAAGATTTTGATGACCTATAAATCATTAAAAAATGTCCTAAAACAATGCATTTATGACCCAAAAATCTTTCAAAAATGCCCTAAAAATAGATCTTACATTCTAAAATTGGCTTAGTAGGAAAAGGAGTTTAGTGCTACTTAGTGCTTAGACTAGTACCAACCTTTAAGTTTATTTAATTTTACATATTTTTTTTTAAATGGTACACTTTAATTAATTATTTTACCTGATGCAGTTTCCATGTAGCCCATCACAAGGCCACTCTTGTACGGGATTAACAAGTATAGTGGAGTCTATATTGAAGGGATGGTTGGACTGATCCATTACATGGGGCGTACTACGTTAAAAGGGCAATATTTGTGTAGAAAATCGATCAAAATATTATACAAAATAATGGGTATTAGCCACCGGCGTAGCTGGGTCGATTAAGGCGCTTGCCTGCCGATCCGGAGTTGCGCTCGGGCGCAGGTTCGATTCCCGCTGGGCTGATTATCTGGTTGGGGTTTTTTTCCCAAGGTTTTTTCCCAACTGTAAGACAAATGTCAGGTAATCTATGGCGAATCCTCGACTCATCTCGCCAAATATCATATCACTATCACCAACTCCATCGACGCTAAATAACCTCGTAGTTGATACAGCGTCGTTAAATAACCAAGTAAAAAATAAAAGGTAGGCTATTAATGGACAAAATATGCAGACAAAATATCAAAGGAAATACACATTATTTTATATTAATAATGAGGATTTATGGTCAAAATTAAATGAAAATGCCTCAAAAATGTCCGAATAACAGAAAAGATGCTCTTATGAGTTGAAACAGGCAAAAAATGCAAAAAAAAATGCCCTAACAAATAGGTCTTAAAACACTCAGTGTATCACATAACATATAAATACTAAAGCGGCTATGTTTCTGGCTTACTAGAAAAAAGATGCAATTTCATCAAAATCCTAGCCCTAGTGGTAATGCTCATAAGCTAGCGAGATGAGTACAGCGCCGAAAGTTACCCAGCATTTGCTCTTATTGGGTTGTGGGAAAACCCCAGAAAACATGAACTAGATAACCTGTCTCAGCCAGGATTTGAACCCGGACCCGCTAGTTGCACGATCAGACGTGCTAACCGTTACTCCACAGCGGTGGACGCCTGTAATCATGAAAAATATTAAATTCCCATAAGGAATCGAACCTGAGATCACTGAATCGTAGCCGCAATATCTTCTATTTCAACACGAAATAATCAATGATAAAAGACATGAAAAATGTCTGGGCTTTCCCTTCATAAAATTGAACGTCTGAAGACATCCTGAGTTAGCCTGCGGTGTTAGAATGCTATGACGTAATTGAAGTTGACTATTGCGAATTTATATGGACTGCGTCACAGGGCCCCCTGGGGGTGCTGGGACAGGTGCCCCACCTGTGTCCTATCGATCTGCATACGGACCCCACGCGTAGTCGCGCCACTAAAATTTTATCGGGTTGAGTCCTTTTATTTTTTGTGATGAATGGCGTCCGGTGTGGCGTTTTATGGCCAGAACGTGCCTGATTCTTGAGGCTAATTGCAGCTGGCGACTTCATCAACAGTGTTTGTTCGACGACGCTATTCCCGTCTGATATAGAAGTTGTCCATCTATCATAGATTGAAGAACTAGCGAAGATAGGGATAGTTTAATTTGCCTGTAGCGAGTATTGCTAGAGTAGGAACGGCATAAAATGAAAAGACACCCATTTTCCTTTCTTATTATTATTATTATTTTTTTTTACAAATGGCGGGTACTTGACTGTTCGTTATTTACGCATATGAAGCCAGTTATGTACACCAATTTACCGACAGTTTTGTACACCAATTTACCGACAGAGTCGTTGACCAGGGCGCGCCATAGGAGGCTGGTCTTCGTTTCACCCACGGTAAGATAAGATGATGGGCCACAGGGCAATCGTAGCTCCCGGGGAAAACCCTTATGTGTGTGGATTGAACCTAGATACTGTACTTAAACCGTGCATACTGGTATCACTCATTATATGTCGTCGTTGATTTTATGAAACCTCCTACGTGACAGTACAGAGCACAATTTTTTCAGGAGGAAGAAAAAAGTAATTAAATATCAATAGCTATACAGCAGAATATTGCATAATTCGATAGAAAACGTTGTTGAATATGACATCATCGAGGATCATTGTAGGCCTATTGATGTTTAACTAATTTTTTTCTTCCTCCTGAAACATTATGCTCTGAACTGCCACATAAGAGGTTTTATAAAATCAACGACGATATGATACAAAAATGCATTTCAAATTCAAAAGAAGACAGTTTTCTACACCGTTAAGCTTTGCAATGACCATTATCCCTTAAACTGGCAAAACTTCATTTCTCGCACTAGTTTATTAAACCTTGTCGGACTGTAAAGAAAACAACTATCGCAATGTACATATTTTATATGTTGTACAATATTATAGTATTGTAAAATTTTAATTTTCGTACCAATTTTTTTTCTATTGTTCTATAAAAATTATATCATACAGCCTATTAACCTGTTGTATCCTATAGGATACTTTGCGAATTTAAAGGTTAATAAATCAAAGAGACAGAAATTTGATATAATCTGTCTATACCTTCCGAAACCCGAATTCAATCAGTGGCAACTACACAGGGTATTTCAAAAGTGATGGTCACTAATTTACAGACGAAAAGTACAAACTGAAACAATCCAAAAAGTTGTAACAATTTAACCGTTCAAGCGATATTCCCTTAGGCAGAATGGGGGCTGTACCGTGGCCTCCTAAGTCACCGGATTTAAATGGTTGGATTTCTGTGTTTGTGATCATATAAAAAGCTGGTATACACTTCTGAGTTCAGCACACTTGAGGAATTGGTGGTTTGAATACCTGGTCTAGGTAAAATTCAGTTAAGGATGTTTGCACATCTTCTCTTAGTCAGCGAGGAACCTCAACAGAAAATGTGCATTATATAGACAAAGATAGTGTATTGGAGCATTTCTGCTTGGGTTAATTTGTACTTTTTATCTGTAAATTGACCATCACTTTTGAAACACCCTGTATTTTTTTCTCTGAAGAGTTCGATTATTGATCTTGTTAAGTGTTGTATCTGAGAAGATAGAGATTGTTAATAATTGTATTTACCATGAAATATACACATAAATTATTAAATAAAATGTTTTCCTATTTCACTTAAAATCTAAGATGTGTTGTATACAATTTTTTGTACATACCCCAAAACATGTGAAATGTAGTCGGGTTGCCATGACTACGAGATTTATCAAAATGTTAAGCCAATTATTGAAAGAACAGGACTAAACCGAAACACGAACTATTGAAAAGGTACGTGGTGAATAAATTAAACGTCTCCCCCCCTCTTTTACATGAAGCCAGGGGTGGAGGGTTGGTTCGGGTGGTCTAATTGCACAGACATGAATTATAATGCATCCCAACGTGGGAGACACCAGGTTTTGAAGCCGGGGACTTTATTGGCGGGATATTAGTGACCCTGTTACCAGTGATGGGGGGGGGTGTAGATTTGAACTCATTGGTTGGGGCGAGGGGGGTGCAGCAAAGCGGTTTAGCGGAATCAGCACAATACTGCAGCAGCAAAAATGTGCGTGGGTGGATTTTCGCAAATTTGTTCCATCGACCACTTTTGACTGTTGGAAAAGCGTTTGTGGTTCGAGGGGGAGTTATTAAGGGGTGAATAATTAATGTGGTCTCGTGACAATTACCGTCTCAGTTCAGGCGAAGCACAGTCTAGAGGGACAACAGTTCGATACCTGACGGGCAAAGCGAGAGACTTAGGTTTAAAAGTAACGTCAAATTTTAATGACGAAAATTTTACTTGAAGCAATAAAGAAATAGGTTTGGAAGTAAATCCCGAAAAGACGAAGTATATGATTATGTCTCGTGACCAGAATATTGTACGAAATGGAAAGATAAACATTGGAAATTTATCCTTCGAAGAGGAAGAAAAATTCAAATATCTTGGAGCAACAGTAACAAATATAAATGACACTCGGGAGGAAATTAAAAGCAGAATCAATATGGGAAATGCCTGTTATTATTCGGTTGAGAAGCTTTGTCATCTAGTATGCTGTCAAAAAATCTGAAAGTTAGAATTTATAAAACAAATATATTACCGGTTGTTCTGTATGGTTGTGAAACTTGGACTTTTACTTTGAGAGAGGAACAGAGATTAAGGGTGTTTGAGAATAAGGCTCTTAGGAAAATATTTGGGGCTAAGAGAGATGACGTTGCAGGAGCATGGAGAAAGCTACACAACGCAGAACTTCACGCATTGTATTCTTCACCTAACATAATTAGGAACATTAAATCCAGACGTTTGAGATGGGGAGGGCATATAGCACGTATGATCGAATCCAGAAATCATATAGAGTATTAGTTGGGAGGCCGGAGGGAAAAAGACCTTTGGGGAGGCCGAGACATAGATGGGAAGATAATATTAAAATGGATTTGAGGGAGGTGGGATATGATGCTAGGGACTGGATTAATCTTGTACAGGATAGGGACCGATAGCGGGCTTATGTGAGGGCGGCAATGAACCTTCGGGTTCCTTAAAAGCCATCTGTAAGTAAGTCAGTCAAATTTTAATGAAATAAACCGTCCATATCGGAAGACAATTATATGCTAATAAAAATTACAAAATTCACACAGATCTAAAGGCCTAATTTACTTGAAACCAAATGGATGCGTGTGCCGCAGCACATAGTAAGAAACTTATGGTGGAGGTAAGTGAGCAAGCTAGCTGCAAGTAGAAACATAGAAAAGGAGGGAAGGATCCCAGTCCAGTTTTTCTTCCCCTCACGTGCAAGTAGGTTCCACAAGATAACGAATGACCTACAGCGTGAAAAATCTATCTATTAGGATTTCACTGTCGGAAAAATATCGAAGATCATTGAAAACTGAAAGTATAGAGTTCAGTGTTTTCTGATATCATAAGTGCAATCCATATCACACAGGGCACACTGATACAATGGGATAATTCATCCAAGAAAATTGTCTCAACGATGAGATTCTTGCACAGAAGCGGAATTAAAATTTGGAGCGAGTCTTGATGGGGTTCACCTGTATGTAGGCAAAAATTTTACACGACTGTCCACAAGTAGCATATACAGGGTGATCACGAGGATTTACCGTCCTTTACGGAGCTTATTTCTGAAGACATTTTGCGCAAAAATGTCATATAAACATAGTTCCTATTCTCAATATTTTCAGAGTTACACTAATTTAAAGTTGTTTGTAAAATACGTTTTCTCTTTAGTTTGAACATTGAACAGATTCATATAACGTAAACTGCATGTGATCGAAACCTGAAAGGTCTTTTGTAGGAGCCCTGTACATAATTTTTCACTAAATTTAATACCACTTTAATAACTATTTCATCTTACACAATCTGACACAATCACTATACTATTTCTAAATAAATGACTTTGATAAATATTTCTTGAGTAAAATTTCTTTTGATGAATTTCTCTGGGTGTAATTTTTCGTGTGTGAATAGAGTAAGACTGAAATTACTTTGGGTGAATATTTTCTGGGTGAAAGTTCCTATAATAGTGTAATGTCTTTCTTAAAACACCCTGTAGAAATTCGTTACTTTCCGAAGACACTCAATCTGGCAGCGGCGAGAGATTTACGAGCAGCTCGCTCTGGTGAAGTTCCCGAGTGTGGATCGGCACAATAAAAACCGCAAGATGGAGGTACTTCCTGCGGCCATTGATTATCGCGGCACTGTCGCAGATAGAATCCAACTGTTCCCGCACTGCGTATACGTTACTATGGAAACTTAATTGTTGTTGAGAGATCCCATGCCTCCGTTTTTCTCCCTCACATTTGGGCCATAAAATCACATATAGGCCTATACATACGCATAGATACTTACTGATATTTTCGCAACTGCATAGGTCTAGCTTGAAATTGTCACTATGGCAACTTACTATGAAGGTTCTTCACTTTAATCCGCATATAGAAAGTGTTAAGGGGTTAGGTATAGCTTAAAGGAGTAAAATATTTGGGAAATATTCAACACTTTTTTTTCCTCCATTACTCTATCTTGTACAATAATGAAAATTAGTATGTGTAAAACACTGTTCTTTTGCTATATGATAAACATATTTTTACGATTAAAAATAAATATACATTTACATTTTTTTTTTTCAAAATTCAATATTCACTGTGCAGTGATGAAGCGTTTCCCTGATAACTAAAAAAGTATCTAACATTCTGTGATGAAATTTTTTGTGTGTATTTATGTATGTCGTATGTACAATATGATGTAAAATCATTTCTCTACCTTTGATAGATTGATAAAAAATAAATTCATTTAAAATGATCAAATATCTACACAAAATAAAAATAAAATATTGTTGATTAAAGAATGTAGTTGAAAGAGCATGATATTGTAAACATGTGTTTGAGCAATAAAATAAAAAAAGAGAGAGAAGATGAAAAAGTTAACAAGTTTATAGTGTTTTAATATAAATATTTTTTTAATCGTAAAAATATTTTTTTTTCATATATAACAGAAGGATAGTGTTTTATACATACCAATTTTCATTACTGTATAAGATACAGTAATGAAAGAAAAATTGTTGAATATTTTCAAAAAAATTACTGCTCTAAGCTATATCTAACTCCTTAAAAATTGAGGTATATTTTGATAGAAGGCAGTATTCATCAAATCAAGAGAAGAAAAAAATCTCATAAATATAGATGCTAAAATTAATAGGCTTATGAATAATATAAATTTCTATTGTAACAAGAGTTTATCTTCTAATATGTGGTATAGTACTGCTATCGTATAGGATTATGTCTCGTTACCAGAACATAGTACGAAATGGAAATATACAAATTGGAAATTTATCCTTTAAAAAAGTGGAAAAGTCCAAATATCTTGGAGCAACAGCAACAAATATAAATGATACTCGAGAGGAAATTAAACGCAGAACAAATATGGGAAATGCCCGTTCCTATTCGGTTGAGAGCTTTTATCATGCGGTCTGCTCTCAAAAAACTTTAAACTCAGTATTTATAAAACAGTTGAATGTGCGCATCCAAAGAAATGACTTCTCCGAAAGAGCAAGTTTCAGGAGAAGGTTAAAACCGATTTATATTTGTACTTAATGCAAATAAAATTCATCGCTTGTAATACCTCAGAAAGACAGGCATTACCATTGTCTATTGGTATGTTGTAATAGAGAAGTTGTGCAATAAGACATGCGACTACAAATCAGTTTTAACCTTCTCCTGAAAACTTGCCCTTTTGCATGCGCACATTCAGTTATATTACCGGTTGTTCTGTATGGTTCTGAAACTTGGACTCTCACTTTGAGAGAGGAACAGAGGTTAAGGTTGTCTGAGAATAAGGGCTTAGGAAAATATTTGCGGCTAAGAGGGATGAAGTTACAGGAGAATGGAGAAAGTTACACAACGCAGGACTGCACGCATTGTATTCTTCACCTGACATAATTAGGAACAATATAAGACGTTTGAGATGGGCAGGGCATGAAGCACGTATGGGCGAATCCAGAAATGCGTATAGAGTGTTAGTTGGGAGGCCGGAGGGAAAAAATACCTTTGGGGAGGCCGAGACGTAGAAGGGGGGATAAAATAAAAAATGGATTTGAGGGGGATAGGATATGATGGTAGGGACTGGATTAATGTTGCTTAGGATAGGATCCGATGTTGCTCAGGATTTATGTGAGGGCGACAATGAACCTCGGTTTCTCCAAAAGCCATTTGTAAGTAAATATACTGCTACCATGAGTGTTACGTAGACGATTATGTCCCATTACCATCGCTTAATGGAGGGTAGAATCTACAAACTTCTTTTTTGCTGTGAGCTTTAGTCCCTGAACATCAGGGATGCTAACATCATTTCCACAAATAATGTCGACACTGAATTTTCTATAAACATAATATTTTCTCTGTGCTTTGCGTAAAGGGAAACTGTAAATTAATAGATATTCTTTCAACATGATAAGATTACAGGTACGTAGTCATAGAAATACCGCATAAAAGAGAAAGAGTAACCTTTTAAAGAGAAAGCCATCGCTCAAACCTGTCCATTCAGATCCTGGATCCTGTACATAGAAGTTCATTCATATCAAGATAATCTAAAAATAGGGATCTAATGCAACCCGCTGACCATGTCGTTGGGGAGGGGAGGCTGAAGGATTCATACTGAGGCGTCCATGCATCGATTCTCTTACAATCTCCACGGCTTTCTGAGGTTGCAAAACCCCTTTGAGTACTCTCAAGCAATCGGCATTTGATTGCAACAGCCGCTCTTCTCGGAATTGGGGATCAGAGAAGCGCTCTCATCGTGCGGGGAATGCTACCTCTGTAACGTAGCAACCGCTATCGGTAAAAAAAGAACACTATCGGCTTTCTCATTCTGATCGGGTAAACTTACGCACGTTCACATTTTTGGGTGTGAAAGAACAATGGACAGAATTTGGTACAAAAAATTTGTTGATCAGATTCATTTGCATAAATAATTGGCTTTAATTTCTGTATTTATGAGGACGGAAAATTGAGTCTTCAGGAAGAGTTGCGTATAGAGAATGATATCATATTTTTCATATAGTTTAACTTCTTCAACCATTATTCGAAAAAAAAAAATAAAGACGTTAAATAAAATCACTCAATATACTTACTTACGAATGGCTTTTAAAGAACCGGAGGTTCATTGCCGCCCTCACATAAGCCCGGCATCGGTCCCTATCCTGAGCAAGATTAATCCAGTCCCTACCATCATATCCAATCTCTCTCAAATCCATTTTAGTATTATCCTATCATCTACGTCTCGGCCTCCCCAAAGATCTCTTTCCCTCCGGCCTCACAACTAACACTATACAGAATGTTTCCGGGCTAGTGTTACAAACTTTCAGGAATGATGGCGAAGGGCACATGTATCAGTTTTAGATAAGGAATCCTGGTCCGGAAATGACCGAATCGAAAATTACAAGCAAAATATTTGTGTGGAAATGAAGTAATTTTATTCCTCTGTATACCTTATTTATGTGTATTTACCTGTACATCTTACACATACTGTATTCATCTGACGTTGTTTACGTTGTCTACTTACAGTATTCCATTCAGTGCGCTGTCTGAGGGATGGGGACAGGAAACTACACTAAAGCAATGCAGATGGCGTAATGTGTAACGGACATGGTCAGTCCTGATATGCACGTCTGTAGACAGCAGTGTATGTGTAAAAGTTGCAGTGTCCAGTCGATCAGTCCTAGTGAAATGGAGGAGTGCACGAGAGCGGAATATCCAGACCTGATTTTCGAATACGGATGAGCCAATGGGAACAGTAGACAAGCACAAGTACCCACGTAGGAGACATCCGGCCCATACCATCTTTCCATTGCTGTTCCAAAGGTTAATGGAAGGAGGGCACGTGGTGGGAAATTACAATTCCTTTTCCACACAGCTATTTTTGCATTGAAGTTTCGACTCATTCATTTCCGGACCAGGGTTCCTTATCTGAAATTGATACATGTTCCGTTCCCCCTCATCCCTGAAAGTTTGTAACACCAGCCCGGAAACACACTGTATATGCATTTCTCGAGTCATCCATACGTCCTACATACCCTGCCCATCTCAAACGTCTGGAATTAATGTTCCTAATTATCTCGGATGAAGAATACAACGCGTGCAGTTCTGTGTTGTGTAACTTCCTCCATTTTCCTGTAACTTCATCCCTCTCAGCTCCAAATATTTTCCTAAGCACCTTATTGCCAAACACCTTAACCTCTGTTCCTCTCTCAAAGTGAGAGTCCAAGTTTCACAACCATACAGAACAACCGGTAATATAACTCTTTATAAATTATAACTTGCAGCTTTTTTGACAGCAGACTGGATGACAAAAGCTTCTCAACCGAATAATAACAGGCATTTCCCACATTTATTCTGCGTTTAATTTCCTCCAGAATATAATTTATATTTGTTGCTGTTGCTCCAAGATATTTGAATTCTTCCACTCTTGAAAGGATAATTTCCAAATTTTATATTTCAATTTCGTTTTGGTTACAAGATATAGGCCCTAGTCATATACTTTGTCTTGTCTTTCCATTTAACTCCTTCAGACCTGAAATTATATTAAAAAGAAATGAAAAGAAAAAAAGCTGATCACCATCATTCTGGGGATCCAAAATTCCCAAATCAAGTCTTCACAGAAAATCAAAATTTGGGGACAATTTTGCCCCCTGGAGCGCCAAAATATAAAATTTTATTTTTAATTCAGATATAGAAATGTTTCAAAAATTATATTCTCTATTTCTATCACTTGAATTTTTCAAAATATTTAAAAGTGTCGAAGACATTCCAAAAAAGAAAAAAAGAAACATTGTACACTATAATGTACAGTAGTTGAAAAAAGAAACCGGACCGACGGAATAATCAAAGTCCCCGAAATGAGCCACTGCGCATGCCACGCCCGCATTCACAAGATAGCGAGTAATCTATTGAAATTGTTGTAGTTTCGACTGCTGACGTAGCCCATTTCGAAAGCCATTAGAAAATAAGCTGGTAAAATCTATGTTCTGCGAATAATAAGTTAATTAAGTAGTAAAATGTCGCTGCAATCGAAAAGTATTGGGAATAAATTTGAATAAGAAACAAAAAAAAAAAAGTTTTCTTCCCAGGCATGATTCGAACCACGAAAGTCTTAGTTATCAGTCTATCGTGCTCTGAAGTGAAGAAGACTCTGAAATCAGCCACAAGGGTCGGTCCGGTTTTTTTTTTGCCACTACTGAACATCAGGCCTGAAGAGGTTAAAGTTAATTCTAAAAAGGAATTTTCCTAATTTATTCAGATTGCTAGAGTTTAGGGGAGGATTAATTTTTCTATATGCCACTATACTTACTTACTGGCTTTTAAAGATCCCGGAGGTTCACTGCCGCCCTCACATAAGCCCGCCATTGGTCACTATCCTGAGCAAGATTAATCCATTCTCTATCATCATATCCCACCTCCGTCAAATCCATTTCAATATCTTCCCATCTACGTCTCGGCCTCCCTAAAGGTCTTTTTCCCTCCGGCGTCCCAACTAACACTCTATATGCATTTTTGGATTCGCCCATACGTGCTACATGCCCTGCCCATCTCAAACATCTGGATTTAATGTTTTTAATTATGTCAGGTGAAGAATACAATGCGTGCAGTTCTCTGTTGTGTAACTTCCTCCATTCTCCTGTAACTTTATCCCTCTTAGCCCCAAATATTTTCCTAAGCACCTTATTCTCAAACATCCTTAACCTATGTTCCTCTTAACCTATGAGAGTCCAAGTTTCACAACCATAAAGAACATCCGGTAAAATAACTGTTTTATAAATTCTAACTTTAAGATTTTTTTTAAGTAGACTGGATGACAAAAGCTTCTCAACCGAATAATAACAGACATTTCCCATATTTATTCTGTGTTTAATTTCCTCCCGAGTATCATTTATATTTGTTACTGTTGCTCCAAGATGTTTGAACTTCTCCACCTCTTCAAAAGATAAATTTCTAATTTTTATATTTCCATTTCGTATAATTTTCTGGTCACGAGACATAGTCATATACTTTGTCTTTTCGGGATTTACTTCCAAACCTATTTCTCTGCTTGATTCCAGTAAAATTCCCGTGTTTTCCCTAATCATTTGTGGATTTTTTCCTAACATATTCACATCATCCGCATAGACAAGCAGCTGATGTAACCCGTTCAATTCCAAACCCTCTCCGTTATCCTGGACTTTTCTAATGGCATACTCTAGAGCAAAGTTAAAAAGTAAAGGTGATAGTGTATCTCCTTGCTTTAGCCCACAGTGAACTGGAAACACATCTGACAGAAACTGATCTATACGGACTCTGCTGTACGTTTCACTATGACATATTTTAATTAATCGAACTAGTTTCTTGGGAATACCAAATTCAATAAGAATATCATATAAAACTTCTCTCTTAACCGAGTCATATGCCTTTTTGAAATCTATGAATAACTGATGTACTGTACCCTTATACTCCCATTTTTTCTCCATTATCTGACGAATACAAAATATCTGGTCAATAGTTGATCTATTACGCCTAAAACCACACTGATGATTCCCAATAATTTCATCTATATATGCTATATGCCACTATAGCGTTTATGAAATACTGAATATTAACACCATCTGTCCAATAATATAGGAGGAATCGTTGTACTCAGACAGACTGACAGAAAAATAGACTACATCAGGAATGCTGAAATTGTGTATATTAATTAAACCTCGAATGTAGGTGAAATAAAGTGTGCAAATCTCATCACCATAATGTTGGAACTAATAGTCTACAAATTAGAAACAAAGCACAGACGATTATCCTCAGCTTTATGATAACTGAGATTGGGTATCCTGGCAACCACATAACAGAAAACTGCACGAGGAGTTTATTGATTTATTAGCTGACATTTGAGTAGCTAATGAAACAATGGAAACAAAAAATAATTTTACACTGGACAACAAATTAGTGAAGCTTTCGGGTCGACTTTGATATATTCACCACCAGCTCAATTCGGGATTTCTAAATTGTTGTAAAATCCACGAGTTCGGAACATATGGGGTATTTGTTCGGTCGGTAATCGAGCCCATACAAGCAGTTTTTCATTAAATCCCTCCTCCCACACCAAAAAATTCTCTGAAAAATAAACACACAACAATCCTACTCCTACAATATTCCATTCTACACAATATTATTATTTTTTTTCGATAAAATAAAACACAAAATAGAAGAGGCAGCAGATCAGAGGGTGGTTGTTTCCAAGAGATTCCATTATCCACACCGCATTGTGGAGAGGTCAAAATGCGACGGGCCCATTAATCCGCCCCATTTGTCTCTCTCGCTCGCCCGGTTGGTTGGCCGGGCAGACTAAATCCCGCATGACACATGGCTGTTATCAACCCACTGTACCATGTCGGAGATTGCGATGCCGGGTTCGAGAGCTACGTCGGCCATATTCGTTAACAATTCATTTGTCAATACTTTTAAAACTTGTAACAAGATAAGACCACAGTCTACTACATACAGTCGCGAAGCTTGAGGTGATTTTTTTGCAAATCTCGCGATAAAGCACTCCAAGCGGTTAGCAACTAGAAACAATAGACTGTCCACTGTCGACTTTGGATTTAGAGTCGACTGTGTCGTATTTCCATCGAGTGGTAGGTCGTTACGTATTTCGCATTGATGCTTGTGAAAAAAAAAATCCGAACATCTATTTATTTTACTTCTAGATGCAAAAAGTGGTTAATAAACAGCAAGAGGGAAGATCTAATGACAAAGAATGAAGCATATCTTTATAATAATATAAAGTTTTGCTCTCTTCATTTCGAAAACACACAATTTATGAATGAAAACAAAAATAAATTAATCTGGGATGCCGTTCGAACTTTATTTGATGTTTCAAATAAACCTGTTCTGTTATTACCTGCAGCTGAGAAACAAAAGCTTTGCACTAATTCTACGTCTGCATCAGCTGATTCCTTGAATAATTGTACATTTTCAGACAACTTAGGCCTACTTTTTTTTTTCAAGGGATATGTTTTTAATTATAGCTGTTAATTTTGTTGCTATTTTTATTTGTTACTTTACTAGAGACGTAGAAAAAGTAAGTCTGTTAAAATAAAATTTATTGATCACGTTTTATTTCCAATTCTGGTGTGATTATTATTGCTTAACCTCATCCCACTTTGTTAACTACGTAAGCCTACACTACAAGTGCCGGTACACGTAAGTTACTCCCATTAATTCATATTTCCATTATTATTGTTGTAAAGGGAAATGCAAATTAATATTTATTGGTTTCATAGTTCATTATCGCTATAATCTTGAATGAGTGAAGCGATTATAGTAAATTTCAGTTCGTTTTGCACAAACAAAAATAATATTAACCTATTTCTTGCAGGTATCTTCGAGTTTAATGCGGAATTTAATATACTTCATTAAAATAATAAATGAACTTTATCCATTTAACATTTCAATAATGGAAGGAAGGTGTTAATTTTTCCAAAAGAACCCGTCTGCTAGGAGAGATCTCTGATGATTAGGCGATAGTAGCGATCCTAGTGGTGGGCAACTACCCATGTTTGCATTTTTACTACATATTGAGCTTCGCGACTGTATATAGTTGACTGTGATAAGAACCCATCTTTCTCACGAATTCCTTTCTTTTAATTTTTGTCACTCTATGCAGCCGTGAGAACGAAAAAATTCAAGTCCCATATTATTTCCGTTTCCATAGTTACGCTATGCAATACTGCTGATATAATTATTTTCATCAACATGGACGTTACGACGAAATGAAGAGAAGCGAATAAAAGCATTTGAAATGTGGATATGGAGAAGAATGGAACGTGTGAAGTGGACAGATAGAATAAGAAGAAAGAATGATGGGTGAAGAAAGAATGATGCTGAAACTGATCAGGAAGTGGAAAAGGAATTTCACTGGGTCACTGGTTGAGAAGAAACTGCCTACTGAAGGATGCACTGGAAGGAATGATGAACGGGAGAAGAATTCGAGGCAGAAGAAGATAATATAACACCTATAATAGACGACATTAATATATATGGATCACATGAGGAGACAAAGAGGAAGGCAGAAAATAGGAAAGATTGGAGAAAGCTGGGTTTGTAGTGAAAGACCTCCTCTTGGGCAGAACACTAAATGAATGAATGAATGCTGATTTTATTTTTGTATTATTACTACTCAGTCATACTCTTACTCAGAGAGAGGAACATAGGTTAAGGGTGTTTGAGAATAAGGTTCTTAGGAAAATATTTGGGGCTAAGAAGCATGAAGTTACAAGATAATGGACAAAGTTACACAACGCAGAACTGCACGCATTGTATTCTTCACCTGACATAATTAGGAACATTAAATCTAGACGTTTGAGATGGGCAGGGCATGTAGCACGTATGGGCGAATTCAGAAATGCATATAGTGTTAGTTGGGAGGCCGGAGGGAAAAAGACCTTTGGGGAGGCCGAGACGTAGATGGGAAGATAATATTAAAATGGATTTGAGGGAGGTGGGATATGATGGTAGAGACTGGATTAATCTTGCTCAGGATAGGGACCAATGGCGGGCTTATGTGAGGGCGGCAATGAACCTTCGGGTTCCTTAAAAGCCAGTTAAGTAAGTATGCAGCCTATATACAGGCGATTCACGAGGATTTACCGTCCCTTACGGTTCTTATTTCCGAGGAAATTCTGAGCAAAAAATGTCATATAAACGTGGGTCCTAATCTCAATATTTTCAGAATTACACTAATTTGAAATCGTTGGTAAAATACCATTATTCTTTAGTTTTAAGGGTAAAAGAATATTACAGATAAAGAATGAACTATTCAGGAGTACCATTTCTTTAATTATTGTCGGACCATCGGATCTGTGCCCCCGTAAGATATGCGAACTGAACTCTAATTCCTTCTCAGCCTCGGTAATTCATTTCTCTCCCTGCATTCCTATCTCTCTCTTTTTTATCTCTCTCCCTTTGTCCCCCACTACTCACAATTTTGGCCTTCTTGCGGGACAGTTTACAATATTTGCACTTGCAGTCCAGTGTTGTCAACTCAACATGAATATTGTAGCACCGAGTGGCGAAAGAAATATTATTAAGCAAGTACGTAATAGCATTTTGCGATGAAGAGAAACAAACAGATCAATATCTGTTTCCTATAAATCAGGCAGCGAAAAGAGCAACTGATATCAAAGGTGAGGCTTATTTTATTTCAATTGATTATGTATTACTAGTACATTATGCAACGAGCCTATAATGATAGTAATTAAGAAGCGAGTAGGGATGTTTATGAAACGAGCGCAAGCGAGTTTCATAATTTTCATACGAGCTTCTTAATTACCATTATAGGCGAGTTTCATACGACTTTTTATGCTCGACCATATTTCTAACTTGAAATTATTCAGATGTATACATTTTATTTGTATCTGACAAGATCGGAAGTGACCTTGTTCTAGGTCGTGAATTGTGAGATGTGCGCAGTCGCGAAAGTATTGATTTTTTCCGAGGACAATAATGTCATTGACCTTGTGCAATCCCGTTAAACTTGGTATAACCTTGATTATTGAATTCGATATTGAAAAACGAGATGACAAATTTAATTTATTTGAATATTATTTACAATTAACGCTAATTATTATAGTAACAGAACATAACCTTCTGCGACAGTATTGGATTTCCAGCTTCCGTGACTTTTCGCTAATTCTCTTTCGATTGCATATCCGAGAATAATCGATACTTGCGGTTTTATAACGGTACAAAGCTGACTTGTTATTGGCTGAACACCTGTAAGCTGAGTTGTTATTGGCTGAAAACACCTGTACTTTAATGAGTAGGTGTACTTTAATGACATGCATTAAAGGACTGCTATCAGGCGTATAATTACTACATTTCGACATGGTCGAGCATAAAATTATTTACTTAACTAATACTAATGATGAACTCCTAATAAAGAAAATCAGGAGAGAGGGAGGCTGTGCAGGAGATGAAAAGCTAGAATCGCCAGAGAACAGACCATGGGAACTTTTAATTATTGTAGATGATATGAACCGATGTATTTTAAGAAGAAAGATACAAGAATTTTATGCCGTTCAGAAAGAAGTTTCAACATTGAATAAATTACTGAAAAGTAATAATTTCCAAGGTTGGAGAGAAAAACTACGGAAAGTGATTCGAGACATGGGATTTAGGTTTAAAAAAATGTAGAAATACAAGATGTATTTTGATTGAAAGAAATAATATTGTAGCATGGAGGACCAGTTATTTATGACACCGTTTGACGGAAGTTTGGCAACATCCCTATTCGGCAAGGTTCGTGGCCTGCTGTTTAACGTGGTGGGAGGAAAGCGGGTGGAATGGAGTGAGTACAGGCGTTAACTTTTCCAAGAACGACGACAGCGCTGAAGGGGCACAGATCCGATGGTCCGACATAATAGCTAGTATTCTAAAGCTAGAAATGTGTTGTGAATTCCATAGTTGTTTCGCAAAGAATTTTTTTTTTCGATTTTTAACTACAAAATTATATTTTCTTGCGAATTTATCACAACTGTTACAAATCACGCCACTCTTGTCAACTCTTCAAGACTGTACACGTAATTGAACATAATATGGGTTTCGTGTGGACCTGTCAGGCTCAGATGTACAGACTCGATCCTGTTTTTCTCTCACGTCCCTTTACTAACGCGTCTAATGAAACTATCTGATGAAGTACCAGTAATTCACCTCCGTCACAATCTGATAACAAACAGGGCTTACAAGCATTCCACATTAGCGTCTGCACTTATCTGCCGTTTCGGAGCAAATTCATCTGGCAAAGAGTTTTCTAATTTTGAATGTCTGAGTAGGAATAAATCCCAGCGAACAGGGCTGCAGGTCGCTCTCTAATTCTACATCGATGAAGTGCAATTCCAAACGAGAGGTGAAGGATTTGGAAAGAGAAGTGTAGGTGGGGGGGATTAATTCATGGACTTGTTTATTAAGAGAGGTTGATGCAGTCCATATCGGATGACATGATTGGAGGGCGGGCTTCTCATTCTGAACATACTTCTTCGATCACCGGCGACAAGCTAAGATGAATATTATACAGGATGTAACGAAAATAGTGGGCAAAACTCCAGTAGTCTTCCTCAAATGTATAGAACAAAAAATGGTTATATAAACATGGATACCTAGCCTCCGGCGTAGCTCAGTTGGCTAAGACGATTTGGAGTTGCGCTCGGGCGCGGGTTCGAGACCCGCTTGGTTGAATACCTGGTTGGAATTTTTTCCGAGGTTTTCCCCAACCGTAAGGCGAATATCAGGTAATATATTGCGAATCTTCGGCCTCATCTCGTCAAATACCATCTCGCTATCACCAATCCCATAGATGCTAAATGATCTGGTAGTTTATACAGGGTTTGCAAGTGTGATCACAGTGCACAACTAATAAAATCAATTTTGAAAATAAAATGGCTATATGGTCCCTTCTAAATAACTGATTGAATTGGTTTAAGATAACATGGAAACGTACACAACCCCAAAGCAAAAACAAGAAAAACGTTCTTGAAACGTTCGCAACAGACTTTTCTCTCACAGCGTTGAATTCGTCTCCTAACTATACAAGGTTCACTTCAATAAGAAAGAAAGAAAGAAAGAAGAAAGAAAGAAGAAAGTAAGTAGGTCTAAGAAAGTGCGTAAGTATGCAAATAAATAAATAAATAAATAAATAAATAAATAAATAAATAAATAAATAAATAAATAAATAAATAAATAAATAAATAAATAAATAAATAAATAAGTAAATATATAAGTTAATAAATGAATAAGTAAATAAGTGAATAAGTAAGTAAATAAATGAATAAGCACATAAATAAATAAGTTAATAATTGAATAAGTAACTAAATGAATAAGTGAGTAAGTAAGTAAAAAAACAGACAAATAAATAAATAAGTTATTAAAAAATAAATAAAGTTAATAAATGAGTAAGTAAATAAGTGAATAAGTAAGTAAATAAATGAATAAGTACATAAATAAATAAGTTAATAATTGAATAAGTAACTAAATGAATAAGTAAGTAAAAAAACAGACAAATAAATAAGTTAATAAAAAATAAATAAAGTTAATAAATGAATAAGTAAATAAGTGAATAAGTAAGTAAATAAATGAATAAGTACATAAATAAATAAGTTAATAATTGAATAAGTAACTAAATGAATAAGTGAGTAAGTAAGTAAAAAAACAGACAAATAAATAAATAAATAAATAAGTTAATAAAAAATAAATAAAGTTAATAAATGAATAAGTAAATAAGTGAATAAGTAAGTAAATAAATGAATAAGTACATAAATAAATAAGTTAATAATTGAATAAGTAACTAAATGAATAAGTAAGTAAAAAAACATACAAATAAATAAATAAATAAATAAGTTAATAAAAATAAATAAAGTTAATAAATGAATAAGTAAATAAGTGAACAAGTAAATAAATGAATAATTACATAAATAAATAATTAAATAAATAAATAGATAGATAATAAGTTAATAAATGAATAAGTAACTAAATAAATGAATAAGTGGATAAGTAATTAAATAAATGAATAAGTACATAAAGAAATAAGTTAATAAATGAATAAGTACATAAATAAATAAGTTAATAAATGAATAAGTAACTAAACGAATAAGTGAATGAGTACATAAATAAATAAATAAATAAATAAATAAATAAATAAATAAATAAATAAATAAATAAATAAATAAATAAATAAGTAAACCAGTAGAGGAACAAGCAAGCAAAGCAAAGAAAGCAAACAAACATAACGATCGAACGAACCAACGAACGAAAGAACGAACATACAAACAAATAAATACATAAATAAATAAACACGCACTAGAAGCAAGCAAAGAAACCAAACAAACATACAAAAACAACAAAAACAAAAAACCAAATGAATAAAATTAAAATGAAATGAATAAACAAACAAATAAGGAAGCGAGCAAGCAAACGAATAAAAATATGTACATATATAAATAAACAACGCAAGCAAACAAACCAAACAAAGAAAGAAAAAACAATCCGAAAGACAAAATAAAAAACAGACAAAAACAAGTAAGCAAATAAATAAAAAAATATAAATTGTAAGAAATTAATATTGATTCCTCTCATTACTTTTGTTAATAATAATAATAATAATAATAATAATAATAATAATAATAATAATAATAATAATTATTATTATTATTATTATTATTATTATTATTATTATTATTATATAACAAGAACCTCACTGTTTACGACAAGTTTGCTTTATAGTGGAAATACATAATTTAACATCCTTATCACCTCACCTTGCATAGCCTGCATTAACTGTACTGCGAAATTGAAATAAAGATACAAAGACAAAGGAAAAAATAAAATGTAAACTCAGAGGACAGGAAAGAAAAGGAATGCAGATCGAAAGAGAGCACAGTATTTAGTTAATGATGCGCATTTTGGAATACCGAGATGTTTCGGAGTGGGGGAGAAATGGCTGACAAAATGTCTGGAGCCCTGTATCAGGGACAATTTGTTTTACGTGCAGTAAACCTACAATATGACTGCTAAAGTTTACTTTCCTTCAGGGAGAAGCCATGCTCAGGATCCTGTAGTCCTTTAAAATTAGTCGTCATTTTTATAGGGTCTGAACCCGGGAATATCAGACTCACGGTAACCACTGGACGGAAGAAAGATGGAGACTGCGTGGAAGAAACGAGAAAAGCGTACGAAACCTGAAACTGACAGAAATTGATGCTCAAAATATAACATTACGGTAACACTTTTTGCCTTAGGATAGTTATAGGCCCTAAGTGTACCAAAATTGGCACGAATCGACTGGCGAACACAGACATTGTTATGGAGTGTGTTGCTACAAAGCGATCTGCACTGTTCCTTAACTGGCTGCAGTGTACAGTGTGAACAAAAGCTTGTAGCACATAATGGGATCCGTGTTAGCAGAATTCAATTGGCTATATCGGCCGATGTTTTTTGCATATTGTGTTACCACACCCGCAGCACCGGAGATTAAATTTCCACTCCTGATAAAAAAGAACCATCGGGTTTACATCGAAGCGGGCGCGTCCGTAATGCCAATTATGAAGAGTGAGTTCAATACGAGGCACGATAGGTAGGCTGCAGTGCAGCACTCCCTTCCATCCGACTACCTGTGTTTGTGTTTCTTCTCCCTTTTCCTATAGTCTTTTCTATCTTCTTTATGTCCCATCTTTCTCTTTTCCTTCATCACTCCCTCCGTTCCCATTTCTATTTTCCTTTCTCCCACCTTTCGTCTCGTCTTCCAATCTTTCTTTCTCCCATTCTTTCTTTCTTCCTTTGTTTGTTTGTTTCCTTCTTTCTTCTTTGTTTCCTTCTTCCTTCTTTGTTTTTTTTCTTGCTTGCTTTCTTTCTTTCTTTCTTTCTTTCTTCCTTTCATTGTTTCTTTCTTTTCTTCTTTGTTTCTTTCTTTGCTTTCTTTATTTGTTTATTTCTTTCTTTCTTTCTTTGCTTCTTCCTTTCTTTGTTTCTTTCTTTTCTTCTTTGTTTCTTTCTTTGCTTATTTCTTTCTTTCTTTGCTAATTCCTTTCTTTCTTTCTATGCTTCTTTCTTTCTTTGTTTATTTCTTTTACTTCTTCCTTCCTTTCTTTGCTTCTTCCTTTCTTTCTTTCTTTGCTTATTTCTTTCTTTCTTTGCTCCTTTCTTTTTTATTTCTTTATTTCTTTCCTTCTTTGTTTCTTTCTTTCTTTGCTTCTTACCTTGCTTATTTCTTTCTCTCTTTGCTTATTTCTTTCTTTCTTTCTTTGTTTATTTATTTCTTTCTTTGCTTATTGCTTTCTTTGTTCTTTCCTTTCCTTTATTGTTTGTTTATTACTTTCCTTCTTTGTTTGTTACTTTATTTCCTTCTTTCTTCATTTTTTCCTACTTTGTTTCATAGTTTGTTTTCGTTTATGTTATTTCTTTCTTTGTTTACCTATTTTTCTGTTTTCTTCTTTGTTTTGTTTCTTTCTTCCTTCCTTTGTTTGTTTGCTCCTTTGCTTGCTTCTTTATTTCTTTCCTTCTTTCTTCCTTTGTTTTTGTATTTCTTTCCTTCTTTATTTCTTTGTTTCTTTCTTCCATCCTTTTTTATTTCTTTCTTTGCCTCTTCCTTTCTCTGTTTCTTTCTTTTCTTCTTTGTTTCTCTCTCTGCTTATTTCTTTCTTTCTTTGCTTCTTTCTATATTTGTTTACTTCTTTCTTTCTTTGCTTCTTTCTTTCTTTGCTTATTCCTTTCTTTCTTTGCTTATTTCTTTCTTTCTTTGTTCTCTCCTTTCCTTTCTTGTTTATTTATTACTTTACTTCTTTGTTTGTTACTTCCTTTCCTTCTTTCTTAATTTTTTCCTACTTTGTTTCATTGTTTGTTTTCGTTTAAGTTATGTCTTTCTTTGTTTACTTCTTTTCTCTTTTCCTTCTTTGTTTTGTTTCTTTTTTCCTTCCTTTGTTTGTTTGCTCCTTTGCTTGCTTGTTTCTTTCTTTCTTCCTTTGTTTTTGTATTTCTTTCCTTCTTTATTTCTTTGTTTCTTTCTTTCTTCCTTCCTTTGTTTATTTCTTTCTTTGTGTCCTTTCTTTCTTTTCAGGTTCCTTTCCTTCCTTCTTCCTCCTACATTATTTTTATGATGTAATGTAATTTCTTTATAATCGATGTTTCGATTAGGCTAATTTGCTACTTTGTCTGAAATATATTTTGTGCAGATTTTTTTATTGTTTATGTGCATCTACATTCATTTAGTATATTCATAATGAAGCAAAGTTTAATTTACTATAGCAAACAAGAACTAAAATAAAACAACAACGTGTCAAGTCAAGCTTAAATAAGCCTTAAATTATTCCGTATCGAACAAGCACACAAAGATTAAAACTTGACGCTATATGCAGTTTGACCACGTAAAACTGTAACCTAAAACGTATTAGCAAAATGTAACCCAGAAATGAACGAAACCTCCTCCTGTAAAATTTAGTTTTCTGTTGTTTTATCAGGGCTGTTGTTTTATCAGGGACCTCAATTAATACCAAATTAAAACGAGTGGAACGGACAATAGCAATTTCCTACGAGACTTTACGAAAAGATTCTTTTAAGGTATATGTACACCCACAAAACGCAAAAAATGATGAAATATTAGAATTTTCAAAATATAACTATTTTAATAGAGAATTTTCTCCCCTTTAATTTGATATAAGAATTTTCAATTTATGCCTTATGGTTTTTCAGATAATTTTCATTTTCCAAAATTCTGCGTCATCAGCCACGGTCACTTCTACGAAGATCACTCCAAAAGTAATGCACAACACTTTTTAAAATTTATTTTTTTTTATTCTAAACCTTTGCAATTTATGGAGGTCATAGATACATCCTTCCCCCTTGTATTCAAATTTAATTTAAGTCGTTCCCGTGAGTGGCGCCAGAGAGTAGCTCAGACGAGTTGGTTCAGACTTTTATCGTGCAGGTATACAGGCGCTCATTCCAAGGTTGCTTAAGGCAGTTGAAAGGTGCGGGGATTATGTGGAAAAATGACGGATTGTTCCTGAAGGATGTTTCTACATTCTATGAAAATAGCAAAGCTGTAGGATAAAAATGTAATTGTTAAATAAATATTGTGGATTACTTTTTGAGTGATTCTCGTTTCAGTCAATCCATCCCCTCGTCCAGCATTGCTTGTAAAATAAATTTCTTTCTAGTCCCAAAATAGATGCATAGATATCAGGGCATAATCATTAGATAGAAAACACGTTTTTACATAATGAAGTAATTTATAATCTTTTACTGTTAGTCATAAAACTGTAAATTTGTGTGTTAGTGATGTTGTACGTCATTTTAATAAGAGTCCAAAAGGAGAAATTAAAATTCTGAGGAGGATGAGCATAAACCCTGGGACAAACACCATCGCAGGGTTTGTTGCATCAATGCAAAATAAGGACAAAAATGCCACAAAACATTCAACACCTGAAGTTAAAACAAGGAGGAGGTATTTGAGAGGCAGAAAGAAGCTGAAACAGGACCGACATGAAGCTGCTTAAGAGGTGACATATGATAATGCAGTCTTCTAGGCTCTGAAAGTTTGTGGTTCATTTCCTGTAAATAGTAATTTTAGAATATTTAATTCTTTTACACATGATATCTCATCCAAATATGATGATACCAAGAAGATAATGGTGTCATTTTGAAGCTTGAAATGTCCCCTAGTGCCTGACAGTGAGTAAAATAACATTAATGTAGTTAATAATGGATTTTTTTACATGATATATGCAACATAAAATATTAGTATAAGTTACATATATGGTCATATTTAATTAATGTAAATGAAAATAAAAAAATAGCTCTATGTCAGGCACTAAAGAATAGTTTTAGCTATAAAACAGTGAAAAAAATGTGGCTCTATCTTAAAAACTGCATGAACTATCATGTTTCAAGTCGTGTGTCAAAATTATAAACAAAATAATTTTATAAACAATTTAGACATAATTTCAAGGGATTTGTTCACTTCATTCTCCTTTTGATACCATTCTCAATAATTGTATAAATATTTTGTGCGAGATCGTGCGTATTTGCTTGTTTTCCGCACAGAACCAATACGCGGTAAGTGTGAAATACCACATTCAGTATTCCCAACGTAACACACATAACAATTTCCCTCTCCTTACCGCTTAAGCGCGACATTCATTTTACTGCTTTAGGCTTTTAACATATTATTTCTAGAGACGTTTAACATAGTAATAATTATAAATTGGAAACTTACCACTGCAATTTCACCTAAATTGCAATGTTAATTATTGTTTTTAAATATTCGCAAAAATTAAGTAAAGTCTACTACTCCACGAAACTTATTGCATTCCTGATACAAGTAACATTAAGGAAGCCGTGAAAAAATCAACGAGATTCCAGATGCGGATGTTATTACTGCAATATGTTATATAAATAATATTGTTAAAATATTAAAATGAAAAATAAATCATTACATAACCCTACAGTTTGTTTTAAGTTCGCATTTAAAAAAAGACAGACGTATATCACGGCCTGCTGGAGTATAGTAAACACAGAAAACATTTTACAGCAACAATGTTGAAGAAAGATATTTTGGTGTTCCGAAGTTGGCGTCATTAAACAGAAACCAACATGGAGATTTCATTGCAACAAATTAGAAATTCGTCTTTCATGTATGTAATAAAAGATCTTCGCACAAAATAATGTACGATACACGAGCGGTATGTTTGTTTTCATGTTCTCGGAAATTAAAAAAGCTCAACTACGTTTTGCTTTTTCAATCTCTTCCTCGAACATGAAAACGTCAACATACCGCTCTTGTAACGTGTATTACTATTACAGAGCAAAATTATGCAAAACACAATTTTTTGTATGTGAAGGTGTACATATACCTTAAGTCACGAACCCGAATGTCGTTCCGGATCCCTCCGTTCCATTTTGAGCCCTGCCTACAATCCCAACCATGTTCACAATAACAATCACGAACAACATAAATGCTTCACGCAATTTAGGGATCCTATGAATTGTCTGTCACTTTTTTCTTTAAATCAGCCTAACGCTGCCATCCACGTGAGGACATACATCAAAGTGTTTCCACTCATTATAAATAATCTACTACCCGAAAACAAGACTGACAAATCTGCAGTTCGTCATCTGTTATCTGGACAGTACCGTATTAAGATATTAAGATCGTAATCTTGTTGTTACGACGGCAGTTGCAAGCCTGTTGTCACGAAAGCCACTGTTTGCGCATGCGCTGCCTTGGAGTAATTATCTCTCGAACAATGAAACTATGTGCAGGCAGCGTCGGGTGATGAGGCCGGCCTCAATAATGCAAAAGAAACGGACCCGCCCGCAATTACTGCATTAATATGAAAAGCGCACAAGATGGAGCCCGTTCTAACCGCTCCTCATTACTAGGTGCACCCGCTATAACGAATTCCACTTAGCAATGCAACGAAAAATAAAGTCCATTCGCAAGCGACTCTAAATCCAGAGGAATTTTACTCATAAGCAGTGCCCAGCGTGTTACGACTCCACGCCCACTCGCCCCTAAAATGCTGCAGACAGGGCTGTAACCCGCTTAAGGGTTGTCCAAGTCGAGAATACGTGGCCTACAGCATGCTCACTGAATGTGATGGGGGCGGGTGGGAAATTCTTCCTCGTAGGCAAAAAAATTCCCTACTGCAAAGGATTCAGGACTGTTCTACTATCTCAGATTGTTCATGAGCAGAGACCGGAACTTTGGCAGAATGCCTTTTTAAATGTGTTAAATCTATCTTCATTTGAAAGTAAATCTGTACGAATTATACCTTTGTGATTGAAACGTCACAGTTTTATGTTGCCCTTATCTGCCTTTTTTACTATAAATGCCTAATTTACAAAATAAATGCTTTTTTTCCCTTATTGGTTATTTATTTATTATTTATTAATTTATTATTAAAAACTGCTTACAGGTATATTTTAATTTATTTCTATAACCGTATAGTAATTACAGCCAATAACTCCAACACATTCCAATCTTCAACAGAGGAAATTCTCTTCAAAATATATGACTGGTTCTCAGTCAATAAATTGGTATTAAATTGTAACAGAACTAACATAATTCAATTTAAATCATGTGCAAATTCAACCTCGCAAACTTCTAGCGCAATAATTAACAACAAAAATCGATAATGTGTTAAATTGGAAAAATCATATTAAAGAAATTACCCCCAAACTAAATTCAGCTTATTTTGCTATTAGAACTATGCAAAAGATAGTAAATATCAATACCTTAAAAACAATATACTTTGCATACTTCCACTCGGTAATGATTTTTGGAATAATATTCTGGGGAAATTCCACAGATAGTAACAGTATATTTCTATTACAAAAAAAGAGTAATTAGAATAATAGTAGGTGCCAAATCTAGGGACTCTTGTAGGACTATTTTCAAAAAACTACAAATAATGCCCATGGCTTGTCAGTATATCTTTTCATTAATAGTCTTCCTCGTATGTACTCGTGAAAACTTTGTAACTAATTCAACAGTTCATAGCATAAATAAATGTAAAAAAATGACTTTCATACTCCATCGGCAAGTCTATCGTGCTAATAAAAAAGAGTGCGTTACATGACAGTAAAAATTTTAATAGCCTCCCTATCGATATAAAAAATGAAACTCAAAACATAAAATTATTTAGGGCCAAATTAAAGAAGTACCTAATTTCTCACGCCTACTATTCTGTAGGTGAATTCATGACATTCAATAACACTTCATGAAATTGATCCTAAAACTCTGTGTTGTACTAGTAGACTATATTGTAAATTTCATCTGGACTGTAACGGTGAATGTCAAGACAAACTAGATAAGTAGCGTCGCCTCTTTATATATGGCTTGAAGACCATTGCTAATTATGAATTTCAGGTGGTCTGCAGGAGGTCTTTTCTAATCGTTCTTTGTTGAAAAATAGATATGTGGACAAAAGGTTATTTAATTTCACCACAGGAAAGTTTAGTTTGTATCCCACAAAGGTATTTTGAAGTAGCAATTCAACATATTTTATTTTTTCAACAACTTCAAAAGTCGTTTCCATTTGTACAGTCACTTGCACTTGACGTGCCTTCAAAGCACTGCAAATGATCACGTATACAGGGCTGGATTAAGGTATAGTGTGCTTTTCAACGTGTGGCACACTAATGTTCAGTTTCTGAAAAGACAGTTATCTGTACATATGACTTAACGTGCTTATATGTTGAAAATGAGTTATCGTCATCTTTACAGCTATCTGTGCTTCAACTGGTAACTGTGCTTCGGCCTGTAGTTACCTGGCTGTTAGTACTGATTCGAACAAATACCGACATGCGACGCTACTGCATTACTGTTTTATAAACTATAATAACTTATATTATAGTCCCGTCGTTCTAATTTCCGGCAGCCAATCGCTTTGCAGGTCGGCTAAATTTAAACGTGTGCGTCTTGTGATTCGCTTATGAAGATGTTATTCATTTCTTAAGGCTCCATGAAATGCTTAATATAATCGCCCGCCATTTTGGCTCTTTCGTTGGTGTTCGCAGAAAGCACACGAGGACGTTATTTGCCGCTCAATTATTTGCTGAATTACAGTGCGTTTGATTTATTATCATAGGAGCTACGACATGATAATATTTAACGGTGTGGCAAATAGATTCCTCGTGTGGTAGCTCAGCAACGAAAGAACAAAAATGGCGAACGATACTACCTACCTTGACTTTATAGATTCTTCACTTCCTAAGACGTAAGCAAAGAGGAGGAGTCACGCCGGAAATAACAGAGTCGCGACTATAAATAATAATATAGACCACAATAAATTGATTTACTATATTATCTGTATAGTTTTAAAAATTTGGCGTTGTATTTACGTAACTTACGGTAAATGTTTTACTTTCTATGACATATTAGGATAATAATGTGTGTTTGTGAACACAATTTTGAACATCTCAAGTTTAATTTTCGTCATCAACTAAAGAGTCAGTCGAGGAATATTTTATTCTTGGATGTTCTACCAATGCCAATGGTATTTCGGACTTTGAAAAGTCGATTTGAATACATCAAAGTATTCATATGGACGAATGTAAAATATTTTGACATGTTTATCAGTATGGCTGCCATAGTCACACAGCTGAATATGGTTGCAGTTTTGAAGCAGAAGTTACATCTAGTCCTCTCTTCAGTAGTATTATTTACCTCGATGATCACGCCAAATACCAACAATTATTGCTTTTTCATCATATTATGATTGAGATGGAAGTGTACAGGTACACTATCGATTATCACACGGTTTTTTAATTAAAAAGTCTTGCACCTACTTCTACAAAGCTCACTGTGTAGGCCTACCTATCAGCTATATTACTGCTGAAAATTTCTGCAAACGAAAGTAACTATAAATAACTAAAGAATCACTAACAAAATACTTACTTACTGGCTTTTAAGGAACCCGAAGGTTCATTCCCGCCTTCACATAAGCCCGCCATTGGTCCCTATCCTGAGCAAGATCGATCCATTCTCTATCATCATATCCCACCTCAGTCAAATCCATTTTAATATTATCTTCCCATCTACGTCTCGGCCTTCCTAAAGGTCTTTTTCCCTCCGGCCTCCCAACTAACACTCTATATGCATTTCTGGATTCGCCCATACGTGCTACAGGCCCTCCCCTTCTTAAACGTCCGGATTTAATGTTCCTAATTATGTCAGGTGAAAAATACAACGCGTGCAGTTCTGTATCATGTAACTTTCTCCATTCTCCTGTAACTTCACCCCTCTTAGCCCCAAATATTTTCCTAAGCACCTTATTCTCGAACACCCTTAACCTATGTTCCTCTCTCAAAGTGAGAGTCCAAGTTTCACAACCATAAAGAACAACCGGTGATATAACTGTTTTATAAATTCTAACTTTCAGATTTTTGACAGCATACTGGATGATAAAAGCTTCTCAACCGAATAATAACAGGCATTTCCCATATTTATTCTGTGTCTAATTTTCTCCCGAGTGTCATTTATATTTGTTACTGTTGCTCCAAGATATTTGAATTTTTCCACCTCTTCCAAGGATAAGTCTCCAATTTTTATATTTCCATTTCGTACAATATTCTCGTCACGAGACATAATCATATACTTTGTCTTTTCGGGATTTACTTCCAAACCTATCTCTTTACTTGCTTCCAGTAAAATTCCTGTGTTTTCCCTAATCGTTAGTGGAGACATCTATGGACGACAATAGATACTGAACTTAAAGTTACCTCAACTGTTACTTATACGCGCTGATAAATCTACATTAAACTTTCCGGAAACTCATGTAGTGCAGTTAATTTTTTTTTTAGTTCTTTCTTATTTTGTTATTTAACGACGCTGTATCAACTACTAGGTTATTTAGCGTCGATGAGATTGGTGATAGCGAGATGATATTTGGCGAGATGAGGCCGAGGATTCGCCAGAGATTACCTTGTATTCACATTACGGTTGGGGAAAATCTCGGAAAAAACTCAACCAGATAATCAGCCCAAGCGGGCATCGAACTCGCGCCCGAACGCAACTTCAGACCGGCAGGCAAGCACCTTAACCGACTGCGTCACGCTGGTGGCAGTTAAATTTATAAGAGCAGTTAAGTAAATGAGAGTTAACTGAGATGTACCAGAAACCGGGCATAAAGGTGTAATTTAAAATTCCGCGGCACATTCATATAATCTAAACCGGTGGTTCCCAATCAGAGGGAATTTTGAGATTTTTTTAGAAGGAATGTGTTTACTAAATGTTGACTTGTATCGCACGCGTTAGTTGAAAGTCGATTCTTGTGGATTCACTTTTCTATTACTATTTTCATTTTTATTTCTTCAATTTTCGCTACGATAACCTTTACTATTTTCATTTTCTCGTGGAACACTAGGAGATCATTCGCGGCATACTAGCACCTATTAAAACTGTGCTGTCGTCAAAGGCTTTCTTATGTTTCACCAGTACTACTGATACACAAAAAGATGCTATGTTTGTTGCAAGAGCTGTGTATATGGGATTTATTAAAACCGACTGCTGTGATTGCAATTTACTTTTCAGATTGGAAAGTCTTTCTTTCATTAACTTGCTACCAACAGAAGTTTGTAATTGAAATCCCTTGCGATCTGCTGTAAAATGACTTCGATATTACCTTTTTAAGGTATGGCTACGTTGGAATTGCGTATCACACAATTATTACGCTTATCTTGATGCATAACAACAAAAATTGTTCCTCTCACTCAGTATAAAAATGTGAAGTTTTCTTACGATTAACATTAGATAAATACGTAACAATCAAGATGTAAGCACTATATTCAGGGATTAGGTACAGCTTACAGCAGTAACATTTTGGAAATATTCAACATTTTTTCCCCTCCATTACTGTATCTTGTACAATAATGAAAATTAGTATGTGTAAAATACTGTCCTTCTGTTGTAAGAAAAAAATATATTTTTAAGACTTAAAAAAAATTATTTAGACTTTTTTTTCAAAATTCAGTTCACTGTGCAATTGTAAAACGTTTCCCACATAACTAAAAAACTATTCAACATTCTGTGATAAAATTTTTTGTTCATATCTACAATATGACGCAAGATCACCTCTCTACCTTTCATAGATTGTCTGATAAAAATAAATTCATTTAAAAAAATGGTCAAATATCAGTATTTTCTTCTAACAGAAAAAAAATTATTTATTAAGGAATGTAGTTGAAAGAGCATGGTATTGTAAACATGAGTTTCAACAATAAAATAAAACAAAAAGAGAACATGAAAAAGTTAACAAGTTTATGAGTTATGAGGGAAACGCTTCATCACTGTACAGTGAACTACTACCATTATGAATTTTGAAAAAGAAATTTATATATATATATAAATTTTTTTAAATCGTAAAAATATTTTTTTCATATAACAGAAGAACAGTGTTTTACACATACTAACTTTCATTATTGTACAATATATAGTAATGGAGGAAAAAAATGTTGAATATTTCCAAAAATTTTACTGCTGTGAGCTGTACCTAACCCCTTACGGCACTTATCTACCATTGGGAGAAAAATTTGCAGTTTTTATCCACATTTTAAAACCTCTTTTCTTCCTGTTATTTGACACATAATTAAGGATTTTGACAACAAAATAAACCCTTCAAATATTTTTGGTAAGGCGGGGGGCAATTTTTAAAGCGAAAATTGAACTTTTTTCGTTTTAATCCTTGGTCCACAGTTTTTATGTTAGACCAAAATTTACTTCACTGTCTTACTCGTAAAAGAATACAAAAGAATCTGTGAAAACAATTTTTTTCCTAACATATCTTATTAAGGAAAAATGTCATTTATTATTTTTTTATTTCAAACATAGAAATAAAAATCTTGGAGTTTTAAATTAACTATCTTAAGCAGTAGGACACGGTAGTTTGGCACTTAGTTACGTTAATCAGCTTCATTTTGTGCAAGAATGATGAAAATATCTCAATTTTAAGTGCACTCTGTGTTAACATTAGTATTGTAAAATGCTGTAACACAGAACATGAATAAAAATCATCTACATCCTGAAGTATGAAAAATTGTAAAATAAAACACACAGCTTTCCAACTATATGAAAAATAATACAAACTCTACCGCCAAATTCAAATTGTTATTATACGAAAAATATATAAAATTGACAGAATGTGACGGGTTGACACTCGCAGAACTGCACTTCCGGTTTAAAGAAAGGGTTCTTCCGGTCAATAAAAACTCAGCTAAGTAATTAACGAAACACCATACAGACAAAACTGATATACGTTTTAAAACTAGAAAGTTCAAGCTTTGAAGAAAATTAAAAATTAAAGGTAGATGAACACCTTAAACAGTTGAAATACTGTAGCCTATAATGAACAGGAATGAAAATTAACTTTATTCTTGTAACTTGTTATGCAATCTAAACAGAGCTAAACACTGTGGCAGGCTGATAAAAGCGAACTATTAGAAGAGAAAAATTCCCTCCGGCGCCGGGGATGGAATCCGGGTCTTTGGTTCTACGTACCAAGCGCTCTAACCACTGAGCTACGCCGAAATTCAATCCACAGCACCGGATCGAATCCCTCTGCTCTAGTGTATTTCCCTTTGTGGCCTTACTCCATGTTCGACATACATGTTGACATAGTTATATTAAGTCAACTGCTATTATACAATGAGCGCACTCAACTGAGTGACTTGGTGGCCGGGATTCCACAGTATATGCACGTTGGGCGAAGAATCTACGTAAAGATTAGAGCGCTTGGTACGTAGAACCAAGGACCCGGATTCGATCCCCGGCGCCGGAGCCAATTTTCTCCTCTAATAATAATTGTTACCATAACAGATAAATTCTGTACGACTAAAAATTAATCTTTACGTGATAAAAGCGAAGTTAAGAATGGTCGAGAATTTCGAGTATTGAAAGTCGACTATTGAGATGTAGTAGTGATCGACCGGTCAGAAAATGCGAGATTAAGGATCGTCGAGAACTTCTACAATTGAGGCATTGACATGGGAAAGGTCGTAACTGCCAAAAATTCGAATTTTTAAGTTTTTCATTGAGAAGGTAGTAAATGGCCATGCCAATGGCACAGAGAAGGTAGTATGTCCGTATGTAATGAACCGAAGTTGGAAACGTAGTCACTAGATGTTGTAAGTTGTATGTGCACAGCTGTTGGCGCGGAGAAGGTAGTAACTCCTTTTACAACATCAGAGTGTGTCTAGACAAATATGGG
The DNA here is from genome assembly GCA_025594305.2 of Periplaneta americana. NCBI lineage: Eukaryota > Metazoa > Arthropoda > Insecta > Blattodea > Blattidae > Periplaneta > Periplaneta americana. The sequence continues at coordinate 144,030,648 of JAJSOF020000013.1, forward strand.
CTGATAACTGTGCAGGGCAGAATAAGAATAGGGTGATTCTAATGGTCCTGATTTACATTATTGCCAGGAAACATTTTGATTCAGTGGACTTGAAATTCCTGGTTTCAGAACATTCCTACATGCTATGTGATAGGGAATTTGGCATCATAGAGAAAAGAAAAGAAAAGATGCAAGACCATGGTTCCAGAAGAGGTAAGGCCTAATAATGTAACAATGATGAAGGATGAGGATTTCTTCGACTTTTCTGCAGAATGTGACAAGTTTTTGAATACAACTCCTATCAAAATCAGCACCCTTAACTGGATTAGACTCTCAAGAGCTGATTTTCCTCTAATAAAAACAAGACAGTCATTTAATGACCTTGAAATGTGGACAGAGCACAGGATTTTTAAGAAGGACAGTCATTAACGTCAATCACTAACTTGCAGTGCTTGCAACGCCTTGAAAGAAGACCAGTCTTCCCTGATGCCAAAAAGAGACTTGTTATCTATGTTAGACTTCCTCGATGAAAAGTATCATGCATTTTACAGAAAAATTTGTGCATAATGTATAAATAACGTTAATTCTCAGTTTGGCTAAGGAGTGATTTCAATGTTGTATTTTCATAAAATAGGATTCCACAGATAAATCTGTGCCAGACTTTTCAAATTTCATATGTAACACAAACATGAGTGTATGCCTTTCATTTAAAGCAGTTTCTGTAATAATGTAAGTGAGAAAGTGTTCATAAATTTGTTTTTTGCTTCCCCTGAAATATTTTGTTTTTGGCAGTTACTACCTTTCCCATGTCAGCGTCTCAATTGAAGATCGACTTGAGAACTTACGTCTATCGCGATCGATGGGTTGAGCACCCATGAACTAAGCAATGATGTAGGCCTACTTCTTCAGTACGCTTTCGCCAGTCTCTTATCACTAGAGCCCGGATGTTTAGGCATTTATTTTGGTTAAAATAGGCAGGCATATAGGCACTAAAATAATATAAATAGGCAGTGAAATAGGCATTTATTATTCATGGAAACAGACAAAAATAGGCACATACTTAATAAACTATCCCATACGGTACTCACTTTCCTTGGTTACATGTCACAACAAGATGCTTTTTAAGTTGTCAACTGTCATAGTGAGCCGCCTGTCAGAGAGAACGTTTTTCATGATGGAAAAGATCTTTCTACTTCTACTGAAGTGATTGGAGCAAACTTAAAACGACTTATTTCAGAAGGACTGTCTCTACTTTCTTTGAGAGATCGGGAAAAACCGACTGTGTATTGTCTCAAAAAGAGGGGTGTGAGAAGGGATTAGAGACTTCAAAGTACGCGTGACTTGTGCGTGCAAGCGACAACAGTAACGGGACCTGGAGACTTGCTTTTAATACTTCCCTCATCCCCTTTCTTTCTCTGGTAAACCCCGAAGTGACCTGAGCACTGAGGGTTATACTGTTCAAACATCTTTGTTAAGCGACATAAAAGATGGAATCGGTAAGGGAGAAATGTTTACAACTTCTTGGAAACGTATGTATTGCTGGAGAGTAAGATTCTCAGCAAATAGGCCTATTTGTGTGAGCTGAATATACAGTACATTTTAAATTTGTACAACCGTTCGTCCATGCCTATGGAGTAACGGTTAGCGCGTCTAGCCACGAAACCAGGTGGCCCGGGTTCGATTCCCGGTCGGGACAAGTTACCTGGTTGAGGTTTTTTCCGGGGTTTTCCCTCAACCCAATATGAGCAAATGCTGGGTAATTTACGGTGTTGGACCCCGGACTCATTTCACCGGCATTATCATCTTCATATCACTCAGACGCTAAATAACCAAAGCTGTTGATAAAGCGTCGTAAAATAACCTACTGAAATAAAAATAAATACAACCGTTCTTTTTTGTTTTTGACATAATGTATGTACGATTTATTTTAAATGCATTAAAAATATAGAAAATGTACAATAAAGACGTAAAAAGGCTAAAAAAGGCATTTAACCTTAAAATAGGTAACGGGAGCTAAAATAGGCAAAAAAGGCAAAATAAAAATTGAGCCTACCGTCCCCAAATGTGTGGTAACGTGTTCATACTCAGTTTAAAAAGGCATTTTGCCTAACATCTGGGCTCTACTTATCATAGATTCCCAATAGAACCTAAAGATTCCACCCAGAGTCTGGGTTGCGACGCATTCTTCCCTATGTAATGCATATTTCGTAGACTGACATGCAACTTGCAATGTGTTCGAAAGCGAAAGCAGACTTTTTCACAGTCGCGCGTCCTTCGAGCGAGTAATTCTGAAAACAATGTACGAATGACGTGGGTAATTCCAAACAATAACAGCCAACTGCTCAGCACGGACGTGTTAATACGGCAGCGAGCGGGGACAAAAGGAAAGGTAAAAAAAGGGACAAAAAGTACAAATATTTGCAGAACGGAAGTGTGAAAGGATACGGGACCTGTTCAATATTAACGAGATTACGCCCAACCCCGTTCACACGCGCCTGTGCGATATGGCAGTGCAATTAGCTAGTCGCAGCAACCCTTAATACGGAGCCAGGCACACCTCGCATACCAATACAGTCACAGAGCTCACGTGACCTACGGAGACTGACTATAAGGTTCAATTGTAATAAATTAATAATAAGCTTACACATAAGATGAACTCCAAAGAGATTTCATTAACGCTAGCTTTAGTATTACTAGCACATTTGGTATCCTAGCAACCACATACAGTTAAGCATAGATTGTAATACTTACTTACTGACTTTTAAGGAACCCGGAGGTTCATTACTGCCCTCACATAAGCCCGCCATCGGTCCCTATCCTGTGCAAGATTAATCCAGTCTCTATCATCATACCCCACCTCCCTCAAATCCATTTTAATATTATCTTCCCATCTACGTCTCGGCCTCCCCAAAGGTCTTTTACCCTCCAGCCTTCCAACTAACACTCTATATGCTTTTCTGGATTCGCCCATACGTGCTACATGTCCTGCCCATCTCAAACGTCTGGATTTAATGTTCCTAATTATGTCAGGTGAAGAATACAATGCGTGCAGTTCTGTGTTGTGTAACTTTCTCCATTCTCCTGTAACTTCATCCCTCTTAGCCCCAAATATTTTCCTAAGCATCTTATTCTCAAACACCTTTAAAACACATTTAACCTATGTTCCTCTCTCAAAGTGAGAGTCCAAGTTTCACAACCATACAGAACAACCGGTAATATAACTGTTTTATAAATTCTAACTTTCAGATTTATTGACAGAAGACTAGATGACAAAAGCTTCTCAACCGAATAATAACAGGCAATAGATTGTAATAACGTGACAAAAGAAGAATGACTAATTTTCATAACGTACGAGTAAAGGCTGGTTCACAATAAACCGGGAACGGAAACGAGAACGGAAATACGGTTAAAATGTATTTAAATGTGAGCATTCACAATTAACTATTGTGAATGTTCACACTTAAATACATTTATTTTAAGGCTGGTTCACAATAAACAGGGAACGGGAACGAGAACGAGAACGGAAATATTGTTTAAATGTATATAAATGTGAGCATTCACAACGAGAAGCTTGCTGGACCCCGGGAACGGAAACGTGAAAGTTAATTGTGAATTCCCGCATTTAAATTAATCGATTAACTATTTGATCGAGCTGAAAAAAATGTTTTAATACAGGCCTACTGTAATACAAAATTATTGTTAAATTTAACTTGTGTTCGGTGATAAGCATAAGTATTAAATGTTATATATCTGTAGGCCTATATATTGGATCGTTATATCTGTAGTGCTCCGGAAAAGTGACACAAGTCAGTTTCCACAAACGTTTTTTGATAATTTATTGACAACTTACGGAACATCTGCTCGCTTGGAAAAAAATACATAAGTATTTCTCCCATTACAATAATTCATACAGAAAAAAATCAAGTCGACATAAACCAGTGTAAGTTGTCAATAAATTATCAAAAAAGTTTTGTGGAAACTGACTTATGTCACTTTTCCCAAGAACTGCAGTATTAAAAAACAACACTATTTTAATTACTTACTAACATATTTATTATGAGGCTTATAATTTATTGTGTCAATTTCTCCGGGAATTTTTGAGACAAACATAAATAACAAAAATTATGAAGACTCACCTAGTTAATAGACTACTGCTTCACCCATGATTTAAACATGTGAGTGCATTCACATGCTCCGAATTAAGTGCCGCTCTACGTTTAGTAACAATGTTTCCTGAATCACTAAACACGAATTTTTTTTCTATGAAGCACTTCTCCACGATCGTTCAATTTAAATCCAAACGTTTCAACGAGTTTACCTCTCAAATTCTCATATGACATAATGGAGATTACACTTTTCACAAACCACAGAAAATTGATTTTTTTTTCTTTATCATACTAAACACACAACCTTCATATACAAACTCAGCACAGAAAAGTAACAGCGGTCGAAACAAAGACTGGCCCCTATTGTAATCGAATTACCAGATTTTAGAAAGAGAAGAAGGCAGTTACGCTCTCACTTGCACACAGTGTAGACATGGCTATTTTATAAGGGATGAGGGGGACGAATCCCTGAAAAGTAGGTATTTCATATGCTAGGAAAATGAGCTGACAAAGTGGAAGTTTTCTTGGAAAACCATAAAACTTAATAAGTGTTTCGCATTATGTTTCAACTTTCAATAGAGGTAGACTAGGCCACTGTCCTCATATCTCCATCTCTTTCTGAAGTGTATGTGCAAAGATTTTCCCTACGCTACCTGGTTTATAGTTAGAAAGTAACAGTGCTATTGTGCTTTTAAGTAAGCAATTTCCGAGAGAGAAATATTGTCGGAATTTTTAGTACGAGTTTGTATTAACAAAATAATAATTAATATAATCTACAACCGATTAATTTTAACTGACTCGACTATTCGATCAAATATTTTTGATCGATTAATCTTACACAGAAATTGATCGATTAATCGATTAAATCCCAAAACAATAATTTAAATAATAAGTTACATATATTTTAACAATATTTCTGTTCTCGTTCTCGTTTCCGTTTCCGTTGCAGCCTTAAGCGTTAACTTAGACCGGGATTACGATCAACGTTCGTTTGCGTTACGTTTCGTTACGATGAAGTTCGTTGAAGTTTGACGACGCGCTTCTTTTGTTATTACCTCTTCTTTCGTTGTAAATGCTGCCATATTGCTACTGAAATATTAAATAAAATAATATTAATTTAAATTTACGTAAATGAGGGACGATGTCTTAACTGAATTACTCAACTTTGGGTACAATTTTCTCAGAAGTTATTAAAGATACAAATGTAAAAAAGTAGGGCATATGTAACATACCTTTGTGTATACAACTGGCTAAATAAATTTAAAAAAATTAATTGATAATATTTTTGCATTAAAAATTACTACAAATTATATTTTCATTTTTCCTGAAGACAGGGCTAAAAGAAGAAATAAAATCATGGTATCATTTTACATTTATATTAAAGTACCGAAAAACGATAAAAACAAAAATTTAATTTTTTTGTCAAAATTCGGTGTACTGACTCCCCTTAAAGCGTGTATAAATAAACTTAATAAAAAATCTGTGACTTTGCCGTTGATACTAGGTTGTTTTCTTGCAATGAATTTATTATGTTTCCTCCAGCGATGTATTGTATGCTCGTAGATATCAGATACTCGGATAATGTGATTTATAACAGACTTGATGTTTCACACAATTATAAAATCATTTTGCTTATTTGTATCATAGTAAAAAGTGTCATTAAATAACACTGCAGCAAGCATATAATTTGACGTTAGGTTTACGTTTCATTTTCATTGTGATTACATTAATTAAAAAGAGACAAATGACTGTGGAGTGTATAGTATGTCATATGAAAAGAAAGCGACGGGAGAGTCGTTGCATAGTAACGGAATTTATAGAGAAACAAAAGAAGAAAGAACACGGGAACAGACGTAAGGGCTATTATGAAATCAATCAGTAAAAAACCTCGCATTTTTTATACCTAATTTTTCCCTATTTATACAAGGTGCTGAGGAGAGTTCATTTGCAAAAATATACTATCGAAAGTCAAACGGTTTTCGCATTGTTGAGCGACAAATTTAGCGTATTTTATAAAAACAAGCCTCTTTCAGCGCTCAGAACTCTGGAACCATTTACTGCAGAACATTGAACGAGAGCTCATTTTGAAGCTGACATTTGGTAGGTTATGATAAGAAGTAATCCTTATTTTTATTGTATACAGAGAGACAGATAATCTGATTTTACTTAGACTACTTTTAGGCTTTTTGCCAATTTGTAAAAATGTAAAAAAAAAATATTGAGAAAAAACCTTGCATTATTAAGAGGGATTCGGCATTGTTTGCTTAGTGTCACGGCAATAAGTTTCGGGGGTATTAAATAAATTATTTTCACACGCCTAGACTTGAACGGCGCAGTACCGTTCGCGCTGACCGAGAGACGAAGATAAGCGAGCATTGGGCGTCATTTTACTCCTGTGTTTTTGAAAACCTGTGATAAAGCTAGCCCAGCTATGCGCTACTAGACGAAACATCACTTGTTTGTCTCCTGGCCTTGCTTCCCTCGGCTAGATCCCGCCTCACAGTCAGCTGGTTAGCTCACGCGCGTACTATTTATTTTCTTTATTTGATATTTTTAATACTATCTTATCAACAGTGCATCAGTAACAAATATGTGTTTATTTGTACTTTCAATGCGGAATCTAACCATATATTTTAAAAATATTTTTTAGTGGGCAAAGGCGTTTTAATGAAGAAAAATCTAAATTTCTCCATGTCCATAAAAAGTAAGAAAATCTGTTTATATGTCAATATAAACTTTAATTTCTCAGCATCAAAATAAACCATGATTTTGATCATTGGGTGAAAGGGTTTCGGAGCCACAACAGTTTAAAGTTGCTAATTTTATGAAAAAACGATACATTTAAATATTTTTAATTTAAACACTATGAAGTTCTGATGCCTCAAACTTTGCACAAAGCAGTGTATCACAGTTCTCTACGGACAGAAAAAGTTTCATTGTATTTAAAAATTGCAAGGTCAATTTTCTCTATATTTCGGTCGATTTGAGATGGAATAGCCCCTAAGTATTTTGTAGATGGTACTGAACAACTGCAGCAAACCCTTCTTTCGGATTCAATTAATGCGCACTTCATTGGGAGGGGAGATAAATAATACGGCGTGGAGGGGTCGGAGGGGCCATTTTGATTGGAATCAACTCGCGCACGAGATAGGCCTGGGCGGCGGAGACGCATCAACTAGGAGATATATCACCTCATTTTCACCTCCTGATCCGGAGGAACCCATTTCGCAGGCGACACAGATTTTTCATTTCCTTCGTATCTCTGACTGAACGTGACGTCACGGGATGCCTATTCCCCTCCCTTTGCCCCTCTCTCCATGAAGAAGCGTTCTGTAAATCGGTAATTTTCTTCAACACTTCTGTTGCCAACGAAGTGGAGCCAAGATTTTTCGACTTGGAAAAGAGGCAGAAGGGGAGATAGGAAGAGAGCGAGAGGGAGAGGGGAAGAGCGCTAGAGAGAGACGGTGTTATTATATTTTGGGTAGATGTATGTTCAAGCCACTTCCCATAATCCACTTTGATGCCCATGTAAAAAAATCCGATATATGTTGTAATATTTTTCTCAGATAAAAAGAGAAGTTCTCTTCTACGCTAGACTAGGAAAGCGGCGAGCTGGCGACTCCTTTGGTCAGGAACCGTAACAGCAAGCTCTTTGGCTACGTCACATTAATTAGGAAAATACTACTAAATATTATATACAGGGTGTTCCGCAATTCGAGTAAAATAACACAGCTTATTCCTTGTCCAAACTGAAGTCGTTCATGACATTATTATTAAGAAACTAGTTGAAAGTAACAGCTAATAATAATAATAATAATAATAATAATAATAATAATAATAATACTTAATTACTTACTTACTGGCTTTTAAGGAACCCGGAGGTTCTTTGCTGCCCTCACATAAGCCCGCCATTGGTCCCTATCCTTACCAAAATTAATCCCAACTCCCTCAAATCCATTTTAATATTATCTTCCCATCTACGTCTCGGTCTCCCTAAAGGTCTTTTCCCTCCGGCCTCCCAACTAACACTCTATATGCATTTCTGGATTCGCCCATATGTGCTACATGCCGTGCCCATCTCAAACGTCTGGATTTAATGTTCCTAATTTTGACAGGTGGAGAATACAATGTGTGCAGTTCTGCGTTGTGTAACTTTCTCCTGTAACATCATCCCTCTTAGCCCCAAATATTTTCCTAAGCACCTTATTCTCAAACACACTTAACCTCTGTTCCTCTCTCAAATTGAGAGTCCAAGTTTCACAACCATAAAGAACAACCGGTAATATAACTTTTTTTTTATAAATTCTAACTTTAAGATTTTTTGACAACAGAATGGATGATAAAAGCTTCCCAACCGAATAATAACAGCCATTTCCCATATTTATTCTGTGTTTAATTTCCTCCCGAGTATCATTTATATTTGTTACTGTTGCTGCCAGGTATTTGAATTTTCCACCTCTTCAAAGGATAAATATCCAATTTTTCCTATTTCCATTTGGTACAATATTCTCGTCACGAGACATAATCATATACTTTGTCTTTTCGGGAATTACTTCCGAATCTATTTCTTTACTTGCTTCAAGTAAAATTCCCGTATTTTTCCTATTCGTTTGTGGATTTTCTCCTAACATATTCATGTCATCCGCATAGACAAGAAGCTGAGGCAACCCGTTCAATTCCAAACCCTCTCCGTTATCCTGGAATTTCGTAACGGCATACTTAGAGCGAATAAAAAGTAAAGGTGATAGTGCATCTCCTTGCTTTAGCCACATCTGATAGAAAAGCATCTGATACAAACTGACCTAAACGGACTCTGCTGTACGTTTCACTGAGACACATTTTAATTAATATAACTAGTTTCTTGGGAAAACCAAATTCAATAAGAATATCACATAAAACTTCTCTCTTAACCGAGTCATATCTATGAATAATTCGTGAATGGAATTCTCTACCTCAGAAGATTAGGGGCTGCCAGACAATAACCACTTTCAAGAAAAGGCTAAACGATTTCTTACGAGCGCAGCCAAATTGAAGTTATAATTGTGATCCAGTTTAATAATTTAATTTAATTTAGGTATGACTATCATTACTATTATTATTATTAACTTTATTATTATTATTATTATTATTATTATTATTATATAATTATTTTATTGGTGTTGTGAAGATGAAACGAATTGTCATTATGTTATATTAATTATGTATTATGTTGTCTTGTATTGTAGTATTGTATTGCTTTGAATTGTACTGTATTGTATTGTATTGTATTAATTATGTTATATTCATAACATTGTAGTAATTTTCTATCATACTGGTTGAGTGGAAGAGAAGGCCGAATGGCCTTAACTCTGCCAGTTAAAATAAACAATTATTATTATTATTATTATTATTATTATTATTATTATTATTATTATTATTATTAACTGATGCACTGTACCCTTATACTTCCATTTTTTTCCATTATCTGTCGAATACAAGATATCTGATCAATAGTTGATCTATTACGCCTAAAACCACACTGATGGTCCCCAACAATTTCATCTACATATGGAGTTAATATTCTCAAAAGAATAGTGGACAAAATTTTGTACGACGTCAACAAAAGTGATATTCCTGGAAAATTACTAGTTATTATGATTACTATTGTTGTTATTATTGTTATTATTATTATTATTATTATTATTATTATTATTCCACGGCATGGCGCGTCATCAGGTTGCGGATAGAGAAGACGGCCTCCAGATATGGAGGGTAGCTGCGAATATATTGAATAAGCAGTCGTGGACAGCCGATAAGGGGTGGTCCTCCAGCTTGGGGGTTGGGCGAAGGGCTAACAACCCATCACCGTAAAAAACAGCTTTGTTACGAATCCTTCAAATAAGCCTCGGAATGGGACTGATTCTCTGGCACGACCACAGCAAAGCATCTAGTCTGCTGTCAAAAAATCTGAAAGTTAGAATTTATAAAACAGTTATATTACCGGTTGTTCTATATGGCTGTGAAGCTTGGACTCTCACTTTGAGAGAGGAAGAGAGATTAAGGATGTTTGAGAATAAGGTTCTTAAGAAAATATTTGGGGCTAAGAGGGATGAAGTTACAGGAGAATGGAGAAAGTTACACAACGCAGAGCTGCACGCATTGTATTCTTCACCTGACATAATTAGGAACATTAAATCCAGACGCTTGAGATGGGCAGGGCATGTAGCACGTATGGGCGAATCCAGAAATGCATATAGAATGTTGGTTGGGAGGCCGGCGGGAAAAAGACCTTTGGGGAGGCCGAGACGTGGATGGGAAGGTAATATTAAAATGGATTTGAGGGAGGTGGGATATGATGGTAGAGACTGGATTAATCTTGCACAGGATAGGGACCGATGGCGGGCTTATGTGAGGGCGGCAATGAACCTCCGGGTTCCTTAAATGGCAATAAGTAAGTAAGTATGTATTATTATTATTATTATTATTATTATTATTATTACTACTGACTCAATGTAATGCATTCCCGATGCGGAAGACATAATGAATTTTACGGAATACGCACCAAACTGAGGGTGTAGATACTGTATGACCATCATAAAATGGAGATACTGTAGTTACTTAAATTCACACTGCAACCGCTCTGTACCCCTGAGGAAATGAAGAGAATGCTAGACTGGAGAACAAGCGACAGCAAGAAGCGAGGAAATCATTTATCATCTCCAGGGAACGAACTGGAGACCCTGAAGAGTCCGAACACACTAACTAGCAACGCCAACACGCCCCTTATGCACCAATTAGTCTTGATTATGTGGCGCTGTGCTGAGTAACAAAACACTATCGCGCACGGCTCACGTCGCATTAACGAGAAATGGCTGGGGAAATGAGACAATCGAGAGATAGGGCGGACGGGAAAGAAAAACCTGGGGATAACAGCTGGAATAGGGAAGCAGTGGATATGTTTTCTTTTACACTACTCGCTGTTCTGTGCCAGTAGATAAAACCTTTGAATTTTAACGTAAAAAGAGAGGGGGAGGGGGAAGACGCGAGGACCAAGTTCTAAGAATACGGACCGTAGTCACAGGAGCTGGATAAGAAGGCCGTGGAATCTCTCTCGCTGTTATAAGAGGGATAAAGCAGAGAACTTTGCAAATTACATGCTACTCGCAATCCGACAGTCTTTTTTTTAACACCGCGTAAGAAGAAATAAAATGTGCAGTAAATGTTACCCAACATTTTCAGAATTTGCATGTCTTCAACGAAAGATTAGGGACAATTATATTCAAGCAATGGAGGGCATGTGACAATTCAGGGGCTCTTCGTTAGAATTTTATGGTTAAACATTAATACTGGACAGAAATTTGTAGACTACACCCGGGTGCGATTAACTAGAGAGATTTGGAGATTTTTATATGACTATCTGTGTAATAATAATAATAATAATAATAATAATAATAATAATAATAATAATAATAATACTTACAAGTGGCTTTTAAGGAACCCGCAGGTTCACTGCCGCCCACATATAAGCCCGCCATCAGTCCCTATCCTGTGCAAGATTAATCCAATCTCTATCATCATATCCTACCTCCTTCAAATCCATTTTAATATTATCCTCCCATCTACGTCTCGGCCTCCTCAAAGGTCTTTTCCCCTCTGGTCTCCGAACTAACACTATATCAGTCTTGCGATGGTGACTAATATTTGCGGGCGAGAGCTATTTTATGCCCGCTGCGCGCGCGCGGAGCTCTTTTACCTGTAAACATTGCTAAAGGATGTACAGATCTTAGAACACAGCGCATCATGACGGAATGGAAACGCTTAAAGCTTTCAAGGAAGAGTGGAAGATACAATATTTATGCTTCGAACATGGTGATGAAGTCCAGTGTTTGTTGTGTAAAAAAAATGTCATTTGCAAAAAAAGCAACATAAAACGGCATTATGAGATGCAACATGAAAAAATATAGGCATTGTTCAGGAGAAGAGAGAAATAAATTCATTTCGGAATTGACATCGAAGGTAAATTAATTTACATTTGGGTCAGCAGATAGTATCTAGATTCCTTTTATTTCTTTATTTTAAATGTATTATTGATGGTTTATTTGTTGCTTGTTTCTGGATATTTACTTTTATTAGATTACGTGTTTCTTTAATTTAGAAATAATATTTTATCTTTGATTGCATTTTAACTTATACTATTACTAAACTCAAAATGCTAATTCACTTTTATTCCAATAACTACTTACTTTCAGGATTTTTTAGCAAATATGAACTAAACATTTTGAAAACTTTGATGCAAGGAGCTTTTTTAGTAACGTCAATATAAAATATACTTAAAAATATAATTTCAAAACTATTAGACCTAATTGCACAAAATTTTTAGAGATGATTTATTATAGAACTGTTTATAGAGTTTAAAATTCACAAATTTTGGCCGAAATTGTGGCAGTTTTAAAAGTCATACATATCCCCTTAAATGATTGAACCCAAAAATTGCGATGGCTCTCAATATCTTAATTTAATCAATTTGTTTTTTTTTTTTTTTCGTGTTACGTGCATCTCACAAATCACTCTAAGAAAACTCATTACATAATTACGACTGGAGAGTAAGGACTACATTTTCACAATCACACAATCAATATACTTTATTTCAATCAATATTTCCATTATTATTTTTTCAACAATACTCAAAAGTACTTAGAGATCACACACGTCGAGCAGGTAGACCCTATTAGTTTCTCCTAACCAATGAAGTGAAGTATTTACATAATAAATAATTGCTTTTAACAAGAAAATGGTTTATATATAATAAACTTTTCCTATTTCTCTTTTTGTTCCTAAAAACCCTTCCCATTGCGATTTGTTTATATATGTACATGTATTTTAAATAACTGATTAATTAGCCCTATTACATAGCCAGAAATTTAGTAAGGCAAGTTATTGTAATAATTGCTGCCTTTATTCGCTGCATGTGCATGTACATCCCTGTTGTCTACGTTACAGTGAATGCACTATGCGGTCGTGATCAAGATCGAGCTCTTCTACCATGATTGGGAGCTAATATCGTCGCATCCCTGCTCTATATGCATTTCTGGATTCGCCCATACGTGCTACATGTCCTGCCCTTCTCAAACGTCTGGATTTAATGTTCCTAATTATGTCAAGTGAAGAATACAATGCGTGCAGTTCTGCATTGTGTAACTTTCTCCATTCTCCTGTAACTTCATCCTTCTTAGCCCCAAATATTTTCCTAAGAACCTTATTCTCAAACACCCTTAATCTCTGTTCCTCTCTCAAAGTGAGCGTCCAAGTTTCACAACCATACAGAACAACCGGTTTTATAAATTCTAACTTTCAGATTTTTTTACAGCAGACTAGATGACAAAAGCTTCTCAACCGAATAATAACAGGCATTTCCCGTATTTATTCTGCGTTTAATTTCCTCCCGAGTGCCATTTATATTTGTTACTCTAGCTCCAAGATATTTGAATTTTTCCACCTCTTCGAAGGATAAATCTCCAATTTTTATGTTTCCATTTCGTACAATATTCTGGTCACGATTAGGGAAAACACGGAAATTTTACTTGAAACAAGTACAGCAATTGGTTTGTAAGTAAATCCCGAAAACACAAATAATAATAATAATAATAATAATAATAATAATAATAATAATAATAATAATAATATCGTCAGACCTCTGGAAACAGATATAAGGAAGATATTTGTGAAGTGCTTTGTGTGGACTGTGGAACTGTATGTACAGAAATATAGACATTACGACGCAATGAAGAAAAATGACTAGAAGCATTTGAAACGTGGATATGGAGAACAATGGAACGTGTGAAATGGTCAGACAGAATAAGAAATGAAGCTGTGTTGGAAAGAGTGGGCGAAGAAATAATAATGCTGATGAAAAGTGATGAGAAAAAGAAAAAGGATGCACTGGAAGGGGTGGTGAACGGGAGAAGAGTTTGGGGACAGAAGAAGGAAAGACTGGAGAATGCTGGATTTGCAGTGAAAGACCTGCTTTTGGGCACAACACTATGAATGAATTAATTTATTATCTAGCTTTGTTACTGTGATATCCAACAAATTTATGGATTTCTTTTTCTTAATTTGTAGTGTGTAGCGTAGTTATGAATCTGGTTCAACCGTCTAGAAAGCAGGAGTTGTAGTTATTCAGCTAACAGTCCACCAATTAGATGATATTTACTATATTTTACCATCTTACTCTGCTTTTATCAATTAGTTTCAACGTAGCACGGATCTCTAAAATCGTTAAACATAGACGATGAATTTCCTTCTCTCTGAAACTCAAAGTTCTTCGGTAAATTGCTTATTATTTCTTTTTTTACTTTCAACGCTACGAAAGTTTCTTTAATAAGCGCTACACGTTATTCATTTGTTAACGTCAGAAAAGTAAAATGTATTAACTTGCATACGTGTTCCTACAGTTGAACTTGGAAGATTTACGATGCAGAAACTTCTGCAGGCGGTTCCTACACTTGATACTTCCAGTTGTGAGTTAGATGTTTTCAACTCAAAAGTGGGATGCATAACACATTTCTGTCAGAGGTCCAAATCGGCTGTACTTCACAAGTAGTCGGCGAAAGTAATATTACAAGGTGCTTGGAAACGAGGATTCTGCCATAGTTTTAAAGACGCTGCAAAATTGTGCCAGTAAATATCTAAAATTATATTTTTTCAAGCTTCCTTCCACTGGAATGTTTTATCAACAGTAATCTCACTAGAGGTTTTGATTTATCTAGAGAAAATCAAAACTCGAGTGGGATTTAATTGCCTATTACACGATTAACAGAAAGTATATAAAGATTAGAAGTAACGAAGTACTCCACTACAATAAAATATTGACTTACGAAAATACAACTGTCTTCAAATGTATTATTGTACCATCTCAACATTACAAATATTACGCTAGATGCATGCTAGATGGCAGTAGTGAGTTATGATTACTAGCAATGCCTTCTCGTCGAGAAGTTCTCGATCTATATCACAATGGCAGTGTTACTAGTCAAGAAGGCTTTGTTGATTCAGTTTCATTGTTATTAAAACAGTTGCATTCCACTTCAATTATCCGAATCCCAGTAATCAACGTCACTTGACAGATAATTTTCAATAAATCTTAATATTAAACAATCTCTGATACGTGACTATCCATAATATCATATAGCAGAAGCTATAACATAACCTAACTAATATACTGTACACAAGTGTTAGAAAAGTTTTAATTAACGACGATGACATAAAAAATAAACATGAATAATTTTAAAAGGAATAATTATTGCATGTACAATTTTCAAATTTGAATGTGGTTGGTGGTTCAATTGATGTTATATTGGACGTGTGCGTAATAGAAGTGGAACTCGTTGATGTAGGCCTACATGGTGTATTCAACTTATTCAGGATTTCCGAATGGTGCTCTTCATTTATTTGTAAATCGGATTTCAGAAGATGCATAGGTATGATCAGAGATTTTTATTAATTCTTGTTCTTGAATGCTAATGCGAATCATATTTGAAACTGCTGTGCATCGACTGGAGTGGTTTGTAATTTTCTACTTTTTTTTTTTTTTTTTTTTTTTTTTTTTTTTGACGTCCAGACCAGCGCAGTTTCAAATGTTGGCAAGCAAAGAAACAAATGCTAGGGGCGCGATAAAATTGTGTGATAAGCAGCTATGATTGGTTGAAATACGTCCTTTCGTACCGTTTTATTGGTCAAAAGTAATATGACGTAGTAAAAGTGTAATAGTCAACAGTAATCTCACTAGAGCTTTTGATTTATCTAGAGAAAATCAGAACTCGATTGGGATTTAAATGACTATTACAAGAGTAGAAGAAAGTAGGCTATATGAAGATTAGAAGAAATAAAGTACTCTAACAGGCCCACAATAAAATATTAATTGACTTACTGAAATTCTATTTCACTAATGTTAGCTTCACCAAAACGTTTGAACGGAGCCTCCATTTTCAGTTGACTGTCTATGCTGTAAACAAATGACGATCGCAAAGCATGTTTTATAATTCCGTAAAGAATTTGCAGTTTGGAAGGTTGACAAATAAAGAACCAAATGGTAGGGAGGTGATAAAAATAGAAAAAAATATACCTATAAAGATTAGAAGAAATAAATTACTATAATACAACAAAATAGATATTATTTCACTAATGTTACCTTCACCAAAACATTTGAACGGAGCCGCCATTTTCGGTCGACTATCTATGCGGGAAACAAATGACGATCGCAAAGCATGTTTTATAGTACCATAAAGAATTTGGAGTTTGAAACGTTGGCAAACAAAGAAACAAATGCTAGAGTACCTAGTGATAAAAACAAACAAATGCTAGGGAAGTAATAAAATTAAACAAGTGCTAGCGAAGCGATAAAATTGTGCGATAAGCAGCCATGATTGGTTGAAAGACGTCCTTTCGTACCGGTTTATTGGTTAAAAGTAGTATGACGTAGTAAAAGTGTAATAGTTTAATTAAAAATAATTAAATCAATATCAATAGTAGGCTATATTGCGATACAAGTGTGGTGAGTGCATACAAATGTAGGCCTATATTGTCATTTTATCTTGTTGCTAAATTATTATAGAAACAACTAGTAATTACTTACAACCACTGTCTTCCGGGTCATATTCCACAAAAGTATGGTATCATAGCCCACATTACAAATCACACTGAAAGTTATTGTAATATATAGTTGTATGTTTCTGCTTCACAAAATTATGTACAAACCATACATTATTAGTGCATTTATACAAGTGATGTCATAATGACTAGACATCGGATTTATAAGCAAATGCATATTTAGTTTGTTTTTATTTGTGATATGGAATTAACATTTACAATATATTTTATGTTCTTCTGATTTTGTATGTGAAGTTTTGTAGTTCACAGAATGACATATTTCCTATGTTGCTGAATATTTCATAATTTTTACATGCATTCCATGCATCGGGCATTTAATACATATATTTCTTAGTTTTTAATTTTAAAATTAATATTTAAACACATTAGTGACAAGGTAATGAAGTCCTTACTATGGAGACACCCGTAAGGGGACTTTCCAAGTGCTACTGACAAAATCACGTGATGTTACTGGGTAATAACATTCCTATTTACAGTTGAAAGCAGGAGTGTTTGCGAGATCTCATCGAGAGTTAATGCTTCTAAGAAAAATTTACAGACCTCCCATTACCCCCAGAGCCAATATTTACCTGCTGGGATACATGGATTGAAGCTGCTCTCTCCATTCAGATGATTTCAATGCAGTTAAAGAATTCGTTGGTGCACTAAATGCACTGAATATTTTAATAGCGAATATTTGCAAAGGTACTTGGCTGTAATCCAGGCACATTTCAAAGTTATAGCTGAAGCCACCAAAAAAAAATCGAAAAGTGTAGTTTGTCTATACATGAATTTTCATCAATCCTCAAGGAGGTTTAGAGTAAACTTTACGGTACTCCAATAAAATATGCAGAAAAATTAAGTGGTAAATTAGAGAGAAATCCTGACAAATCCTTCAAGATAAAAACGTTGTGCTTCCAGAAGAAATTCTCCCAGAGCTAGTAAGTGCTTTCAAATTTTGCTCAATAACATTTGTAGATGTGGAAAGCTCCTTCTCAGCATACAAATTTGTGTTAAGTGATGAAAGTCATAAACTATTCCTGAGCATTTTGAGAAAATAATCATATACTGCAAATCAAAATACAACGATCCCTGTTCTAGACTTTCACGGTGACCCTGATGATGGAACCTATATGATATTCTCAAACGTTGGAAATGTCAAGTTCCAGGACACGGTGGAATATTCGAAAGCCTAATTCCAGGTATGATTAATTTTCTGGATATACATTAATGATTTTTGCTTTCTAAGTTTGGAATTAGGCTGTAATGAGTCTGATTTTAAATTCTACAGCTTGTAACACGTATGATTAAAGTTCTGAATATACGTTAATGTTTTTTGCTTTCTAAGTTTAGAATTAGGCTGTAATGGAGTCTGATTTTGAATTCTACAGCTTGTAACAGGTATGATTAATGTTCTGAATATATTAATGTTTTTTGATTTCTAAGTTTAAAATTAGGCTGTAATGGAGTCTGATTTTAAATTGTACAGCTTGTAACAGGTATGATTAATGTTCTGAATATACTTTAATGACTTTTGCTTTCTAAGTTTAGAATTAGGCTGTAATGGAATCTGATTTTAAATTGTACAGCTTGTAACAGGTATGATTAATGTTCTGAGCATACATTAATGTTTTTTTGCTTTCTAAGTTTAGAATTAGGCTGTAATGGAATCTGATTTTAAATTGTACAGCTTGTAACAGGTATGATTAATGTTCTGAATATACATTAATGTTTTTTGCTTTCTAAGTTTAGAATTAGGCTGTAATGGAGTCTGATTTTAAATTCTACAGCTTGTAACAGGTGTGATTCAGTTCTGAATATACATGAATGTTTTTTGCTTTCTAAGTATAAGAGAATTAGGCTGTAATGGAGTCTGATTTTAAATTTTACAGCTTGTAACAGGTATGATTAATGTTCCGAATTTCCATCTAGTGAGCTCTAGTGAATGAAACAAGAAGAAACTACTGATGTAATATCTGTAATATTAATGTAACTGATTATCTGATAATAAAGGAAGGTGTCATTTAGTGACACCGCTTATTCTAAACTGTGAGTGACAATATGAGGACAATTTCACAGAAAATGAACAACATGCGTTGTAAACTAACTGTACTTTTTGACAAGGCACGCTTTATCCCAGTCACCGTGTGATTGTGTTATGGCGTAACAACGGATGATGGGTTCAATGCTCCGTTAGGTTATTCAAATTGTATCCACATTGTTGGCCGAAGCCAACGAGTCACACACAACCACGGGTCAGTCATTTCACGCTGCGATGCGGTTTGTGAGAAAATGATAAATATATTTCAACCAGCATTAAACCATCATGACAATATCGCTAAATTTCAGTTAATGTGAAAGTCCTCGTGTACACGACAATTGCGGCGCAGTTTCGAATCTGTTTGGCATTCACAGCCGTGGGTCTAGCCCAGTGGCTCCCAACCTTTTGAATGTTACGAAACCCTTAGAGTTCATATTTCGTTTTGGCGGACCCTCAAAATGTTCTTTATAATATACCCTAGGTTGGTAATAATGTTCTGTTCATTAGGTATTTACATAGTGTCGTGAACTGAACATCCTTAATAAATTGAAGGCGATATTAAATTTCAGTTTTAGCTTTCGGTATATGAAAATACATAAGAGTACAAGTTGTGAACAAGCCTTCTACAGTAAATTCTGGTGTGCCTCAAGGTTCTAATCTTGGACCACTGTTTTTTTTTTTTTTTTTGTTTGTTAATGATATTGTGAATTGTGTACAAGATTCTAAAATTTTATTATTTGCGGATTATATTAAATTGTATTAAGAAATCAAAACTGACAAAGTATATGATTATGACTCGTGACGGGAATATTGTACGAAATGGAAATATAAAAATTGGAAATTTATCTTTTGAAGAGGTGGAGAAGTTCAAATATCTTGGAGCAACAGTAACAAATATAAATGATAATCGGGAGGAAATTAAACGCAAAATAAATATGGGAAATGCCTGTAATTATTCGGTTGACAAGCTTTTATCATCCAGTCTGCTGTGAAAAAATCTGAAAGTTAGAATTTATAAAACAGTTATATTACCGGTTGTTCTTTATTATTGTGAAACTTGGACTCTCACTTTGAGAAAGGAACATAGGTTAAGGGTGTTTGAGAATAAGGTGCTTAGGAAAATATTTGGGGCTAAGAGGGATGAAGTTACAGGAGAATGAAGAAAGTTACACAACACAGAACTGCACACATTGTATTCTTCACCTGACATAATTAGGGACATTAAATCCAGACGTTTGAGATGGGCAGGGCATGTACGAAATGCATATAGAGTGTTTGTTGGGAGGCCGGAGGGAAAAAGACCTTTAGGGAGGCCGAGACGTAGATGGGAGGATAATATTAAAATGGATTTGAGGGAGGTGAGATATGATGATAGAGACTGGATTAATCTTGCACAGGATAGGGACCAATGGCGGGGTTATGTGAGGGCGGCAATGAACCTCCTGGTTCCTTAAAAGCCAGTAAGTATGTAAGAAATCAAAACTATAACAGATTGTAAGCTACTTCAAAAAGATATTACAAACTTACATATTTGGAGCATGAATAATAAATTGTTGTTTAATATTAATAAGTGTATACATGTGACGTTTCCTAGTTTGAAAAGTACGATTACATTTTCATATAAAATAGAGTGAAAGACGGAAAAAAGGGGTAGGATAATAGACAAAGAAAGACAGGATTATTGTTATTCTATTATTATTATTATTATTATTATTATTATTATTATTACTATTATTATTACCATTATTTCGCAAATATCTGTTACAGAGTTACCAATCCGCACGTTTGTGTATCAGGCTGTCAAGTGCAGGTAAGGATCGCATCTGATTGGCGGAAAGACAATCCAGGTGGGCTCCCGGTCTCTCACTTGCATCTGAACAGGCAATTTTGAGTCCAAGGTGACCGTTTGTTTGAATGGGGGAGAAGGGAAAGGAATTAGACGAGGCAATAAAGCAACAAGGAGCGGGGGCGGGGGTGGGGGTGGGGGTGGGGGGGGAAGTGTTCCTGACAAATGGAGTTCCCTTGTCAAGCTGAAGAAGACTACCCCGTTGGCATACTGATTAGCTACTGCCAGGCCGCCCTTAACGATCATTTACAAGTGCAAGTCAACACCGACTGAACGGCAATTACTGATGTATTGTGAGTGACGTGACAGTGATTCAAACGGCACCCCGCACCAGGCTCGCGTCGCTTACCTGCTTGTAGGCTGCCTGCAGTGCGGTAGGTGGGGTTACGTAGTAATGTACAACTTTAAAACGATACTCCAACTACTGAAACAAATTTTTATTCACTATCGAAGAATGACGACGCTCATTCAATCCTGAACAGATGGAAAAGCTATTTTGGACAACTACTAAATATACATAGGCCAAATAGGAATGATCGGGACGAAATTGAAATAAAAACTGCTGAGCCATATATACCCGAACCCACACTTTCTGAAGTCGAAATTGCGATAGAAAATCTGAAAAATTATAAGTCTCCAGGTATCGATCAAATTCCAGCAGAATTAATACAAGAGCGTGGAAGCACATTATCTAACGAAATTTATAAGCTTGTACTTGCTATTTGGGAAAAGGAAATTGCACCAGATCAATGGAAGGAGTCCATAATCGTACCTATCTTTAAGAAGGGGGACAAGACTAACTGTAATAACTTACGAGGAATATCACTTTTGTTGACGTCGTACAAAATTTTGTCCAATATTCTTTTGAGAAGATTAACTCCATATGTAGATGAAATTATTGGGGATCATCAGTGTGGTTTTAGGCGTAACAGATCAACTATTAACCAGATATTTTGTATTCGACATATAATGGAGAAAAAAATGGGAGTATAAGGGTACAGTGCATCAGTTATTCATAGATTTCAAAAAGGCATATGACTCTGTTAAGAGAGAAGTTTTATATGATATTCTTATGGAATTTGGTATTCTCAAGAAACTAGTTCGATTAATTAAAATGTGTCTCGGTGAAACGTACAGCAGAGTCCGTATAGGTCAATTTCTGTCAGATGCGTTTCCAATTCACTGTGGGCTGAAGCAAGGAGATGCACTATCACTTTTACTTTTTAAATTTGCTCTAGAGTATGCCATTAGGAAAGTCCAAGATAACAGAGAGGGTTTGGAATTGAATGGGTTACATCAGCTGCTTGTCTACGCGGATGATGTGAATATGTTAGGAGAAAATCCACAAACGATTAGGGAAAACACGGAAATTTTACTTGAAGCAAGTAAAGCGGTAGGTTCGGAAGTAAATCCCGAAAAGACAAAGTATATGATTATGTCTCGTGACGAGAATACTGTACGAAATGGAAATATAAAAATTGGAAATTTATCTTTTAAAGAAGTGGAGAAATTCAAATATCTGGGAGCAACAGTAACAAATATAAATGATACTCGGGAAGAAATTAAACACAGAATAAATATGGGAAATGCCTGTTATTATTCGGTTGAGAAACTTTTATCATCCAGTCTGCTGTCGAAAAATCTGAAAGTTAGAATTTATAAAACAGTTATATTACCGGTTGTTCTTTATGGTTGTGAAACTTGGACTCTCACTTTCAGAGAGGAACATAGGTTAAGGGTGTTTGAGAATAAGGTGCTTAGGAAAATATTTGGCGGCTAAGAGGGATGAAGTTACAGGAGAATGGAGAAAGTTACACAACGCAGAACTGCACGCATTGTATTCTTCACCTGACATAATTAGGAACATTAAATCCAGACGTTTGAGATGGACAGGGCATGTAGCACGTATGGGCGAATCCAGAAATGCATATAGAGTGTTAGTTGGGAGACCGGAGGGAAAAGGATCTTTAGGGAGGCCGAGACGTAGATGGGAAGATAATATTAAAATGGATTTGAGGGAGGTGAGATATGATGATAGAGAATGGATTAATTTTGCTCAGGATAGGGACCAGTGGCGGGCTTATGTGAGGGCGGCAATGAACCTCCGGGTTCCTTAAAAGCCAGTATGTAAGTAAGTAAGTATCGAAGAATGACACGGTTTATGACCTACAAAGAAGTACGGAGACTGTAATGAGATGTACATGAGATGGGGAATTATGTCAGTCATTCACTGTTCTGTCCAAGAGCAGGTCTTTCACTGCAAACCCAGCTTTCTCAAATCTTTCCTATTCTCTGCCTTCCTCTTTGTTTCTTCATATGATCCATATAGGCCTATACTAATGTCGTCTATCATCTGATATTTTCTTCTGCTCCAAACTCTTCTCTCGTTCATTATTCCTTCCAGTGCATCCTTCAGTAGGCAGCAGAGTGCTGCATTCGAGTGAGATAAGATCGGTCGTGATACGCTCGTAATAAATAGAGGCACAGTACAAGGTCATCTCACCGACATGTCTTATCTTGTATGGAAGGCGACAGATAAGATACACATATGTTTTGCTCACACGGTAAAAATAAGACTTTATTTTCTGCGTTTATGACAAACGTCTAATGGAACAGTCAATGGAACGTACCAAAACAGGAACCTGAAGTTATAAATAAAATAGTATGAAAAACTTCGATATACAGTTATTATTGCTAATTAATAATTATTAAATATTTTATTTACCACATATATAGTCTAATATGATAGGTCCATACATAGTGTTCCGCCTATATACTGCGACAATGTAGAAACGTTTTACAAATATTATTGATATAGCAGTAGATTAATAACAATATTAGTACAGAGATAACGTCACAGAAAATAGAATAAAACGAATAATCATGCTGCACAACTGTTACAGATGCAAAGATTGATACACTAATTATCAGACTATCATTATTATTATTATTATTATTATTATTATTACTAGAAAACTTGATACAGTTCTTGCATTATCATGATTGTGTTCTCCGTTCATAATAATTACATTTACATCCAATAACATCTATCAGATGTGGCAAAAACAAAATCACTCCTGTGTGGAAGAAAAAAAAACATTTACCTACAACATTTATACTAGGTACATTTTAAAGCAAGTTTTGTAGTTGTACTACGAAGAGGTTAGTTAAACACTGCAAAGTTTTGAAATGATAAACATCTATGATGTTACTACACAGTTCATCACTGTAACAAGAACGAATGTCTAACGCTCGGCTTATACCGTTCGAGGATTTATCGCTCGTGACAATTTTACCCATCATGCATGTGCGCTACCTATCGGATTATGCTATGAACTACTTGGCACTCGAGCGAAAACGTCCCATGCAGATCTCTGGTAGGCCGTTTCTTGTCAGAAGTGAGTCATCTAATAATAATAATAATAATAATAATAATAATAATAATAATAATAATAATAATAATAATAATAGAGCCGTTTCTTCTACAAACATAATAGGCCAATAATTATGGTTAGCCTCTTTGTAGTTAGGCTACTGCGCAAATCGTGTTACGCAAAATAGTGTCATTTGCATGACACTCTTTATTTCTTAATAACGAGTGCAATTTTTGCACCACAGTCTTCAGTTCTGAATGCGGTATTGCGCATTATCTTCTACGCAGAGTTTTTATCTTTCGGAAGACTCATCCTTGGGACCTTTAGCCTATAGGGTGGAAGGGGGTAAGTAGAGACAGAGAGGCACATACAATCCATACATCACGAAAATGGCTGCACAGTACTGAGAGCCTTGAGAGAGACAGACACACAACCCTGAGCCACCCCATTGCCCTACAGTTCACCCTTCTAGGATATTAGCATGAAAGTTATGGCAGACGCTGGGAACTGCTCTTCTAGTTTTAAATAAGGATGACTGTCACGTAGGGGGTTGGGGTGGGAGGGGGCAAAAGGCAAAGGAACTGAACGTAAGTGGGTGGAGCTTCTTTGCCAACCCAGGCCCGCCACAACAATTCATCATCATTTATTACCAACATTCCCGTCCAATAACGTAAGCCTTGCAACCCACCCTCTCCCTTTGCACCACCCTTACGCGGTGCACACACAAAACTTTTCCAGTTCACCTGTAAAAAAAAAGAGGAGGGATGGCCAGGAAAGAACAACATTACACAGTCTAGAACTGTTGAGGGGGTTGGAAAAGAAAGCACCAAAGTGTGTTTTAAAGTAAAAATGGGAATAAGTGTTTTTTTTTTCAGAACACATTTACGAAATGCAAAGGAAAGGGGTTTTTCCAACCCCTTCTTCTAAGAAAGGCCGCACCAAAGTTTCTAATCTTTTTATATATTACTGGCGGAAAACGTGCCTGTACTTCACAGGGACCTAATGCTTGTCTCACATCCCCTCCCTACCCCCTCCCTTTTTTACCTCCCCCGCTTCTGGTCTAGAGTCTGAAGCAACTCTAAAACAGGGCTTGAATGCAAATGCAAGGTTTTGTAAATCTTTGAAGCTTCTTTAATAGGCCTGAAGACTCCACCCTTGCCATAAAACTTTAAAATTCTTCTACAATGTTGGATATGCAGTGCAGACATTTTTACAACAAATTGTCACATTTCGCCTGTACCCTAACACCCTTCAGGGTAGTTATTTTGTTGGGACATTAGTCGGAACTGGTAAATTACAGCCTACATAACAATTTAGTACCACATGTTGTGGCTCCGAAACCCTTTCACCCAATGATCAAAATCATGGTTTATTTTGATGCTGAGAAATTAAAGTTTATATTCACAAATAAACAGTTTTTCTTGCTTTTTATGGAAATTGAGAAATTTAGATTTTTCTTCATTAAGACGCCTTTGCCCACGAAAAGATATTTTTAAAATATAGGGTTAGATTCCGCATTGAAAGTACAAATAAACTCATATTTTTTACTGGTGCACCGTTGATAAGAAACTATTGAAAATATCAAATAAAGAAAATAAATAGTACGCGCGTGAATAACCAGCTGACTGTGAGGCGGGAGCTAGCCGAGGTAAGCAAGGCCAGGAGACATAAACACGTCACGTGTCGTCTAGCAGTCATGGCTTTATCAAAAGTTTTCATAAACACAGGAGTAAAATGACGCCCAACGCTCGCTTATCTTCAGCTCTCGGCCAGTGCGTGCGGTACTGCGCCGTTCAAGTCTAGGCGTGTGAAAATAATCTATTTAATACCCTCGAAACTTATTGCCGTACCACTAACCAAACAATGCCGAATCCTTCTTAATAATGCAAGTTTTTTTCTCAATATTTTTTTACATTTTTACAAATTGGCAAAAAGCCTAAAAGTAGCCTAAGTAAAATCAGATTATCTGTCGAGCCCTGTATATAAGCTTAATAAAAATAAGATTACTTCTTATCATAACCTACCAAATGTCAGCTTCAAAATGAGTTCTCGTTCTGCAGTAAATGGTTCCATAGTTCTGAGCGCTGAAAGAGGCTTGTTTTTATAAAATACGCTAAATTTGTCGCTCAATAATACGAAAACCGTTTGACTTTCGATAGTATATTTTTGAAAATGCACTGTCCTCAGCACCTTGCATAAATAGGGAAAAAATTAAAGTAGGCCTATAAAAAATGCGAGGTTTTTTACTGATCGATTTCATATGGAATAGCCCATAATGTTCATTTATTAATAAAATTGTTACCTTATTATTTATTAATATTATTAATTAGAGGGCTGGCCTCGCATTCGGGAGGTCCGCGGTTCGATCCCAGGGGCCGGCAATCCTAACTGAGGTTTCCCATGGTTTCCTCAGTTATTTCCAGGCAAATGCCGGGATTGTACCTCTTGAAAGTCCGGCCATGGACGCCGATCCTTCCCTTAATCCTTTCTTATGTGTGAGTGAATGATGTGTAATGTCTTAAATGTTTGTGTTGTATCGGAGGTGGCCCCGGCATTGAGCTGATCCCTCATCCGGGGAGGCCCTCCATGTCCTTGTGTGGTCAAAAAAGGTATGTGATCCATAGTAATTCCTCTCCCGACAGGTCGCGGCCCTGTAAGGCCCGGGTGGCGTGGGTCGTGTAAATGTACCTAGAAGGGAGAGGTTAAACTGAGAGGAAGAAAGAAAGAAAGAAAGAAAGAAGTATTATTAATTAGGCCTATTAATTACGTTCGAATCTCAGAGAACATTTGCTAGTTATTTTCGCTTCATGATCGTTGGCAGTTTTCCCGAAGGTAAACGTATTTTTATATAAGGAAATTTTACCATAACGAAGTAATCTCAGAGGTCCCTACGATTTAGTTATACTGGTATTATACCGTTGTAGCATGTTGAATAGTCTATGTGTAATCTTTTGAAATACAATTTGTTTAACTTCTTAAAAAAACCCCTTTGAGAAATTCTCCACCTGCTCTTTGGTTAATGGCGTCCCTAATATGAAAAAAAAAAAATGAAACAAAAATGGACAGAAAAATTACTGCATTGATAGTCGTTGGGCTGGTGATAAAAACTCTGTGATTTATACCGCATCTCGCGTGCTGCTGTTTTTGTGAGGCAATGCATTCGCGTGTATTTCACCTACGATTTTAAATCGAAGGAACGAATGCCTTGCTACAACTTTTTCTACACCTGCAATGGATAGAATTCCACGAAACTTACCTTCGCGGTGATTGATCGGGCACCTCCAACGAAACGATTAAGAATGCACTCACTTTCCACTGAGAAAGTTCGTTCAAGGGTGTCCATATAAGACACTTCATAAAAGAAAATTACGGCAAATCAGGACTGTGCCAACAAGCAATAGCTCATTTACCTAAACATCAAATTGATTCTGATCACAGGGTCAACACAAAACATCTAAAACTTTTCGGGATGATAGCTGGTAAATACAAGAGTCAATTATGGTAGGCCTACTTCGCCTTATAAAACTTACTTAGTAGGCCTGTAATGAGATATGTCAATAGGCCTACTTACTTACTTACTTACAAATGGCTTTTAAGGAACCCGAAGGTTCATTGCCGCCCCCACATAAGCCCGCCATCGGTACCTATCCTGTGCAAGATTAATCCAGTCTCTATCATCATATCCCATCTCCCTCAAATCCATTTTAATATTATCCTCCCATCTACGTCTCGGCCTCTCCACAGGTCTTTTTCCCTCCGGTCTACCAACTAACACTCTATATGCATTTCTGGATTCGCCCATACGTGCTACATGCCCTGCCCATAGCAAACGTTTGGATTTAATGTTCCTAATTATGTCAGGTGAAGAATACAATGCGTGCAGTTCTGCGTTGTGTAACTTTCTCCATTCTCCTGTAACTTCATCCCTCTTAGCCCCAAATCAATAGCCCTACTAGGATACGAAAATTAGACATTAAAGTTTACTAACTTACTACCACAGAAATCAAATAAAACATAATTCTATTCGACATGAATATCGTACTCGAAGACAAAAGTCTACTTTCCCATTAATTGAACCTAAATGTCATGCAATTGCACCTCTTAAACATGGTGCTAGTTTCGGCCCAAGACTTTATAATAAAATTACAAACCATTTTTCAAATTTGAAATATTTTAAAATTAAAGCTTTTAAAAAAAATTGTAAAATTATCCACGACATATAATATTAACAAAAGTATTTTTTTACCTTTTATTTCTGACGACTATATTCATGTTTTTATTAAATATCACTGGCTTCTGTCGGATTGTCAATTTATATTAAATGTGTATTTTTCTCTCTTTTTCTCTTTCTTCTTTATTCTTGCTCTTGTGTTGTATTTATTGGTTTGAATTAAGTTACTTACTGTATTTAGTAAACTGTCCTTGTAAATTTATGTTATATTATTGACTAAGACCACACCGTACACGAACCTGGCTCTTACGGTAGTGACTAGAAATATTTTTGTTTTATAAATGTAATTTATACTCACTAGCTTGCTAGTTAAATAAATAAACAGATAAATAGATAAATAAATAGATAGATAAATATATAGGTAAATAAATAAATAAATAAACAAATAAATAGATAAATAAATAAATAAATAAATAAATAAATAAATAAACAGTATAACAACGAAAAGTCATAAACTTATAATGACTTTTCATAAAAATAAGTCTTTTTCGATGTTATTGCAAGGATATTATTGGGGATCAGAATATTAAAGTCACCTTTGTCGTGTCCTTTATAAAACAATTTTTCCGTTGCTACGATGCCACGAAGAATCGTGCTTAAAAAGCCAACTCTGTCTGGTTCTGTTTGTAGAAACGTATTTCCAGTTGCTAGAATATAATGATTAGCACGATATAAAAGTTGACTTTGTTATATTCTGTTTGTAGAAATATCATTCGCTGCTACAATACCACATGTTCTGTTTGTAGAAATGTCTTTCCCGATGAAAGTGCGCTATGATTAATCACAATATAAAAGTTGAATTTGTCATATCCTATTTATACAAAAGCCTTTCCCGTTGCTAAGATACTACGATTAATCGCAATACAAAAATCAACTTTGTCATGTTCTGTTTGTAGATACGCCTTTCCCCTTGCCAGGATACTACAATAAAATTTAATTACGATATAAAAGTCGATTTTGCCAAGTTCTGTTTGTAAAAACGTTTTTTCTCGTTGCTAGATAACATACTACGATTATTGCGATAGTAAAGTCGATTTTGTCATGTTTTGTTTGTAGAAACGTCTTTCCCGTTGTTATGATACAACGATTAATCACGATACAAAAGTCGATTTTGGCATGTTTTGTTTGTAGAAAGGTTTTTTCCGTTGGTAGGATCCTACGATTAATCACGATATAAAAGTATATTTTGTCATCTTTTGTTTATAAAAACGTTTTCTCCCGTTGCTAGGATACAACGATTAATCACGATATAAAAGTCGACTTTGGCATGTTTTGTTTGTAGAAACGTTTTTCCCGTTGGTAGTATCCTACGATAAATCACGATATAGAAGTCGATTTTGTCATGTTTTGTTTGTAGAAACGCTTTTTCCCGTCGCTAGGATACAACGATTAATCACGACATAAAATTCGATTTGGGCATATTTTGTTTGTAGAAAAGGTTTTCCCGTTGGTAGGATTCTACGATTAATCTCGCTATAAAAGTCAATTTTGTCATGTTTTCTTTTTAGAAACGTTTTTCCCGTTCCTAGGATACAACGATTAATCACGATATAAAAGTCGATTTTGTCATCTTTTGTTGTAGAAATGTCTTTCACGTCGCTAGGATACTACGATTAATTGCAATATAAAAGTCAATTTTGTCATGTTTTGTTGTAGAAACGTCTTTCACGTCGCTAGGATACAACGATTAATTACGATATAAAATTAGATTTTGTCATGTTTGATTGTAGAAACGTCTTTCCCGTCCTTAGGATACTACGATTAATTACGTTATAAAAGTCGATTTTGTGATGTTTTGTTGTAGAAACCTCTTTCACGTCGCTAGGATACTATGATTAATCGCGATATGAAAGTCGATTTTGGCATGTTTTCTTTGTAGAGATGTCTTTCCGTTGCTAGGATACTACGATTAATGACAATATAAAAGTCGATTTTGTCATGTTCAGTTTGTATAAATGTTTGTGCCGTTGCTAGGATACTACGATTAATGACAATATAAAAGTCGATTTTGTCATGTTCAGTTTGTAGAAATGTTTTTCCCGTTGCTGGGATACTACGATTAATGACAATATAAAAGTCGATTTTGTCATGTTCAGTTTGTAGAAACGTTTTTGCCGTTGCTAGGATACTACGATTAATTACAATATAAAAGTCGATTATGTCATGTTCAGTTTGTAGAAATGTTTTACCCGTTGCGAGGATACTACGATTAATTATGATATAAAAATCGATTTTGGAACGTTTTCTTTGTAGAGACATCTTTCCCGTTGCTGGGATACTACGATTAATGACAATATAAAAGTCGATTTTGTCATGTTCAGTTTGTAGAAACGTTTTTTCCTGTCGCTAGGATACAACGATTAATCACGATATAAAATTCGATTTGGGCATATTTTGTTTGTAGAAAATTTTCCCGTTGGTAGGATTCTACAATTAATCTCGCCATAAAAGTCAATTTTGTCATGTTTTCTTTTTAGAAACGTTTTTCCCGTTCCTAGGTTACAACTATTAATCACGATATAAAAATCGATTTTGTCATCTTTTGTTGTAGAAATGTCTTTCACGTCGCTAGGATACTACGATTAATTGCAATATAAAAGTCAATTTTGTCATGTTTTGTTGTAGAAACGTCTTTCACGTCGCTAGGATACAACGATTAATTACGATATAAAAGTAGATTTTGTCATGTTTCATTGTAGAAACGTCTTTCCCGTCGCTAGGATACTACGATTAATTACGTTATAAAAGTCGATTTTGTGATGTTTTGTTGTTGCAGAAACGTCTTTCACGTCGCTAGGATACTACGATTAATTACGATACAAAAGTCGATTTTGTGATATTTTGTTATAGAAACGTCTTTCACGTCGCTAAGATACTATGATTAATCGCGATATGAAAGTCGATTTTGGCATGATTAATGTCTTTCCGTTGCTAGGATACTACGAAATGACAATATAAAAGTCGATTTTATCATGTTCAGTTTGTTTTTTACCGTTGCTATACTACGATTAATTATGATATAAAAATCGATTTTGGAACGTTTTCTTTGTAGAGACATCTTTCCTTGCTGGGATACTACGATTAATGACAATATAAAAGTCGATTTTGTCATGTTCAGTTTGTAGAAATGTTTTACCCGTTGCTAGAATACTACGATTAATTATGATATAAAAATCGATTTTGGAACGTTTTCTTTGTAGAGACATTTTTCCCGTTGCTGGATACTACGATTAATGACAATATAAAAGTCGATTTTGTCATGTTCAGTTTGTAGAAATGTTTTTCCCGTTGCTAGAATACAACGATTAATCACTAAAAGTCGATTTGGGCATATTTTTTTGTAGAAAATTTTTTTGCCGTTGGTATTAAATTAATGACAATATAAAAGTCGATTTTGTCATGTTCAGTTTGTAGAAACGTTTTTCCCGTTGCTAGGATACTACGATTAATTACAATATAAAAGTCGATTTTGTCATGTTCAGTTTGTAGAAACGTTTTTGCCGTTGCTAGGATACTACGATTAATTACAATATAAAAGTCGATTTTGTCATGTTCAGTTTGTAGAAACGTTTTTGCCGTTGCTAGGATACTACGATTAATTACAATATAAAAGTCGATTTTGTCATGTTCAGTTGTAGAAACGTTTTCCCGTCGCTAGGATACTACGATTAATTACGTTATAAAAAGTCGATTTTGTAATGTTTTGTTGTTGCGAAACGTTTTCACGTCGCTAGGATACTACGATTAATGACAATATAAAAGTCGATTTTGTCATGTTCAGTTTGTAGAAATGTTTTCCCTTTGCTGGGATACTACGATTAATGACAATATAAAAGTCGATTTTGTCATGTTCAGTTTGTAGAAACGTTTTTGCCGTTGCTAGGATACTACGATTAATTACAATATAAAAGTCGATTTTGTCATGTTCAGTTTGTAGAAATGTTTTACCCGTTGCTAGGATACTACGATTAATTATGATATAAAAATCGATTTTGGAACGTTTTCTTTGTAGAGACATCTTTCCCGTTGCTGGGATACTACGATTAATGACAATATAAAAGTCGATTTTTCATGTTCAGTTTGTAGAAACGTTTTTGCCGTTGCTAGAATACTACGATTAATTACAATATAAAAGTCGATTTTGTCATGTTCAGTTTGTAGAAACGTTTTTGCCGTTGTTAGGATACTACGATTAATTACAATATAAAAGTCGATTTTGTCATGTTCAGTTTGTAGAAACGTTTTTGCCGTTGCTAGGATACTACGATTAATTACAATATAAAAGTCGATTTTGTCATGTTCAGTTTGTAGAAACGTTTTTGCCGTTGTTAGGATACTACGATTAATTACAATATAAAAGTCGATTTTGTCATGTTCAGTTTGTAGAAACGTTTTTGCCGTTGCTAGGATACTACGATTAATTACAATATAAAAGTCGATTTTGTCATGTTCAGTTTGTAGGAACGATTTTCCAGTTGCTAAGATACGATTAATTACAATATAAAAGTCGATTTTGGCATGTTTTGTTTGTATAAACGTCTTTCCCGTTGCTATGATACTACGATTAATTACGATATAAAAGTCGATTTTGTCATCTTTTGTTGTAGAAATGTTTTCCCGTCGCTGGATACTACGATTAATTGCAATATAAAAGTCGATTTTGTCATGTTTTGTTTGTAGAAACGTCTTTTGCGTCGCTAGGATACAACGATTAATTACGATATAAAATTAGATTTTGTCATGTTTTTGTAGAAATGTTTTCCCGTTGCTTAGGATACTACGATTAATTACGTTATAAAAGTCGATTTTGTGATGTTTTGTTGTAGAAATCTTTCCCGTTGCTGGATACTATGATTAATCGACGATATAAAGTCGATTTTGTCATGTTTTCTTTGTAGAAATGTTTTCCGTTGCTAGGATACTACGATTAATGACAATATAAAAGTCGATTTTGTCATGTTCAGTTTATATAAACGTTTTGCCGTTGTTAGGATACTACGATTAATTACAATATAAAAGTCGATTTTGTCATGTTCAGTTTGTAGAAATGTTTTTCCGTTGCTGGATACTACGATTAATGACAATATAAAAGTCGATTTTGTCATGTTCAGTTTGTAGAAACGTTTTTGCCGTTGTTAGGATACTACGATTAATTACAATATAAAAGTCGATTTTGTCATGTTCAGTTTGTAGAAATGTTTTACCGTTGCTAGGATACTACGATTAATTACAATATAAAAATCGATTTTGGAACGTTTTTTTGTAGAACGATTTTCCCGTTGCTAAGATACTACGATTAATGACAATATAAAAGTCGATTTTGTCATGTTTTGTTTGTATAAACGTTTTTTCCTGTCGCTAGGATACAACGATTAATCACGATATAAAAGTCGATTTTGTCATCTTTTGTTTGTAGAAATGTTTCACGTTGGTAGGATTCTACGATTAATTCGCAATAAAAAGTCAATTTTGTCATGTTTTCTTTTTTAGAAACGTTTTTCCGTCGCTAGGATACAACGATTAATCACGATATAAAAATCGATTTTGTCATCTTTTGATTGTAGAAACGTCTTTCCCGTCGCTAGGATACTACGATTAATTGCAATAAAAGTCAATTTTGTCATGTTTTGTTGTAGAAACGTCTTTCACGTCGCTAGGATACAACGATTAATCGCGATATAAAAGTCGATTTTGTCATGTTTCTTGTAGAAACGTCTTTCCGTTCGCTAGGATACTACGATTAATTACGTTATAAAAGTCGATTTTGTGATGTTTTGTTTATATAAATGTCTTTCACGTCGCTAGGATACTACGATTAATTACGATACAAAAGTCGATTTTGTCATATTTTGTTATAGAAACGTCTTTCACGTCGCTAAGATACTATGATTAATCGCGATATGAAAGTCGATTTTGGCATGTTTTCCTTGTAGAGATGTCTTTCCGTTGCTAGGATACTACGATTAATGACAATATAAAAGTCGATTTTATCATGTTCAGTTTGTAGAAATGTTTTACCCATTGCTAGGATACTACGATTAATTATGATATAAAAATCGATTTTGGAACGTTTTCTTTGTAGAGACATCTTTCCCGTTGCTGGGATACTACGATTAATGACAATATAAAAGTCGATTTTGTCATGTTCAGTTTGTAGAAATGTTTTTGCCGTTGCTAGAATACAACGATTAATTACAATATAAAAGTCGATTTTGTCATGTTCAGTTTGTAGAAACGTTTTTGCCGTTGCTAGGATACTACGATTAATGACAATATAAAAGTCGATTTTGTCATGTTCAGTTTGTAGAAATGTTTTTCCCGTTGCTGGGATACTACGATTAATGACAATATAAAAGTCGATTTTGTCATGTTCAGTTTGTAGAAACGTTTTTGCCGTTGCTAGGATACTACGATTAATGACAATATAAAAGTCGATTTTGTCATGTTCAGTTTGTAGAAATGTTTTTCCCGTTGCTGGGATACTACGATTAATGACAATATAAAAGTCGATTTTGTCATGTTCAGTTTGTAGAAACGTTTTTGCCGTTGCTAGGATACTACGATTAATTACAATACAAAAGTCGATTTTGTCATGTTCAGTTTGTAGTTATGTTTTTGCCGTTGCTAGGATACTACGATTAATGACAATATAAAAGTCGATTTTGTCATGTTCAGTTTGTAGAAATGTTTTTCCCGTTGCTGGGATACTACGATTAATGACAATATAAAAGTCGATTTTGTCATGTTCAGTTTGTAGAAACGTTTTTGCCGTTGCTAGGATACTACGATTAATGACAATATAAAAGTCGATTTTGTCATGTTCAGTTTGTAGAAATGTTTTACCGTTGCTAGGATACTACGATTAATTATGATATAAAAATCGATTTTGGAACGTTTTCTTTGTAGAGACATCTTTCCCGTTGCTGGGATACTACGATTAATGACAATATAAAAGTCGATTTTGTCAGGTTCAGTTTGTAGAAACGTTTTTGCCGTTGCTAGGATACTACGATTAATTACAATATAAAAGTCGATTTTGTCATGTTCAGTTTGTAGAAACGTTTTTGCCGTTGTTAGGATACTACGATTAATTACAATATAAAAGTCGATTTTGTCATGTTCAGTTTGTAGAAACGTTTTTTCCCGTTGCTAGGATACTACGATTAATTACAATATAAAAGTCGATTTTGTCATGTTCAGTTTGTAGAAACGTTTTTGCCGTTGTTAGGATACTACGATTAATTACAATATAAAAGTCGATTTTGTCATGTTCAGTTTGTAGAAACGTTTTTGCCGTTGCTAGGATACTACGATTAAATACAATATAAAAGTCGATTTTGTCATGTTCAGTTTGTAGGAACGATTTTCCAGTTGCTAAGATACGATTAATTACAATATAAAAGTCGATTTTGGCATGTTTTGTTTGTATAAACGTCTTTCCCGTTGCTATGATACTACGATTAATTACGATATAAAAGTCGATTTTAGCATGTTTTGTTTGTATATAAACGTCTTTGTCCGTCGCTATGATACAACGATTAATCACGATACAAAAGTCGATTTTGGCATGTTTTGTTTGTAGAAAGGTTTTTTCCGTTGGTAGGATCCTACGATTAATCACGATATAAAAGTCGATTTTGTCATTTTCTGTTTGTAGAAACGTAATATTTCTCGTCGCTAGGTAGGATAATACGATTATTGCGATATTAAAGTCGACTTTGTCATGTTCTGTTTATATCCTATTACCATATTTTTCTTGGTTGCTATGATACCACGAAGAATGAGACTATAAAAGTTTACTTTGCCATTTTGTGTTTAGAAACACATCTTTGTAGTTGCCAGCATCCTACGCAGAATCCCCATAAGTTATAACATTTTTATAATTTCTCATAGATATAGGCTATTTTCCTGGTTGCTAGGATAGGCCTACTGTTAAGACAACAGCTGCACTATAATAATTAATGCGAGTTCAAACTAATGCTGGACAGCCCTGTGCAACTGCAACATGAACCACTTGGAGTGGACTTGAAAATTTAACGAGAAAGCTTCATTCCATTACCTTATTAGGAAAATCAGCGGAGTGCCTGCCACCTGCACAGCGCCCCAAGTAGGGCCTAATATAGTGGTGGACTTGGGAAGCGACTGCGATTTATTTGCGGGGAGGCTGCGGCCGGGTCCCCCGAGACCCAACAGCAAGTTCCTGGACAAACAGGCCTGTCACCTGACCACGAATTACAGAGCCCGCCGCACATCGCATCCATCAGGAAACAACGCCGAGGAAGAGTAAACACTCAGGCACGTTCAACTCTGCTCCTCCCCCACCCCCACCCGGAACAACACCCCAATATATAGCTAATTTTCACCTGCCCCCGTTTTTTTGCTACGCCACTGTGAAGAAACAAAACTTTTTATAATTATGTCTTCAAGTTGCTAGGATACCGCAATGGGTTGCATGCAAAATTTCTGTGTCTGAAGTTTTCATGAATAAATCTATGTATCACTGTTGCTAGGATACTACAAATAATCAAAATCCATAATGCTATCGCGTTTCTTAGTACGCTTTTACGTGTTAATGGGCACCACAAAGAGCCAAAATCCATAAGTTAAAGTTTCTTACAATTTCTTAGTCAGGTATGTTTGTGTGTGTCAACATTGCTAGGATACAACGAAGAGTCAAAATCCATGTACCATATGTTTCATAAGTACGCTTTTATGTTACTATTGGATACTACAAAGAGCCAAAATCCATAAGTTAAAGTCTCTTATAATTTCTTAGACAGGCATGTTTGTGTGTGTCAACATTGCTAGGATACAACGAAGAATCAAAATCCATGTATCTTATGTCTCATAAGTACGCTTTTATGTTGCTATTGGATACCACAAAGAGCCAAAATACATAAGTTCAAGTTTCTTATCTTTTCTCAGACAGGATTTTGTGGAAATTATGTCAGGATACTACAAAGAATCAAAATTCATATATCGCGTTTCTTACGTCTTCATAAGTACGCTTTTACGTTGCTACTGGATACCACAGTAGCCATTATAGGCCTACATAAGTTAAAGTTTTTTATATTTTCACAGACAGGTGTGTGGCAATGTTGCCAGGATACTAAAAAGAATCACAATTTATTTATCGCGTTTCTTATGTCTTCATTAAATCAGCTTTTACGTTGCTATTGGATACCAGAAAGAGCCAAAATACATAAGTTAAGTTGAAATTTCTTATCTTTTCTCAGATGTGTGGCAATGATGCCAGCATACAAGGAATCAAAATTCATATATCGCGTTTCTTATGTTTTCATAAGTACACTTTTACGTTGCTATTGGATACCACAAAGAGCTAAAATACATAAGTTAAAGTTTCTTATCTTTCACAGACAGTTCTGAGTGGCAATGATGCCAGGATACTACAAAGAATCAAAATTCACATATCGCGTTTCTTATGTCTTCATAAGTACGCTTTTACGTTGCTATTGGATACCACAAAGAGCTAAAATACATAAGTTAAAATTTTACGTTCCTATTGGATACCACAAAGAGCTAAAATACATAAGTTAAAATTTTACGTTCCTATTGGATACCAAAAAAGAGCTAAAATACATAAGTTAAAATTTTACGTTCCTATTGGATACCACAAAGAGCTAAATACATAAGTTAAAATTTTACGTTCCTATTGGATACCACAAAGAGCTAAAATACATAAGTTAAAGTTTCTTATATTTTCACAGACAGGTCTGTGTGGCAATGACGCCAGTATACCACAAAGAATCAAAATTCACATACTTATTGCGTTTCTTATGTCTTCATAAGTAGGCCTACTACGTTTTTACGTTGCTATTGGATACCACAAAGAACCAAAATACATAAGTTAAGTTAAAATTTCTTATCTTTTCTCAGATGTGTGGCAATGATGCCAGGATACTACAAAGAATAAAAATTCATATATCGCGTTTCTTATGTTTTCATAAGTACGCTTTTACGTTGCTATTAGATACCACAAAGAGCCAATATACATAAGTTAAAGTTTCTTATCTTTTCACAGACAGGTCTGAGTCGCAATGGTGCCAGGATACTACAAACAATCAAAATTCAAATATCGCATTTCTTATGTCTTCATAAGTACGCTTTTACGTTGCTATTGGATACCAGAAAGAGCCAATATACGTAAGTTAAAGTTTCTTATCTTTTCACGGACAGATCTGTGTGGCAATGATGCCAGGATACTACAAAGAATCAAAATTCAAATATCGCATTTCTTATGTCTTCATAAGTACGCTTTTACGTTGCTATTGGATACCATAAAGAGCCAATATACATAAGTTAAAGTTTCTTATCTTTTCACAGACAGGTCTGAGTGGCAATGATGCCAGGATACTACAAAGAATCAAAATTCAAATATCGCATTTCTTATGTTTTAATATGTACGCTTTTACGTTGCTATTGGATACCACAAAGAGCCAATATACATAAGTTAAAGTTTCTTATCTTTTCACAGACAGATCTGTGTGGCAATGATGCCAGGATACTACAAAGAATCAAAATTCACTTATCGCGTTTCTTATGTTTTCATAAGTACGTTTTACGTTGCTATTAGATACCACTAAGAGCCAAAACACATAAGTTAAAGTTTCTTATCTTTCCATAGACAGGTCTGAGTCGCAATGATGCCAGGATACTAAAAAACAAATTCATATATCGCGTTTCTTATGTCTTTATAAGTTAAGTGCGCTTTACGTTGCTATTGGATACCACAAAGAATCAAAATCCGTATATCAAAATTTTTTATCTTTTCCCAAACAGATTGAATCAATGTCGCTAGAATATTACAAAGAAATAAAATCTTTATGTCTTTCGCAGACAGGTTCGTGTGTCAATGTTGCTATACAAGAATAAATACAAATCGTCTTAAAACATAGGCTAAACTTACAATTGAAATAAAATACATTATTCTCTGGGATTAAACAGATAAATCTTTGATTTTCTTGTGGCATGCAGAAACAAAAAGTTAATCTTATTTGGATGCATACAGGCCGAATGTAATTTAAGTGTGTTTATAATCATACTACATGGAAACAAACTACAGTAGGACAAACTAGGATAATTTCGTGATATTTCTTTTCAAATTTACCACGAAATTATACCAGCGACAAGTGTAACTGTGAAGGTATAGTATAAATGACAGGAGATGCACTAGAACATAGATTTTGTTCAATGTGCTCTTGCAGTTTTTTTTTTTTTTTATTGTTGGAAACTACTTGGAGAGTTATGAGATCTATAGGCTTTGAATTCGTGATTGAATATACCATCCAATTTCTTTGTTAAAAGAAGAGTTTTTTTGTGTTTTGTAACCCAAAATATTTTCAATGGCAAGTACTGACATTGTATAGGTGAAAAATGTATGCTTATCAATGCATTGATTATATAACAGAGTCTTATCTTGGCAGGTTATTTTCTTATCGTTTTTCTCATTCGACGAGGCCTATTCTTCATTTCAATTTTTCTTCTAGGTTCGCTGAAACTTAGAATTTATAAATCAGTTATATTACCGGTTGTTCTGTATGAAACTTGGACTCTCACTATGAGAGAGGAACAGAGGTTAAGGATGCTTGAGAATAAGGTTCTTAGGAAAATATTTGGGGCTAAGACGGATGAAGTTACAGTAGAATGAAGTACAAATATAATTTTTCATTTGTGCATTCGTGCGAAAATTATTTATTTTCTACCTTAAACCGTGACTTGTAGGCCTACTATCACGAAATTACACCTGTCCTTCCAGAGTGCTATTTTTTTTTTTTTGTTTATAAGTAATGCTTGCTTGTAACTATTGCATAAATTTATCTGATGTAAAAATGCTGAGTTGTAACTTCCTGAAATCTAATCTATACTAATAATAAATCTGTAGCCGAAATTTTTCTGGTAATTTTCGATTTTCAAAAAATAATTGGTCCTAACACATATAATTAACCACCCTGAAACCGAAAATCGCTTTTTTGAAATTTTTGTTTGTATTTCTGTCTGTCTGTCTGTCTGTATGTTTGTTACCTTTTCACGCGATAATGGCAGAACGGATTTCGATGAAAATTGGAAAATAAATTAAGTTCGTTGTAACTTAGATTTTAGGCTATATTGAATTCAAAATACATTATTTAAAAGGGGAGTTATAAGGGGGCCTGAATTAAATAAATCGAAATATCTCGCTTATTATTGATTTGTGTGAAACATGTTACATAACGAAAGTTTCTTTAAAAATAATTTCCGATAAGTTTTATTCCTTGAAAAATTTTGATAGGACTGATATTTAATGAGATAAATGAGTTTTAAAATTAAAATAACTGCCATCTAAGGCCGCGTAATGAATTAAAAAACAAATGACTTCGTCTATAAGGGACCTTGGACAGCAACAATCGAAAGCTATGAAAGATAGCCTACAGATAATGTTTCTGTGTTTGTATGAAGTAATATCGGAAGCTAAATTAACCGATTTGTATAATTAATTATTAATTCACCATTGGAAAGTGTAGTTTCTCTAGATGGACATAATGCTATAATGTTTTTACAGTAACTTCTGAGTGAATCGAGGACAGGTAAGATTAAAATAGCTTCTTATGCACAGAAAACTTGATAGGCTATTCTGTACATTCGTTTCCTGTATTTCCTAAAATAATTTTTATGACCAAATGAGTGGTCTCTGGATCAAAATGATCGCATTTTAATTATGCAAATACAATTTAAATTAAGTAACATAATAAACGATTTATCCTTATATCAAACACGAATGTTCCCTGGATCAAATGTCCTATTTTAATTATGTAATTACTTTATATTTATTTCTAACGGGTGCAGCGGAGCGCACGGGTACGGCTAGTATAATAATAATAATAATAATAATAATAATAATAATAATAATAATAATTATAATCCGTGGCGCTACAGTCCATGAAGGGCCCATACCGACCAGCCGGCTGCTGGCCTCACGCTCACATGCCGAAGCAGAGGTGGACGATCATCCAACCAGAATGGAGGTCTCGTGTGGTTAGCACGATGATCCCCCCAGCCGTTATAGCTAGCTTTCGCAACCCATTTCGCTACCTATCTTAGCTCCCCAAGTGCATCACGCTGCTAGGTGAGCACCGGTCCCATACACTGGCCGATATTTCATGAGAAAATTTCTTGCACATGAGGACTCGAACCAGCGCGCATCCCGTAACGCGAGTCCTAGGCAGGATGCCTTAGACCACGACGCTACGGCGCGGGACAATCTAATAATATACCTACATTAAAAATGCTATTTTTATTACAAATTTTAACTTTATTTTTCCACCAAAATCTTAGTATCACGAAATTAGCCGAGTCTGTCCTATGTACAGTAACATCATTAATACCATGATAGTGAATTTCTGCAAAACACTGAAACATAGGTCTAAGCCTAACATAATTACAATTATAACATTTATGACATCCCTTTATTTTATCCAAAAGTGGAACCTCGTTCATAGCATCTAGTCCTTTTCAGTAGTTAAGCTACTTTTCCATTTCTGCTTAACTCCATACTGCGGTTGAATATATGAACGACATGCATTATACAGGGACATCATTTTATTTTTACTTGCATTTTTATTGTACCTGCATTTCTGAATGTACTTCACTCCCACCCCTTCATTAATGTCCTTGCTCCCGTCAGACACACAAACTTACGGCCGCTGTTGCATTCAAAGTCTTCAAGCAGTGAAGTAAACACTGCAGTGTATAGTGTGTT
Organism: Periplaneta americana; assembly: GCA_025594305.2. NCBI lineage: Eukaryota > Metazoa > Arthropoda > Insecta > Blattodea > Blattidae > Periplaneta > Periplaneta americana. Next base: position 144,072,605 of record JAJSOF020000013.1, read on the forward strand.
TCAGAAATATGATTGCGTTTTCTATAGAAGAAAGAACCTATATTAATAATATCGTACTAAAAATTATATTCAAGAAACGATAAATTCAACTTCAGAGAATATGCTTCAAAATGTTTTTAATAATATGCGTACTGTAAAGAATTGAAGCCTGCATTGTAATGAACGGCAACCATTTTCAGCAACTTGTTTAAAAGTTCAGATTAGCTTATTTTGAATTGAGGTGGCTAGAAGCAAAGAAATGCTAGTGACATTTGTAATAACATGAGTTAAGTGCATCCAGTGTAAGCTAAAGTATCTAAAATTTTAGTGGCAAAGGGATATTTTAATCGCATCACACATTAAAATTTAAATAAAAAACTTCACCGATTTTACGAAAGCTTAAATATTTAAACCCATTTTCTCAAAAGTAACTTAAGTGCACTTACAGCCCTTTACTTATGAGCCCCTCAATTTAAATGCACACTCTATATTGTATGTTAACACCAATAATTAATATGCTAAATAAAGTAGACATTACATAACGAACATAGCCGCCTGAAAAGTTGAGTTTTTGAAAAACAAATGTTACGACTCTACTGTATTTCGATAAATTCCATAAAAGTGATGATCAAACTGAAAATCGTAATATTGTATTTCCCTACAACATAAATGGATACACTACTTTTCTTTCCTCCTATACTTAGTAAAATGATTTCTTTACATATTGCACTAGTAACATCAAACTCCTGTAATGGAAGGGGGCAACAGTGTTTCCGAGTATAGCCAGGTTAATGTTAAAAATGTTGGTAAAAATAAAGTGATGTCCCTGTACAACTGGGTTTCATATCAATGAAGAAAATCTGTTTAAATTCCTATTTACAACTGATAGAAGTGAATCGAGAAAAACAGAAGAGCGCGGTTTCCATGGAAGCCGAGTTGTTCTTCCTAATTGCGCATTCATTTATCTTTTATATTTCCATAGCAACTTAATTCTAGCACTAGTGTAAGCCATAAAGGGATGGCTTATCCTTTCAACACGTGACTGGAGACACTGTTAAATACCGCAGATAATCACAACGAGTTTCTTTTCTTTTTGTGCCAGCGAAATAAATCGTCGGTAGTACTGGACGTGTTAAAATAAGACCACAGAAAATGAGGGTGGGGGGGGTTGTAATCTTCGAGGCACCTGTGTGTGCTGCTACTGGATATAGTACTTACCCCACCTACCCTTACGAGCAGCCTCGGGGAGATCGCTAACTCACCCCCTGATCGGTTTGAACTCAGCTGTAACACATCGCACCTCCGAGCCCAAAACAAATCCCGTAGAGAAATCCCCAACCCCTTCCAACCCCTTGTGTTATAACCAACAATTTGCAGGCACGTCGGTCAATAACATGGGTAGATCCTTGTGGATAACGGGGCGAACCACCCCCTCAGCGGTATCGATGTTCAAGGCTTACACCCCAGTATTATAGCCACCCCACCTACTCTCTAGCCCATTCAAAGAATCATACATTTATCTTTGACACTAGCACAATCCTCAAATTAGGGGATGGGGGTGGAGGGATTTTTTTTTTTTACTCCGCACTTAGTGGCAAAACTGGTTGAAACTTATTGCTGCTATGTAAACAAGGGATCCAAATGCAGATATCGCAATCGGGGTATTCAAATAGGCCAACATGGGGTTGAAATAAGATAGGCTGTACTTGGAATACATCTGTGTTCCACTGAAAATGCGTTCATGATAAAAGCTGCTTTTTTATCGTTGTATTGTGTGCAACAAGATAGGAAATCGTGGCAAAACCGTTTTGGTGCTTTCAACCCTTCCAAAGGGGATGTTTTATCCAATACTTCGAAGCACAGGTAGACCTATAAGCCAATAGTCTGACGGATTATCACTAAACAGGGCTCGATTTGATTCCAGGAAGATCTCATAAGATACGTTGCGGGAAAAGTTTTGTGAGATATCGTGTAAGAAAAATGACAAGTGATGCAAGACTGCGTTCTTTTGCATCATGTCATGGTCTAAATGGAAAAATGTGGAACGTTTCAGAACTATGTAGAGGTATATCTGTTGAATCCGTGACCAACAGCTATTCCCCGCAACTGAAGAAAAACTATAAACAGGAATGTCTTACATTTAGTTTCTAGGTTTCCGGTTAGAGATGAGAACAGCTCGAGCTTTGCTTGGCCTTTTCTCGCTTACTAGGCAACCGACAATACTAAAATCAGTTCTTCACTTCCCCACCAGGTGGAACTAGGATCACAGGAGCCGACGGGCCGGAGTTTAATTCGCAAACTCGCAGCTCTACCTGCATTGCATGGCTCTCAGTTGCTGTTCATGTTTATTGACATCTAAATACTTCTAAAAAGAGTAAACAAACGTCCTCCATAATCGACAGAGACATTAATGTTTACCGTTCTGTAGCCGCAAATTTGGATACGTCATTGAAGAGTCACGAAAAGGCATTTCCCAAACTAACACGTGTGGTTAAGAAAATTCTGTGTGTGCCAGCCACTAGCGCACCCAGCGAACGCGTTTTCAGTATAGCAGGGTTTGTACTCAATGAGAGATGTTCAAGTTTGCACTATGGTAATGTGAATGATACGGTTTTCCTTCATAGCAATCTTTCTATTCCTTAGGAATACACCATGTGGTTTCTGTATTAGCAAGGTTATGTTATTCATTGCTACAGATATAATGAAATAATCCTTTGCAATAATGATAATTAAGACTGTAGCAAGCTTTTATTTACATTTAGTAAGAGAGTCAACATTTTGTTGTAACAGTTTGAATTTTCGTTGCATTTAGGAACGTGACAAAAAATTATGTTCCAATTAAGTTTCTTTGAGAAGAATGAAACTTTCAGTGCGTTATTCTGTGAAAAGTATTTTATTTTCTTTCAGATGTTTGTCATACTGAAAGGATTTGACTACTGTACACAAATATTCTATAAGATTATTTTATTTAGTGATTTTCATTACAATCTAGATTTAAGAAAAATAAATAAGCGTATATACGATATGATTTCGATTTAGAAAGCAACATTTTTTTTTTCTATACGTATAAATAAAGGTAAATATTCTCGTGCAATTTAAGGTTGTAATAATTATGTTTCTTTGTTTCACTGCGAGGCTAGGTTGGTTAGTGTATCGGAAGTCACTCTCGAGGATAACGCCTACCACAAAGCAATCTGCTAAACATATAGCTCGAGAAGAGCCGCTGAAGAGAGATCGGCTGGGTTCGAGCTTATGCTTAGGCAGGAAGGAGAGCTGGAAGCCGAGCCAAGAGCCTTGTTTTCTCATGTCTATTTCCGGGCTAGTACAATGATTATTAACGACAATAGTGATTTATGATACAAGTTCGTAAAGTTTCTTTTTTTGGCACGAGTTTTACAAACACATCAGGGCCAAAAAGATAACTCTGCGAATGTGTAGGCCATCACATAACGTTTTTCTACGATAGCATAGATTTACATGAAATAAATATTTCAAGTTGGAGAGGTTATAATATCACGACTTTACGGCCGTCTAAACTCAGAAACCATTAAGAAATAAGTATCCGTGGAATTACAGCTCTTTTATTCATGATCACGATTTCATGGCCGTCTAAACCGACCATATAATCATCAAAGCAGTTAGAAAAAGTTGAAAGATAAATCTCGTTACAATGAGTACTACAGCTGTAACTTCAGACTAATACCGGCTAAAATGTAAATACGAATGTTAAATTTGTTAGGCCTACTTATTTGTGTTGCGTATAATATTTACGCCATGAAAAATCGAGGTAATACATTAATTTCTTGTTGAATGAAGTTTCTACACTGAATATTGCACTATGTTAATAATGTCAAAACAAGTGCTTAGTCTATACAAATTTTGGCCACTTGAGCGCAATTACGAGGGCCGTAAAAATTAATTTACAGAAAGAAAACACAATTTCATGTAAATATTTATTGGAACAAATACAGCAATTATTGTTCAACCATTTTGCAACATATTTTTCAAAGGAATTGAGCTGCCTGGGATTGGAACCAGTGTGTGACAGCCGTCTCCACCTCTCTATCGACCCCACGGTATGACAAATGTCTCAATTCCAGTGAAGAATATGTTGAGAAATATATCAACAGTTGTTATATCTACTCCAATAAATTTTTCCAATGAAATTGTGTTTTCTTTCTGTAAACGGTCCAAGGGAAACTTATTTTTTTACAGCAACCATAACTGCACTCGAGTGGCCAAAATTTGCATAAGCACTTGTTTTGACTTTATTAACATGATGCAAGAAAAATAGTACATTATGCAACGAGCCTATAATGATAGTAATTAAGACGCGAGTATGTTTATGCAACGAGCGCAAGCGAGTTTCATAATTTTCATACGAGCGTCTTAATTACCATTACAGTCAAGTTTCATAAGACTTTTTATGCTCGACCATATTTCTAACTTGAAATTATTCATAAGTATTCATGTTATTCTTATCTGACTGAGGAGCGGAACTGACCATGCGCAATACCTCGTAAATTGTGAGATGTGCGCAGACGCGAAAGTATTGATTTTTTCCCGAGAAACAAATGTCGATATTGACCTTGGTATATAATCTAGAGAGTAAAATAAACATTAATCTTGATATAACTTTGAAATAGAATTAGACATTGGAAAACGAGATGACAAATTGAATTTATTTGAATATTATTTACAATTAACGCTAATTATTATAGTAACAGAACTGACATTATTTCAAATATAGGTGATTCATTGATTTATTGTTGTCTTTCGATTGCATATCCGAGAATAATCGATACTTGCATTTTCATATTGCTACAATGGTATTTTCTGATTGGTGGAACACCTGAACTTTAATGAATAGGTGTACTTTAATGAGGTCCATTAAAGGGTTGCTACCAGGTGTATAATTACTACATTTCGGTATGGTCGAGCATAAAATAACTTTTTTATCTGGCCCTATGAGGATGTTTGCTTTTTCAGCGCTAGTTTAGCCATTTTGTTATACTGATGTAGGGCGAATATAGATGTTACACGTCAAAATAATATTAGGCATTATTTTTATTTCATCCGACTATACGACAATTTTCGCATGAGAAAACAGAACACACAGATGATGTGTATCAATCGAAAGAAATGTAGAGTGTATATAGGCTACGTGTTTTGTAATTGTAGTAATTTTAAGAATCAACACCAGGCCATGAAATATCGGCTACATACCGGCAAAACTGGCTGGTATTAGTTCACGACCTACAGACCTGAGTACAGGCAGAGTGCTGAGGTTGTATTATAACACTAATTGACTACAGATATGAGAACACACTCTGCAAGTTAATGAAAATAATGCAGCGGACTTACAGCAGGGATTCAGCGGCGACTATTGCAGGACTCACAAGCTTACCTGCAAATAGAGAAGAAACACCAATTAGACAAGGAATCTATTTCACAAGCTAAGCAGGAAATTGGAGTTACACTACGACCGACAGTACAAGTACAGGGACATCACTTTATTTTTACTTCAATTTTTATTGTACCTGAGTTTTTGAATGTACTTCACTCCCACCTCTTCTACTAAGGAAGTTCCAACTCCACACAGAACCAAGACCGCAGATAGTAAGCAGTACTGAGTTACTGAGTATAGTACGTTCCAGAAATATGTTCGCGTTTTCCAGTGACGAAAGAGCTTTCAATATTGAATCATATTTTCCCACAGGTACTGTCCGTTTGCCTACGTCGCATCCCGATTTCCCCCACCTGCTTCTGCTCGCCCCTCTGTAATAGCTGGGCTGTCTTAGCTCTTTTCTGAAAACATTAATTTCTCTTAGGAATTGGAAGTTTACGTAATATTATACAGCTGTTTAATTTAACTTAAATAAATGGGCCTCGTTAAGTAATTAACTGCCACGTGATTTCCTCCCTTTCTACAATCCTGCGGCATAACCACTTGGACGGACAGTAGATAGTATGTCTGAGTAATTTTATATTTTCGGGTCGGGCAGAAGTGAAGATTGAATTTACAGTACGTAGAGTAGGTACAGAATTATTTCAACATGAGTTACTAGTACGAAGGACGAAACTGGCAATTGGAATTTTTCAATTTAACTTCTTTCTCTATATTGTACGCTAATGTGCTGTAGATAGTATAATATACACTGCATAATGAATACGTTCGCATGGATAACTCACTTCGTGAGTAAAAACACTTCTTAATACAGTACTGTACTTTGATTAAAGAAAAACCTAATGAAAATTATCAAACTCAAAAACGCGATATTTCCTAGTTTACGTAAATGGATGAACTACTTTTCTTCCTTCCTATACCTAGTAGAGTGATTTGTGTTTTACGCCAGTATCATCGAACTCCAGTCTTGGAGGGGGGAGCAAGCGGTGTTTCCGGTTCTCTAAAGGTATAGACAGGTTAATATTAAAAATGTTAGTAAAAATAAAATGATGTCCCTGTACAAGTCACAAACATAATTCTCGTAGAAAAGACGTACTCACACACAGTACAGACAAGTGGTTTCGAATACCGATTTGGTGCTCACCATGCATAACGATACACTCACCATGTGCTAATCTAGTTTCAGGTGAAACAAAGAAAGACAAAGAACAGAGAAACAAGAGAAAAGTACATAATATTATGAAGACTTTGAGAATATTAAAGAACAACATCGAAAATAAGAGCAAATAAACATAGCCTATCACTTCGCTTACCATATTCTGTTAAACTATAAATTTATATATGAAGGCGGATTTAAAATAATTGCTTTTAAATTACAGCCAAAGAAAAAGGTTGGAAAATTTCTCCTAATCTATGACTCAGTATTCTAGTAAACTGTTATATTTAAACTTTGATTCCGTAAAGAGTCGCAATTATATTGTGCATCGTTATAGTAAAAAGTTGCAATTAGGTATAGGCCTACTATAGATATTGTGATTCCGTATATTAGCAAAAAATGCAGTTAAACTCGTACTGCGATTCCGTATCCTAGTAAAAAGATGCAGTTAAAATTTGTACTGCGATTCATTATCCTAGTAAAAATATGCATTTAAAACATGTACTTCGATACCATATCCTAGCAAAAAGATGCAGTTAGAACTTGTACTGCGATTCCGTATCCTGAAAAAGATGCAGTTCGAACTTGTACTGCGATTCCGTATCCTCAAAAAGATACAGTTAAAATCTGTACTGCGATTCCGTATCCTTAAAAAGATGCAGTTAAAACTTGCACTGCGATTCCGTATCCTAGCAAAAAGAAGCAGTTAAAACTTGTACTGCGATTCCGTATCCTCAAAAAGATACAGTTAAAATTTGTACTGCGATTCCGTATCCTCAAAAAGATGCAGTTAAAACTTGTACTGCGATTCCGTAATCTAGCAAAAAGAAGCAGTTAAAACTTGTACTGCGATTCAGTATCCTAGTAAAAATATGCACTTAAAACTTGTACTTCGATACCATATCCTAGCAAAAAGATGCAGTTAGAACTTGTGCTGCGATTCCGTATCCTGAAAAAGATGCAGTTCGAACTTGTACTGCGATTCCGTATCCTCAAAAAGATACAGTTAAAATCTGTACTGCGATTCCGTATCCTCAAAAAGATGCAGTTAAAACTTGTACTGCGATTCCGTATCCTAGCAAAAAGAAGCAGTTAAAACTTGTACTGCGATTCAGTATCCTGGTAAAAATATGCACTTAAAACTTGTACTTCGATACCATATCCTAGCAAAAAGATGGAGTTAGAACTTGTACTGCGATTCCGTATCCTGAAAAAGATGCAGTTCGAACTTGTAGGCTACTTACTGCGATTCCGTATCCTCAAAAAGAAGCAGTTAAAATTTGTACTGCGATTCCGTATCCTAGCAAAAAGAAGCAGTTAAAATTTGTACTGCGATTCCGTATCCTGAAAAAGATGCAGTTCGAACTTGTACTGCGATTCCGTATCCTATTAAAAAGATGCAGTTCAAAACTTGTACTGCGATTCTGTATCCCAGCAAAAAGATGCAGTTCAAATTGTACTGCGATTCCGTATCCCAGCAAAAAGATGCAGTTCAAACTTGTACTGCGATTCCGTATCCTAGCAAAAAGAAGCAGTTAAAATTTGTACTGCGATTCCGTATCCTGAAAAAGATGCCGTTCGAACTTGTACGGCGATTCCGTATCCTATTAAAAAGATGCAGTTAAAACTTGTACTGCGATTCCGTATCCTAGCAAAAAGAAGCAGTTAAAACTTGTACTGCGATTCAGTATCCTAGTAAAAATATGCACTTAAAATTTGTACTGCGATTCCGTATCCTAGCAAAAAGAAGCAGTTAAAATTTGTACTGCGATTCCGTATCCTGAAAAAGATGCAGTTCGAACTTGTACTGCGATTCCGTATCCTATTAAAAAGATGCAGTTCAAAACTTGTACTGCGATTCCGCATCCCAGTAAAAAGATTCAGTTCAAACTTGTACTGCGATTCTGTATCCCAGCAAAAAGATGCAGTTCAAATTGTACTGCGATTCCGTATCCCAGCAAAAAGATGCAGTTCAAACTTGTACTGCGATTCCGTATCCTAGCAAAAAGAAGCAGTTAGAATTTGTACTGCGATTCCGTATCCTGAAAAAGATGGAGTTCGAACTTGTACTGCGATTCCGTATCCTATTAAAAAGATGCAGTTCAAAACTTGTACTGCGATTCCGCATCCCAGTAAAAAGATTCAGTTCAAACTTGTACTGCGATTCTGTATCCCAGCAAAAAGATGCAGTTCAAACTTGTACTGCGATTCCGTATCCCAGCAAAAAGATGCAGTTCAAACTTGTACTGCGATTCCGTATCCCAGCAAAAAGATGCAGTTCAAACTTGTACTGCGATTCCGTATCCTCAAAAAGATGCAGTTAGAACTTGTACTTCCATTCTGTATCCTAGCAAAAAGATGCAGTTCAAACTTGTACTTCGATTCCGTATCCTAGCTAAAAGATGCAGTTGAAACTTGTACTGCGATTCCGTATCCTCAAGAGGATGGAGTTCAAACTTGTAGTGCGATTTCGTATCCTGAAAAAGATGCAGTTGAAACTTGTACTGCGATTCCGTATCCTCAAAAAATGCAGATCAAACTTGTACTTCGATTCCGTATCCTAACAAAAAAAAAATGCAGATCAAACTTGTACTTCGATTCCGTATCTTAGCAAAAAAAATGCAGTCAAAATTTGTACTCCGATTCCTTATCCTAGCAAAAAGATGCAGTTAAAACTTGTACTGCGACTCCATATCCTACCAAAAAAATACAGTTACAACTTGTACTGGGATTCCGTAGCCTAGTAAAAAGTTGTAGCTATACTGCGATTCCGTTTTCTAGCAACGAGTTACAGTTATACCGAGGTACCGTATCCTGGCAACAAGTTTGTAATTATTCCGTGATTTCGTATCATGGCAGCGAATTTCAGTTTTACAGCAATCATCCATTAATTATGTTACAACAATAACTTATAATCAATAAACAAGGAAAGAGAGTAACCAATTTAAGCAAATGTTTACTGTCAGTGTAAAATATCGCACATGAAAGGGATTTACCTGTAATGAACTCTAAAATTCAAAGGTGAGCCGGTGTTACGATAACTTATACAACTGCCAATAGGGATGAATTAAGCGTTTATGATGATACATTTACTCGCTTAAATCTTGTTAATTTCTGGAGGAAAATCCGCCGAGGCGCGAGTGGTGATTGCGCAGCACATATCCTGAATAGGTAAACATAACCCCGTGATATACTCGGGGTTTGTTTCAAAATAACGCCGCAGATCCTCCCGGGTTAATACCCTTTAGTACATGACAATAATTGACATTCGAACTATCAGTCTGAGCTCATTGGTTCGGGGTTGGAAGGGGCGGGCAGTAACACTGTGCCCACGCGCGATATTGGAAAATGTCCCAGTCACACTTTGATCAATGACGTCACGCCCTATAGAGCGGATATCCTCGTTTAAACGAGCGTGTTTGTGTGTTATTGCTTAAATAAAAATGTGTTCTGCAATGTTTACGTACAATTAGCGAAGGTGTTTACTCGCAATTAGCAAATTACCCTTTAAAATGTCGGTTCATTCCCAGCCCCTGGATTGGTATCCAATTTAACAGCTGTCCTATGTCATTATGAACGCTGTACATTTTTTTTGATGAAGGGTGGTATGAACGCCAGAACACGTTTCGTGATTCCACTATCGATAAACAATCGCATTTCGTTCGCTGTGTTATTATCAGCGAGCCAAATGGAGATCATGCGGTAGTGTTTATATACGGGAGGTATTAATACTTGTTTTTCATGATTGAAACGGTAATAATTGCAAATGTGGTCCTGAGTCCACGCCTTTGTTTGCTCTATAGCCCAGTTCGTAAATACAGCTACTCGTTTGTTAAGTATAGGCAGACGACAATGGCACAATTTCCTTTTTTTTTTTTTTTTTTTTAATTTTTTTAGAAAGAACACGAGTACGGTCACACGTTCTGGGAACCGTCGTTAAAAAATCAAATTTCAAATGCTTACTGAAACAACACTATGAGCCACAGCTGAATGCTAATGCTATTAATAGTTAGGCCGTGAACAAATGTCAATTATATGACCAAACCCAATTAATACCATCTACCCTCGCTACAGACATGGAGACGACAAAGTTGTGTACAAAATCAGCCGTGTCCCGCGGCCTCTTTCAGTAATATCTCTGCATCGAGAGTAGCTACAGACTTGTGCGACCAATTGTTTGATTTGTAATCGCGAGTTCTGCAACATGAGACTTAAGTGACTATTTCTATCATGTATTACCAATGGAGTGTGAGAATGTATCAAGTTTTAACCAATCAAAAGGAACTATTAACTTCAATATTGTCGAAACAATCCTGTCGCACATGATGCGTGATTTTGTTTAATATATTGTCACACCTGAAGTTCAAACGTTAAATATTTTAATTTGTTTCCTTAACAATACATTGGGCCATGATATTGCGTAATGTCCGTGATAGTAAATGTAAATATTAAATATCTTAATTTAGCCTATAATACACATAAAGTTTCCGTATGTTATACCGTATTAAGTCATTCCTATAGATATCTTCTGTTTTCTAGCACTATTAGTTGGTCTTAGAAAATAAGTCGTTACTATGGATATCTCCTGTGTTCTAGCACTGTTAGCTGACCTTAGAAAATGAGTCGTAGCTATGGATATCTCCTCTTTTCTAGCAATATTAGCTGATTTTAGAAAATAAGTCGTTGCTATGGGTATCTCCTGTTTTATATCACTATTAGCTGATCTGAGAAAATAAGTCGTTGCTATGGGTATCTCCTGTTTTCTATCACTATTAGCTGATCTTAGAAAATAAGTCGTTGCTATGGGTATCTCCTGTTTTCTATCACTATTAGCTGATCTGAAAAAATAAGTCGTTCCTATGGGTATCTCCTGTTTTCTATCACTATTAGCTGATCTGAGAAAATAAGTCGTTGCTATGGGTATCTCCTGTTTTCTATCACTATTAGCTGATCTTAGAAAATAAGTCGTTGCTATGGGTGTCTCCTGTTTTCTATCACTATTAGCTGATGTTAGAAAATAAGTCGTTGCTATGGATATCTCCTGTTTTCTAGCATTATTAGTTGATCTTAGAAAATAAGTCGTTGCTATGGATATCTCCTGTTTTCTAGCATTATTAGTTGATCTTAGAAAATAAGTCGTTGCTATGGATATTTCCTGTTTTATAGCACTATTAGCTGGTCTTAGAAAATAAGTTGTGGCTGTGAATATCTCCTGTTTTCTAGCATTATTAGCTGATCTTAGAAAATAAGTCGTTGCTATGGATATTTCCTGTTTTATAGCACTATTAGCTGGTCTTAGAAAATGAGACGTAACTATGGATTTCTGAATAGTTTCAAGTCAGACGTGACTATGCCACAATATCACAAAAATTAAGTTTCTTATCTTACAGTAGTCCACACCTGTGGAGTAACGGTCAGCGCGTCTGGCCGCGAAGCCAGATGGCCCGGGTTCGAATCCCGGTCGGGGAAAGTTACCTGGTTGAGGTTTTTTCCGTCGTTTTCCCTCAACCCAATACGAGCAAATGCTGGGTAACTTTCGGTGCTGGACCCCGGACTCATTTCACTGGCATTATCACCTTCATTTCATTCAGACGCTAAATAACCAGAGATGTTGATACAGCGTCGTAAAATTACCGAATAAAAAAATCTTACAGTAATTTGCATAGTGGTAAGCATGAATAACTGTATCCTAACTCCTGAAGGTTGCTATAAGTGAGAGATTTAAGTATGGCACAATATGGATTTAACTATTCGAAATTGAACAAACCTTTAATATCTCCGAATATGTGGATTAGCCATGTCTGGTTTGAAGCCTTTCATCTATCCTAGTAACCAATAGATCCATACGGAATTATTATAGAACATAAAAATGATGCATTCATAGTAGTAACGTTCGACACTGTTAGATGACTTAAAAAAACGGTTACTATGGAAATCTTCTCCATGTGCAATTACAATGAAGCACCAAAAGCTAGAATCGATGTTGTAACTATAGCAACATTTTTGGCTATGATGTTGCAAAGGAATCCCTTGCTATGGATACCGGCACTAGTTTCTCACGTGGTTATGTTCCACTATCACACGTTTCTACTTTGTTTCTCTCGCTATGCAATTCATTTACGACCCGCAGATGCCGGCGGCGAGCGCTGATAGCGATTTTATTACAAGCGAACCATTGGATTGCTTCGGCATGAAATTGTGCATGAAGAATTAATGACGCAGCAATTGGAGCAGTTTCACAAAATTGCACTGGATCGTCAGTCACGTGACACATGACGTCACAATAGCAGCACATTCATGTGCTTGTCTGTGTCTGTTAGTGTGCTGAAGAGAGACGATAATTTTTTCCTACATATTTCCTGACGAAACATATTTGCGTACTTACACAGGGTGTAACGAAAACAGGCCAACAAATTCTTGCTTAATATTGACAAAATAAAAATGCATTATATCAACGAAAGGAAGAGAAATTTTATGGCAGTTAAAATTGAGATACGTACGTTGTTTAGTCAACTGTCCGAAGACAGGTCTGAACCTCAGAGGTGACACCAACAAGGTACCACTTATGAGGCAACTAGGCCAGGAGATAATGGGGTAGGTTGGCCAGTTTTCCTTTCCCTCTCCATAGCATAAATCGCCGACTAGTTACATATTACACTAGTCAGATTTCAGATGCATACAAACAAATGTTATTCCTCTGACACATATCGTCAAGTGAGATGTACTGCCTAATAATAGATGTACATCAGCCAGAACCTCAATCAGAGGATGATATGTATGTATGTAAAGTATTGTATTGTATTGTATGTATGTCAGCCAAGTATGTATGTAGATGTAAAATGTTGTGTTTTATTTAACGACGCTCGCAACTGCCGAGGTTATAACAGCGTCCCCGGAATTTTGTCCCGCAGGAGTTATTTTACATGTCAGTAAATGTACTGACATAAGCCTGTCGCATTTAAGCACACTTAAGAAGTTTAGGAGTTATTAGGGAAATGCTTAATCACTGCACAGTGAACTGTCACCATTTTGAATTTCCAAAAAAAAAAATATATATATATAATATATATAAATGATTATTTTTAGATCGTAAAAATATATTTTGTGCGAGATCGTGCGTATTTGCTTGTTTTCCGCACAGAACCAATACGCGGTAAGCGTGAAATACCACATTCAGTATTCCCAACGTAACACACATAACAATTTCCCTCTTCTTACCGCTTAAGCGCCACATTCATTTTACTGCTTTAGGCTTTTAACATATTATTCTTAGAGACGTTTAGCATAGTAATAATTATAAATTGAAACTTACCACTGCAATTTCACCTAAATTGCAATGTTAATTATTGTTTTTAAGTATTTGCAAAAATTAAGTAAAGTCTACTACTCCACGAAACTTATTGCATTCCTGATACAAGTAACATTAAGGAAGCCGTGAAAAGATCAACAAGATTACAGATTCGGATGTTATTACTGCAATATGTTATATAAATAATATTGTTAAAATATTAAAATGAAAAATAAATCATTACATAACCTTACCGTTTAAGTTCGCATTTATAGACTGGGGGGGGGGGGAAGACAGACGTATATCACGGCCTGCTGGAGTATAGTAAACACAGAAAACATTTTATAGCAACAATGTTGAAGAAAGATATTTTGGTTTTCCGAAGTTGCCGTCATTAAACCGAAACCAACATGGAGATTTCATTGCAACTAATTAGAAATTCGTCTTACAGGTATGTAATAAACGATCTTCGCACAAAATAATGTACGATGCACGAGCGGTATGTTTGTTTTCATGTTCTTGGAAATTAAAAAGCTCAACTACGTTTCGCTTTTTCAGTCTTTTTCTCGAACATGAAAACGTCAACATACCGCTCTTGTAACGTATATTACTATTTCATATAGCAGAAGGACAGTGTTTTACACATACCAATTTTCATTATTGCACAAGATACAGTAACGGAGGAAAACAATTTTGAATATTTCCAAAAATTGTGCTGCTGTAAGCTGTACCTAACCCCTTAAGTAGACTTGGATGCCGCCGAGCGCAGGACTCCTGTGACGTATGGACAGGTAATAAAACACTACTATAATTGACAGAATATTTAACAGTAATTATTTCAGAAACTATTCCAAATGATGCATTTGTTTATTTACATTCTTTATTCTAAACGAGTTTATCCTCCATCACAATTTCACATACATACAGCATACATTTTGAATCACCCGGTATATGTACGTGTGTATATGGACCCTGTATGTATATATAGGCATGTATCTAAGTACGTAGGATATGTTTATGTATTTGGACCCCTCCGTCCTAATACCCCTCCAAACACAGATCTAATGAAGATATTATCACCCTTAGAAATTCGTCACCCTAGCCTGGATATGAACCGCGATCCACGGACCTAATAGTAAGCATAGTACTCACTCGACCATCGATCAAATCACGGATTCCAAACGATTCACTGAATTGATTCATTTCTGTCCTGACTGAGCAATTGCCAAAGAGGTGAGCATGATTCGTTTGTCAAAGCACGGGAAACGCGATTACACAAGAGGGGGTCGGCGCGGGGGGGGGAACGCTGCAAGTCTTCCTGATCTCATTATCTGGGACGTAATAGGCTGGCAGCAATGTCACGTGATCGGAAGCCCGTGCCGTGGCCAGGGGAGCCAACCTAACGAGCTTCTTGCAGCACCAGGAAGACGAAGAACAATCGCTGGATGACGTAATAATGAAACTGAGATTTGGATCACTGAATCCGCCCGGAGGGGACGTTACCACTGACGCAGATATCGGGTCAGTCAGGCGTTCCGCGACCATGGGCTGGGAACTGTGTTCAGAGCTGCCAATACGAAGTAACACAAGCGTTTCGCTATCTTTCAATTGCTCGTAATTCACAGTTATGTAACGTCCCTTGTGCCAATTCATTCTCTGAAATCAAATAGTCGCTTTAACTTCAAATTGGCATGCCAATATTCGTTGTCATAAGAGGCTAGTTGCGTTTAATACGGCAAAATAACTACAGGGAGATCACTTTATTTTTACCAACATTTTTAACATTAACCTGGCTATACTCGGAAACACTGTTGCCCCCTTCCATTACAGGAGTTTGATGTTACTAGTGCAATATGTAAACAAATCATTTTACTAGCTATAGGAGGCGAGAAAAGTAGTGTATCCATTTATGTTGTAGGGAAATACGATATTACGATTCTCAGTTTGATGATCACTTTTACGGAATTTATCAAAATATAGTAGAGTAGTAACATTTTTTTTTCTTTCAAAACTCAACTTTTCAGGCGGCTATGTTCGTTATGTAATGTCTACTTTATTTAGCATATTAATTACTGATGTTAACATACAATATAGAGAGTGCATTTAAATTGGGGGGTCATAAGTAAACTACTGTAAATACACTTAAGTTACTTTTGAGAAAATGGGGTTTAAATATTTAAGCTTTCGTAAAATCGGTGAAATTTTTATTTAAATTTTAATGTGTGATGCGATTAAAATATCCCGTTGCCACTAAAATTTTAGATACTTTTGCTTACACTGGATGCACTTAACTCATGTTATTGCAAATGTCACTAGCATTCCTTTGCTTCTAGCCACCTCAATTCAAAATAAACTAATCTGAATTTTTAAACAAGTTGCTGAAAATGGTTGCCGTTCATTACAATGCAGACTTCAATTCTTTACGGATATTATTAAAAACATTTTGAAGCATATTCTCTGAAATTTAATTTATCGTTTCTTGAATATAATTTGTTAGTACGATATTATTAATATAGGTTCTTTCTTCTATAGAAAAGGCAACCATATTTATGAAACACACTATACACTGCAGTGTTTACTTCACTGCTTGAAGACTTCGAATGCAACAGCGGCCGTAAGTTTGTGTGTCTGACGGGAGCAAGGACATTAGTGAAGGGGTGGGAGTGAAGTACATTCAGAAATACAGGTACAATAAAAATGCAAGTAAAAATAAAATGATGTACCTGTATATGGAATGCAATCTATTTCTGGAAACCAACTTTTCTAGGTTACGTAAAGTTAGGTTAGATTTGCTTGCAAAGAAATACAGAATGAATCAAAAGGATTTGCCCAGACTTGAAGACATTCAGACTTATATCCTCAACCCAAAAAAAAAAGAAATAAATAAAGTAGGAATAAATCTGTCTTCAAAAATAAATAATAGGAAAACCTTAACTACATAAGTTATTATTAAGGCCGTGACATCGGTATATTTGTGTTAGTTTGAAGTGAACGCACGACGCCGGACAGAATGTAGTCGACGTGGTTCAAGTACAGGCAGTGGAAGCGAATTTGACACACGCCTATGCAAGCACGTTCCGTGTTTTGTACACGATTATTGCGTATTAGAAAATCAAGACAATACAGTCATTGCATATATGGATTAATATCGGAATGGTCTACAATGCTGGTGAGGTTAAGAATAATATTGTTGAAAATCATACTTAAATTGTCACAAATTTAGTAAAACATAAGTCTGAAAAGATGTTCTTTTAATATTTAGAGTTTTGCATTACAGTTTTAGAATACTGACAACGTATATGGCGTACAATTTTTCTTTCCCTATATTTAACTTTTACTGTTTATATTTTTTTTATTTTATTGGGTTATTTTACGACGCTGTATCAACTTCTAGGTTATTTAGCGTCTGAATGATATGAAAGTGATAATGCCGGTGAAATGAGTCCAGGGTCCAGCACCGAAAATTACCCAGCATTTGCTCGTATTGGGTTGAGGTAAAACCCCGGAAAAAACCTCAACCAGGTAACTTGCCCCGACCGGGATTCGAACCCGGGCCACCTGGTTCGCAGCCAGACGCGCTGACCGTTACTCCACAGGTGTGGACTACTGTATCTATATATATATATATATATATATATATATATATAATTTGAACTGGTAAAGGAAATTACGGGACAACGGCTGAACGGATTTTAATAAATGACCCCTCATTTTGCAGCTTGGAACCAAGGTTTTTCAGAAAAATAGTAGTTTTCAGTGAAATGTCAGTTTTACTACATAACTTTCCTATTTTTCAAAATCGGTCTTTCGTCAGTTTTGAGAACTAATTGCATTTCAAAATCAAAACACACACTACAATAAACAATAGGCTATTACACCTGCAGGATTGCTGACATATTTAGAGTTCAAATTCAATTGGTTATTAAAAGCTTCAAGACTTATTAAAAATAATTTACAGGTCTGATTCTGCGGTGTGTAATTTTCTGAGCATAGCTGTGTATTGGATATTAAAATCTACAAAACTTGAGGGGATTTGATGACATTATTACCATTAGAAATTAATTATTATTATGGTTAATGCCATGACGTTAATATATAAACTACAAAACTTGCGTAAGATAATAATATTGTTATTAAAAATCAAATATTTTTATAGTTATTAAGCAAGCGGGTTGGGTCTTTTTCATACATTTAATGGCGGTGTGGCGTAGATTCAGTATTGGCTCGAGAGAGCGCAGAAATTACAGTTCCTAAGGAAAGACGGTATTACTTACTGATAAATTAAGAGGCCTAGAAAATGTTGTAGTTTCCCGATCATTTCAGCAAGAGCTCTTAGCAGGATAAAATGATTTTACCCTCTACACTTCAAGCTCTACATGCAGCAGCTATACCAAAATGCTCTGTCTACTGTTCGAAAACATAGCAAACCTGACTTTTTTTTTTAACTTTCGCCTACAATCCACAATGACCTGAAATAGCTATTGCTTCACTCCCACATGAAAAACCCACTGAACGTCCTGACATTTTTAGTTGCATTTCCGCGTTGAAACTCAAAAACTGAAGGTGGATAGGTTCAATAAAAAGTATTTGTCATAAAAAACATTCAGAGGGAATATGTTTCATTATTATGGAAGCAAATAACTTTCAAAATGTATGGTATTATTCATTGAAAATTAATCTGAAAAATTTTTATTTGAGCGTCTAACGAACTTAGTTTGCAGCATTTGCTGCACAAGCCACTAGTATTAATTTATTTATCACATCTATTTCGTAGGGCCTACCTTACTTTTCTTGCATGTTGTTCGCTTGGTTTCGGTTCCTGCAGCAATAAACAACATTCGTTTTCAAAGTTTCAAATGAAAATGACCGCAGAGTGTCTGATAGTATAACCTTGTATGCGGAAAAACTGCGTTCAACATCGGCTGAAACCAAGGGCGCATATGTAAAATATTTTGTGCGAGATCGTGCGTACTTGCTTGTTTTCCGCACAGAACCAATACGCGGTAAGTGTGAAATACCACATTCAGTATTCCCAACGTAACACACATAACAATTTCCCTCTTCTTACCGCTTAAGCGCCACATTCATTTTACTGCTTTAGACTTTTAACATATTATTTTTAGAGACGTTTAACATAGTAATAATTATAAATTGGAAACTTACCACTGCAATTTCACCTAAATTGCAATGTTAATTATTGATTTTAAATATTTGCAAAAATTAAGTAAAGTCTACTACTCCACGAAACTTATTGCATTCCTGATACAAGTAACATTAAGGAAGCCGTGAAAAAATCAACAAGATTCCAGATGCGGATGTTTTTACTGCAATGTGTTATATAAATAATATTGTTAAAATTTTAAAATGACGTATAACACGGCCTGCTGGAGTATAGTAAACACAGAAAACATTTTATAACAAGAATGTTGAAGAAAGATATTTTGGTATTCCGAAGTTGCCGTCATTAAACAGAAGCCAAGATGGAGATTTTAATTGTAACTAATTAGAAATTCGTCTTTCAGGTATTTAATAAACGATCTTCGCACAAAATAATGTACGATACAGGAGCGGTATGTTTGTTTTCATGTTCTCGGAAATTAAAAAAGCTCAACTACGTTTCGCTTTTTCAATCTTTTCCTCGAACATGAAAATGTCAACATACCGCTCTTGTAACGTATATTACTATTACATCATCAATTTCATTTCTACATCAAGTTTATAACAATTGCACTTGTAAACTGATCAAAGTTTTGCAATTTTGCATAATGAATTGAAACCACCGAATTTTTTTTTGTATTATTATCGTGTTTAATTTCGCACACACCTTTTTGCCACAACAATTCCATAGCATTTTGAAAAACATAAGTGAATGGTCTGCAAGATGATATAAGCAAAAAGGTGTGTGCGAAAATGAACACAGTAATAAAAGAACGGTGGTTTCAATTCAATATGCAAAATTGCAAGAGTTTTGTCAGATGGCAAGTGCGATTATTATCAACTTGATGTAGAAATGAATGATGTGTAATATTTTACATATGCGCCCTTGGTTTCAGCCGAAGTTGAACGCAGTTTTTTCCGCATGCAAGGTTATACTATCAGACACTCTGCGGTTATTTTCATTTGAAACTTTAAAAATGGATGTTGTTGTTTATTGCAGCAGGAACCGAAACCAGGCGAACAACATGCAAGAAGATTAAGAATAAATGTGATAAATAAATTAACGTAAAAGTTAAATATAGGGAATGCAAAATTGTACGTCATATACGTTTTCGGCATGCTAAAACTGTAATGCAAAACTCTGAATATAAAAAAAATATTTTCAGGCTTGATTACATGTCACAACAAGATGATTTTTTAAGTTGTCAACTGTCAAAGTGAGCCGCCTGTCAGAGAGAACGTTTTTCATGGTGGAAAAAGATCTTTCTATTTCTACCGAAGTGATTGGAGCAAACTTAAAACAACTTATTTCAGAAGGACTGTCTCTACTTTCTTTCAGAGATCGGGAAAAACCGACTATGTATTGTCTCAAAAAGAGGGGTGTGAGAAGGGATTAGAGACTTCAAAGTATACTCTATTTTATTTCAAGGAGTGCAGGTCGGTAGCTCCTTTGAACACCCACTTACAGATTTATGACTTCCTACATAATCACCTCTGACAATTCCATCCTGTCCCCTCGTCCCAACATTGCACAGTTGCCATAATCCTGGTGATCCTCGAAATGAGACAGTGAGACTGACGGGATTCTTGGAATTCGGAAAAGATGCAGCAACTCTGCCTCCACGTGCATTTGACGGGAGCCTGTCAATTCTTCTGAACAAGGGTTGTGGTTGGTTACTGACAGGAGAAGACAAGATTTTCGTCACAGTAAGGAAGACATTTATTTATGACAACCAATTAGTAGGGGGCAGTAGAAGGTCTGTCGGCAAAGTCCTTTCTATGAAACTGCACTCCATGAAAAAAAAAAAAAAAAAAAGAGTATACGCGTGACTTGTGCGTGCAAGCGACAACAGTAACGGGACCTGGAGACTTGCTTTTAATACTTTTCTCATCCTCTTCTTTTCGCTGGTAAACCCCGAAATGACCTGAGCGCTGAGAGTTATACTGTTCAAACATCTTTGTTAAGCGACATAAAAGATGGAATCGGTAGGGGAGAAAAGTTTACGACTTCTTGGAAACATATGTATTGCTGGAGAATAAGATTCTTAGCAAATATTTGTGTGAGGTGAATATATATTTTTAATTTGTACAACCGTTCTTTTTTGTTTTTTTTTTATATAATCTATGTGCGGTTTATTTTAAATGCATTAAAAGTATAGAAAATGTACAATAACGACGTAAAAAGGCTAAAAAAGGCATTTAATCTTTAAATAGCCAACGGGAGCTAAAATAGGCAAAAAGGCAAAATAAAAATTGGGTCTGTCGTCCCCAAATGTGTGGAAACGTGTTTATCTCTAATATGTCTTTCACACATACACTGAGTATAAAAAAGGCATTTTGCCTAACTTCCGGGCTCTACTAATGACATATTCTAGAGCAAAGTTAAAAAATAAAGGTGATAGTGTATCTCTTTGTTTTATCCCGCAGTGAATTGGAAAAACGTCAGACAGGAACTGGCCTATACGGACTCTGCTGTATGTTTCGTTTCTTGTTTGTAATAATAATAATAATAATAATAATAATAATAATAATAATAATAATAATAATAACAGTAATAATAAGTCTAATGAATATCTATACTAATAATAAATCTGTAGCCGAAATTTTTCTGGTAATTTTCGATTTTCCAAAAATAATTGGTCCTAACATATATAATTAATCACCCTGAAAACGAAAATCGCTTTTTTGAAATTTTTGTTTGTATGTCTGTCTGTCTGTCTGTCTGTCTGTTACCTTTTCATGCGGTAATGGCTGAACGGATTTCGATGAAAATTGGTATATAAATTAAGTTCGTTGTAATTTAGATTTTAGGCTATATGGCATTCAAAATACATTATTTAAAATGGGGAGGTTATAAGGGGGCCTGAATTAAATAAATCGAAATATCTCGCTTATTATTGATTTTTGTGAAAAATGTTACATAACAAACGTTTCTTTAAACATAATTTGCGATAAGTTTTATTCCTTAAAAAATTTTGATAGGGCTGATATTTAATGAGATAAATGAGTTTTAAAATTAAAATAACTGCCATCTAAGGCCGTGTAATGAATTAAAAAACAAATGACTTCGTCTATAAGGGGCCTTTGACAGCAACAATCGAAAGCTATGAAAGATAGCCTACATATAATGTTTCTGTATTTGTATGAAGTAATATAGGAAGCTAAATTAACCGATTTGTATAATAAATTATTAATTCACCATTGGAAAGTGTAGTTTCTCTAGATGGACATAATGCTATAATGTTATTACAGTAACTTCTGAGTGAATCGAGGACAGGTAAGATTAAAATAGCTTCTTATGCACAGAAAACTTGATAGGCTATTCTGTACATTCGTTTCCTGTATTTCCTAAAATAATTTTTATGACCAAATGAGTGGTCTCTGGATCAAAATGATCGCATTTTAATTATGCAAATACAATTTAAATTAAGTAACATAATAAACGAATGTTCCCTGGATCAAATGTCCTATTTTAATTATGTAATTACATTATATTTATTTCTATCGGGTGCAGCGGAGCGAACGGTACGGCTAGTTATAAATAAAAGTCCACGCATGATGTTAAGTTTAAACAATGTGAAATGCATTGTGTAATGTTGTCAAGTAGATTCTTGAAAATTCAGTACAAAACAGTGGAGAAATAGTGAAACTGATATACTGTCAGTAGAAAAATAGAATATATTGCTTCTGCGAGAGTTAAAAAGACCGCTGAATTCCTATAACAACGACACAAATTTGATAGGCTACAGTTTACCGGATAAATTAACAAAGAAAAGAACAGATCTAGCAGGAAAACCGCTAAATTGACAATACTGGCATTGTGGCTCTCGGAGAATTATTTCTAGTTTTCGGCTTTCGTCTAATTTCTAGTGAGTGCGACTTAAATAGACGATAATCGAAGTATATCACCCGATAGGTTTGTGACCTTGGAATATTAATTTTTTTACTTGAATGTTTAACGACGTTGTATCAACTACTAGGTTATCTAGCGTCAATTGAATTGGTGATAACGAGATGGTATTAGGCGAGATGAGGCCGGGGATTCGCCATAGGTTACCTGACATTCGCTTTGGAAAAAACCTCGGGAAAATCCAACCAAGTAATCAGCCCAAGCGGGATTAGAACCCACGCAGGAGCGCAACTCCAGATCAGCAGGGAAGCGCCTCGGATGTTGATTCTGGACTGTCATCAATTTCTGCAACGTCTTTCTTCAACCAATTGAAATAAACTGCAATGCACTCCTTATCTCTCATATCGTTATCTCAGAACAACAGTGGGATATCTTGGAAAAATAATATTTTAAATAATGAGGATCAAATACTGCTATTGAACATCGAGTGCAATGTGTAAACAAACTTTTGATTTAATATGAAGCTAAAACAACAAGAAACTTTGACTACACATTGCACTCGATGTTCAATAGCAATTTTTATTCTCATTATTTAAAATATGATTTTTGCAAGATAACCCACTGTTGTTCTGAGGTAACGATATCTGTTTTAAGGGGAGTTGGTCATTATCGCATGCAAAATAATGGTAAAAATAGCCTATCTTCAAGCAGTCATAAACATAATACTATTTATCAGAGGTCTTTCATTTTTGTTAGCTATGTGTGTATATATATTAAGCTTTAAAATGAAAAACAATGGTTACTCTAGAGTAAATCTTTACTCTTAAATTATTTTTTTAAATTAAGCACAATTTTTTTAATTCACTATATGTCTGTGATTAGGTACACTTTATTCACTTATTATAGCACAAATTGAATTGAAAATTTTACCACTTACTGCTAATAGATACTAAAACATACCCTACTAAAATTATTCATGTATCTGTAATATTATGGGCATAGGGCCTACAGAAATCATCACCGTCAATAAATAAAAAAAAAAAAAAAAATTGAAGAAGATTAGTATAAGCCATATGCCCATAATATTACAGATATTTTAATAATTTCAGTAGGGTATGTTTTAGTATCTATTAGCAGTAAGTGGCCAAAATTTTAATTCAATGTGTGCTGTGAGAAGTGAATAGAGTGTACCTAATCAAAGGTATGTAGTGAATTTATATAAAAAATATACTTTAATTCAAAAATTAATTTAAGGGTAAGATTTACACTAGATTAACCATTCTTCTTTCATTTTAAAGCTTAATGTATATACATATATCACTAAAAAAATGAAATAGCTGTGATAAATAGTATTACATTTACGACTGCTTGAAGATAGGCTATTTTTACCATTACTTTGCATGCGATTACGTCCAATTCCCCTTAAATGGTGATCCGCATCTTCACGACCAACAGTAAATCGCGGATCATAGCTCGTCGACAAAACGAGTAATGCAACACGCATACTGTTCAAAACGAAATTTCGCGTATATCAGCAGCGATGTTGATCCAACACTAATTCCGTTGAATCTCACGAGCGCAGTGATAGGCTATCAGTGAGTCCGAACCGAAGTCATTTCGCTTGGACAGACAGACTGACAGAAAGAGATGACCCCCCTTCTTCCCTATTTGACTTCACTTTGTGCCCAGAAAACGCCAGGCATCCTGTGACGTGTGGACGAGTTTGTGTATGACAACAGGACTGGATGTTTACTAACATCACAAGGATCGATTAGCAGCGCCCGGCTAGCTAGTCCGGCCCGCCAATCTGTCATCTGTCAGATCCGTAGGACAAATGGAACGTCTTCAGGAAGAGAGAGCGAACACTGTGCTAATGTCACATAAGAAAACCGTCATTAATATAGAGAAAATTAACTGAAGTTTTAGTATTAGTGCGATTTTGTATCCTAGTGGTGACATATAAAACGAAAATTGTGTGAACATCACGTAAGAAGATTAACTGTAGGATTCAATGCAATTAAAGCACATAAAATGAATTTAACACCGATTTCC